>CM042029.1:66311428-67001166 GCA_023525975.1 Smallanthus sonchifolius
GATTTTGTCGTGAAACGAATAATCTTTGCTTAGGTCCGAATTGGGACGTCGAGACAAGATGGAACTCGACTTATAATATGTTTTATAACGCTTTACGACAAAGAGAAACTTTAGAAATATTTCATGAAATGCTTGCCTCAAAACCTCTTCGTAAAAGTCCAAAGTTTCAGTCTACGAGTTGGGACATTTTAAAAGACGTAACCGAATTGCTTGAACTTTTCAAAACCGCCACCACTTTTTTATCCGGTGTTTATTATCCCACAAGTCCATTAACTCTAAAACAAATATATTTAATGGCTAACAAGTTGTACGAACTTGAAAATAAAAGCACTCTTTTTACAAAAATGATAGAACCAATGAAAGAAAAATTAGTAAAATATTTTAAAGAAATGCCTCCCGTTATAACTTGTGCCGCCGCGTTAAACTCTACCATAAATGTTTTCGGGGTTGAAACGTTGATTGATAGAATTACTTACGATTTGGATTTGGATAGTGAAGACATCCATTTTGTACAAGGCACAAAAACATATTTTAACAAATGTTTACAAGATTTATTTGATGTTTATTTACATAAATATGGTACAACTCCGACTCCACATGATACAATGGGTACATCATCAAGTGGTAGCTCGAGAGATGTTAATTTGAATTTATATAACGAAATGTTAAATGAATTTAGTAAACGCGCTCGAGGTACCACCCCGAGTAGCGAACTACGAAGGTATATTGGCACAAACTATTTAGCGTTTATGCCTCCTACCGTTTTTGAGGAGTTTGATATTTTGGCTTGGTGGAAAAAAAAACGAAGCTTCGTTTCCGATTCTTTCCGCCATGGCCCGTGATTTACTAACTGTCCAAGCTTCCACGTTAGCTTCGGAATCTGCGTTTTCTTTTAGTGACAGAGTCTTATCGATACGAAGGACTAGACTCACCTCCCTAGCGATGGAAATGTGCATTTGCTTGAAAGAGCATTTGGATGCAATGGATAGGATACAATACCAAACTTCTCTCGAAGACGAAATTCAAGCCGAAGAAATCATACACAACAACGAGGTTGATCTTGGAATATCTGAACCAGTCACCGATGAAGAACTAGCCGAAGATGCAAGGCTACGAAGCTCCAGTTCCGAAGACAACGCACAAGAATAATCAATCAATATTTCAAAAAATAAAAATATATATTGTCATTTGTAATGTTTTACAATTTTATCTTCTCATGTTTTTTAATTTCTGAACTTTCCAAATATTAATAAATGTAAGGCCCCAAACCCGGGAGGCCTCACTTGTTGGATTTACTCATTCACAAACAGTTCTTAAACATGAATATCAAATAACGCAGCGGAAAATTTCATTCAAACATAACGTCATCATTGTTCATACGTGCGGAAGCGTAAACATTGTTTAAAACATAATTACATCATAACTAAAAATAACGGGATGCCAGTCTTCAAAAGCAGTCGGGTAACTCTTCATCTCTAGCCAAGCATCACCGTCCATCCTCATAACATGCCTTAACCTGAATGTGCACACTAAAAAGGTCAGCTACGCTGGTGAGTTCTAGTTTTCGTTCGATTTAAGAAATGGTTCATCATTCAAAACATTCATTAGGGTTTAACATCACGTATAAGAAAATAGGGCCTTTCATTCATAAACCTTCACACATTTAAACACATTGAACGGATCATTTGTTTAAAACATTTAACATTCATTTAAGTCATACATTACTATCTAAAATCTGTATCGTTACGCGTCTCTGTGTCCCCGAAGGAACCCTGCATGTCGTGGTCAACCGTTACGTATCACCGTCGTTGCCACAACATTCCGTCAATTCCCTTTTTGGTATTGCCCCCAAGGCTAACTGCACGAGGACCGACAATACCCATTCAGTTGCCCCCTATGGCTCTCAGCCATAGATCGACAACCTCCATTGAAGGCTATGGCTCTCAGCCATTGACCAAAAACTTCCATCGACGGTTATGACTCTCAGCCATAACATCGTCGGATCATAATTTAACCTCACGTAGGGTCACGTTAACCCCTGAGTAACCGTCGTTACTCCATACCAGTTGTACAACATCAAACCATTGGCAGGCCACTAAGACACTGCCCCTGTTGTTCTTATGGTAACTATGGCTCGCTGTCCATAATCTACCACAAGGCTGGGAATCTCATTCCCAGACTTCATTCGTCAATTCCATTCATTCGACAGATTAGATTTGTAATGACTTCTTTAAAACCTTTGCCCTTTTTCTTTTCTTTTCACAAAACCTTTCCTTCACTTTCAAAACCCTTTACCTTTACTATAAACCATTTCTTTATAAACATTAGTTCGTAAACATTCCGTTCATAAAACTTTCTTTCCATAAACCGTTCATTTCAAATCATTTCATTTCGTAAACATAGTTTCATAACATCATTTTATAAAACAACATTTCATATGTATACACACCAGCCCGAAAACATTATATAAAACATTTAAAAGAGGGCTTCTAGAACTCACCTTATAAGCTAGTCTCGGTTGTCCTAATCAAAGGCCCAACAACGTCACTTCCGATCTGAATTGGTTACAAAACACATATATCAGACCTAACCTCAATTCACACTTTACTCAGCAGATATAGGCGAACTTAATGCTAAGTTCGCTTCCTCTGGCCTAGGCGAACTTAATAAGTTCGCTTACATTTGGCCAAGCGAACTTATCAGGCGAACATAATAAGTTCGCTTACCCTTGGCCAAGCGAACTTGCCAGGCGAACATAATAAGTTCGCTTACCCTTGGCCAAGCGAACTTGCCAGGCGAACATAATCAGGCGAACTTGATAAGTTCGCCTCCACCAAGCGAACTTAACAGGCGAACTTGCTAAGTTCGCCTGCACCAGCAGTCATCTTCCCAAACAGTCCCGAAATTCACGGATTTGAGTTCGATTATGTCAAAACTTCAACTTTCTTTACTTAAAACAACCGATTTTCATTCCAGATACTAAACCTAAGCTTATTCTCAAGTTTCATCCGTAAAAACGTCCTATTTTCACCCGAAAACCCGGAAACCCAACCTAAGCAAAAATCTCAATTTTAGCTCGAATGGTTACCTGGATGACGATTCTGATTTGGAGGTTTCCTTCACGAGTGCAAGAGACACGAGCGGGTGCAATCTTGTGCGATTCCGACACTTTCTCTCTCTATGGGTTTTCTCTCTCTAGAATTGCAAAAGAGGAGAAGTGAGGGCCTTGGGCTATTTATAGGGGAGCCCTCCCCAAGCCCGGTTCGCGACTGACCCAGCCCAACTTCGGCCCGCTTGAACTCGCTAACTTTATTTCTCGCCATTTTAGGATGTTACATTAAACGTTGCACTTTATGTTTTATATTTGTTATATATATATATTTTATTAAAAATATCGAATTTATTTGAATTTATTCGATTTTTTTAATTAAAACCGGTTTAACACACAAACCGGTTTCAACCCAACCCTAACCGGTTTAATAGGTTAGGGATTTTCTTGCCTCCAAACCGGGTTAACCCGAACCGGTTTAGGGCCAAACCAGTTTTGACTTTCCGTTGACCAAACCGGTTCGGGTCTGGTTCGAACTGGTTCGGGTTAAAAAACCGTTTTGTGCACCTCTAACCTATACTACACAAGGTGGAAAAATATATAAACATAATTTTTTAATCTTTATATATATATCTTATAGGTGAAAAAATGTATTACATATACTAATAATAGAAAACAAAATAAAAAAATATAAAAAATTTAATATATAATTGAGTTTCAAAAATAAATTAAATAGTAAATACTATTTAATTTAATTTGACTTTAATTTACTATTTGTTTGAAAACATAATATAGGTAATTACAATTCAAAGTTTCTTATAATATAAGATAATTTAAAATAAATGTGTTTTATTAGTATAATTAATAATTTGTTTAAAAAAAATATTATTATTGAAATTATAGAAGTGTATATATTAAGAGAGAGGGGCAGGGAAGTTTTTTTAAGAATGATTGTGGAGGTGACACGTGGCATTGTGAAACATTTATTTATTATATAGTATAGATTAGGTCATCTCTTCGTCTCTTGTTACCTTCAGCACAACTTTGAATGCCGACAACCTGAAAATTCTGGTTATCTCAGTTTTATACTTTTCTTTTCATCTCAACTCCTCTCTCCATCTCCTTCTTGGTTTGTTATGATCGAGTGCCTCCCAAATATTTAAGAAGCCTCCCAAATATTTAAGAAGGTGCCTATAAAAAGATATTAAATTTTTTCTACTATTAAGGCTAATCTCAGTGGGTGCCTCATCACCCCCTGATTAAAGCTTAGATCCACCCCTGTTGAAGCCCATTTTCAATTACTCTAACCCTTTTAAGAAGTCTAAAAATCATAAACCAACAATGCAATTATTATTATTATTTTTAGGGAAAACTTCATCAAATAGTAACCAAGTTTCTTAAGTGTTTCATTTAAATATCTTAAAGTTTTTTTGTCCCTTTAAAGTTACTCAACTTTTAGTAAGTGTTCCAATCCTATGTAATATTTTTATAAATGTTTAATTTTTTTAAAATTGAATGAGGCAAATGAAATATATATGAATATTAGTTACCAATAAGTGAAATTTATATTCCAATTAATATAAAATTGTAGGTAATAGTGAAGAAAAAAAATTCACCGAATAATAAACAATTTTTAAAATTGTTATATTTAAGTCGGATTAATTTTTTTTTTGCTAAATAGTAAACAAAATTCATATATGTTTCATTTGCCTCATTCAACTTTAATAAATTTAAACATTTATAAAAATATTACATAGGATTGAAACACCTACTGAAAGTTGAGTGACTTTAAATAGACAAAAAATTTTTTCAGATATTTAAATGATCTATTATGTAAAGTTACCCCTTATTTTTATTATTATTATTATTATTTGGATTTTCTTTTGCTTAAACCACCACCTCATACTCACACCACCAATAATTAATTAATGAAACTCAATCCTTTCAAACAACTTATCCATCTACCAATCATACAAGAGGGATAATATCCATCTAAATAGATAATGTCCATCTAAATATCCCAAACGTTATCTTCTTCCAAAAAAGGACAGAAATTACACAACATCCACTCAAACTCTCTTTGACCAGAAAGTTGAGAGAATATGGCATACACAGGTTCAGTGGCGAATGTCGAAGAAAAACGCAGAAAGGCCGCGACGAAGTCATATAATTTTTAAACTTTGGAGAAAATATCAGAGGGACCGGAACTTAATACCTATAAAATTTTTGGCCGAATACGTATAAATTAGTACTTCTGAACGAAAAATCGAGGTGAGGGGGTGGGCCCGGGCCCTAATGAAGCTTCGTCCCTGCGCAGGTCATATGCAGGTCTCCGGATGTTCATGGAGAAGCTGTGGCAGCTTATCAACTCCAACGACAATCCATTCATCAACAACCCGACAATTATATGATAAAGGCCTTAATTCAAACTTCTCTGTGATGAGCTGGACAATACAATGACCCAAACCTTTTTCATCGATCGACATCAAGACCTGGAAAAAGTTAATGATCTGAAGAAAAGATTCACACATGCAACAGAAGAGGCACAATATAAAGTCGATATGTTTCTATCCAATGTTCACATTAAGAATAATGAACATTCCCCTACATCTCACGACTTAAAAAGACATTTTTGCCATCACATGGAAGATACGTGACTAAACTTAACGGTAAAATTTAACGGTCGTAAGCTAAATGACGTAAAGTTCAAGCAATTTTAAACATAAAGGACATGTACTGTAATTTTCTTGTTAAATAACGTATACTAAAATTGAGTAATACTATATAGCAAAAAAATATAAAATTAAAATTACTTCACCACTCTTTTTTTTTCTTTTTGAACGAGGGACTGTACATAATAATCAGCAATTTAAAATATAACTAGTATGATTCCCACGCGGGCGTTGCGACGCGAATTCATAAACATTAAATGCGCTGTCCAAAAAGCAGCTACAACAATAGCCAAAACAATAAACTCCACTTGCAATTGCAAAATGTATACTTAAAAAGAAGACGGAACACATAACCTTGTATGATACAATATAGAGATTATTTTAGTAAAGATGACTCAAAACATGTTACACTGATGATAAGCAAAAGAAGATTACCGAGTCAGTACCTACAAAACAAACCTAGACGCAAGGTGCAACTCTTGATCCATGTAATCCTACAAATTATTTCCATTGCAACCAGTACAAGTTGTAACAATCCTTCAACGTCTTGAAAATTGAAATCAGTACCTGTTTAATTACATCTTTATGGTGGGCATGTTCTGGTCGTGAACCACAGCATGCAAAAGCAAGAAAAGATCTTCTGGAATCTTCCATTGCAAAGTTGACATCTTTAGCCTGACAATATTTTAGACATATAAGATTTGGATCACACTTTGAACTTTATATTATGGTTAAAAATAGGTTTGAATATTCTATTCAGGCTAGCATTTAAACCGAATTCCGAATTTAGTTTTGTAATCAAATCGACCCGATTCAACCCGAGTACTTTAATTCGAGTTATAGATATAGTTTTTATTTTTTATTAAGAAATACATATATTTTTTATTTCTTTTTTCACAATTCAATTTATTCTAATGAACCGGAATTCAAATTTTGTAGTTTGAGTCGGTTCTCCGAATTAAGTTTCAGGAAATAAGAAATTGACTTGTTTCAATAAACATGGGTTATAATTATCACCAGCAACTGTAAGTGTTTGAAATGGGATAGACGTACCTCATTAGCAATGATCCTAACACCACACTGCTACAGTTCAGAACCACAACTGCACTATCAGCCTGAAAGATACACCATATGACCATCAAAAACATATTCAAAATATTTTCGACACATAAAATAATCCTAAATTTGAGCTAGTCTTTTAGCTTATAACCAAACAGAGCTAAATGTCCTGTTATTAAGCATGTATAAATTGCCTCATCAAGGTCCAAATATTCCTCCAGAAACAATGTTCACATTGGATACAGCAGAGTCAAGCCTGTGATCATAATGATGCCCTTAGTGACATTCTATTAAAAACCAAATATATTGATTTAATCAAAGCATGATATTTACACAATTATCAGATCTCTCAATAAATAAATAAACACAGAAAAGTACATACTAAGTACACCTTCGGATTATACTAACGTAAAATAACGTTTAAATAAGGTTAAAGCATGATATTTACACCATTAATCCCTATTCCCCT
Organism: Smallanthus sonchifolius; assembly: GCA_023525975.1. Lineage (NCBI taxonomy): Eukaryota > Viridiplantae > Streptophyta > Magnoliopsida > Asterales > Asteraceae > Smallanthus > Smallanthus sonchifolius. Next base: position 66,318,678 of record CM042029.1, read on the forward strand.
TCTGCATTTTGTTTTATACTAACGTAAAATAACGTTTAAATAAGGGTACATGACTAACGTTTAAAATTTGACGTTTAATTTATTTCCCTGAAAATAAATCTTTAGGGTCAGAACGGGTCGGGCCAGTTTGTATGTGATTAATTTATTTCCCTGAAAACTTTGACGTTTAATAAAATAACGTGTATGTGATTATAGAAGCGACACCATAGTCTGCCGCGAATCTGGAATTAAAAACACTAATACGACGGTATACCAGTTTGTAAGCATATTCGGCGAGCGATTTTTGGGAAACGCAGAAAAGATCCGGATCAGTTTCCCATGTAAGCCAATTTCACCTTTCACCTGAATACAAACATGAAAACCATGAATCAACAACTTGTACATCACTACATAAAAGACTTGTACCACCTCTATCTGGAATTTCAAAACTTCAAATCAAAGATTTATTGCCTGCACAACTTTTTTAGCTTTCCCTCGAGTATTCAAAAAGGAATTAGCTAATAAAAATAATATAATCAAATTATAAAGAAACTACAAATTCATACCTTTTTCATATCGGGTATAGAGATTCTCAAACTTTTACATTTAACCCCAAAAATTAGCGAAACCAGGGGCCTCATTTGGGCAAATGTAAACCAAAGATTTTTGAGCCTACACAACTTTTTCAAGAATTCAAGTATACAGTGAAAAATCAATAACAAAGACCACAAAGATTATTACAGTTGGGACCAGAGAACAAAATACCATGAAGAAGAAATGACGTGACGAAAAACAGTTGGTACCGTGTGAAGGCAGGATTACATTTTTTAGGATTGTTATGAGCTCCTTCCGAGACTTATCCCTGTGATTTAAACCAAATCAAAATTAAAAACTGATGTGAAGGAAAACAAATTTTCACATAAAATGAAGCTGATGAATTGTTTCATAAAAAACAGTAACCTTATAGAAGTGAAATTGATAGGTCCATTATGTAAATTGGGAATTTGAGCCATTATTTCCCCTTTTTAAGATCTATGTGTCCTCCTGTGTGATGACATATATGAATTTAGGGCATTGTCAAAACATGAAAATGACATCAATAAATAACATCCAACATTACAGACATCAAGAATGAATAAATGTTTAAGACATACATACATACCATGACCAAGTGATTTTCTGCCCATCCCCTTCTTGAAACAGAACAATGTATTATGTGAAACACACATAACTGATTTTCTGCCCTTTCCCTTCTTCTCATTACCTGTATAGTTAATTTCAAAGCATACATACAATCATAACAAACATCAAGAATGAATGTTAACAACATAGATTAATATTTAAAGAAGTGCATCACTTTAGCAGCCTGTAAAGAACATTTGCACCCCATGAGCCACAAACATAACCAATAATCACACAAAAGCAGGGAAATCTAAGACAAACCTTTAACATAATGCTGTATCAAAACATGCATACAACACAATCATAACACAGTGTTAAAGACTTACCATCAACCTGGCTAGAATCCATTGCTGCACGAAGAACAAAAAATCGAACCATTTGGTCAGTAAAATCGTAAATCATTTCAAATTCAAAACCCTAATTTGCAATCACAAAAACAAATCGGAATCTGTTAGGGTTTCAAGGACTTACCAGATCCGTCGGATGAACTGTGACCTTTCACTTCACCGGAACCCTAAATCACCCATGCCGGTGACCTCAACGCGTCGCCCGGGTGCGTAGGGACGATACCTGCGTGCTATAAGACGTTGATTCTTATCTTGTTTAGGCATTTGGTGCCCTCTCTGCTGCCGACCATCGCCGCCTCACCAGCAGCAATCGCGTAACCAGCCTTGGTGGTGAGCAGTCAACGAAAAAGGAGGGAAGGAAAGGCAGCGTCAAGGTTGGATGCATATAAAAACAAAAGTTTGACGCAGATAACAATGGTGGTAGTGGTCGCCTCTGGAACGATGATGAAAGGGGGAAACCCTAATTTTGATCTGTGCTTTTGGTGGAAGAAACGAATGTGTGTGTGGGTAGATAAAGCAAGAAGCAACCCATATCTAAAGCATAAACCATTTGTACATTAGACACTAAAACTTGTACACATAGCAGCAATCCCTACTTATACATGATGGATTGCCCCTTGCACATCCCAGTTTTACTATTCAATCCCATGCTCTTTAAAAGAGTTAATAATAGCTTTGCACTATTTCTTATCCACTTTGTTTTGTACATCACAGACCCTGTCTCGTTTCTCTTCCTCCGGGCGTAAGATCCACTCGCCGACGAGAATCCAGATCCGACGACCAGGTCTATTCTTTTCCTGTCCAGATCCGGCGACGACGACTTCTTCTCTCTCCCATCTGACGACGAGGCCCTAGACAGAGATGGCATACGCAGGTGTTCAGATGTTCATGGAGAAGCTGAAGCCGCTCATTAACTCCAACGACAATCCATTCATCAACAACCCGGCAATTATATGTGAAAGGCCTCAATTCCAACTTCTGTATGATGAGCTGGACAATCCAATCATCCAAACCCTTTTCATCCACCAACATCAAGACCTTGAAAAAGTTAATGATCTGAAGAAAAGATTCACATACGCAGCAGAAGCGGCGCAGTATATCGTGGATCTGTTTCTATCCCGTGTTCATATTAGGAATAATGGACATTCCCCTACATCTGACGAAATCAATCCCTCCCTAAATCTTGATGGTGTGTGGAGATCATTCAATTTAGTCAAAGTAGAACTAACGAGTATGAAGATGGATTCATCTAGAAGACGAAATAATCAATCTGCTGCTGCTCCAGTTTCCTTAACCAGAAATTCACAAGGATCTAGAAAACTAATGGATGAAATCGTGGTGGGGCTTGATCGTGATTTTGAGCTGATAAGAGACAAACTTGTGGAAGATCAAAAGAAGGTTGATGTTGTCTCTATTGTTGGAATGGGCGGAATAGGCAAGACTACCCTCGCCACCAAAGTGTTCAATGATGGTTATGTTAAGCATCATTTCCATTTCCGTGTATGGGTCACTGTTTCTCAAACATACGATAAGCGGGACGTGTTGATTCAAATTCTGGAATCCATCCGTGGTCAACTACACCTTGAAAAGGCTAGTGAAATGGTGCAACAACAGCTAGATATTGGAGAGGCTACTGACTCTCAGCTTCGTGAAACGGTGCACAAACACCTAATGGGTCAGAGATATTTGATTGTGATTGATGATATCTGGAACAAAGAAACATGGGATAACCTGAAGATATTTTTCCCCCATGACAACACTCGAAGTCGAATTTTGCTCACCAGTCGCCTCACTGAAGTTGCTAAGCATGCAAATTCATATGGATTCATTCATAAGTTACAATACTTGAACAAAGAAAGAAGCTGGGAGTTGTTGTGTCAGAAGGTGTTCCATGGCAATCAGTGCCCTGAATGGTCAATTAAACCTGGAATGCAAATAGTAGAGAGTTGTCAAGGACTACCACTCGCGGTGGTTGTCATTGCAGGAGTTTTAGCAAAAGAAGCATGGAGTGAAAAGTTTTGGGTGGAAATTGCTGAGAGGGCCGGTTCGTATATTGTTGGCGACCATAATGGATGCATTGAAACATTAGGTTTAAGTTACAATCATCTTCCTCTTCACTTGAGAGAGTGCTTTCTTTACCTTGGTGGCTTCTCAGATGACTACAAGTTTGAGGTACGAAGGTTGATCTGGTTATGGGTAGCCGAGGGGTTTATTGAACAAGTTGGAAATAGAAGTTTGGGGGATATTGCAGAGGGTTACCTGATGGATCTAATTGACAGAAATCTTGTAATTGTTGCACATGAGAGCAAGTTTAATGGAGCTGTGAAAGCTTTTAAAGTGCATGATCTTGTTAGGGAGCTATGCTTGAGAAAAGCCAAGGAAGAAGGATTCATCCTTCAAACAGAAAGGCTAATACGTTCTAATGTTATTACCTCACCATATACACCGGTCCGTATGTTCATAGATAACGATATCAAGATTCTAGGATTTCCTTATCCTCGATCGGTTTTAGAGTTCAGATATTTCATATCCTTCAGGAAACACATTGCAAAGTATTTCGGTTCCTTTGCGCTACTTAGGGTGTTAGATCTACAAAGATGTAGATTGAAAGATTTTCCTAAAGGCATGGAATTGCTAGTTCATTTGAGGTATCTTGCAATTTGGAATGAATCATCAAGTTTTCCATCTTCAATATGTAATTTATGGAACCTTCAAACCCTCATTTATCTTACAGAAGAGACTAGTATAGCTTTACCAAGTAACATATCAGATTTGGTAAATCTGAGGCATTTGTGGAGTTGTTATCCTTCCATTAGGCACTTTAAGAAGCCCTTTCTTCTTCCCTCCATTGAAAAACCAATGAATTTGCAAACTGTTTCAGGTATTTGTTTGGAAGATGGGATACATAATCTTCCAAAGTGGTTTCCCTACCTAAAGGAACTTACATGTACTACTCATGAAGATGAGGATAATGACCTCAAATCTCTCACCTACCTTGAAAAGCTCCATTTAACTGCGTTTGCATCCCGAGGTGGCAGTCCTAGGAACATTACATTCCCAGCAACATTGAAAACACTTACACTAGATAATTTTGGTCTATCATGGAGTGATATGTCAATCATTCAGTCGTTACCTAATCTCCAGGTTCTTAAACTACACTACATGTCCTTTGAGGGAAGCTATTGGAACACAGATGAACAGGAGTTTCGACAACTAAAGTTCTTGAGACTCGCTTTGTTAAAAATCAAACAGTGGGAAGCCTACAGTACAAGCTTCCCGTGTCTCGAACAATTACAAGTTCGCGAATGCTACTATCTTGAAGAGATCCCCCTTGAAATTGGGGACATACCAACGCTTGAGCTTATTCAAATCAAGGGCTGTATGCACTCTGCTGCTGAATCTGTTAGAAGAATTCAAAAAGAGCAAAAGGATGAGGGAAACTACCACCTAAAGATTGACATCAGTCTAGAGCGTAAATATTAAAAAGATGTTGAAGCTGATGCTTGTCTTAAAAATATTTGAATTTTTATTTTAAGTTTATTTATGTTTGTTAAATTCGTTTACTTTTATGTGTTCATTTATATTTGTATCGTTTGTTTAGCATACTCAAAAAAAATATATATAAACATGCACAAACAAGTTTTTTTAATGATTAAACAAAACATGTTTGTTTATTTGATCATGCTCGTTTATTTATATAAACAAGCACAAACAAGTTTTTTTTAACGATTAAACAAAAAATATGTTCGTTTATTTGATCATGTTCTTTTATTTGTTTAGGTAAAGTTCAACAAAATAACACTTAGTTGTACACTTCAGCTCTATATATATATCTATATCTATTTTACTTCTTCACATTTATTTGTTGTAATTTAACTTAATTTTTTAATTAACTTGAACCAAATGATTCAAACGATGAGACATCTTTGATAGAAATATAGTTCCAATTCTAGTCATAGAAGACATTATTCTTGTCCCTGTTGGTCTCTCCTTCTTGAACGATCGGATAATCAACAATAATCAAACTAATCTTTTGATAGAAACGAACGTTAATTTACAGACTCGATTTACATGGTATTTATAACCCTAAACTTGAAGAGTTGCGTCCCTTCGTACATAACTAACATACACACATATGTAACAAGTGTGCCCCTTTTCCAAACGACGTATCCTTTCTTGTGACAGTTTTCTAGTTACACATTAACCCTTCTAGTTACAAATGTTACATAAACTAATCTAAGTACATAAATAGGCTATTTACATAATAAACCCTTAAGGTTTGACCCACATGGATTAAAGAATTAGTATCCAATAGTCTCTTGTCACTTCCAAGGTGAGCAGAAAAATGAATAATCGAATCATAACTGAAATAATTCTAAAAAAACGTTGATTCAAAATAACCAAAACTTTTTATGATTCTTTTTACCAAATTTCTTTTATGGTTATATATGTATAAATAACCAAATTAATCTAACAAAAATGATATTAGAATCAACATCTATCTTCTTTTGATCTAAAGAGTTTAATCGATCTTTAAATCTTGATGATGTTAGGTAACAAGTGGCTTCCTAAGAAAGTCAATATTTTTATGTGGAGACCTTTTCTTGATAGACTCCCTACTAGGCTTAATATTAGCCTTAGAGATATCGACATTCCATACATTATGTGCCTCTTTGCTCGACAGAGGTGGAAATGAAAGATCATATCTTTGGTAATTGCGGGGTTGCTTCTTTTACTTGGGATTCGGTTAAAAGATGGCTAGAAGTGGAAGGTCCGCAGAGCATGAATCCAGATGTCTTCACGTTCTATTCCTGTAATGGTTTGTTTTTGTTGTTCGGTTAGCTTTTTCTAACAGTCATCCGGTTTATTAATAAAATGTTGTCGTTCAAAAAAAAAAAATATGCCGTATGTTTCTATCCCGTGTTCACACCAAGGAAACGACAATAAATTCTCAAGTGCGAAGGGTTGGTTTGAAACGCCTTGAATTATCGGTAGTTAAACGACGAACAGATAAAAGATTTTTAATAAGATTTGGAGAATAAAGTATATTGTTTAGTTTAAGGGGAGGAAAGGGATCGTTTTGAAGCGTGTTATCGGTGCCATGAACAGGAATTTTGGAGCCATTACCTATATTTATGTCATTTAATGAATTATTGAAAAACTGAGATGAGTTTGTTAGCATACATGTTGAATTTGTCATATGAGATGTGGCACCCGTATCCATATTCCAATTGTTGTCCGATGGATAAAACGACATCGTTTACATAGCTTGATCGATGTCGATTGGAGCATAACCATATTCAGAACCGGCAGAAGATGGGGCCGGTTTGGATCCCAAAATACCCGCATATGCTTGATTTGGAGGGGGCCGTGAAGGAGGAAAACCATAAGTGGGTTAGGCTATGCATGAGTGGTCGTTGTTTGTAGCCCAAACATGTCTAGTGGATGTGCTGTTTTGCCCAGAATAGGACGGCCCACAGGTGTTTTGTCCTTCCAGCCCCTGCCTCTACCACTCCGACCTGAGTTATGTCCTCTGCCTCTACTGGAGTAGTCACCGCCTTTACCCCAACCTTCAGAATTACTGTCGGACTGTTGGGATGACGCCAGAAAGGCGGTGTTGGATGCTTGATTGGCGGTTAATTCGGATTTGCGAGTCTCTTTCAAGTATTAACCTTGATCGTGCCTCATAGAAATCAGGAAGAGGCTATGTTTGTTGTAGAAGCATTACTATTCCTTCATATTGGTCATTCAAGCAGGATATAAGTTGAAGGACAAGTCTCTGATTAGTGACGGGAGATCTGACATTAGACATCTGATCTGCAAGTACTTTAAGTGCCTGACAATAAGAAGTAACATTAGAAAACATGTCTTATAAAATTTATGTTCAAGATGAACCGAGCTAGAGGTACGGTTATCCTGGAAGATGCTAGAGCTTTCCATGCTTGGGTTGCGATGGTATCAAAGGTTAGTATGGTGTGAAACAAATTGTTAGATATGGTTCTGTAGATCCACTACAAAACGATTGCGTCAACACGATACCAAAGAGTGTCTTTTTTCCTTGGATTTTGCTCCTTGTTCTGTCTCCTGAAGAAGACGCAGATAACTCAGAGGCTGGTGTGGGCAGAATGTGGTCAATAAATTCAAAATCCTGAACTTTGAATAGTTCAGACCATGACGTGTACTCGCTATTTTCCATCTCAAACTTCATCCGGATGTAGTTGTGGATGTTGGTAACAGTTATGGCGGGATGAAGTGTTTGGGCCAATGAGAATTATGGATGAAGCTTAGCGGCTGATGAGAGAGGCCAAGAACTAGAGAATTTGAGAGAAAATGGTGATCAGAATCTCTCCGATACCATGATAGAATTAACTCAGTTAAATTTTCTCTCATTAACATCTCATATAAATAGTTACAATGGCTCAAGTATTTTGTGATAAAATTACAAAATTCAAACTAAATATAAAAGATTTACAATTTATCTATACTCCTTTATAATACAGATAGGAAGGATACATTGGTCTTTTCTCCCCCCATTTTAAGACGCCAGATGCTCTACTTTTAAGACGCCGGATGCTCCCCATCTCTGTTGCCGGAAACGGTTCAAATTGGTAACCGCCCACGCATTCAATGAGTTCCTTCGCCGGATGCTCTACTTTTAAGACGCCGGATGCTCCCCATCTCTGTCGCCGGAGACGGTTCAAAATGGTAACCACCCACGCATTCAATGAGTTCTTCTCCAGAGACGTTTGGTGTTGGTAACCGACCACGCCAATAAAACCCTTGAATCATCGGCCGCATGTCCTCCTTCACGCGAATCCCAAATATTTCCGATCACCATTCACAAAACCCTAATATTCTTGATTTTGTTCTTTTTGGTTGGATTAGGTTTCTGCTAACGAAGGACATCGGGGTGGATTCAGTCCTGGAAGCTTATCAAGCTCTCGTAAGTTTCCCGATCTGATCTTTTTGGTTTCTGCTATAGTCAAACAAATGTTGTTTATGATGCAAATTTGATGTTGTTGGTGGTTTGAAAACAGTTAATGTTAATGAACCTTTGTTTAATCAAACTGCTAATGTGGATGATGGCCAAGGTGAAACTATGTCTTCCTCCTCTGATGATAACAACAGTATGAACCTGCAGTAGTTTTATTGTTAAGAAGATTAAAGGATCATATGAACTATGATACAAGGTCTGATACTTTTTAAATGTTTAAGAATAAAATTTATGTAGTTACCTTTTTAACGAAAAAACCTAAGTTCACATGAAATTGTTATTGTTTTATCTGAACATGTAGTGGGTGTTTTATAGGTCATATAATTATAGACACGTTGATGTTATTGTCTGGAGTTAATACTTGCAATATATCTTTTTGCAGCAATTGCTGAGCTTTTGGATAATGCAGTTACTGTTAGTTTTAGACATCACAAGAATTTCACAAATAATAAATATATAATCCATGAGCTGTTTCTTATGTAATATCAGTGTATTACATTTCCATGTACTTACTTTTTTTTTTACTGATATAGATGAATTACAAGTTTATACGGTGAATCTTAGGGTGAAAAATTACATTGTTAGAGCATCCATAATGGTGGATGCCATCCACTAAATCAAACACGTCACATCAGCTGTTATATTATATTTCTACTCATCTTTTAAAAGCCCACTTTTTTATTCCAATCATTCATCCACTTTCAAACACCCTTATATTTCCAAATTATCACCTACTTTTACATTTATATTTTATATACCAATAAACTTATTTATTATAATTTTATTTTTTATATTTTGTATTATTTTAAATAATATAATATTCCAAAATAAATAAAAATAAACGAAAATAAAAAAATTTCATAAAAATTAAAATTTTCATAACATAAAAATTAAAAATTACACAACCGAGTAAATTCATAGTTACATAACCTAAAAATTAAAAATTACATATCCTAAAATTTTAAAAAATACATAACCTAAAAATTAAAAATTACATAACCTAAAATTTAAAAATTTAACAACTTAAAAACTAGAAATTACATAAACTAAAAACTAAATATGCTCGAATGAATCAAACGAGTTATCCGAATCCCACGACTCGTCTTCCCATGGTACCTGTGACGCTCGTCATCTGTGTCCTCGTCTTCAGACTTAGGCACATATTCCTCTCCGGGTCAGTGACGTACCCTCCTCTGAGTTGGGGCCATACCCCTCATCTGAATTGGGTACGAACTCCTCTCCATGATTAGTGACGTACCCCTCTTCTGAATTGGGGACATACCCATTATCCGAACCAGGGACATACCCCTCATCTGAACTTAGGACGTGCTCGTCCCCAATTCGTAGTTGGCCAAAGACCTTATCAAATGCCCAATTCCACTCTTCATCCGTCCAGGTTAATGGTTCATCAATTGGACGAGAAGGGTTTGCAGACTGTACCGGAGGCGAAGAGTTTGCTGAAAATGGATACTTTCCACCCATATTTGCTAAAAATATAATTTTTGGAGTGACAATTGAAGGCTGAGATGTGAAAATGATAGTAGGAATATGTTATGAATTTATATCCAGTAGAATATAGTCATTAGAAAAGTAAAAGTTTGAAAACTAGCCGTTGAAATTATTATATATTTTTAAAAAACATTTACAAAAATTAACATAAAAATTAAAAATTTCATAAAAATTTAAAATATAAAAAAATTTCATAAAATTAAATCATTTTCTAATTAAAAAAACATTAAAAATTATAAGTATAATTTTAAAACAAAAATCATTTTATAAATAAATAAAAAACCATTTTTAATTAACTTAGAAAACCATTTTTAATTAAATATAAAACCAATTTGAAAATATATACAATTTTAAAAAATAAAAACATTTAAATCAAAAATGCATTTATCACTTGGTGGCCCACTCACTTCTATTAAAGATACAAGTCTCTCATAATTCAAATTATTTTGAATTATGTCTTCCCCCAGGTCTCATTATGGAATGCTTTTATTGTAATAATTGTATTTATTATGATTGCCTAGATTAGTGTCATTCACATTGTATCAAGTCAATATTGAATAAATATACCATTTTCTCTCAATTGTATCAAGTCAATATTGAATAAATATACCATTTTCTCTCAATTAGCTAAATGGTATAAGAGAAAGGTCTGATCTGATCACCTAAAAAGAAAAGAAGCCCTATAGCCGCCTACTTTTCTCCCTATTTCCCCAACCCACTTCCGGTCCTTTGTCGCTGAAACAATGGCAGAAACCACCACTACTCAACCTCTCATCGTCAATACCACTATGAACAATCTGACCATCGTCCCTTTTCCAGCCTCACTCAAGCTCACATCCACCAATTATCTTGGATGGAAAACGCAGGTCGAAGAACATGGCCTAGACATGTACAAATTTATCGATGGAACTCACCCCCCCCCTCCTCAGCCCACCGTAGCAGCTAAAGGTACTTCAACACCCCATACCGACTATCCGAACTGGTTTAGGCAAGATCGCCTCCTGTTCGGAGCCCTGGTAGGCAGTTTATCACCCCAAATCGTACCAATTGTTACCAACGCTGCTACATCCCTTGAAGCATGGAACACCTTAGCCACTACCTAGACTTCACCATCCAGAGGCACATAAAGCAGTTGCAATATCACTTAAAAAAGTGCTCGAAAACCTCGAACTAGTCCGTTTCTGATTACCTACAGACTGTGAAGACAATAGTTGATGAACTTTCCATCCTAGGTAAGAAAACTGACCCAGAGGATCTCACTGATATCATCCTAAATGGCCTGGATCAATCTTCTTACAATTCCACCATAGATGCCGTCCATGCTAGGGATACTCCCATATCCTTCAATGAACTGCACGAAAAAATTATCAACCAGGAGTTGCCCTTTGCCCAAACCACCACCCTTTCTGGCCTGCACCAACCAGCCTCTGTCTTCATGGCCCATAACCGCCCCAGCCACAAAACTTGGTCTGGCCGATCTTCACAACCACCTCTGCTGCCAAATCCACCAAACACAGGATCATCCAGCGGAAGTAGACCATTTCTTGGTCGTTGCCAGTGGTGTCACACCCGTGGCCACACTATTGCTAATTGCAATTCGTTTAAAAAAATGTTTCCTAACGCAGCCATACCGCCTTTTACTCGTAATCTGTAGGTCTCTAAAACTCCTCCACAGGTGAATATGATGGGAGTTCAAAATAATCCGTCTCAATCTAGTTGGCTACTTGACAGTGGTGCGTCACACCATATGACAAATGATCTAAGCGCCTTGTCACTCCATGCACCGTACGATGGTACCGACGAGTTCATAATTGGTGATGGTTCGTCACTTACTATAACTCATATTGGGTCACTTATAATCCACACACAAACCACACTATTAATCTTAAAAAATGTCCTTTGTGTCCCCTCTCTCTCCCGGAATATTATTTCAATCTCCCGTTTATCTCGTGATAACAATTTTCTAATCAAGTTTTATGATTTTATTTTTGTCATCAAGGATCGAAGTTCCAAACTCCCTCTTCTCGAAGGGACGACAACAAACGGGATATATGAAATCCGCTCCTCACGCTCCTTGCATCCTCCTACTACTTTTTCACTACACAAGACAACGTCCAAGTTTTGGCATCATCGCTTAGGTCATCCAAACAATAAAGTCTTGCAAACTCTATCAACTTTTATTTCTTGTACTTCGGATTTGAATAATAATTGTAACTCTTGTCACATTCACAAGAGCCACAAATTACCATTTTATCAATCTACTTTATCTTCTAAAGCACATCTAGACTTAATATTTTATGATGTATTGTCCTCACCTATCACCTCCTTCGATGGATTTAAATACTACATTATTTTTGTTGACCATTACACAGAATATATATGGCTATACCCACTTAAAAACAAATCTGATTCTTTAACCACTTTCATCCACTTTCAAAACCTTGTGGAAAACTATTTTCAAACATCTATCAAACAACTATTCTCCGAAAATGATGGAGAGTATGTAAAACTAAAATCTCACCTCCAATCTAAATGTGTGTCCTACCTCACCTCCCTACCCCATACTCCCGAACATAACGGTTACGCCAAACATAGACATCGTCATCTTGTCGAAACCGGCCTATCCCTCCTCTCCCACGCTAAATTACCCCTCCACTTTTAGCCCTTTGCTCTTACCACTGCCACATATCTCATAAACCGACTCCTAACACCAACCCTTAAAAATACCTCTCCATATCATCGTCTATTCAACAAACACCCAAACTATAATAAATTAAAAAGTTTCGGCTGCCTTTGTTATCCTTGGCTCTGTCCATACTCCCCACGCAAGCTTCACCCAAAATCCACACCATGCATTTTCGTTGGTTATTCTTCGTCTCAAAGTGCTTATTATGCACTTGACCCTCTCACAAATAAACTTTACGCCTCTAGACATGTTGCATTCATTGAACATGAATTTCCCTATGATACCTTAACTAAAGACATAAACATATCATACCCCGACCCCGCTACTTGGTTTCCTATAACCATCCCCATTCTTTCAACCACCACTAACCCAATCTCCACCACCCCTCCCACACCACCTTCCCCCCACACAAACACTAACACAAACTCATCTACTGCCACCACATCCAATCCACCATCCTTACCTTCTACTTCCTTCATTAACAGCCATGCATCTACCTCCACATCCTCCCCCAACCAAACAGAAACCACGTCCACTGCCCAAACAAATACAATTATTCCCACTACCTCCACTGTCTAAACCGACATTCCTAGTACCAACTCCTCTCCCACCTCACCTCCCTCACCCATACCCCAACCCACTAACTCCGCCACTCAACCAAACTCCCCCACCATTCCCGCCTGTACTCGAAAACCCAATCCCCGCTTCCACAATGATAATTTTCAACTCTATACCGCTACAAGTGGTCACATACCATAACCATCAACTATAACACAAGCTCTAAAACATCCGTCATGGCGTCAAGCCATGACTCAAGAGTTTGAAGCCTTACAACATAATCAAACTTGGACTCTTGTTCCCTCCTCATCCGCTCTCAACCTTGTTGGAAACAAATGGGTTTTTCGAACTAAATACAAACCCGACGGGTCCATTGACCATCTCAAAGCTAGACTCGTTGCCAAAGGTTTTCATCAAAGACCGGGTATAGATTTTGCCAAAACTTTTAGTCCCGTTATCAAACCCGCCACCCTCCGCCTCATCCTCTCCCTTGTCGTCTCTAACCATTGGACTCTTCGTCAACTTGACATCAAAAATGCGTTCCTTCAGGGAACCTTAACCGAGGATGTATATATGACACAACCTCCCGGGTTTATCAATCCTACTTTCCCGTCTCACGTTTGCAAGCTCAATATAGCCATCCATGGCCTACGAGAAGCTTCACGTGCACGGTACGAGGAACTGAAAACATATCTCCATTTCCAACCCACCATATCTGACCCCTCTTTGTTTATTTTACCCCACAGGTCATCACCCATCTTTATCCTTGTCTATGTAGATGACATCATCATCACCTGCCCCTCCACTCAACTCATCAATGACTTCATATCTACTCTTTCCACAAAATTCTCCCTCAAAGATCTCGGAAACCTATCTTACTTTATCGGTATCGAGGTCCTTGATCGATTTCGTTTGGTCGGTCAAAAACAATCATTAAACACTTAACTAGTAAGGGTAAGAAGAGTATCGTATCCATGAGGAATCAGTGGTTAGTGAACTTGCTTAGTTGATAAATTAGAATGAAAATACAGATCAAATAAAGATGTAACTCCTTCCCAAACTTTAGGTTCTAGACTCATGCAATACTCAGTCATTCAATGGACACCACATAGGCATAGTGTTGGAAAATCAGTTGAAACAGTAATTGAAGATCAGCTGTTGTCAGCAACCTATACGACAAACTCGTCACAGCTAGCACAATTCAAATACCCAATTTATGAACACCAAATTACCCACTTCAGTCACCCAACCCGACTACAAAGTTTTGTCATCAACCGAACACAAGTTGTAAAGCAAATAAACTCAAAACATTCAAATAAAATGTTTAACTCAACCAATACATCAATCTATCAAGCTATTATCAGAAGCTAACAAGATCCAAACATACAAACAACTGAATAAAGCAAGGAACCTAAACGAACCATTCGTCGGGAAGAAGCCACACGCAGCTTAGCCATGCATGCTTGTCAGGCACACGAACATAGCTTCAATCCTGGATCTGGAACTGACCTTGGCTCTGGAAATCACCCTTGGTCTCTTTAAAATCGGCCGAAAGAAAAGTTGGGGACGAATGGGGGTTGCAATCTCTTTTAATTAAAATTAGGGCTTTTTCCTGATTCGGGGACTCTTCGCGTGTCGCAAACATCCAGGCCTAGTCCTTCGCGTGGCGCGAAGGACAAAATAGTCGAGGCCACTTTTCTGATTCCTCGCGTACCGCGAAATACTTCTCCCTAGTCTTCGCGTACCGCGAAGACTTGGATTTCTAGGAAAGTTTGGAATTTAACACTTTCACCCCCTGTACTTTCGTGCTTTCTCGATTATACTTCGTTATCAACTCATTTAGCACTCAATACCTGTCATAGACTCAAACGCAAATACCAACGTAAAACCGACTCTATATACAAGATAAAACACATAATCCTATACAAAACCGACACTTAAACAATAGACATTTGACCTTACATTACATCCCCACACTTACTCTTTTGCGTCCCGAAAAAGAATTATGGAAAGGAATCATAATTGGAACTTGCCTTCATATTCTCATTCATTTAATCATTCAAACATAATCACGCACTGATTGTAACAATTGGTATTTCTATCCGACTAAACCCAACCACCGACCTATTGAGCCCCCGATTTTGTGATCTACTATCTTATTCATTACCGAGCAACAGGTTATCTATGGGTCTCACGCTCAGGAAGCTACAACTTAGTCTAATTCCATCTCAAGGTCATGTTTAGGCACGGGTTAAATCATTTAGATTTCTCACCACTATAAACACCAATTTATATGTTTTTGAAAACTATGGAATTATGGATCGATGGGTGCATGTTTTTTTTAGCTTTTATTATTTTATGAATAAACCTAACCCAGTGGTGTTTCAATCACGCTGGAACACGATATATGACACGTAGGCTGTAGTTTTTAAGCAATGAAGTACATAAGCTTCAGAATAGGGGTGTATCCTTCAAGTCACCATCCCAAATGGAAACACATAAACCTAGCTTAGTCATCCAATCTTATTGATCACTTAAGTCCCGCCCATGGGTGTATCCTCCAAGTCACCATTCCGAAGGGAAACACGTAGACAAAACTCAAGCTATCAATTTATTTAATTAAACTCATGCAAGATGGATAATAGATGCGGGCGCCATCAACTATCAGATTATTTTCATAAAAGAAAGTGATTTGTCAAGTAATTTTAAAAACTTATAAACTTTTGCTTATAGTGGTGCCTATTACCCTATATTGACAGTTTCGACCTTGCTGACACCCCTAAGATGAGAACCCACAAAACACCCTGAGTTAATTATCAATTAAACCTAGATACACTATCAGGATATTTAAGTTCTTTAAGTCGGTTGGGCCTACCAAAAAGGTTACAAATCAGACGCACTTTCTATTATTTATTCAATTTAATCACACACAAGCATAGTTCCAATTGTACCTATAATTTCCCATGTAGCTGCACAAATTCTGGTCCAAAGACATTTTTGAAAAATTTTAATTTTTTATGATTTTTTTTATATGACTCAAAACAAAGACTCAAATTAGACCTGGACAAGGTCTTCCCCCCCCACACTTAAACTTGACATTGTCCTCAATGTAGGAAAAGTGACTCAAAAATAAAAGAAAATTAACAAAAATTAAACAACTTAGCTGGATATGCGATTGTATAGCATTTCATTCGCGATCGTGCCCCATGGATACAAGTGAGTTGTTTTGTACACAAGAATCAGTCGAAAGCCGGATATCACCACCTGAATGGAGATTGAGTACGGGCGGATCAATCAAAACCAGTAAAAATAAGCTCGAAACAACCCACAAGCATCATATCGACTCAATAAGACGACTCAGTAAAATGAAAATACAAGATTGACTCGACACGACTCAAAATTACAAAAATAAAAGAAAAAAAAAATAAAAAAAATTAGGGTTTACAAGATCTTCGCGTACCTCGAAGATTGGATCTTTGACCCGGCCCTTGACTTTTGTTCTTCGCGTGTCGCGAAGATTGGAGGCTGGGTCTTTGCGTACCGCGAAGACCTTCTGTTAACAGAAAGTTTTGGCCATTTTACTTGGAAAAAAACTTTCAACTCAAAAATCCAATTTTCATTCAAATCCTCAAGAAACTCGCTCACGCCCTCTCTTGCACCCCACGTGATGATAACCCGTGTGACATCCCCACACTTGGCCGGTTCACACACGAAAAACACACAAAACAAAAATCCTAACTCACTTCCGTAGGAATCACGGATGCATTTAGCGTATGCATCAAGCCTTTAAACCCCTCGGTAGCCCGAGTGGACGAGTTTAGTCTCGTGAGGGTTTCTATTGAACACACCCGCAAAGTTCATTTAACTAGACATGAAATTAAAACATACCTTAGGCTACCTCCTAAGACTGTTAAGTTTAACGTCTTCAGCCAGACGCGGTGTACCTTACTTGAGTCATGGTGGTCGGGTGGGGTGTTTGCAATCCTCCTTCCACACTTAAGTTCCTTTCCTCATCGAATTTCCTCCATGCTTGCACAAACAAAGCAAAAAATTCCCGTTCTGCATCCGGAACTTGCTGTTTCTTCCCTTTCCTCCTTCTCTTTATGACCCGTTTCTTCCCTTTCCTCCTTCTCTTTCTGACTCGTTTCTTCCCTTTATCCATAGTCTCTCCATCATTCCGCTCAGTTAACCTGTCAAACACAACACAAACATTCTCGACTGTGTGATTCACCTTTTCAGGTGACCCACCTTTGTTAGCTTTTGGGGTTGGCAAGTTTGAGAATATTTTAAGACTCATTTTCTGAGCCCTAAACCTCATCCGTACCGTTCCCTCAACACAGTTAATATCTACTTGTGCAGTGGCCAAGAACGGTCTACCCAAAATAATTGTTGGTTCTGTGTTCTTGACACAGTCCAACACTAAGAAATCCACTAGGTAGTGAAACTCTTTTACCTTCACAATAACATCCGTTACAATCCCCCGAGGATGTGTGGGAGTCTGATCAGCCAACACCACAATGGTGTTAACTCTCTGTAATGGACCAAAATCATGCTGATCATACAGACTCCCTAGTATTATACTAACAGATGCTCCAATATCCAGCAACGCTCTATCCAGTTTAATTTCACCTATTTGTATAGAAATAATAGGTGCCCCTGGATCTTGGAATTTCGGGGGAAGGGTACCCGTGAACATGGCATTCACACTAGCACTTATCTTTACCTGTTCGGGACATTTGTGCCGTCGTTTACCGGAACTCAAACCTTTCAAACATTCAACATTATCAAGATCTTGTTTTAGCGTGTTTAAAAATAGTGAGTTAATTTTACGTTTTTCAAACTTTTCCCATCGTTCATCCTGTGTTGGATCTTTTTCTTTTGAAAATGGTTTGATTATAGCATTTGGAAACAGGATCCTGACAGGTTTATTCACATTTTTAGTTTTCAAAATGTTTTATGAAATAAAATCCTGGTTAAGGTCAGATTCAGAGTCACTGTACTCCACCACTTTCTCTACAACTGGTGGTGGAGTTGGGTCATGGGCAGGATATTCAAATGAGGAATTGAAACTTACAGCAATGAGATGTGCACTGTTTGTGGTTTCAGAACTTGAAGACTGATGTGCACAGCGAGGCTTACCTACTTCTTTAATGAGTAATCCGACAATCCCAGTTAAGTGGGCAACTAGATCTATCAAATCTTGATGAGCTTTTTCCTGGCTCTCCTGTTGCTGCACTACTGCTTGTATCACTGGCCATCTCCTTCATATCTGACCGGATGGCATCCAGTTCAGAGTGACAGTTGTCTTGATCAGGTGGTCTGCTTGGGTGATAGTCTTGGTTGTATTCTTCATAGTAGCTTGGGTATTCAGGACCACCACCATACTGGTTGTAATTTGGGCAATCTTGTACCCAGTGTCCAATGATGCTATAGTTGTTGCACGGCTCATGGTAATATTGATCATCATAATAGTTCCTGTCCATGTCAACCCGCACAAGTAGCACAACCGAGTAGTTCTGAACAAAGAAATAAGCAAAATAAACAAAATAAAAACAAAAATAAGAAAAATATTTTTGGGTGTTTGTTAAGAATCAAAATCAACTAAAGACAATAAACTAAAGCAACTAGACTAAGGGCACTGATTCCCTGACAACGGCGCCATTTTGATCGATGTTGTTTGGTCGGTCAAAAACAATCCTTAAACACTTAACTAGTAAGGGTAAGAAGAGTATCGTATCCACGAGGAATCAGTGGTTAGTGAAATTGCTTAGTTGATAAATTAGAATGAAAATACAGATCAAATAAAGATGTAACTCCTTCCCAAACTTCAGGTTCTAGACTCATGCAATACTTAGTCATTCAATGGACACCACATAGACATAGTGTTGGAAAATCAGTTGCAACAGTAATTGAAGATCAGCTATTGTCAGCAACCTATACGACTAACTCGTCACAGCTATCACAATTCAAATACCCAATTTATGAACACCAAATTACCCACTTCAGCCACCCAACCCGGCTACAAAGTTTTGTCATCAACCGAACACAAGTTGTAAAGCAAATAAACTCAAAGCATTCAATAAACTGTTTAACTCAACCAATACATCAATCTATCAAGCTATTGTCAGAAGCTAACAAGATCTAAACATACAAACAACTGAATAAAGTAAGGAACCTAAACGAACCATCCGTTGGGAAGAAGCCACACGCAGCTTAGCCACGCATGCTTGTCAGGCACACGAGCATAGCTTCAATCCTGGATCTGGAACTGACATTGGCTCTGGAAATCGCCCTTGGTCTCTCTAAATCGGCTAGAAGAAAAGTTGGGGACGAATGGGGGCTGCAATCTCTTTTAATTAAAATTAGGCCTTTTTCCTGATTCGTGGACTCTTCACGTGTCGCGAACATCCAGGCCTAGTCCTTCGCGTGGCGCGAAGGACAAAACAGTCGAGGCCACTTTTCTGATTCCTCGCGTACGACGAAATACTTCTCCCTAGTCTTCGCGTATCGCGAAGACTTGGATTTCTAGGAAATTTTGGAATTTAACACTTTCACCCCGTGTACTTTCGTGCTTTCTCGATTATGCTTCGTTATCCACTCATTTAGCACTCAATACCTTTCATAGACTCAAACACAAATACCAACGTAAAACCGACTCTATATACAAGATAAAACACCTAAAACTATACAAAACCGACACTTAAACAAGGGACATTTGACCTTACAGCAGTCCTACCCCATTTTCATGGTCTCTTTCTATCTCAATCCAAATACATCAATGATGTCCTTCACCGTGCCAATATGAGTGACTATAAACCAACAACCACACCGATTACGTGCTCCGAGCCCATCACCTTGCATGGCGGAACACCCTTATTTACACCCACAGATTATAGAGCTATTGTTGGTGCATTACAACATCTCTCTTTAACTCGACCTGATGTCACCTTTATTGTCAACAAACTTTCACAATTCATGCATGCTCCCACTTCGAGACATTGGAGTGATCTTAAACGGATCCTAAGGTACCTACAGGGTTCTATTCACAAGGGTCTTTAATACAAAGAAAATCTCCCCTACACCTTCGTGGATTCACCGATGCCGACTAGGCAGGAGACAAAGACAATTACCGAAGCACCACTCGTTACATTGTCTACCTAGGTTCTAATCCCATCTCATGGAGCTCCAAACGACAAACTGCTCTTGCTCGTTCATCTACCGAAGCTGAATTTAGGGCAGTAGCTTCCATTACCACATAAATCATTTGGATTAAATCATTACTAAAAGAACTTGGCTTCACACCCACACCAAATCCTACCATTTTCTGTGACAACCTAAGGGCCACACAGTATTCTTGAAATCCAGTCTTCCACTTTCGCATGAAGCACCTGGCCCTTGACTTCAATTTTGTACGAGAAAAGGTTCACGATCGGTCCATAAGAATAACACATATTTCTGGGGACGACCAACTTGCCGATGCCCTCACCAAACCTCTACCAAAATCACGATTTCATCACCTAATATGCAAGATTGGACTCGCAACTAGACTGTCCATCTTGAGGGAGCATATTAAAGATATAAGTCTCTCATAATTCAAATTATTTTGAGTTATATTGATGTCGTCCAGACGGTCTATATAAAACTAACAAAACCTAACCTAGACTCCTAAGTAATAAGATGGAAAACCTATGAACTAAACCGCACTGACAGGCAAGTGGACCTATCGAGTGTAGCACAGCTTAACGGTAAACCGAGTTATCGAACCCTAGAGACACTACGAATAACAAAACTAGACTCTGACTCGGACTTAAGATTGATTTGGTTGGGGGTTTACTACACTAAGAATTATCACTAAAGAATGCAATAAAGTAAGGTCGACTCAAACTATCAAGACACAGGATAAAGATGAAATCAAGATATGGGAAGAATACTACCTAGGTCGGAATCCTACTTGCAAAGCAAAACTTCTACCGGTTCTGGAACTATGATGGATCTGGGTTTCTAAAGATAACTGCTAAAGACAACCTAGTGGATCCCTAATCACCCTCAGGGTGTCACCAACTAAGCGACCTAAAATATATTAAACTCAACAGATTGTTGGGTCACTTCTCAGGTATTTCCAACTATGACCAAGTACCCTAATGGACAGATTACCTCTCAGTCTCACTATCCACCATACATTCAAGGAACGCACGGGGTAATCTCAAGATAACAACTATGACTTGAACTAGCAACAATCACTAGACACCTAATACTAACGTCATCTCAGACTGTTAACACTCGGATTCCTAGTAACGAAGACTAGACAACTAATTCTCACATCTCGGGTATTGAACTAGGACACACACTTACTTCTAATCAGAGTTCAACTATCGTTCTTATGGATCACTACGTCTAGCAAACCACTCAGGTCATCAACAACAAGCAAACAACATAAACATGCATCTATTTATGAAAGGCATTCAACAAGATAACACGAAGAACATTAATCAACTCAAAACCAGAATTAAACATGCACTAACATCATAATAGTTTACCAAAGATCTTTTACAAAATCAACAAATCATCAATTGAATCCAAAAACCGATAAAAATTGCAACTTTACTATATATTCATCATGTGAACTAGGCAGTATATGAGTTTAGCCTAGGATCATGTCTAAAACAACCATAACAGAAGTAGCAAACACAAACATAGTCTCAAACACATAAATTAAACTCAAAGATTCAATCTTGAAAACCTAGAATGTTCAATTGACAAACCCGGAATCCAAAAGCTCGAAACTTTCACTTGATTTCCCTTCTAAGCTCTCAAAATCGACTCTGGACTCCTCTAAGACGGCAATAATACGAACGTTTTTCATAATTGCGTTACAATTCTATTAAAATCGAAAATTAGGTTTTTTCACGGAATACGCTTCTCTCGCATACCGCGAGAGAATTAGGCAAGCCCCTCGCGTAACGCAAGGGCCAAAACAGTCGGGCACGCGAGAGATGGTCTTCGGGTCTTCGCGTACCGCGAGAGGATAAATTTCCAGATTTTTGTCTTTTGTTTCTTGGACTTTATTCTCGTGTGCTCGGTTTCTTCCGGTTTTCACTTGTAATCATCACGAGCATCTGAAAACATGACAAAGACTCAATACAAACCAAAAACGACTCTAAACGAATATAAAACTAACTAAAACGAAAACGATGGAATAAAGATGTGTGTTTTGCACAACATCAAACATCGCTACACTTAACCTTTTTTCGTCCTCGAAAAAGTATGCAATGGAATCATAACTGAGATCTAACTTTACAAACATCAATTACCAATTAGTTAAACATACTCACGCGTTAAAAATCAACAATCAGTATTTCTGTCCGGTTAAACCCAACTACCAACTATCTAGCCCCCATTATGTGTTCTAATTCCTTTTTATACAATAATCAATCCATCTATGTGACTCACACTTAAAAGCTACAGCTCTACCTAATCCCGTCTCACGGTCATGTTTAGGCACGGGTTAAACCATATAGATTTGCCCACCACGTTAAACTAAGATTTACAGATTTTTAGAAAGCAATGGATTATGGAACGAATGGAATGAGTATTATTAATTTTATATGAATTAACCTCACCTAGGGGTGTGTCTCCCAAGTCACCATCCCGGAAAGTAGCACATAGGTTGCAATCTATCAATTAGGCACATAAGAATCAACCCATGGGTGTATCCACAGAGTCACTATCCCCATGGGAAACACGTAGGTCAAGACTCAAGTTTTCAGTTTATTAATTACACTCATTATTAGATGGAATTATGGATGCAGGCGCCACCAAACTCGAATTTATTTTCATAAAAAGATAGTGGTGTGCCAAGAATAGTTTCAAAAACCTCTAAATTTTATATTAACGTGGTACCTATCACCCTATGTTGACAGTTTCAGTATTACCGACACCCTAAGATGAGTACCCACAAGATTTCATGAATTTATTACGTGATTAATCCTAAGTAACACTCACATGATATTTAAGCTATTCAAGTTGGATGGGTCTACCAAAACATCACTAATTAGACGCGTTTTCTATTATTTATATCATTTAAACTCAAACAAGTAGATCCAGTTGTACTACCATTTTCCATTTATTATGCACAAACTTATACTTTCAAAGGACATTTTTCAAAATTTTTAATTTTTTTTTATTGTATTTTTGAATTTTTTATAAAAACACAAGACGCTCACATGCCCACACTTGAAAGACACATTTTCCTCAATGTGAAGCAAAATACACTAAAAAATAAAAATGCAAAAATAAACAGGAAGCGACTTAGCTGGTAATGTAGATGCATTCAAGTGAATGTACAGCTTCGTACTTCCTCGTGTGCACCGTGTAGCATTTCGGTCGCGGTTGCACACATTGCTGGGTTGTCTTTAAAATAGTGATAGAAGCATTCATCCCGCCCGAATGGAGATTGAGTATGGGCAGGACGAACAATCTGCAAAATAAACCTCACACAAACCCGCAACATTAAACTGACTCAAACTGACTCTGGATAGATATGCAAGGATACGTACTCGATGGGTGGCAAACACATAGACATGAATGCCACGGAAAGGCGGATTATCAGTTGCGAAATGGTTCCCGAGTTTTTCGTGGTCGTGGTGATCGGGAATGAATTAAATGTGATGGTAGAATGTGATGGTGGTGGTGATAATGGTAGGATAGGTGGTGATGGGAATGATGGTAGGATAGGTGGTGGTGAAGGGCGGTGGTGGTGAGGGCTACCATGGGGAACTAGGGCAAGAAGGTCAAGTCCATGGCTCCCCCGCGTACCGCGAAGGAGCAGGAGCCACTCCTCGCGTACCGCGAGGAGTGAAGATCAGACGGCCAAAAGTGTCTGTCCCTCGCGTACTGCGAGGGGACTTACATCACAGAAAGTTAAGAAGTTTTTTCACAATTTATACTTAGAATATTTTTGACCCCAGAAAATTTTTCTTCACCCATTTTTTTCAAAACTTGTTCCAATGATAAAATCCAATGTAAAACATACCTGGAACTTCGTTCCCGATGATTTTCCTCACCGAATCAAGCACGAATCGCTGCAAGACACGACGCAAACAAAACACAGTACCGAAAAAAACAGACAATGACACTGACACGGACCACGTAAGCATACAAACTCTACATCACGGTCACTTGCCCTAGAATCAAACAAGCCTATCAGGAGGCTTCTCCTTGATCCTAACCGGTACCGCCTTCATCCTACGTGGCCTACCGGTCCTCCACAACTTCAGTAACGAATTCCTACTCCTATCAAACCTCAAATGTATATCATATGCACCAATCCTTTCTTTCCACCACAACTTAAACCTACCTGGTCCGAAGATAATATGTCTTATATAACCCAGTAACCTATCATCCCTAAACATCCCCACACTTGGGGTTTCCACTATCCTCACATTATCAGATTCACTTAATGCTCGGGTCCTCTTACGGGGTGGCCTAGACCTAGGAGGTAACTCGGTCTCTCTTCCCTCAGCACGAATCATAGGTAGGGGTTCAGGAATAGGTGTTTCTAAAGGAATGACCTCTACCTTCTCAACCGAACCACCATGATCCTCTAGACTCTCCACCAAGGGTGTATCACAGATTATCAACCCTACTTGTGCTAATATATCATTCAAACTACAACCATCATCATCAGCACTTAGAAACGAGGAACCTACTAATTTCTTCTCAAACTCTTCTAACCAGTCCGTAGGCTTCTCTATCCTCCCTCCTTTATCTCTATCAACATCATCCTTTAACAGATTAGAGTCCCAATAATCGTCTATGGAGGCATCAAGCATGCACACGAAGTGGCTATGCTCTCCAACATTCTTCACATACGTAGTGGCGTCGAAAATGATTGACTCACCCTCCACACGAAGTGTGAGTTTACCGTCAAAGACATCAATCACTGCCTTGGCAGTGCGCAAGAATGGGCGCCCTAAGATGAGTGGGACTCCATCGTCTACTTTCATATCTAGAATGACGAAATCCACGGGGAAGACAAATTTTCCTACTTTCACTAGAAGATTCTCCACAATTCCCCGTGGATACTTGACTGAGCGGTCAGCCAAGGAAATGCTCATGCGAGTCGGCTGTGGTTCGCCTAGGTCTGGTTGCTTATATAAGGAATAGGGCATCAGATTAATGCTAGCGCCTAGATCGACCAACGCGTGATACAAAGGCAAACTGCCTAGGTGACATGGGATCGTGAAACGACCCGAATCTCCCAGTTTCTCTGGCAGCTTGTTCTGCACAACCGCAGAACATTGCTCACTAAGTGAGACTTTAGAGACCTCCTTGAGCTTCTTCTTATTGGAAAGAAGATCTTTAAGGAACTTTCCATACTTTGGCATGCGCTGGAGGGTCTCTATCAGCGGAAGATTGACCTATAGTTGTTTGAACAAGTCAAGGAAGTGACTGTGTTCCCTGGCTTTCTTGAATTGCAGCAAACGTGCTGGGTAGGGAACACGAGTTGGGTCAATCTCGGGGGGTCTGTATCTCCGCCCCCTTCTTCTTCTCCTCTGCCTTCTCAGCAGGTCCCTCAACTATCATCTCCTCGTCTACCTGCTCCTCGGTCATCTTGGCATCCTTCTCCGCGAATCTAGCCCTCCAGTCAAGCTTCTTGACTTCCTCAGGTGATGGAATGTTATACTTGCTGGAGTGGGAGTCATCCTCTGCAATCTCTTTCTCCTTCACATTCTTGACCGACACGGCCATCACTGAAGCGTTGGAGCCTGAAGATTGACCTCCCTGTCGATCCTTCAGACTCTTAGCGATGTCCTCAACCGTGCATTTCAGATCATGGAATGCCGACTGTTGATTATTCAATAGAGCCCCGTGGCTATCCAATCTCAGCCTAGCATCCCTGTCCTGCTGGACTAAGTGGGCAAGCACCTGTGTCTGCGTCTCAAACATCTCCTTTACCGTGGTCGTGTCGACATTGCTTCCCGTGCTAGGTCATGTGTCTCCTCCTCCATGCTACTACTGCTAAAGATCGTTCAAACCCGGTGGGTTGTTTCCAGATCTCCATCCCGAGCCAAATGAATTGTAGTTGTTGTACCCTCGGTTCTGGTATTGGTTTCCAGCATAGCTCACCTACTCTTGATTATTCACTGGGCAATCACGTCGTGGCCTCCTCTGCACGCTTGGCACCGCTGAGCACTGAGCTTCAGCTCCTTAATCTCGTTAGCCATTGAGGCGAGTGCAGCAGCCACGCTAGAATCAGAGGAGAACTGATGCACACCTCTTGAGGATAATGTGGATGGTCTAGCACTAGGAATGGAAGTCCTAGTAGATGGATACTTCTGTTCGGCTTGAGCGAAGCTCTCGAACATTTCATCGCACTCAGATGGCTCGAGTCTCTCCATGATGTGGCCTCTCGCAGCTGTATTGAACATTTGCTGCTTCTCGAAGGTAAGGCCACTATAGAACTTCTCCACTATCGCCCAGTCAGAAAGACCGTGCTAGGGACATCGGCTCAAAAGCGCGTTGAACCGCTCCCAGGCCATGTGACAGGGCTCGTCGGGATCCATCCGGAAGGAGTGGATTTGATCCCTAAGGCGAGCGGCCCTGGAAGGTGGATAGTACTTTTTGAAGAACTTGGCTTCGAGATCCTCCCAAGTTGTGATTGAGTTATCTGGAAGGGTGTCGAGCTAAGTAGATGCACGCCAGAGAGGGATAATGGGAAGAGACGCAAGTAAATTGCGTCCTTAGATACACCCGTGATATTAAAAGTATCACATATGCGCGCAAAGCGGGACACATGTCCGGGTACATCCTCATCCTCAAGGTCATTGAATTGAGTGGCATGAGTTATCGTGCTCATGACATGCGACGGGATCTGCCAAGAGTTGGAATAGTGGGGCGAGTGATCGAAGATCTCGCGTCGGTGACCCTGTCACTGGCCCTCTGGTATACTGTACGTCTCGCTGCTGGATCAGCGTCACCCATAGTAGGAAATGGGATAGGGCTAATAGGACGTACCTTGTTTTTGCACAACTGCTTCAAATGCTCCTGAAAGTCGCGGGTGCGCTCGTGAAGCTTTCGCTCGGGCTCTAGAACAGCGGAATATGGAGGCGATCCCTGCGAACGAGTATGGTGCATACAAAGAAGGACACAAGATAGAAAGAAACAAAAGACTCAAGAACAGAAAAACTCGATTCTAAATTAGACACGAAGGTAATCACAGAAGACAAGCACACTTAACAGACTTAAAGAAAAACAAATAATCCAAAATCAAAACAAAGAACTAACCAGAGTTAATATTGCTATTGCCAAGTGTCCCCAGCAACGACGCCAAAGACTTGATGTCGTCCAGACGGTCTATATAAAACTAATAAAACCTAACCTAGACTCCTAAGAAATAAGATGGAAAACCTATGAACTAAACCGCACTGACAGGCAAGTGGACCTATCGAGTGTAGCACAGCTTAACGGTAAACCGAGTTATCGAACCCTAGAGACACTACGAATAACAAAACTAGACTCTGACTCGGACTTAAGATTGATTTGGTTGGGGGTTTACTACACTAAGAATTATCACTAAAGAATGCAATAAAGTAAAGTCGACTCAAACTATCAAGACACAGGATAAAGATGAAATCAAGATATGGGAAGAATACTACCTAGGTCGGAATCCTACTTGCAAAGCAAAACTTCTACCGGTTCTGGAACTATGATGGATCTGGGTTTCTAAAGATAACTGCTAAAGACAACCTAGTGGATCCCTAATCACCCTCAGGGTGTCACCAACTAAGCGACCTAAAATATATTAAACTCAACAGATTGTTGGGTCACTTCTCAGGTATTTCCAACTATGACCAAGTAACCTAGTGGACAGATTACCTCTCAGTCTCACTATCCACCATACATTCAAGGAACGCACGGGGTAATCTCAAGATAACAACTATGACTTGAACTAGCAACAATCACTAGACACCTAATACTAACGTCATCTCAGACTGTTAACACTCGGATTCCTAGTAACGAAGACTAGACAACTAATTCTCACATCTCGGGTATTGAACTAGGACACACACTTACTTCTAATCAGAGTTCAACTATCGTTCTTATGGATCACTACGTCTAGCAAACCACTCAGGTCATCAACAACAAGCAAACAACCTAAACATGCATCTATTTATGAAAGACATTCAACAAGATAACACGAAGAACATTAATCAACTCAAAACCAGAATTAAACATGCACTAACATCATAATAGTTTACCAAAGATCTTTTACAAAATCAACAAATCATCAATTGAATCCAAAAACCGATAAAAATTGCAACTTTACTATATATTCATCATGTGAACTAGGCAGTATATGAGTTTAGCCTAGGATCATGTCTAAAACAACCATAACAGAAGTAGCAAACACAAACATAGTCTCAAACACATAAATTAAACTCAAAGATTCAATCTTGAAAACTTAGAATGTTCAATTGACAAACCCGGAATCCAAAAGCTCGAAACTTTTACTTGATTTCCCTTCCAAGCTCTCAAAATCGCCTCTGGACTCCTCTAAGACGGCAAGAATACGAACGCTTTTCATAATTGCATTACAATTCTATTAAAATCGAAAATTAGGTTTTTTCACGGAATACGCTTCTCTCGCGTACCGCGAGAGAATTAGGCAAGCCCCTCGCGTAACGCGAGGGCCAAAACAGTCGGGCGCATTTTTCTTCTCTCTCGCGTGTCGCGAGAGATGGTCTTCGGGTCTTCGCGTACCGCGAGAGGATAAATTTCCAGATTTTTGTCTTTTGTTTCTTGGACTTTATTCTCGTGCTCGGTTTCTTCCGGTTTTCACTTGTAATCATCACGAGCATCTGAGAACATGACAAAGACTCAATACAAACCAAAAACGAATACAAAACTAACTAAAACGACTCGAAAACGATGGAATAAAGATGTGTGCTTTGCACAACATCATATGTCTTCCCCCCAAATCTCATTATGGAATGCTTTTATTGTAGTAACTGTATTTATTATGATTGCCTAGATTAGTGTCATTCACATTGTATTTATATTGTTATTATGTCCTTGTATCAAGTCAATATTGAATATACCATTTTCTCTCAGTTATCTAAACCTTCGTCCACTTTCATCTGCAGAACCGAACGAGCTTCACGTCGGACAACCCCTCCAATGCAGCCATCATCCGCCATCTCCGTCCGGTTTTGCCACATCAGAACCGGATGCCCCTAAAACACCCCATTGGAGGTGCTCTTATTTGAGATATTCAGTTTGTATGACATTGTTGTTGTCATGTCAACCTTATGTAACAGATTAATAATGGGGATAATTACCAAAATATACACCCTGCTAAATGGGCGTTGGCTAAGCCGGCAAACAACAAAGGCTTATCCGGCATTTTGCAGAAGTGGATGATTGGCCTAACTCTGTAAGATCTCAACTCTGCTTGTAGTTAATTTTTAAATTGTACTTAATCTGTCCGTTTCACATGTAACAGATCTCAGGAAGCAAGTGGCTTGAAGATCAATGAGTTGCGGAAGTGGCAGAGGAAAGCACACAACTCGCCATGTTTCTTTGCTTTCATTATCTGGTGGAGGATATGTTGATGATACTCCTGGTTTTAATCAGCCGAGTCTGTTAAACAGTCCCTTGCACTCTGCTTCCCACAGGTCTGTTTTGTAAAAATTGCTATCATCTGAGTTCTCTGACTAAGCTTGTTGTAAAAATTTTCGTGTTTGTAGGTGGCGAATTACGTGTGGTGGTGTGGGTTGGATAACGGGTTACTCTTACACTTTATGTTAAACAAAAAAAGTCCTAATGTAATTTGTCTGCATTTTGCAGATCACTTTCTAGCCTCACCTCACTTGACCCCCTTCTTACTTCACAAAGATTCCGAGTAACAGTATTCCTTTATATGCTATAATATAGCAAAGCATTAATTTTGTTTCTTTTATGCATATTTTATGATTCCTTAACTTAATACAGTAGTAAAACTGCAGTAGCGAGTAGATCATGATAAAGATCACAAGTGGTTTGCTGATAGCAACAGATACAAACTACTGTCATACTTGCATTTTGAAATTTATTGCAGGAAAATAATAAATTTCCATAGCAGAAGCGTATGAAAGTAGGTTGTTAAGAGAACTTTTTCTTTCTGGTTGTTTCACTTGATGTTTCTTTATCACATTATATACAAGAATTGACTATAACCCATTCGACCTGTTTAATATTTTGATTCTTTCATACACACAGTTTCACTAGAAACCCATTCGACCCGTTTACCAAGTTGTGTTCTTATGTAATTAAAGTTGTTGAAATTAATATAAGTATTTCTGTTACTTTCAACACATGTTTTAATGCTTCATGAGCTCTTAGGTACACATGATATGCGTCTTGAGTATCAGTTATGTTATTGTTCCAAGATTCAAAATTTATTAACAGGACTAGTTAATAAATGGTAGTGTTTTGTAAAATCATAGAAATCACAACTTTTATTTGTTAACAGAAACGCAAGACGAAGCAACCACAAATCCACCTTCGAAGCCACTTGCAGTCTCTCCCGTCACTCCACCGACGCCTCCCCCTGCTATTCAACTCCCCACTATATTTCAAACAACTACCTTTAATTATTCATTCAATTGCTTTGTAAGCATACAAAAGCCACATTTTACCTTCAACTGCTTTGAACATAATCAACCACCAGTTCGTAGCATTCTGGAACCACTATTTATTGTTTTTGGTTTAAACCCTTATCGCCTTTTTTAGTTTACGCAAAATTAATTTGTGTTTCAGGGCCGCACATCGTGCGGGTTCCCTACTAGTCTCTTAATATATACAATACTAGGTTATAGACCCGTGTATTACACGGGTTATACAAACCAAACCAAACCAAACGTACCCAGTATAATCCCACACATAGCTAACGCTATTAGTAGGGTCTGGGGAGGGTGTGATGAGGGCAAACCTTACCTCTATCCCAAGGGATACACGGGTTATACAAAGGAAAACAATATAATTTGTAAATATGTAAACGGAATAAAAGAAATATGAAATAGTTTAGAAAATAAACAGGAAAATGAAAATTACATTTGTCAAAGCTTAAAATATAGTAAGCTTATTTGTAATATCCACCAGATCCCTTGTCAAACTAAAAGATATTGTTATTTTATATTATTGGATGCTGATCCATTCCGGTTTAGTTTTCTTGATTTTAGGAGTTTACCATATTTATCTCTTAGAGTATTCTCTATTTATCCTTTTTCCTTGTAACAGTATAACACAAGATATTGAACAAGAGAGAAAAGACTCTTGATTTTCCATCAAAATTTAGATGGTATCAGAGCGGTTCGAAACCCTAACACTTTGATTTATTTACACCGCTGCCGTCATCCTCTACGATGGCCGGAGCCGGTGACAAAACCAGAAGATCGATCTCGGCTGATAAAAGAACCACTACGTACAAGGCCTTTCTTAAACGTGATGGGTCTCTCGGTCAAACAAAAGAGAATTCGCCCAAAAGGGAAAGAAAGAAAGCAAAGAAACCGATCGTTGCAATCATTGTGGAAGAGATGGTCATAAAAGGGAAGGATGCTTCAAGCTTATTGGGTACCCGGAATGGTGGCCTGGAAACACTAAATGTGAAAGAGCCAAGCCGAAGGCTGCTTGCATTGAATCCGAGTCCAGTCCCATTCCTGGACTATCCAATGAACAATACCAAACCTTTGTCAAACACTTTTCAAGATATAACAAAGAGAAAGAAACGCATGTTGCTAACATGGCTGGTAAGAGGGACGATATTGGTGAATGGGTTGTCGTTTCGGGTTGCACCGAACACATAACCCATTGTACCGATCTTCTTGAAAATAAGAGAAAAACCATGTTTGAGGCTCCTGTTGTTATACCAAATGGTGAGGCAATCCCTGTTGAGGGGAGAGGCGATTATACTCTATCGGGAGGTGTCAAAATCAACCGAGTCCTCTATGTCCCTAATTTTAAATGCAACCTTCTTTCGGTTAGCCGACTATCTAATGATCTTCAATGCGTCGTATCATTCTATCCTGATTTTTGTGTCATGCAAGGGTTACGTTCGAGGAACTTGATTGGTGCGGGTAAATGCAAGGGAGGATTGTACCGAATGGGGATGATCAGAGAAGATAGAAGAGCCATGATGACCACAATTGACACATGGCATAAGAGATTAGGTCATGCCTCAAAAGAAAAGATCTCTAAGGTTGACTTCCTTCAAAATGCTTCTGATGAACTTGAAAATAAAGTTTGTGACTCATGTGTAAGGGCGAAACATACCAGGTTACCCTTTTCCATTAGTACAATTAAAACCAATGATTGTTTTGAGTTAATTTATTGCGACATTTGGGGCGGATATTGTATCCCATCCTATTCTGGAGCAAACTATTTCCTTACAATAGTTGATGATTTTAGTAGGTCCGTATGGGTATTTCTTATTAAACATAAAAGTGATGCCAGTAAATGTTTAATAGACTTCCACAAGATGGTGGAAGTTCAATTTGGAAAGTCCATTAAAAGAATTAGGTGTGATAATGGGGTGAATTCACATCTAATTTTATGACCGATTTTTATGCTAAGCAAGGGATTTTACTCGAAACCACTTGCCCTCATACCCCTCAACAAAATGGGGTCATTGAAAGAAAACACAGACACTTGCTTGAAATGGCTAGGGCGTTAAGGTTTGAAGCCAACTTACCAAAACGTTTTGGGGAGAATGTGTCTTAACTGCCGCCCATATAATAAATCGACTACCCTCAAAGGTCATTAAAGACAAAACCCCATATGAATTAATTTTCAAAGAAAAACCTGGTTATAATCACTTAAGGGTATTTGGTTGCCTAGCCTACTTTAAAAACACCAACATTAACGGAGATAAATTCGAAGAACGAGGGAGACCAGGGGTTTTTTTAGGATATCCACCAAGCACCAAAGGGCACAAAATATATGATATTCAAAGTGGAAAAATTCTTGTTAATCGAGATATTGTCTTCTGTGAAGACAATTTTCCCTTCAAAAATATTGATGTTGATAAAAGAAATGACAATTGTGACCCATATGAATTCATAAATGACCCAGCCCAAGAAGAATACCCTTTATCTCAAACCAATCAGCACATCCCAAACCTTGACAATTCCGAATTCCACCTTGGGGAAGAACATGCCCATGTTGAAAATCCAGGCCCAACAGTTGAAGAAAACGTTAAAGTAGACCCACAATTGGAATCTCTTAATAGTGGGCTTGAGGCCCAAAATAATGAAAATCTTGAGCCCTCTCAGGAACTCGGGTCCAGAAGCACAAGAACTCGATCACAACCAAAGAAATACAACGACTCTGTCATGAATCTTCCCCATCGGTCGATCACTCGCAACCTGTCACCGATCATGAAAGCTCAACGGTACACCCCATTGCAAATTTTATTTCATATAATAAATTTTCTGACACTCACAAAGCCTTTTTGGCGGCCATCAGTTCAAATGATGAGCCAAAATATTATAAACAAGCAGTGCAGGATGAAAAATGGCGAGAGGCTATGAAGAAAGAAATCAAAGCTCTTGAGATGAATGGAACATGGACCCTAGAAAAATTGCCAGAAGAAAAGCGCGCCATTGAATCAAAATGGGTGTACAAAATTAAATACAAGCCAAATGGTGAAGTAGAGAGGTACAAGGCCCGTCTTGTTGCAAAGGGGTTCACACAAATGGAAGGGGTGGATTTTCATGATACGTTCGCCCCTGTGGCAAAATTAGTAACAGTTAGAACGCTTCTAGCAGTCGCTACCAAAAGAGATTGGATTGTTCACAATGCCTTCTTGCATGGTGACTTAGAATAAGAAGAAGTTTATATGAAAATTCCTTAAGGCTTTTCCAAAGAAAATGAGACACGAGTGTGCCGCCTTCAAAAGTCGCTTTACGGTTTAAAACAGGCATCCCGCAATTGGTATCACAAGTTCACTACTTTCATCATTAGCCTTGATTTCAAGCAGTCCAAAGCTGGAGAAGGAACTTCTTTTGTTGTCATTCTTATATACGTAGATATTGTTGGTAATAATGAAATGAAGATTCATCAAACTAAGAAACAACTCGATCAACAATTCAGCATTAAAGATCTTGGCCCTTTAAAGTATTTTCTTGGCATAGAGGTGGCTAAGACCTCGGAAGGCTTGGCTTTAAACCAACGAAAGTATACTTTGGACATCTTGGAGGACAGTGGCATGTTAGGTTGTCGCCCAAGTGCTTTTCCCATTGAACAAAACCTAAAACTCGACAATGGTGAAGACGAAGCTCGAGTTGATGCTAACCAATATCGCCGGTCAGTTGGACGACTCCTATACTTACAAGCAACTAGACCTGATATTGCATATACGGTCAATGTCCTAAGTCAATTTGTGGCCGACCTTCGCCAAAACCACATGGATGTCGTCAACCGTGTCCTCGGATATTTGAAGGCTACCCTGGGTCAAGGTGTTTTGCTACCACGTGTTGGTGATCCCATTTTGACAGCCTATTGCGATTTCGATTGGCTAGGATGTCCTTTTACTTGACGATCCCGAACAGGGTACCTTCTTCTTTTGGGGGGAGCTCCGATATCTTGGAAAAAAAAAGAAACAATCTGTTGTGTCTCGCTCCTCGGCTGAAGCAGAATACCGAGCCATGGGTTCTACTGTGAGCGAAGTTTTATGGGTACGATGGCTTTTAAAGGACTTCGGAATCTACCTCTCAACACCCACTCCTTTATTTTGTGATAATCAAGCGGCTCGTCACATAGCGAACAATCCAGTGTTTCATGAACGCACCAAACATGTTGAAATTGATTGTTTTTTTGTTCGTGAGAGAGTGGAATCCAAGGACGTCATTCCCATGCACGTTGACAGTAAAATGCATATTGCAGACCTTCTTACTAAAGGACTTGGTGGCCAGCAGCTTCGTTTTCTATTAGCCAAACTGGGCATTCGCAATCTTCATGCTCCAGTTTGAGGTGGAGTAAAAGATATTGTTATTTTATATTATTGGATGCTGATTCATTCTGGTTTAGTTTTCTTGATTTTAGGAGTTTACCATATTTATCTCCTAGAGTATTCTCTATTTATCCTTTTTCCTTGTAATCGTATAACACAAGATATTGAACAACAGAGAAAAGACTCTTGATTTTCCATCAAAATTTAGACAAACACCAAGTCACATAAACAAAAATAGTACATAACAAACTTTGCTAATAATATAGGCTAATAATATGAAAAACCAGTTCAATATGTATTCTCTTTTTATTACGTAGTTTTTGGTAAAGAGAGACTAAGTTTTGTTTGTAAATTTAATCTTTCTTTTATAACATCAATCTTCTCAACATTAAAATTAATAATAATAATAATAATAATAATAATAACAATAATAATAATAATAATGGTCAAATATCTTGCATGGGTATTTTAGGAACAGGTCTAATGATCAAACATCTTTATTAAACTATAAAGACTTAAGTAGATTATAAGATATTTCTAATTCTTCTAAGCAATGAAGTTTCTTTAAAAGATATAACAAACCATGTAAGTAGATATAGAAAAAAAAAACCAAAATAGTCATCACAATTCACAAGGCCTACTCATCCACTGTTTTATAAATTTAGACGTGACGAATTCAACCCACTGACTTATAACCTAGGTCAATTTTAAGTTTATCTTCAACAGATCAAATGGATGAAACGGGATTAAAGTCATCATCATAAGCGTATTCAAATGCATAAAACCTCTCTGTGCAGCCCATTTAGCTTCCTTTTTAGTCCTACACATGGAATAATAATTCTTCTTAATTAATATATCCAAATTTATTAGACATTTGCATTTTGCGACATGATGCCTTGTAAACTTTTTGGAATGACCAAAAGGACCCTCATAAATGATGTGTTGGGTTCCAACAATCAAACGCTTTTAAAACCATAGTTCGACCCAAATTAGAACGCTCCAAATTAGAAGCGCCGCTAAAAGTAGAAATTTCGACTCATTTACGTCACAACTTATCAAACTGGGTTAAGTTTTATCTTTAATGGGTCAAACAGGAAAATGAAGAAAATTAGTGCAAAGGGAAACGGATTTAAATGTGTGGTAAATCACAAAAAATGTGACTATTAATGCATAAAAACCTCCTTAATCAGTTTATTCAAATTTAAATTATTATTGAAAAAATATAAATTCTTAGTCACATACTCATCATTAATAAAGTAATTGTTCATAATTCTTCAAAACTATGGCAGAAAGCGTTCCGGGTCAGGGTCAACCCGGACCCAGCTTGATTTGTTTTAACCCGTACAACAAATAACCTATTTTGGCCTGTTACCCAATCTGTCCAGTTTGCCACCTCTACCACCCACTTTAGATTTTTCTTTGTACAAATCACCTAATTTATAGACAATTGATATCAAATATGATTACAAAAATTTGATTGTATCTATAATAATGTAATTTTCATAATAAATAATTTAGCATGGTTTTTTCATAATAAAATAATTTAGCATGTTTTACGCTTTGAAAATAGACCGAGGTTGACATTCCATCTTTTTAACTCATTTGACCTTCATTTCAAGCTACCTCTTTTTACTTGTTTGACCCGAATTAACCCATTCCTAAGTACATGAGTCGAAATTGCCACCTTTAACCATTAATGTCTCTGTCTTTCCCTTTAAGATTTAAGGAGAGGCATCTTCACAAGTGAGCCAAATCGTTCTATCAATTCACTTTCAAACTTTGTCTGATTCTGAAATGTGAAAGTAAAAAAGAACTTAAAGCACCAGTCTTGCAAGAAAAATAAAGCATAATGCTCAGAACTGTCATACCTTTCCATCATACAGGTGATAGAACATTAGCAACACATATCCAACAATTGGTGATGATATACACTTCAGATAAAAGATCAAATAGTGAGATAAGTATTTAAATACCAAGAATAAGTTGAAGAAAACTACAGTCTCATACATAGAAAACAAACTTACAGGATGATTAACTCGATTAAGTACACGGTATATGAAAACTGCTAGTCCATCAAGAGATAATGTATTTGATTTGGATCCTGCATGTTGACCACAAAAAATAATAGGTTAAAGTAAGCAAATTTAGCTGTTGAACACTATATGTGTATAATATATATTATTCCATCCCTAAAAGATTTCAAAAGGAAAGATTTCAATCCAAATGTTATGCCAAGATATTAAAAATTCAAGATTATCACTATTTCGACAACTATTTTATCAAAATATCAAGAAATCAGAAAACTTTGAACTTAACAAAACCTGAAATCAGCAAATCAAAAATCAAGATTATCACCAATTCGATTACAAATTCATCAAAATACAATCAAGAAACCAGAAATTTTGAAACATAACAAAACCCGAAATCAACATATCAAATTTCAAGATCATCACAAATTCCACAACAAATTCATTAAAGGATAATCAAGAGTTGCATACTGTTAATTTCAAGAAAGTCTTTGCAAGACCAGTGAGGCCACAAATCCAAAATTTATAAAACAATGCAGATAACAAAATTTTCACTTAATAAAAGGAAAAAGAAGATTATTGTCCGCAAAATTAGATGCCACAGCAACTCCATCTCCTAAATTACTCCCAATGTCACTGCTAATAGCCCCACAGGTGACACCAACCACTTTCGCCGATCAACTTTAGCTAATTTAGCATTGTCTCATAATGATTCCCTTCCATCTGCATCAAGCAATTATGGTAGCAGGTTACAATAGATCAACCAATAAGTTAGCAGATAAAGAAGACAATACATGGGTGGATTGTAGAAGTGGGGACATTGCTGTAAATCAAATGATGCGCCCCCCTTTAGGTTTACCGGGAGTTGAAAAAATAATGATTTACAAACATAATGAAGTAGTGAATTTGAGAGTAAAAACTGATTTTAATCACAGTCGGGAATCCAAAAAAGGATCATAAACCCTAACTTACCTTGAAGATAATCAAGAGGTGAAAGATTTTGGTGGTGGCGGCCAGTTTCTTCATCTGAGATTAACATATTATAATCACACTTGAGAATCACAAATGCTAAACTATTCACATCAAGAATAAAAAAGAAAAGATAAATAAAGCAATCACAAACCCTAACTTACATTGAACCGAATGAAGAGGTGCAAGAATGTGATGGTGGTGACGATTATGTGGCCGCCGGTCAACTTAGGGTTTTTTCTCGTTTGAAAAGGGAAGGACAGAAGTAGATGATGAAACATAAATGGGTTGAAACAACCAAACGGGGCTATCTAAGATCCGCATGTCCCTTATTTTCGATTAAACTATTTGAGCGGGAAAACAGAGACAGCTTAGAATTGCGACACCTGTCCCCATTTATTTTTATTTATCAGATAGTATAGATATATCGGAATATATATAGTCTATTACAAATATATTTGTAAGTTCTAAAAATCATTACCATATCCACCTCTGTCTCGTTGAATTATGTTTCTAAATTGTTTGATGTTTCAAATAAATTGTCCATAAATGCAGGTGGAAGAACCGTCCAAAGCACCTCCGTCGATATCCCACATCTAGTAATTTGGAACCATTGATACCACATAATATAGTTATCCCAACCAGTTATGCTGTAAATTATATACGAACATCTTATTATTTTCAAGATGACTTAATATTTTAAAAATAAAACCAGAAAAACAAAACGGGGAATCCCCATTCGCGTAGAACAAATCTACATGTTCTGACCAGTTTTCGACTCTTCATTGTTCAAAGAAAAACGTCGTTCTTCATAGACGATGTTTCCGCCGGGTTTTCCAAGGGAGTTTCAGGCACATACGACGACGAGGACCCCATATCTTTCGGATGTCTTCTATCCCGCCTCCTGCTAACTCTTATCCGAGTTGACGAATAAAGGATTGGTTCGAAATGGCAGTCTTCATCAACCTCTTCTAAGTGACGGATAGATTGTTGGATACTTCCAAAGTTCCAATTGTTTGTTGAAGATTTTAAATGATTTCTCTATTACTTTGTCTTGACATTTATTTTTTATAGAAAATAAGATAGAATTGGGGAAAACAAGTTGAGTTACAACACAATTCTACGTAAATATAAAAGGATGTTATAATTTTAAAATTAAAAAGTTACAAGAAAAAAAATATTGCTGGCTAATTGAAGAAAAACGAAGGCTTAGCCCGCAATGGCAGGCTAGTTGACTTGGCAACTAAATGGCATTGGCCGACTCAACTCATTTGATATGATTTTGAGTTGCCGGGGCAAACCCTTGCCGGCTACAACCGAAGCTATAAGTAAGGGTCGGCTAGTGGACCGGCTACCTAGTCGTCCGTACGAACACTTGTCGTTTTGAGGGCAGGCTATGTGTTTTTTTTTCATGAGCATCTGTGTCGGCTAATACCATCGAGGCAACATCAACTTAATTGGACATTGAGTACGTGTCATTGTCTGAATGTTCTTTTTCGGTCGATGTCTATTGAACCACCGTTGAAAAAACATATCTATATATATCTATACTATATAATAAATAAAGGTTTTTGTTGAACACTTGTCACTCTTATATTCACCCTTAACATTTTTTTCCCGTCTCTCTCTTTTATTAATTATACAAATTTCTTTAATTTTTTAAAAATATTTTGTTTCCCACCTCTCTCTAGTTAAATATCAATGATTTCTATAAGTGAGGTGGAAGTGGTACCCTCTCACTTTAAACTACCATCTTGAACCCAACAATGAGGATATGTCACCTCATTTTGACAAACTACCCTTTGTGATGGGGTGGTACCCGCAAACTTAGCTGTTTTCTCCCCTTTCTTTCGGCGGGTTCCAAAACCTGCTAACCATACCTTCGTGTTACCCACAAACTTACCCGTTGGGAGTGGAAGTGGTACCCGCTGTACCCGCCTCATACCCGCCAGTCTACCCGCTCACGACTCCCACCTCCCTAATTATTTTTATAAAACGTTTTTTATTTAAAAAATAGGTTTATTCATACAATATTTTTATAAATTAGATTTTTTTTTCATTTATTTTTATAAAGTTTTTTTAAAAACATAACTATTTCACCAATAATATAAAACATACAAATCTTCTGTTTGTTTAGAACAATTTATTTTTATTTAATTCTCGTAATATATGAGTTTTAACAATAGTAGAGTGATAAAACCAACGATACTTTTGGCAATTTTCCGAATAGAATCAGACTTCTTAATACAATATAGTATTTTGTTTGAAACGGAATCGACACCATATTTATTTATGTATTTTATATTCTTTCTTTAATCTAAAATATATTGGAATAAAAATAGTAAAACATAGAATGACGTATACCACGTGATTCGTGCGTGATACATAACCCCACATCAAAACTGTAGTTAAATTTGACCGAACTCTAGTAACATCCGAGAATGCAGTGAGCCCTAGGATCGCAACAAGTGTCATCTTCAACGGTTGAGATCATCGTCGTGTAAAATATCCACCGTCACCCACCGCTATATAGTCTACACGACTCGTTCTGTAAACTCTAAACCTAAACCTTCTTTAAACCGTCCGTGATTCTGAAATGGCAAACCCTAAGGTTTTCTTCGACATGACCGTCGGCGGTGCACCGGCCGGCCGGATCGTCATGGAGCTGTACGCCGACACCACTCCGAGAACCGCTGAGAACTTCCGTGCACTGTGCACCGGCGAGAAAGGCGTAGGCAGTTCCGGCAAGCCGTTGCATTTCAAAGGATCTTCCTTCCACCGTGTGATCCCGAACTTCATGTGCCAGGGCGGAGATTTCACCAGAGGTAACGGAACCGGCGGCGAGTCGATCTACGGCAACAAATTCGCCGATGAGAATTTCATTAAGAAGCACACCGGTCCTGGAATCCTGTCCATGGCTAACGCCGGTCCAAACACCAACGGATCTCAGTTCTTCATCTGCACCGCGAAGACCGAGTGGCTCGACGGCAAGCACGTCGTGTTCGGACAGGTTGTTGATGGAATGGATGTTGTTAAGGCGATCGAGAAGGTCGGATCTGGCAGCGGAGCCACCTCTAAGCCGGTTGTCATCGCCGATTGCGGTCAACTCTCTTAGATCTATTTCCTAGTCGTCTATTTCGGTTACAATTGTCGTTTAATCGTTTCGTTCTGTTATGTCGGTTATCTAGAGTTTGTTAGGGATTGTGTGAGGTTTATGATCTGTGCTTTGTTGATTTCATCATCTACTTTTGTCGATGAAATTAACTTCTTAGTGATCAATATGAAATAAGATTAGATTCAGTGAATAACACCGTCATCCTCTTGAATTTTTGCTGGCTTTTTATTTTAATATTGTTTATGATCCATCTGTGATCGTGTTTAATGGTGGGATCCTTGATTAATCTCGAATTCTTCTCTAATTGATTGATCTGGTTCATAATTATGAGTTT
The DNA here is from genome assembly GCA_023525975.1 of Smallanthus sonchifolius. Lineage (NCBI taxonomy): Eukaryota > Viridiplantae > Streptophyta > Magnoliopsida > Asterales > Asteraceae > Smallanthus > Smallanthus sonchifolius. The sequence goes on from CM042029.1 coordinate 66,360,366, forward strand.
GTTGAGAATTTTTTGCGAATCTATGAATTTAATTTTAATTTGTGATGAGGAAATCGGTGGCCTGTATGTGGCGAAAAAGTCATGGCAATATGAAGGAGCGTTTGTCGCGGTCGTTGCAGCACGTGTTGGGGTATTTTTGTTTGCTTGCGTCTAGATCTTTCTGCTTTGCCATGCGTGGTCCACGTGACTTGTATCGTACAATCAGTTGTTGCAGACGGTTACAGTTTTATCATATTTTACTTTATTAATAGTTATAAATATAAATACACGAGTTACAACATAATAAAAGACAAAAAAAAACGTTATCTAGGTATACCAAATAAAAACTATTGGTGCTAAATCATCTAAGATAATAGATTTAATTCTTACTAAAAGAGGAGTTTGCCTTGAGAAAAGCTCTTAAATCACCGAAAAGTTTGCCTTAAAAAAGTATATGAATCTCTCTCCTCTAATAAAAAACTAAATATTTTTAAGGATATTTACCAAAATAGCCATTTGACCAATCCCATTTACCAAAACAGCCTTTGACTTTTTTTTTTATCAAAATAGCCAACCAATCAGGTCGTGCCATTTGTCAAAATGGCGAAAATTTGGACTAAATTTTAGCCAACAGCGAAAATTTAAAATTTTGATTTTTCGTTAAAAAACATCTGACACTCTCATTCAGTCTTTGTTTGCTCAGCCTGTGAAGGAAGGTTGTGAGGGTTTTAAGAAAGGGCCTGATAAAAATAAAACAGAGGATACGAGTTCTATCAAGCAGTGTTTACGTAAGGTTGCCGATGGTCATTTTACCGCTGCAGTTAAGGTTCTATGTTCTTCGGGGGTCGCACCACTCGATGAGAAAACTTCGAAGGCTCTCGAGGATAAGCACCCGTGTATGCCCCCGCCTACCATGCCAGCTTTCTTACCGACCGACCCTCCCCTTGTCGTAGAGACTGACAGTGTGCTAGTGTGTATCAAATCTTTCCCTAAAGGTACGTCATGTGGGAGAGATGGTTTGAGGGCTCAGCACCTTTTGGACGCCCTTTGTGGGGAAGGGTCCGTGATTGCGGCTAGTCTACTCAGGGCGATTGCAGCTATGGTTAACTTATGTTTGAAAGGGGGTTGCCCAAGGAGTTTGGCGGAATTCGTTGCATCTGCTCCCCTTACGCCCCTTCTCAAGCCCGATAATGGGATCCGGCCTATTGCAGTGGGTTCAATTTGGAGGAGAGTAGTCTCCAAGGTTGCTATGAAGGGGGTGGGGAGGGATATGGCCAAATACCTTGGCGACTTCCAGTTTGGGGTCGGGGTTCCAAACGGGGCTGAGGCGGTTCTTCATAGTGCGAACAGGTTCGTGAATGCGCACCACCGAGACGGGTCGCTGGCTATGCTTACCGTCGATTTCTCGAATGCCTTTAATCTTGTGGATAGAACTGCTCTTTTAAATGAGGTGAGGAAAATGTGTCCATCTATCTCTGCTTGGGTTGATTTCTTATATGGCCAACCAGCTAGACTTTATGTAGGGAATGATTATATTTGGTCCTCCACGGGGGTTCAGCAGGGGGATCCCTTAGGGCCTCTCCTTTTTGCCCTTGTTTTACACCCTCTTGTCCTCCGGATCAGAGATCGCTGCAAGCTTCTTTTCCACGCATGGTACCTGGATGATGGGACCCTTATTGGAGATGCTACTTAGGTTGCCAAGGCTTTAGACATCATTAGAGTGGAGGGCCCATCTTTGGGCCTCCTTGTCAACATCAAAAAAACTGAAGTTTTTTGGCCTACATGCGACGGGGTGAAGACTCGAGAGAGCTTATTTCCGCGGGAAATTGGTAGGCCGGTGCATGGGGTGAAACTCTTAGGTGGTGCTGTCAGCAGAGATGGGGAGTTTATTAGTGGTTTGGCCCTCAAAAGAGCCAAACGTGCGGTTGACCTGATGGGATGCCTCAAACGCCTTCGGAACCCTCAGAGCGAACTCCTCCTGCTTCGTTCGTGCATGGGGGTTGCTAAACTGCTGTTTGGGCTCAGGACTTGTCAGCCTTCTTATGTCGGGGAAGCCGTCTCTGTTTTTGACACAGGTCTTCGGAAAACGATTGAGGACATTGTTGTTTGTGGGGGTGCCTTTTTTGGGGACCTCCAATGGAGGTTAGCTTCCCTCCCGACCCGCTTTGGGGGTCTTGGGATTTGCTCGGCTGGGGACGCCTCTTCCTACGCTTTTGTGGCTTCAAGGGCCCAATCTTGGGTTCTTCAAGACCACATTCTTCGCGAATGTGGTGGTGGGTTGTTTGACTCTGATTACAGGAGTGCGTTGGACACTCTGCATAGTTCTCTTCCCGATCTTGATATTGACGGTTTCTATATTAAAGACACCGCCCCTCTTAAAGCCCAGAAAATTTTGGCGAATGCTTTATATAGTGAAATTGTCAAGACATTTGAAGAGAAGTTCGCTTTGTCCCCGCGGCAGCGAGCCGTGCTCGAGTGTTTGCGAGCCCCCCATGCTCAGGATTTCCTGTCAGTTGTTCCCATCGAAGGTTTAGGGCAATGTATGTCGCCAGTGGAATATCGGGCTATCCTCAAATACCGGCTGATGGTACCCCCTTTTCCCGGTTGATGACCCGTGTCCCGTTTGTCGGAAGGCTTGCTTGGATTCTTTTGGGGAGCATGCTGTCCATTGCAGAGAATTACCGGGCTTCAAATACCGACACGACCTAGTTCGAGATGTGCTTTTTGATGTCCTTAAGAGGGCAGGGATCTCGGCTAAAAAGGAAGCCCCGGTGAACTTCTTGACCGACCCATTAGATGGGAGATCAACCCTTCGGCCCGCTGACATTCTTGTTTTTGGATGGGAAGGAGGGAAACACGCATGTGTTGATTTGACAGGTGTGTCCCCCCTGGTTGGGTTAAGGGACAATGGGTTTAAGGTGGGTCAGGCGATAAACAAGGCAGAGGCGGGTAAAGTAGCTAAGCACGAAAAAGCTTACCTTGTGAATCAGCACGTGTTCGTACCGTTTGCCTTTGACACCTTTGGCGCTCTCGCCCCTGATGCGGTGCGGTTCCTTAAGCGGGTTCAGCGGGTGGTCAGCAGTAACACCGCATATATTTATGGGGGGAACTTTGTGTTTAGTAGAGTAGGATTTGCTATTCAGAAGGGGGTAGCGGCGCAGCTTGTTGCCCGTCTACCTGCCATTAGTTTGTAATTTTGGTACTTCTTGCCGTTAATCTCATTAATAACGAAATCACGATGAAGAATATATAAAATTTTCGCCATTTTGAAAAATGACGAAAAAATATGGGATATTTTCGCCATTTATTATTAAATTATAATTTAATTTTTAATATTAAAATATTATTATTTTTTTAATTTTTTAAATTTTAGCCTTTTTTAATATTTAAATTTTTTTCAATTATTATTTTTTTCAATTTTTGTAAAATAATAAAGTATAATTTTTATTTAAAAAACGAATTTTAATAAAATATAATTTTAAAAAAAAATATTTATACCTTTCCCTACCATTCATTTTTTCACCACTTATCTAACAAACTTCATCAAATATTTATACATCTCCCTACCATTCATTTTTAAGTAATGTCTTGTAATATTATTTGATGTACCGGTGGAAAATGGGACTTTGTTAACGGTGTTGAGGAGTATGTTCTTTTAAAAAAAATGTTTTCGACGTGTTTTTTGTGTTCCTAGTAATATTAGTTACGTGGGTTTGAAAAATCTTATTTGTAAAAAATGTGGGTTTAGCAAAGAAATTTTCCCCACTTTATCAGTACCGGTCAGACTTCAAATTTTTGCCACTTTATCTGAAAATTTCGCCACTTTTTTCAAATTTTCGCCACTTTTTCAAATTTTCGGAAAAAAAAAAAAAAAAAAAAAAACTGGCGAAAATTTATGGCAAAATTTCGCCATTATGGCTATTTTGGTAAAAAAAAAAAGTCAATGGTTGTTTTGGAATTTTCATTTGGTAAAATGGCTAGATTGGTAAATTTCCCATATTTTTATCACTTGCTATCATCACATTAGACTGTGTGTAGTGTTTCCGTGAGAGCCCGGACGTGGTGTCACCTCACCCACCACAGGTGTCGAACACCACGCCGAGGTGGGCGTGGTGGGTGAGGGTGATGGTGTTCACGGCATGGAAGGGGTGATGTGCGTTGATTTTTGACCGTTAGAGAGTTTAATTTTTTTTTGACCGTTTTTTTACCGTGTGAAGCATTTAAACCTTTTTTTTAATTTAACATATATAAATACTAACTTAAATAACCAATTTTATACACAATATTTTCTTCATTCTCCTATCTATACCAATTTCTACCAAGATTAACCATTTTTATACAATGTTTCCATGACAATTTGTAAACAACCCTAACCACCCGAACAACAGGATGGGGGGTACGTTTCACAACCCCCAAACAACACGAACCCGTTGTTAACGTTTGCAAGTTGGAGTCATTACCTGACTAATTACCCGACTTCAAATCCTTCTACACCCGATTTTTTATCCGACTATGACTACGTAACCCTCAACCGTCACCCGACATTGTACCCGAGACTCAACCCTTTCCCGAAAGTGTACCGGAGACTCAACCACCACGACAAACGAAAAGAAAAACACATAAAAAGAAAGCCACTACTTCTACACCCCGAAGCGGGTACGATTAAAGGGCTTGCGAAAAAGTGGTCGTCGGAGGAGGATTTAGCTTTGGTGAAAGCGTGGATCAACGTCTCGGATGATCCAATAATTGGTACATATTATTATAACCGTATTATTACTTTTGTAATGTTTATTTTATTATTAAATGTTATGTTATTTAATTTTATAGGATGTAACCAAAAAGCCGGAATTTTTTGGAAAAAAATATATGAACAATTTCGTGAAGCAATGGGTCAAGGCGGAAACCGGACGGACGACATGGTAACCAGCAAGTGGAGGGATATCCATTTGAAGGTTGACAAATTTTCAGGAAACTACAAAAAACAAGTTAAACAACCGCCGGAATGGTCAAACTGACCTTGATATATTTCAAGAAGCGTTACAAGCATATAAAAACGATAATAATGGTTCGGTGTTTAAAATGGTTTCACTTTGGGAACTATTGAGAAAGCGCACGAAGTTTGAACCAGTCCCGTTAATGGGACAATCATCGTCTAAACGATCAAAAAGCTCATCCGACCATGACGTTAGCCAATCTAATTCTAGTAGGCGTAGCATTAATCTCAACGAGTAGGGCGACGAGTTTCCGGAAGAAGCCGCCTGCCCTATCGAAAGAGACAGAGCAAAACGAGCCGCATCATCGTCATCAACCCAAACCAACGAGTACAAGGAGAGTTTAAACACTGTATCCGACCGGATGGCCAAGTTCAACGAGATATCCTAGAAGAAGCTCAAAATAAAGGAGAAAAAACAAAAGGCAAGCGATATGCGACTTAATTTCATTAACATCGATCATTTTGTCGGCGACGAGCGAGAAAAATCGTTAACTTGAAGAAAGAAATTGAGGAAAAATATAATATGTAGTTTAGTAGTTTTTTTTAATATTATGTTGTTTTTTTAGTATTATGTTTTTTTTTAATATTAAGTTTTTTTTAGTATTATGTTTTTTTAATATTATGTTGTTTTTTAATATTTTGTTGTTTTTTAATATTATTTAATATTAAAAATAAAAATTATGTAATTATTACAAAATTGTTCACCCTCACCCCACCATTACACATCTGGGTGAAGGTGAGGGTGAAATCTGGCATAGTTTACGTTTCGCCTACGTGACGTGAGATGTGCTCTCACCTTCACCCGGATACTACGGATAGTCTTACATCTCACAAATTCCCCCCCCCCCCCAAAACAACATTTATATTTTCATATTTAGCTTTTAGCGGAATCATTTATTACGAAATTAATCGTGTATTAATTGTTTGTGAAAATGTATATTAATTAATGCTTAAGGAGAGATTAAATAAATACTTTGAAGTGGTTTAACAACATGAAATAAATTTGTACCTTTTCTTTACTTCTCAGTTGTCGATCTTTAAGGATTATCTCTGCAAGGAACCAACATTTCCCTATGGCCTCCTGCCTAAGCGGTACTCTTCAATGGCTTCAAGGCTCCAGGTTTTGCAAAGCTTTAAGATAAACAGGATTGAGATAAAAGGAAAAGATAGTTTTATTTCATAATTGTTCTTCTCTCGGGAAGAACTTATTGATATTTATATATCTCCCCTTAAGAGAGGGAGTTTACTCACACATTGTAGGATTTTACAGTAAGGGATTTGGTGGAGATTGTTCGATGCCTCTAAACTAAAATCAATCTCCTTTATATAGTAGGAGAAGATTTGTACAAAAGACTAAAATAGCCTTCTTAAATTCGTCATGCATGACGTTTTTAGTCGACATACCCATGTGTTGGGTCTAATTCTCTTTTGTCTTCTTCTGGAGAATAGCTGTCATGATAAGAGCTACTGTCTTCTTTTGTCGTACCGGTTGTACAGTATTGGCAATTATGATTTTCATAAGTGCGTTGTAGCTGTTGACAGAGCTTTTCTTTGGTGGAGGGACCTGCTTCTACTTTATTGAAAATGATTCTCTGCTCCATTTTTTCTAAAGCTTCTTTCTCGTGTTTTGTTAGTGGAGTTCCACTGTAACTTGTAATAATGCAGTTGTGGCTGCAATAATTTACTTTGTTAAAGCTTCCCACTTTTATTTTTTGAAGATTATTAAGGATTTTTAGAAATCCTCTAACTCTAATTTCTACCCAATTTTCCGGGTCTTCATAACTTTCCTCCATAATTTTAGAAGGATTGACGATTCTTGCTTTGGCAATACCAATTTCTAGATGATGGTAGCTGTGGAAAGAATTACACTTGATGAAGATGTCTGCATCTCTTGCTGCAGCGATCTTTTTGCGAAAGTTTTTGATAGCTTTCTTTATTCCTTCTGTAAAAAGACTAATTTCTAACAGGTTGGGAGAAGGGTAAATGAACTTTATTAATTCAGCTATGAATGCTAGAGAAACAAGTTTTGTGTCTTCACCTAGACAAAAGATAATAAGACTTTTAGTTGCCTTGTCTTCTGTATAGATGTGTTCATTCTCGAAATCATTTTGACTAAGAGAACTGGCTTTGGACCAGATTGATCTGAATTCATCTAACGAGATAATATCACTTTCTTCAATTTCTTCATTCATAAAAGGTTTTGGGAAAGTTTTCTTGAATTCTACAATTCTTTCTTTTTTCTTGACCTTCAGTGGTTCGGGGAAGAATATTACCTTTAAAGGTATTTCTTTCTTTTCGAATTCTGCTGAATATCGGGTAGCCTCCTGTTGGGCTTGTAGTAAGCTTCCAAACTTTTTAAATAGAAAAGAATTTCCTGAAACATATTGTGAGACTATAGACCAGTCTTCATAGATGCCTCTGTGCTCTCCATCAAAGATGACATAAAATCTAGATTTACCAGACTTTATAGGTTCTTGGATAATTTGAGAATAACTTGGTCTGAGAGAGACCTTTTCAGTTTTTAGCAAACTGTCAGCTATCAACGGATTTGATATGCCTTTTCCAGAGCCGTTTGCATCTGGGCTAGATGAAGATTGTGATTCTTCATGAATCTTGCTTTTTTCCAAAGCAACGGGAATCAACGGATTTGATTTTTCTTTACCCTTTGCCGTTTGCAAGGGAATAGATTCAGTTTGTAACCCTTCGGTTTTCTGTACTGAATTGACAGTTGTTTCTAGACTTTCATCATAGACAGCTATTTTTTCACGAATATTTTTTAATTCTATAAGAAGAATTTTTTCTTTGAGGTGTAAAGCCTTTAAATCTTCCATTTCTAAAAGAACTTTTGATTTGAAAAATGATGTGTTTTCTTTGAATGATTTTTGCTTCAATAAATAGGCAAAAATTAGGTAGTGATACGTAATTGCTTACATGTTTTGGAAATCTCGTGTCAAGCAATCAGCAAACACGTTTTTGGCCCCCTCAAGATGTTCAATGTTAAAAGAATATCTTGAAAACCACATTTGTAATCTGACAATACGGCCTTGCTTATTATCTCCCGAGATTTTTGTCTTTAGGAAATAAGTAAAGTTTTTATTATCAGTTCTTACTAAAAATTTTACCAGAGTAAGATAGATAGAAAATTTTGAAATTGTGTTTTTTACCGCTAGTAATTCATTTTCATTACTATGGTAATTTCTTTCGGCTTGTTTAAAACTTCCAGAAGTATATTTGCATATTTCTTCTTTTTCTGTTGTTTTAGCCTTTAATACCCCTCCCCAAAAATCATTTAAGGCATCAGTTTCTATTATAATGAAATCCTCTTCCTTTGGAAGATAAAGTTTAGGGAAATTTGTTAAATTTCTCTTTATCTTTTTAACATAATCTGTGTCGGACTGTTTCCATTCCCATACATAATCTTTTTTCAGTTTTACCTGTAAGGGTTTTCTGAGCTCTGCTAACTTTGGAATATAGCTTTCTGCATAGGTTAAGATACCTAAAAATCTTTGAAGATGTTTTTTATCTTCAAGTGTGTCCGGAAATTTGTGAAGATTTTCAAGGATATGTTTTTGTGGACAATGAGTTCCTTGATCTATTTCAAGACCTAAAAAATTAATTTTTTGTTTAAAAAGATTTGCCTTCTTTTTTGACAAAATAATTCCATATTTTTCAATTACTTTTAGGACTGAAAGAACATGAAAGTAATGTTTTTCTTCTGATTCTGAAAAAAACTATAATATCGTCGACATAGACGATACAGAAGTTTTTCAGTCCTCTAAGAGCGTTCTGCATATGTGTTTGAAATATGCTAGGTGCTTGTTTTAATCCAAAAGGGACTACTGTCCATTGATAATGACCGTCTGGACATGTGAATGCAGTTAAAAGTTGAGATTTTTCATCTAGCAATACTTGCCAGAATCCACTTTTGCAGTCAAAACTAGAAAAAATGTTTTTTCCTCTTAAAAGAGTTAATAATTCTTGCATATAAGGGAGGTTATGGCTATCTCCTTTAGTAGCTGTGTTAATGGCTTTATAATTGACAACCATACGCTTTTTTCCTCTTCGTTTTTCTGCCTCATTTTCAACTAGAAATGCTGGTGACATATGAGGAGATTTACTAGGAATAATTAGCTTAAGATCAAGTAACTCCTTGATTTGTTTGCTAAATTCTTCTCTATCTTGTGGACTATATTTCATGGGTTTTACCCTTATTATAGCCTTAGGATCAAGTAATTCTATTGACGCTTTCATCCATTTTTTGGATTTCTTAGGGTCAATTGGATTTTCTGAACAAACTTTTTTAAGTAAAGTTTCAATCCTTTGATATTTTTGGATTTCAAGAAAATATCTTTCTTCTGGTTTAATAACTTCATGAGTTATGTTTGTAACAGGGATTTGTTTTATTTTTGAATCTTTTTTCATGGTTTCAAGAAAACCAAGTTTTCCAACTTGAATGGCCTTGGTAATTTTCTTAATCAAAATCATTTCTTGATTTAGGTGAAAAGATATTCTATCAAGCCATTGAGTAAAAGGTCCATATAACTTATATAACTTACATAAATTATTCCCAATGAGAAGATCTATTCCTGTTTCTTGTTGATAAATGGTAGGAATAGGGAATGGTTCTTCAGAGAAATAAACTATTAGGTTTCTACAAACTTTGTCTAGTTGAATTGTTTCTTGGTTAGCAATTGTTACCTTAATATCTTTTGGAGTATTTTCCCATAATTCCTAGGGATAACATGTTTGCTTGCAAGGCAAAGGCTTGCTCCTGTGTCTATGTTGCAATGTAGAGTTATATTTTTATATCCAGTAAAGAAAATTTTTCCTTTGATATAAATGGAATTTGGATTGGTAATGTTTGAATATACCAATTCGTCTTTTTTCTTTTGTATATTATAGCAAACTATATTACTAGAATTATCAGTTTGCGACCTTGTTTCTTTCATTCTGAAGAATCTTCTGAAGAAGTTTCAGAGGATGAAGAATCGTAAGTTACTTTTAATGAATAAACTTGTTTGTAATCATTAAAAATATCTTTTGAGGGAAAATATCTTTCAGTTTTAGCTATAGAGATAAGCTTTAGCTTTTCTTGGAAATTTTTCATGTTAGGATATTCGTTGGCATAATGTCCTTCTTCAGAACATATCCAACAACGACATTTCTTTTTGCCTTGAGGACAAACCTTAGGTTTTTTTTTAGAAGTATTTTCCCGGAGCAAATTTTTTCTTTTTGGTTTTCCAAAATTTTCTTTTGGATTGTTTGTACGATTGCTTGTACTTCTTTTTATATTTCTTTTTAAAATATTTTTTGTTATTTATTTGATCGCAGCCAAAAGATAACTGTGGGATTTCTGTGAGTTTTTCACAGCAATTTTTGTTAAATTTCTTTAGCTGTTTTTGTTTACATAAATGAGATAACTCATTTAATTTTTGTTTTGGATGAATACTCCAGTCGCTTTGGAGTTCTATGATTCTTTGGGTGATGTTCTGATGGAGCAAATAACATCTACCAATTTTTATATTTATTTTTCTGAAAGAAATTCTCATTTGACTTTTGTTAGTCATCTGAGGTTGATCCAAAGGGCCATTTAAGAGCGTTTGGACTTTTAGAACTTTCCAGCGAAGGATTTCCATCATTAAAGTTAGGGAAGGAATATTTTAGTAAACCTCTTGGTTCTATAAAACTTTTTTCCTTTTGTTTTTTAGGTTTTAAATCTTTATTAATTTCGTCTGAGACTTTTTTTTATTATTTTTGATGCTATTGCTTCTAAATTCTCATTTGTAGAAACCTTTTCTACTTTACTAATTAGTTCTCTAATTAGTTCTTCTATTTTGGTAAGAGATGTCATTTAAGGACTATTAGTTCCTATGAAATCTTTTAGAAGTTCTCCATATTTGTCTATTTTATTTGACATAGATGACATGGATCTCATTAACTGAATTTCTGAAGAGCTTGATTCTTCAGATGTTAAAGAGTCTCCTGAGAAGCTATATCTTGGTTTGGTACCCAAAAATTGTTTGTTTAGAGCGATATTAATTGCCCAATTTTCTTGTAACTGTGAGGGTTCGGTGAACCTACTTCCTTCTATAGTGCGTATTTCTGAAAATATATCATCTAAGGTTATATTTTCTTTTTCTTTATACTCAATAGAATGAGCACTATTAGTTAATTAACCGTAAAAACTTTGTTTCCTGGTTCCATGAGATCAGTTCTTTCGCACTGATGTATAAAACGTAGAGTTTATCAAAATCTTTTGAATCTCGATGCAAACAAAATTTAGGATAAACGGTAAACATGAACCTACCGTAGGCTAAATTTCCTTGAATAGCACCTAAAAGTGCATCTTGTTGGTTGATGATTCTATTATCAACGACTGCCATTTTTATAGGAAAATTAATTCCATCTCTGAATTGAGCTTTTAATAGAATTTTTACCGCTCCTATGTGTACCATATTCATGGATTTTCTTAATTCAAGTTTAATAGCTAGAAGTCTTTTTGCTATTTCTCCTTTAGTTAAGAGTGGTAAATACACTCTTCCTGATGTTTCTTTTATATCTACAGAGAGTTCTTATGTGTTGTAACAATAAAAGATTTTATTTTTCCTTAAGAAGGCTTTGAAAACCAAACTCTGTAAATTATTAGGTTGATTAAAGATATGCCTATTGTCAAGCTTGAATTTAAGCTTGTTAATTTTGTTTAAGCAATGTTTGCTTAATCATGTAATCAGATTGAAAACCTCTTTCGTTTTCATTGAAACTTATTATTTCAGTGATTTGATCAAATTCATTAGAATCATTCTTTATTAAATTTTTATTTTCCATTTTATTTTTTAGAAAATAAATTTAGAGCACATGGCTCTGATACCAATTTGCGGAATCATTTATTACGAAATTAATCGTGTATTAATTGTTTGTGAAAATGTATATTAATTAATGCTTAAGGAGAGATTAAATAAATACTTTGAAGTGGTTTAACAGCATGAAATAAATTTGTACATTTTCTTTACTTCTCAATTGTCGATCCATGTAATTATTACAAAATTGTTCACCCTCACCCCACCATTACACACCTGGGTGAAGGTGAGGGAGAAATCTGGCATAGTTTACGTTTCGCCTACGTGACGTGAGATGTGCTCTCACCTTCACCCGGATACTACGGATAGTCTTACATCTCACAAATTCCCCCCCCCCCCCCCCCCAAACAACATTTATATTTTCATATTTAGCTTTTATTTTTAGAAAATTACATAAATAAACATTTTACCAAATCAATTTATCATTATTACCATTAGCTCATATTTTTTTTAAAATTATCATCAAAAGTTAAACAAATCAAGAATTAAAAAATAGGTTATTTTGAAAAAAACGAGTTTTTAAAATTTTATTATTAAAAAATCTTTTTTTTTAATTTATTATCAAAATACAAGATTTTTTAATTTTACATATAAGTTTTGAAAATGCTACGTTTGTATTTTAAATAAATATGTATTAGAATAAAGTTTACTGATATTTAATTAGTAGTTTTTTTTTAAATTTGATACTTATAAATAATTTTTTTGTTTTGATATTTAAACTTTAATTTTTTTTTAAATGACTAGAATTTTTTTCAAAAAATATGTTTACAAATTTCAATTCTAATTTATTAGTTTTAATTTTAGAATTTTAAATTTAATTGTGTCAAAATATTAAAGAGTGAAATTTTTTAAAATTTGGAGTTTTAAATTTTGAATTTAAAAGATGATATATTGTTGAAATTTAAATTTTATTTGTATATTTTTATTATTTTTTTAATGAGAGATTTACTATTAAAAATTTATCGAGATTTTCCACATAAAAGTACAAATAGTATCCACTAATCAGAGAATCTTGATAATGATTTTGATGAAAGTTTATAATCTCCTGATTTTCCAAATGTACTTATATTATTAGGTTTGTAAAAACATAAATTAGTTTTAAGTGTCAGTGTTTCAGTTATGGTATTAAGAAATATTGAAGAAAAAATGGTTTAGGTAATGTAACAGGATTTCAGCTAAAATCACTAGCTAATCGCGTTATGGAAGCAAATATTATATTTGGAACAAACATCGGTCATCACAATTTTATCCCTATAATTGGGTTAACAGATTTAGACAAAAGAATTTTTGTAAGGTCCCAAACCCGGGAGGCCTCACTTGTTGGATTTACTCATTCACACACAGTTCTTAAACTTGAATATCAAATAACGCAGCGGAAAATTTCGTTCAAACATAACGTCAACATAGCCAAACATGCGGAAGCGTAAACATTGTCTAAAACATTCATTACATAACATACACGTAACGTAACGGGATGTCAGTCATTATATCAGCCGAATAACTCTTCATCGCTTGCCAATCATCACCGTTCAACTTTCATATCTGCCTTAACCTGAATGTGCATACTAAAAGTCAGCTACGCTATTGAGTTCTAGCTTTACATAAAACCTTAACATAAACATTTTGCCAAAAACATAACATACATTTATTTAACAAAAGCGTACGTAAAACATGCAATAACTTAACCTCATCATAACATCGTAACATAGCATCATAACATAAGTCAACATGAACCGAATCTGCGCATTCTCGTAACCGTCAATTCCATACATCGCATACCAGCGGATGAACTTAAGGCTCATTACCTCTAAGTCATCCGCCACCCAGGTCTCCTAAGGCTCGTTACCTCTAGGTGGACCAAACATATGTCTCCTAAGGCTCGTTACCTCTAGATAGACAGAACATAACTTAGGTACTATTTGCTCGCAAGGAATAGTACCTTCCATCGGGATCCTGGTAATCCATGGGTGACCGTCTTCACCCCATCCTCAACCAGTTGTACAACCGTTAGCCAGCCACAAAGGCCCCCCATAAGGGTAAGGCCAATACATACATACCCTAGCTCTCGTAGGAACTCGTGGCAGATTCGTTCATTCATGACTTTCTCAAAACCATTACCTCATTTTAGTTAAAGCATTCGTACGTTTTATTAAATAACATTTCATTCGTAAACATTTCATAAACTTCGTTTGGCAAAACATTTCATAACATCGTCCTTCGTAAACATCGTTTTATAAACCTCATTTCGTAAACATTATTTCGTAAACATCGTTTCGTATGTATGCACACCAGCCCAAAAATATTAATTAAAACATTTAAAGAAGGGCTTCTAGAACTCACCCGATAAGCTAATGTGGGTTGTCCTAAACAAAGGTCCAACAACGTCACGTACGATCTGGATTGAGTAGTTAAATACACATCAGACCTAATCCCGACTCTAACGGTTTATCCATATTGAACTAGGCGAACATACCGAATTCACTAACTAGCTATATATACCCATAGATCTGATGCATGCAGACTTAGCAAGTGCGCAGGGCCTTGTTCTTGCGTACATAATAAGTGCGCAGAATTCGTTCTTGCGTACTTGATAAGTACGTAGACTTTGCTTCTTGCGTACTTGATAAGTACGCATGCTTTGCTTTTGGCGTACTTGATAAGTACACATGCTTTGCTTCTTGCGTACTTGATAAGTACGCATGCTTTGCTTCTTGCGTACTTGATAAGTACGCAGGACCTGCTTGCGGGCAGCCTTCTTCCCCGCAAAAACTTTGCATGCAGATCCGACCTCGTCAATATCCAAACTTGTTTACATTCAAAACGTTTTCTTTTCGTTTAAGAACTCAAATCTATGTTTTTCTTTCAGTTTCATCCATAAAAACACCATCTTTTTATTCAAAACCCGAAAACCCCAAATCGAACAAAAACTCATATCTAGATCAGATCGTTACCTGTATCGAGCTTCTGATTCGGAGGTTTTGCTCACGAGCTATGGAGTAACACACTTCTTCAATCTTGGGTCGATCCGCCAACTTTCTCTCTCTACGGGTTCTCTCTCTAGAACTTGCAAATTAGATACTATGGAGTGTGTTGGCTATTTAAAGGGAGGAGACTCCTTCCCTCAAGTTCGTCGGCCCATCTGGCCAGGGCCGTCACGCCTCGTTCTTTTATTCCGTTCGTCTCGCGTTTAACCCGTTATTTTAAATCGTCATTTTATTTTTGGGATGTTACAAGTCTACCCCCCTTACAATAGGTTTCGTCCCCGAAACCTATCATAAGTCAAATAGTTGAGGGTACGACTCCCTCATTTCCATCTCCGTTTCCCAAGTAGATTCCGATCCCTTCTGGTGTTTCCATTGGACTTTAACCAATTGAATAACCTTATTACGTAAACGCTTCTCCTTCCTGTCTAAGATGGCCACAGGTTCTTGGGATGTTGTCGACCTCGATGTTAGTAAGTGGTACGTGAACCGATTCATCCGCCAAACACTTTCGCAAGTGTGAAACATGGAAGGTAGGATGAATCCCACTTAACTCATCAGGAAACTCCAATCGATAAGCGACTTCACCAACCCGTGTCATTATCCTGAATGGTCCGACAAACCTCGGACTTAACTTTCCTCTCTTTCTGAATCGTATGATTCCCTTCCATGGCGACACTTTCAACATTACTATGTCCCCAATATCAAACTCAATAGGCCTTCGTCGTTTATCCGCATAGGATTTCTGACGATCTTGTGCGGCCTTCATTCGTGCTTTGATTTGATCAAACCTTTCTAACGTTTCTCGTACGACTTCGAGATTTCCTAATTCCTTCTGTCCAATCTCACCCCAACAAACCGGGGTCCTGCATCTTCTCCCGTACAACATTTCGTAAGGAGGCATGCCTATTGTCGTGTGATGTCTGTTGTTGTAGGAGAATTCGGCTAACGACAGATGACTGTCCCAACTGCCACCGAAGTCAATAATACAAGCGCGAAGCATGTCCTCCAATGTTTGAATGGTCCTTTCGGCTGACCATCCGTTTGCGGGTGGTATGCCGTGCTGATATTAAGTCTCGTACCCATCGCCTCGTGAAATCTCTTCTAGAACCTCGATGTGAATCGTGTGTCCCGGTCATATACAATTACCAAAGGCATCCCATGCCGCGCCACTACTTCATTAATAAATACTTTCGCTAACCTTTCTGACGACAACGTCTCGCGAATATGTAGGAAGTGTGCACTCTTCGTTAAACGGTCCATAATTACCCAGATGGTGTCATGACCTTTAGCTGTGCGAGGTAGCTTGGTTATGAAGTACATGGTAATGTGTTCCCACTTCCATTCTGGTATATCGAGTGGTTGAATATTTCCATACGGTTTCTGGTGTTCAGCCTTTACTTGCGAGCAAGTCAAGCACTTGCTTACGTACTTTGTCACTTCGTGCTTCATTCCAGGCCACCAGTATTCCTTCCTCAGATCTTGGAACATTTTGTTGGTACCGGGATGGATAGAGTAACGAGACTTATGAGCCTCATCTAAGATCTTGGTTCTAAGCTCGCCACTCATAGGTATCCATACCCGTCCAAAACGTGTCCTAATTGTTGGCCAACCATCCTTTCCCGCTTTATGTTTTCCTCTTTAAGTGCCTCATCTTGAGCCATTTTCATTTTCCCTCATCACATCCGATGTTACCACCAGCTGGCAAGCTTTCACTCTAATAGGAGCAGGCACATCCTTTCGGCTTAGAGCGTCAGCCACCACGTTTGCCTTTCCAGAATGGTATATGATTTCACAGTCATAATCTTTCAGGAGTTCCAACCATCGTCTCTGCCTCATATTAAGCTCTCTTTTTTCGAAGAAGTACTTCAAACTTTTGTGGTCGGAGTAAATAGTAAACTTCACCCCGTAGAGGTAGTGCCTCCAGATTTTCAATACAAATACGACAGCAACAAGTTCAAAATCATGAGTCGGATAGTTGACTTCGTGAACTTTCAACTGTCGTGACGCATATGCAATCACTCTCCCGCGTTGCATCAACACGCACCCTAATCCCTGACCCGAAGCGTCAGAGTATACCACTAAGTCTTCATTGCCCTCGGGAAGGGCCAAGACTGGAGCTTTGGTTAGCTTTTCCTTCAATTCCTTAAACGCCTCATCCTAGGTCGAATCCCATTCGTACTTTACCTCCTTCCGAGTCAACTTTGTCAACGGCGAAGCTATTTTTGAGAAATCATGAATGAATCTTCGATAGTAGCCTGCCAATCCTAAGAAACTATGGATTTCAGTTGGCGTCTTAGGAATATTCCATTCCCTTACCGTTATTATCTTTGCTGGGTCAACCATAATGCCGTTCGGGTTAATGACGTGACCTATGAATTGGACTTCCCTAAGCCAGAACGCGCATTTGGAGAACTTCGCATACAACTTTTCCTTCTTCAGAGCTTCCAATACCTCCTTCAAGTAACACGCGTGATCACCCTCATTCTTGGAGTAGATGAGGATATCATCAATGAACACGATTACCGATCGATCCAGCATTGGTCGACAAACTCTATTCATCAAATCCATGAACGATGCAGGGGCGTTCGTCAATCCAAAAGACATTACGCGGAACTCAAAATGTCCATAACGCGTGCGAAATGCGGTTTTTGGTATGTCTTCTTCCTTCACCTTCAACTGATGGTACCCGGATCGAAGGTCGATTTTTGAGAACCAACTTACGCCAAATAATTGATCGAACAGGTCGTCGATCCTTGGTAGAGGGTACTTGTTCTTCACGGTACGTTTGTTCAACTCACGATAATCAATACACATTCTCATCGAACCATCCTTCTTCTTTACAAATAACACAGGGGCACCCCACGGCGAGATGCTCGGTTGTATAAATCCTTTCTCAAGTAACTCGTCTAGTTGTGTCATTAGCTCTTTCATCTCTACCGGTGCTAGACGATATGGAGCCTTAGCCACGGGCTGGGCATCTAGTACTAAGTCAATTCGGAACTCAATTTCCCTGTCGGGTGGTATCCCAGGCAAGTCCTCTGGAAACACCTCCGGGTACTCGCGTACCACAGGTACATCGTCTAGTTCCTTCGCTTCCTTACACTTGTCAATTACGTATACCAGATAAGCCTCGCATCCGTGCCTCAGGTAATCTGATGCCTTAATCATGGAGATGACATTAGGCATCGGGGCGTCACGATCTCCAAAAACCTCGACTTCGCTACCATCCGGAGCCTTGAGTCGGATTATCTTTTGTTTGCATATAATTTGCGCTTCATTGGCAGTTAGCCAATCCATACCTAACACGACATCGAACCCACCCAAAACCATAACGCAGCCTGACGGGGAATCTATGGCCTTCTATTTTTATCGTGGAATTGTCAACTACATCAATCACCCTCGCAGTTCTACCCTCAACAGTTTCTACGCTAAAGGCCCTTTCTAGCTTACTTACAGCGTACTTTACTCTTTTACAAAAAGTCGCAGATATAAAACTCTTACCGGCACCTGAATCAAATAACACAGATACAAAAGTGTTGTCAGGATAAACATACCTGACGCCACCTCAGGGTCTGCCCTGGCTTGTTCCTGCGTCAGCGTATAGGCTCGAGTCTTCGCACGGGGCCTCTCTTCTTTCTTCTCAGGGCCTTTCCCTTTTCCCGCTTCACCCATTCTTGGTTTAGTGCATTCCCGGCTCAGGTGACCGCTTTCGCCACAATTATAACATTTAATGCCTTGCATACATTCACGGGAGTACTGCCCAGTCTTGCCACATTTATAGCACGGATTTGTCTCCAGCCTACAT
Source organism: Smallanthus sonchifolius (assembly GCA_023525975.1). NCBI lineage: Eukaryota > Viridiplantae > Streptophyta > Magnoliopsida > Asterales > Asteraceae > Smallanthus > Smallanthus sonchifolius. Next base: position 66,378,984 of record CM042029.1, read on the forward strand.
TCACCTAGATGCCTACTGCCACACTTCCCACATACCGCGGCCTCACCCACTCTAGCATGTTTCTCTCGAGCTCCAAACAGTCTTCCGCCAGATCGTTTGGCTAGAAAACTTGGTTTCTTATTCGACTCATCAGTAGTGACAACATTTAGTGCCAAATCATCAAATACCATGCCACTTAGTTCTACGACCGAATCGTAGGTGATAGGAGAGTTTGCCTTAACATTGGTGCGGACCTTGTCTGGCAGTCCCTGAATGTTGCAGGCAATCTTTCTTTCCTCAGTCGTGACAAGATGTGGCACCAGACATGCCAGTTCATTGAATCGGGTTATGTACTGCCAGTGCGTCATGCTCCCGGCCTTCAAACCCAGAAATTCCCTCTCTACCTTCTCAATCTCGTTCATCGGGCATAAATTCTTGATTACCAGAGTTTTCAAGTCATTCCACATCATCGAGTCAACGACCTCGTCCCCTTTAGCCTGACGTACCCCTTCCCACCGGTGGGATGCTTCCTCCCTCAAGTAGTTAGCAGCAAACTTCACAACTTGACTCGCTCGGCATTCACTCAAACAAATGGCAGCCTCCGTACGAATCACCCAATCAAAAGTAGCCACTGCGTCCTTCTTTCCAGTGAGAACTGGCGGATCACATGCCTTGAAGGACTTATAGTCACAACCGCGAGCAGGCGGTGTGTTAACTGCCTCAATGATCAGGGCATCAGTTGTCGTGTTGGATCCGCCTGCCTCATTAGCCTTCTTCAATGCTTCTGCCAGCAGATCTGGCAGGGTAGCCTTGATCAGCTCAGTAAACTCGCGTGCTTGGGCCGCCTTCAGTTCAGGTTCAAAAGTGAAGTGTTGTTCTTCCACATGAGTCTGTTCAGTTTTGTGCACACTGTTTTCGATTCCGTGTGAACACTTCCCTCTTCACTATACACCTGACGAGCAGGAGTCCTATCACGCCTACCGGTACGACCGCCGGTACGGCCCCCACCACGCCTTCATCTATTTCGTGCCGCCATTCCGTTCTATAAGACAAGTAATCTAATGTCATCACGCTAGTTAACAAATAGAATTCAACAAGCACTGTAAGATGTTAATATACACTGGCCATCTGCAATTAACCATTACACTACCTTTTGATTTCTATTTGACCACCTTTGTGATTCCATCAGAACACAAGTCCTTACCTAACACTTTCTAAGGCATACTATATATGTAAATATATACTACCTTCATACCTGATGTTGTGGCTCGAGTTACCCATAGGTAGACAGAACATAACTTAGGTACTATTTCCTCGCAAGGAATAGTACCTTCCATCGGGATCCCGGTAATCCCATCAACCAGTTGTACAACCATTAGCCAGCCACAAAGGCCCCCTATAAGGGTAAGGCCAATACATACATACCCTAGCTCACGTAGGAACTCATGGCAGATTCGTGCATTCGTGACTTTCTCAAAACCATTACCTTATTTTAGTTAAAGCATTCGTACGTTTTATTAAATAACATTTCATTTGTAAACATTTCATAAACTTTGTTTGGCAAAACATTTCATAACATCGTCCTTCGTAAACATCGTTTTATAAACCTCATTTCGTAAACATCATTTCGTAAACATCGTTTCGTATGTATGCACACCAGCCCAAAAATATTAATTAAAACATTTAAAGAAGGGCTTCTAGAACTCACCTGATAAACTAATCTGGGTTGTCCTAAACAAAGGTCCAACAACGTCACGTACGATCTGGATTGAGTAGTTAAATACACATCAGACCTAATCCTGACTCTAACGGTTTATCCATACTAAACTAGGCGAACATACCGACTTCACTAACTAGCTATATATACCCATAGATCTGATGCATGCGCACTTAACAAGTGCGCAGGGACTTGTTCTTGCGTACATAATAAGTACGCAGACTTCGTTCTTGCGTACTTGATAAGTACGTAGACTTTGCTTCTTGCGTACTTGATAAGTACGTATGCTTTGCTTCTTGCGTACTTGATAAGTACGCATGCTTTGCTTCTTGCGTACTTGATAAGTACACATGACCTGCTTGCGGGCAGCCTTCTTCCCAGCAAAAACTTTGCATGTAGATCCGACCTCGTCAAGATCCGAACTTGTTTACATTCAAAACGTTTGCTTTTCGTTTAAGAACTCAAATCTATGTTTTTCTTTCAGTTTCATCCACAAAAACACCATCTTTTTATTCAAAACCCAAAAACCCCAAAACGAACAAAAACTCAGATCTAGATCAGATCGTTACCTATATCGAGCTTCTGATTCGGAGATTTTGCTCACGAGCTATGGAGTAGCACACTTCTTCAATCTCGGGTCGATCAGCCAACTTTCTCTCTCTACGGTTTTTCTCTCTAGAACTTGTAAATGAGATATTATGGAGTGTTTTGGCTATTTAAAGAGAGGAGACTCCTTCCCTCAAATTCGCCGGCCCATCTGTCCCGGCCCGTCACGCCTCGGTCTTTTATTCTGTTTGTCTCGCGTTCAACCCGTTATTTTAAATCATCATTTTATTTTTGGGATGTTACAATTTTATTAAAACTTCAAAAAAGAAAATATATACAGTTGTATATTTTGCAATGACCATGAATAAAAGTTTAGGTCAATCACTTTCAAATGTTGGTTTGTATTGAAAGATACAGGGTTTATTAATGATCAACTGTATCAAGCTATTATTCTTTGGTAAACATGAAAAGATTACCAATACCACGTAAAATCTATACTATATAATAAATAAAGGTTTTGAGATGCCACGTGTCGCCTCCATATTCAATCTCATCATTTTTTCCCACATCTCTCTCTTATTAAATACACCTTTATTTTTTAATAATAATATATTTTAAATACAATACTAATTTTTATATTAATAAATCTCCTGACATATTTTGACGAGTGTACGTGTTAACAGATTATATTGTATTCCACAGATTTATCCAACCCGTGTAAAACACGAGTTTTTAAAAAATAATGTTTTTATGACTTAATATGTATTATTATATTTATTCAACCCGTGTAATACACGAGATTTTAACCTAGTGTTTAATACAATGAAGTATTTTTAAATTTGTAAATAATCATTTTAAGATTATTTGACATGTAATTTAATGTATTATAAAAATTAAAGTACACAACTTATGAAATGTATTTTCATTTATTTTTTGATGTTTTGATTACTTTTATCCATATAATCTTAACATGTAACAAAATGAAAAGAAGTTACAAATACAATATCAAATTTGTATAAAATAGTTGTTAATATATTAATCAATATAATCTTAGCGTTTCACCCCGTTTAACACATGAGGTTAAAGCTAGTCTAATATATAATAAATAAAGGTTTCTTTATGTCACGTGTTGTCTTAATATTAATTTTTTTAATTTTTCTCTGCTTCTCTTTCTTAATAAAAACACTTCTATATTTTCAATATTAATATTTTTAAAATTTTTTTTGAACGGCAATTTGAATCACTGACGAGCCACTGACCCACTCGATCATCTCCACCCCCACAGGAGGAAACCTACCATAGGTGAGAAAACCCCCTAGCCCAACTTGGACCCCCCCCTTTAATTTTTGTCACAAGTGGGACTTGAACCCAAGACCTACTCATTTTGATAAAGTCTTGTTATACACCTTTGCCACTAGACTAAACTAGTGGCCCATATATTTTTAAATAAATTGTTAATTATACTAATATAACACATTTATTTTAAATTATCTCATATTATAAGAAACTTTAAAATGTAAATGAAATTGTAATTATATTAAATAGTATTTAATGTATTTTTGAAACTCAATTATATATCAATTTTTACACATTTTTTTATTTTGTTTTATATAGTCAGTATATGTAATAAATTTTTCTACCTATAATATATATAGGGTTGTGTTCCTTTCAAAATCCTTATTTGATGAGAAAACTTTAAAACCCTTCCCAACCAATTACAAATTGACACCTAGCACTATACTTTATCTTTGTTAAAAGGTAATTTGAATCTTTCAACCACATTTCCTTCCACACAATTATGTCCAGCTTTTGTACCTTCCATTCCCTTTCCCAACACAATTACCACTAATATGTCATTATTTATACATATTTATCATACATAATAATCCCACATTATGGTACTAATCGAATAATAACCTTGCAATTTATGCTTAAAATGCTTATATTTTGTAATTGCAGGGTATTCGGTGTTGAAAATACAAATCAAGCTAAATCCTAACAAAAACACCAAGAATTCAAGCTTCTAAAAGATTCATTCCCAGAGCATTTACCCCCAAAAAGTCAAAATTGGTCAACAATCGTCAACAAGAAGCTACAAGACAAAACTGGGGAAAAGCAGGGGGATGCACGGTCGTGCATCCCATTGCACGACCATGCATTGGCCCTCCTGCTCCCCACGGCCCAGTACCGTGTCCTCTGTACCCTGTTTGATTCCATGAGCCTTTGCACGACTATGCAACCCATTACACGGTCGTGCATTGCACATTTTGAGGCCTATAAATAGGAGGCTTGAGTTCTTCATTCCACACACCAATCCATAGCTTAATTACACTCAAGAAGAGAGCATTCTCGTAGTTAGAGTAGAGAGTAGAGGGACTCTTCCTCCTTGTTTCACAATAGGGGATCCTACGAAACTCATCATTACGCTAGTTGTTATGGCCATTCGTGGCTAAAACTTCTTTGTATTGCTAGGGTGAAGATGATGTTTGGTTCATGTTAATGTTTAACCTATTAATGAAGTGGTATGTTTATGTCTTTAACTAATTCGTCCCCAAAAACCATCTTTTGATGGGCTTTTATTATTGTCTAAATCCGTCTTTATATTTGTTAGTGTCTTGATTTTAAAGAGTAAGATCGTAAAACCCTTTTAATCAAACTTCCTTTGAAAATCATACGTCTTTATACGAGCAGAGATCGATAAGCCAAAGCTTGGTTTATACTTCTAAGATCGTACGTCTTTATACGAGATTATTATGCGACCAAGAATTGGTGAACTCATGTTGGGAACGGTACGTCTTTATACTTGGTCCCATTGTTACACCGCCTCCCGGTGAGCAAAATATAATCACCTATTTAACTTAATACAAAGCATTTTGAGTCTGATGTCTTTATCCAACCCGGAGATGACCATTCGATGGGTTGAGGGTAAATGTTGTCCCTAACGGGAGGCACTACCACTTTTTAAAGAATATAATTTGCAAATCAAATGTCGCGAGTACGAGGCTCTAGCGGTGACCCGGGTCCCAAGTTTGTAGTAGTCATACCACTGAATTAGTTAACTTAACATCATCACGTACCAAGCTGATTCGAATCTCGAAGCAATACATTTCGTAATCTGATCATTTTCGCTTTATTCACTTTTTTGCATTTTACTATTCTGCTAGTTACATTTTTGTTACACACTTCACACACATTTTTACTTTTATGTTATTTACTCTACCGTTATTTACTTTTCTCGTTCACAAGCACACAAAACCCATCCACTAATTAATCCGGCTAAACGATAACAAAAGTTGAGTATTGGAACTCAACCGTGTCTATTGGTTCGATACTTGGTTCTTACCTGACTATATTACGCTGCGATAGGTACACTTGCCTATTGTGTGTGTTTTAAGTTAACGTAATTATCATTTTAATTTATAAATTTAAAACCTGATCTTATGAAATCAATCACTTTAAAAATATAATTATTTACATTTTTATACTTAATTCATAAAGCACATCAAGTTTTTGGCACTGTTGCCGGAGACACTGTGATATTAAGAAAAAATCGAGTTAACAGATTAGCCTTTTTAACCTTAACATTTTCTTTTATGGTTTGTTTTGATTATTCTTTACAGCGACTTTCATGGGTGACAACTACGAGAGTTGTTATGGAGGATACCAAGACAACTATGAGTATTACAACTTGTTTGTAAATACACAAGTAGTTGTAATTTATTTTTGTTTGTAAATAAAATGGTGGAAAGTAGTTGAATAAGTAATTAAATGAAAACCCTTTTTTTTATTATAAAGAGAATATTTCAAAAGGAAATAAAGGCTAAATAATTTTGCCAAAGTTTAATAATAATTAATTTAACGAGAAGAAGTCATAACTAATTATTAATTAAAATTAAAGATTTTATAAAACAAGTTGTGTTAAGTTTCCTTAAAAAGTGGAACAGTTTATAGAAAATTTATATTTCAAATACTATTTATAAACTAGGGGTTTGATAAATGCTTTGTTTAGACGAAATAACAATGTTGTTTAAATCGGATAGGAAAAAAGATTAGTTTACAAAGAATGCTTAGGTGTGTGTACCAAATCGTAATAAACAAAATGATGGTGTTTAGATTGTACTCATTTGGTATCATAACCAAGTGGGTACTTTGACAAATCAAAGTAATTCAAGTTCTTATACTTTCGAGAAGACATGCTTTAGCCTATAGGTGAATACTCACTTCGGGAATTCCTAGGAAAGCATACGGATCCTTCGGTTGATTTGGATTTATATGAAATGCTTTCCTAGACAGAAGGCCCAAAGTACAGACACTCACCCTTCCGGATTGCACGTGTTCTTTACTAATTTTCAGAACTCAAAACTTTGACGAGATTTTAGAATCTTAATAGGCTTTAGGCCTAAGAGTTCAAATTCGTCACAGGTGATGATGATGAAGACGTAATTCTCAAGGTGTGTGTGTGTGTGTGAAGGTGTATAAAGGCCTAGATATAAACAAGTGTGTGGTAAGACTTAGGATAGCATTTAATAGGCTCAAATGAGTATCATGAAATCAAGCAGTGGTAAAGAAGGTATTATATAGGTAGCAATGTTTTTTAAGAATATGAGTTATCAAGTAGTGTAGCATATAAACTATCATGTATTGTATCATGTGATGTAACACTTAGAATAACATGTAAGAAGATTACACATAGTAGTGAACATGTAACACGTAGCAATGTGGCAAAAATCATATAACATAGAGCATAGCATTTGATGGGTGTCCTAAGGTTATAGTCTAGGTCAAAAGTGTCTAATAACCTAATTCCCTATAACCAAGGCTCTGATACCAATCTGCCACACCCCAACCGACGGCGGAAATGTCGGGGCGGGACATGTAGACTGTTCATAAGCTCATGGTTTTCTAATAGTTGTAATAATTACACAATTAATTTTAATTCATAGCTCAAATAAACAATTACAACATTTACAAGAGTCATCAATACATGTATATCTTTATTAAGTTTAAAACTAGGTCCACTACAAAAAAGAAGACTATTTGGGACTAAATTTTTAGTCTCTAATACCTCCCGTATCAGTACTTAATGGTTATCAGAGACTGATTTCGTCAATCCCCAGTCAGTGACGAATACCTAGTCCTAAATAGTTAGGTTAGTAACTGAAAATCAGTCCCCATTGTATGTCACCAACATGGACTAATAGTTAGTCTCTAATACAAAAAAAACCAATCCTTAATTTGTCTCCCGAATACCACGTTATTTCAGTCCCCAATACATTTATTTAGCGACTGAAAATCAGTTTCGGATAATAAGATATTTCAATCCCTAATGTGTAATTTTAGGGACAGAAACTCAGTCCTCAAAAAATGTCTATATTGTCCCTGATATGTTTCGTTAAATTCGTGATTCCATATCAAATCAGTCTCCAATAAGATGTTTTAACGACAGAGGATTAGTCCCGCTAACACGTGATTTTAGTCGTTAATATCCTTGTTGTCAGGACTGGAAATCAGTGTCAGATAGCATATTATTTTAGTTCCTAATATGATTTTTCAGAGTCTGATAACCAGTCTCTAATGTGTTTTTTAGGGACTAAAAATCAGTGTCAAAAACTAATCCGTATTATGTATTATCAGTTACTATTTTTTAGTCTCTAAATGTTTAGTCTATTACAAACTGAAAATTGGCTTCCAATACAATTTAATTCAGTCTGGAACATGTATTCAAAACCCGTAATAAATTTCTTTAAGGACTAAAAAGCAGTCCCAATGCAGATGTTATATAACTGATTTATAGTTTTATATATTAAATTTCAGTCACTAAACAATAGTAATATCATTCATAAATTTGTTTTTTGCTTTCCAAAAATCTTTCAAGCATTAATATCATAATAATAATGAAGTTCAAAATAATACCAATTCATAAATTCTAAAGTTTAAAAGAGAGTTAAATGTACAAAAAATGTAATAAACGTCTTCACATGGTACTAGGTCTAGCTGTCACCTTCGCTAAATGGATCATCTGAAACATCTCTCGCAGGTGTGTTGGATGTTATGCTCTCGAATTCTAGAAATTTTGTGTTTATAAACTCTGACATCCTTTCCATTTTCTCTTCATTGTGTTGAGTTTCTCGTCATTTTGTTTGTGTTTCTCCTAGAATGCATATTATCACTTTATTTATACAAAAATAAAATTTGGTTTATCATAACTTGTTTTGCTCTGTTAGCTTCCATATTATCATTATATTTCTACAAAAATAAAATTTAGCATCCGAAAAATTAGAAAATAATTACCGAATATTCATTTTGATTTGTAAAATATAATTAGCATACTAACCCGGGTTTTTTCCAACTCTCAATAGAAATTAATGACCCACTGTGGATCTGTTTTTCCTTTGTTCTCCTTCCAGTGCCTACTCAAAACACCTCGAGTGCGTATCCATTGGGCACGTAACCGTTCATTGACATACTTCATAAAAACTTTATATGTCCGCATGTAACATCCCAAAAATAATAAAACGAATAAATATAGGGAGGTCGGAGATTTAGTCGAAATATTTAAACGCAAAAGTAAAAACAAAAGAGAAGGGGAGCGGGCTTGGGCTCGGCTTCAATGGGCCGAGGGAGCCCAGATATATAAAGGACAAAGCAGCCCTCCCCTCCATTCCATCCTCACTTGCTCAATTTTTAGAGAGAGAAGGAGACCTCGGGTCTAGAGAGAGAAAGCTCGGGAATCAAGCTCAAAAGCTCGGAGATTGATTGCCATCATCTCTGGACCGTCTTACAGCGAAAAAGAGGCGACAACAGGTAACCACCATGCCCAAATCTGAGTTTTTGTAACTTTTGGGGTTTCGGGTTAAAAATGAATAAAGGATAGGTTTTTAAGTATAATATTCAAAACAAAGCATATGTTTGAACTCACGAATGAAAATGGAACATTCTGAACAGAAAAGGTTTGAGGTCTGAACACCTCGAGTCGGGCCGACCTGATCTGGGGTCTGATTAGAGAAGAAGGTCGCGATAGGCGAACTTACAGACTCCAACAAGCGAACTTATTAAGTTCGCTGATTAAGTTCGCCTAACTCATGTTCGCTGACTATGTTTGCCTAACTCATGTTCGTTGATTAAGTTCGCCCGACTCATGTTCGCGTACTAAGTTCGCCCATATTTAAAAAGAGGCGAACTTACCTAAGTTCGCCTATACTTATGAAAAGTCGACCAACCGATAGGCGAACTTGTCATGTTCGCCTTGCGAACTTACTTAAGTTCGCCTAACCTTAAGAATAGAAATGTTAAGTGTCGTTTAAGTTCATTATCTTATGCTATATGACCTGATTATACAGATTGTGTATGACCTTAGTGAGGTTCAGTGACCAGCTAGGTGTATTCAGAAACTACTCATCAGGTGAGTTATATGTGCCTCCTTTATGTTATGTGCAAATCATTTTAAATGTTTTGAAGCTGAAGTGAATACACTAAATGAATAAGTATTATGAATTTCAATGTGATCATACGTGATATATACATATATATATATATATATATATATATATATATATATATATATTAAATTGAATTACGAACGAGGAATGAAACGTATGTTACAAAGAATGAATGAAAGAATGGCATAACGTAAATGAATGGAATCTTGCTTTATATTATCTATATATTGCTTGACATGAATGCATGTAAACGTTATGGACGTTTCGTGAATAACGGCTACTTCGGTAGACGGACGACAACGTGACTATTTTTGTAACCGGGACAAATACGTTCCTTCATCAGCTAGGACGTATGAAAGGCATTAATGGACAGTCGAAGCAATTGCCTTATTATATGTAGAACGATTGCATAAATAATATCCGCGTGGGAAACGGACGCCTTAGGGCAGACGGGCGAATGAACGGATTGCAACGGTAGGACGGGTTTTAGGCGGACGGACAAAGGTTGCCGGACATATTTATGTTACGACGGACGGTTTCTAGGGCCGGACTGTTTATGAAACGGACTACGACGGTAGTTCTTATGGCGTTTGTCTTTGTGACTCACGCAACAATTATGACGGGTTGATCACCCTTATGTATATGACCAATAAATGTTCTCCTCAAAGTAAGTATGTATGTACATATATATATACTCAGTATAAAAGTTATGTGAAAACAGTTAAGGAAAGAATATGCAAATGTACATATATTATATATATATAATACTTAATGATAAGATAACGGTTATGTCTGATTGTTTTTAAACTAGAACTCAACGACGTTAGCTGACTTTTAGTATACATTTCAGGTAACAAAAAGAAGGGTCGTGCGAAGGCGTGATGGTTACCCGGCATGTGACTGACATCCCACTTTTATATATGTTAAGACAAATGTTATGTTTTTAATTGTTAAGACTTCCGTTATTATATTATGTATTTGAATGATGTTTGTTTTCACTACTTCTGAATGCTTTTAATTTAAATTCAGTATTTATGACTATGTTTATAAGTAAATCCAACAAATGAGGTTACCCGAGAAAGGGGCCTTACATCACAACAATTGGAATTTTCCCTGCATTGAATAAATGGTTAATAATAGAAATGAAAATGTATCATAATAGTTTCTCAATGATTAAAATTATTGAGAAACTATACAGAAAGACATCTACCACCACAACTTCATCATTAAGTCATCTATGTTCGGCATTTCATCATACACCTAGACAACATTAATTAACAAAACAATATCTAAATTCATACTTAGTATGCAAATTAGTCTAACATCGTCGATATAGAGAACTGATCCGACAGAAGAAACCCTAACATTGTCGATATAGTCTATTTCATCAAATCCTTTGTGGAATTTGAAACGCTGTTCAAAATCACATAAGTATCGAATGGCTCGATCTTCTTCGTCTAACTGGTCCAGTTTTTCTCCTTAAATCCCAAAACAACAATGTCAGATTAAATAATTCATTACTTTTTTTTATCTTTAAGGGATGAATGCTCTTAGCAGTTTGCCATCCTTGTGTAACAGTAATACCTAACCTAAACATGAAAAGTAAGTTGCACCTCATATATTATATCATTTCTAAATAGATAATTCCAAAAAATACCATGGCTAACAAATCTGATATTTAATATTGTAAATCAAATAAATCATATAATTCTGTATTTTCATATCAAATTATAAAACTTTATATATCATAGAATAAAAACATATCTGATAGCACTTGTTCTAAGTATACTTGTCTCTCTGGAAAGGATCAGAACAACTTGCCAAAGCAGCAACACATTCTTCAACTCTAGGTACATTTTCCACATATCTCTGCTTTCATCAATCGCAGACACCTATTTGTCTCAAAAGTTAACATTTAATCAAAAAAGAGGAAATGTGTTTTTATGTGTGTGGGGTGAATAAATAATAATAATAACTAATGGAACTCATAGTGCAAACCTAAAAGATTGAGTTTTCATCATATGCATAAAACAATCCAGCAGATGCATCAATGGGTATGCATAGAAAACTACATGGTAACCAAACTATGAGCATTTCCAACAAAATCAAATAATAATTTATTAATATAACAGTTTTATAGCATAACTATACAATATATATATAAATCACTTGCCTATTTGGTATATCTGTAGGAAGCTCCATAAAATGCACTGCATGGTCTGCATAACTGCCAGAGACAGCCTAGATTGAAAAGTAAATAGATTACTTGTGAAGAACACTGTTTTGACATGAAACATTTTGACTCGTTACTGAACCTACACAACCCAACCCAACCCACCCATTTTGCCACCTGTAATGAGATGAAGAGTAAATAGATTACTTGTGAAGAACACTGTTTTCTATCTACATAAACCAGATCACCATATTGAGCAAGGGATTCTGATATGACAGAAGGGCCATTAGTCATTAATTGTCTGAGGCGTTCTTCAATCCAAGCAATTTTCTGTAGGGATCAATCTATCATGATGACAACATATCTGCAAGCATAAATTATATCAAATAGTTTTCCATCATTTTAAGAGTGATAACCGTAAAAGATCTATCTTTCAAGAAAATAATATCCATTTATCATCACCCATTACCATAGTACACAAAACAAATGGCAGAAATTTGTCAAACTTTCAGCGAATATCTCGAGTGAAAGATACACATTTTTAATTCAAAAGTCGCCTAAATAACCAGCCCCACAACCCAAGAAAAAGAAAGAAATCAGATTCATCACTAATACATGAATAATTTTTCTCTTTTACTTTCTAAATCAATCTCATATTCTTTTTGTAAATTCATTTAGCAAAGAACGAAGTTTTTAAACTAACTCATTGTCACAAATATCAAAAGCTCGTCACATACTACAAAACCCAAGTACAATAACACAAACTACATATAACTTCACCGATTATACCCAAATCAATGAAAAACGGGATTTGCAGGCTTCAAAATTGAATCGAAATAGGCATAACATATTATCAGTTTACCAATAGAGGTGTAACATAAATTTATTCTGATGCAGAACCTGTCATTGTTCCCAACGAATCGGGTATAGGTCAGCCTCAAAAATTAACAACCGTGTAGCAAAAACTACAGAAGGTTCTAGTCACCATTTTCAAAGTTTCTCATCTACATGATTCTATACTCGGTATTCCACAAAGTATACCTAAACAAAAGGCATCAATCCTATCATTAACAGATCATGCACATAAATAGACTTAGTAGATCAATAAACATAATCAATTAACAAACAAAACTACAGCTAATTGCAATTAACATATAAACAGAATCAATAGACAGATGCAATTTAAAACTCAAAATTGATCAATCAAGTGCGTTTGATGATGAAAAAAGGTTCGTACCCTATCTGAACACTAGTTAAAGCACAATAACCCCTCCATTAACATGATTACCCTAATTAAGCGTGATAAAAAACATGAGGTGAGATTAGGACCGCCGCACAGATGAGGTGAGATTACCTTCTGTTATCAACATTCCTCCGCCGCACAAATGAGGTGAATCACAGTAACCTAGATCGAAGGAAGTGAGATTGGATCTAAATCGCCATGACCTAAATCGAATAAGGAAAACGGGAGCAACGGAGCATTGGTTTAGTCTGTGAAGAAAAGGAGATGATATTAGGTCTGCTAAAAATAAACAAAATTTTGGGAGGGGAAGGATTTTAGGAGCGCGATCTAAATTTTTGAGAGGGAGGGAAAACATGAAATGAGGTGGAAGGATTTTAGGAGCGCGATCTAAATTTTTGAGAGGGAGGGAAAACATGAAATGAGGTGGAAGGATTTTAGGAGCGCGATCTAAATTTTTGAGAGGGAGGGAAAACATGAAATGAGGTCATGTTTGGGATTAGTTTAGAAAACGCCCTATAATAAAAAGTTTTGAAAAGTAAGTTGGTATTACTTTTTAAAAACTCATTTTTCTTCTTTATTTTTTTTTTCTTCTTTTGGTTTATCAAAACAAACAAGTTAACAAGTTAATAAGTCAATAAGGAGCTCAAAAAGTAATCCCAAACAAAATCTAAAGATGACACACACATACGTAAAGTATATCTCGTGCTTAGGGTGGACGGAGTGGTGGTATGGGTTGCAAGTGTTTCATGGGCTACACCGTCGCAAGTGGCTAGGGCTTGGCGCGGGTTAATGGGCAAGGGTACTGAAGCCCGTTCAAACCAGTGTTGAGTGTACTGTTCGATTCGACCGTTGGGGCCTTTTTAATAAAAAAAATAATAATACTAATAATTTTTCTATAAATATCAAATAAATCTCAATATTTTCCCCTAACAATAACCGCTTCTCAAAACATCAAATATATCTCAAATCCCGCAAAATCAAAATGTTTAAGCGCGCTATTTACATTCTGGAATCATCGAATAGTTCGTCGTCGTCCGACTCGAGTAGTCTTGAATTTTTAAACCTCGTTGTTTAAACAGCCGAAGTTTAAGACACTGGAAGATCAACTCAGCGACATGTGAAACGTGATCGTGTCCAAGCACATGAAATTCTAATGGAACATTACTTTGTTGAGAATCCAAAGTACAGTGAGGACGTTTTTAGAAATAGATTTCGCATGTCGAAGACACTATTTTAAAAATAGTTGACGACATTAACGCAAATTTCGAATACTTTCAAGTTTGTCAAGACGCACGGAACAAACAAAGTTTCACTCCACTTCAAAAATGCACATCGGCCATAAAACAACTCGCAACAGGTAATATTCCCGATTCATACTACGAATATATATATGTATGTCCGCAAGAACCTCTCGGAAATGTCTTGAGTATTTTTGCAATTCAGTTTTTATTCTATATGGTAATGAATACTTACGTGCACCGACTAGTCACGATATTTCACTACCAATCCAGTTGTTTTCGATAATATCATAATGGAATTGCGGAACGAAATCAAACATTTTCATTTGAAGTTTGATCTTACGACACGTGTTGCCACAAACTTTGACATCCATCTTACGAACGCCGACGAAGACGAGTCGTATTTTTTTTATTAATTGTAATTTTTTTTATTAGTTGTATTTTTTATTACATTTATTTTAATTTTATTTTTATTTAATGAGATGTGATTTTTTTTAATGAAATATTGTTTTAATAAAAAAAATTCAAGGGCTCATTGGTTCACACCCTCTTAGGGTTGGAAAGAGTTCAAGAAGATAAATAATGACATGACAAAATTTAATTGAGTAAAATGAGAAGGTTTCATATATTCAATGGGTACCACTCCTTTCACCCTTATTGTTTTACTTTTCATGACACTAAAACATGACACATGGTTTTGCATGTTATAATTCGTGTGTCTTTAAAGCCCACTTTTCTAGTAGTGTATTATTATATACTAGGGTTCAGATCAAAATGGTAACGGGTCAAATGAGTTCGGGTCAAAACTAGTAAGTTTAAGTGAGAGTTGATTCGGCTCGGGTCGACCCAGAACTTATGACTTCTTTTATTTTTTTTAACCTTTAGCTGATTATATGCTGTCCACATCATAGACTAACAACAAAAATCACATTAGGTAAACATAACAAAAATTAGATCATGTTAACATATTAAAACTTTAATATGTTGTACGGTAAAATTTTCAAAATAGTTGTTTCAAAACAATTAGCAAAAATTTTCAAAATAGTTGTTGCAAAATTCGGCTCGGGTCAGGTTGACCTTGCCTTTTAAAGAGGATTACAATTTCCTTTATTATTTTCAAATACTTCAAAATATTTTACCATAATTCTGGAATAATTTAGTTTATTCTGATTTACACATTAAAAAAATAGTTTTTCTCATTTTTCATGATTTTATTAAATATCATTTTTCATTTCCCTTTTCTATTTACATAAATTCTTTTTTGAAATAATTAACTATCGTTACAAACTAAGCTTTTGAATGTAATATTTGAGTTGACACTTATATACAGTTATATCTTTTCGTTAAGCAGTTTTTTAAAGTTTGTTTTCGTTTTTCTTAACATTCAACAACGTAAATTTTTCAAGATTTCCAAATATACCGTCACGGCGTGCTTTTTCATTTACGTTTTAATGTTTAGAACCAAGCCACTGTAACGCGAGCCGCGCCGCAACGCGCGGGTAAACACCCACTAGTTTCTTTAAAATTGGTGAACATATATCGATTATTGGATACTGAATATCAGTCTCTAGTTTTTTCGTCTGTGTAGACTAAATATCAGTTCCGAATAAGGTTACGTAAAAAAATTCTTTGACACCGATTTTTAACCCCCGATACCTCCCATCAAATGGTAGAATTTACGTAACATAACTGGAGACTAAAAATTAGTCACTGAGCATTTCCTAAACCAAAAGGCATTCGAGACAGAAAATCAGTCCCTAATTCGGTGAGTATTGAAAATACTAAGAAATGATATTCAGTCCCTAATACATTCACTCTATATTAGAGGCTGAAGATTAGTCTCTTAGGCATTTGCGTCATTATACAGGGAATATATTTGGGACTGAAATTCAGTAGCCAATAAGTTTTCATCCAAAAAACTATACAACACAAACATATTTGCGACTGAAATTTAATCTCAAATAAAGGGCCTAGATATTAGGGACTGATTATTAGTTACTAAAATATGTTGCGTAAAATTAGTCTCAAATACCATCAACAACTGATAAATCGGTCCCTAATACTGCTTATTTGAGACTTTAGTCCCTAATGCTCACTTTTTTTGTAGTGGTCTCCAATCCTAAGTGAAGCAACTTGAATCTTAACTCAAACATCTGTACCTGAAACATGATAAAATGAGAGGGTCAACTATAAATAGTTGGTGAGCATACATAGGTTTTGACACCGCAAATAAAGTTTAAAATGTTTTATACAATTCATACGATACATGGTATATAAGGCATTTATGGAGAATCTATGTTAAGCTAGTTGCACAAATGAAACCTTATAACTGAAGGGCATAACAACACATGTTATCCTAATGTAGGGCATAACAACACATGTTATCCTGAAGTAAATGTAGGGCATAACAACATATGTTATCCTGATGTAAATGTAGGGCATAACAACACGTGTTATCTTGATGTAAATGTAGGGCATAACAACAAATGTTATCCTGATGTAAATGTAAGGCATAACAGCAAATGTTATCCTCTGTAATGTGTTAATGATTGCACGAATGTATTATGTATATGTGGCCTTAACAAATAGCATTCAAGCATAAAGCACAAATAAACACATATGATCATATTGTAGAATTGTACGTGTGTAATTGCAAATAGTGTTTGTTGAGTAATCATGTTTCACCCCAAAGTATGTAAAAAAAGGAAAAATGGGCTATGTAAACTCACATGTATTATGTAGTTTGGAGATCACACGAACAAGAGTTGCACAAGTGATTAGTTAATCCACGAGGTTAACCTATGATTGAATTGTACACATGTATCAAAGGTGTGCTCAAAAGACTAGAGAAAATTCTAATACATAAAGGAATTGAGTGTGAGCTTGGTTAGGTATGAGAGTGTACTTGTTTTAGTATCAAATGATGGTTATGATATTTCATGTAAAAGTATGTGTGCATGAACACCTGTTTTCATTTGTTTGTAAGCAATTAAGTGTAAATATGGATAACCAAATTATATACTTTGTTTATAATGGGTAATTAAATAAATAATTTAGCTTGTTCTTGGTATTTAAATAACTACAAAATAATAATAATAATAATAAGTTTGAATAAGTTGATAGTTAGATACATAAATAAGTAAAAACCTTTTTTTATTTAGTTTGAACCAAAAATAAAACATTTTAAATGAAGGCAATGGTTTAAATTAATTAGTAATTAAATCATGATTTAAAGTATTCAAGTAATGTTCTAAATAATTGGTTTGATTTATGAATTAAAATGATTTAAAACCATTGTTAATCAAATCAAATCTGAAAGTATAATAAGTATTGCTTCAAATGAATTAGTAACTTTAAACAAAATCAATTCTTAAATAAGGGTATAGTAGTGTGTTTCAAATGTTAAAAATAGATTATGTAGAAGATGTATAATCTTACAAATTTAAAAGAGTTATAAAAATGATCATGAGTATGGTCTACACATAAGTTATAAATTAAAGCTGTCGAAATACTATAAAGATTTGTCATAATAGAGATTGTATTACCCAACAAATATATATATATATATATATATATATATATATACATATATATATATGCATAATTATAATGTTTATAAAGTATTGGTGCCAATATTTATTTGTTTGGTTATGATGAGAGCATAGATATTTTACTATTTAGTCTTTATAAGAGTACGTATAAATGTATATGAATATGTATGTATAAATACGTATGTATCTATGTATATATGTGTGTGTATGAGAGTTTTAAAACATGGCTGCAACAAAACTGAAAAAGGAAGTACAAATCTGGGTCTACCGGGTTCCAACCCGCGACCTGACTCTAGAAGTGCAAGGTCACTACCACCGGACCACATCCCGCTTTTGAGTAATGATACAGAAGAAAAATTTAAAACCCAACCAAACAGTTCATCATCATCTTCTCTAAACAACCAACCCAAACCCTAGCCCCGCAATTGACTGTGATTAGGCGTAGATCGACAACAGAAAACATGGGGCTTATATTCAGGGAATCCAAACGAGTAAATAGACGTATTAATTACCTGAAATGGTCGCGAGTAGAGGGAGATCGGCTGAAGCCTCTGGTTCAATGTTCTTCGATGCAAATCGAGTCCCATAAGTAGTAAACAGAGGGTTTGAGAGGTTGGAGAGCTTGTAAAAGGCATCGTGATCATGAGTGAGTGGGTGATATGTTCCAATTTCAATTGAAACGTATGGTTTGATTCTTGGTTTATAGAAAACGACTACGGGAATGATTTCTAAATCAATTCGTTTGATTCTCAATTAATTGGGTCATGATTTGAGTTTGTAAATGTGTGAGTACTGTCCGAGCATGATTCACGGGTGATAACATGTTTCAATTTCATGGTATTGAATTGATTTTGACTCGACTTTGACTATGAAAGTCAAAACGCGTTAAATTTTGAATTTACCCGTTAATGGTCGAATTGGTATGATATTTTGTATGTAAATCGATCACAAATCCCTCTGGTACACAAGGTGAGTCCGTAACATTCGGATCTGATTGATTTGGATGCTAATTCGCAAGAATTCGAAGAGGGTTGACTTTCCAGAAGTCAAAATAGGTCAATGAGCATGAATGGGGTCAAAACTGAAGGTGGTGGGATTCAAGTTCAAGGATGGGGTTCAAGCTAAAAGGTTCAAATGAAACAAGAATGGGGTTCAAGACCTCTTTAATTGATTTAGATTCTTTTTAATTATTTATAAAAATTGTTTTTATGAAATTTATATAAAAAGAAAACTTAAACATCAAATGTTTTAATATAATTTTAATAAAGGAAAAGTTCCCATTTTTATAAAATTACAAAATGGTTTATTTAACAAAATACAATGGATATATATATATATATATATATATATATATATATATATGTATATATTTGAATATTCATTCATAGATAAATATATGTATTTTTTGAAAGGCGTACTAGTTTATATATATATATATATATATATGTTTGTGTGTGTGTGCTTACAAATGATAAAATAAAAGTTGTAATTTCAGAGTTGAAACTTATATGTTTAATTTATCTCTATAACATAACTTAAGTATATAATAGGAAAACAATATGTTAATGTGCAAGGTTAAAACCTTAAATTGATACGTGTTAAGATGGTAATTAACGTGACACAATGTGTTTAAATGGATTGTGACATAAAAAAAATTAGGCCGAAAAAATCATGGATGTTACAGTCTCCCCATGTTAAGAGAATTTTGTCCCGATATTTAACTAATTGAGGCTACTGAATCAGGAAAGAAAAGGGTGAGCTTGGATTCTCAACGAGTTTTGATTGTTAGATTTGGGGAGTGTAACTGATAACATGGTTTGAGTCTAATACTCAAGGTCGGATATGAATGATGATATTGGATTTATTTTTTTAAATTGAATTTAAGGAGGAAACTGTCGATTAATATTTTAGGTTCTAAGGATGAAATGCATTAATTGAAATGGATTTGGTGGGAATTTGATGATCAAGGTTTGTTTAAGATGCAATCTAATATGTTCAGGAATTTTCAGTGGATAAGAGATTTCACAAACATTGGCCCGTCAAACAACATAAAACTTTACGTGACACGAATAATGCTACTTCTGATAATATGACAGGAACACTTATATATAGGAAGTACCAGCGACGTATCAAAAACACATACGGGTCAGGCTAAAGACCCTTAAATAAACGTAGCGCTTCCGGGAGGCAACCCGATGATCTTGAATAAATTAAGAAGTTGTTGCATACGGCAGAAGCATGGACCTCATGTTTGGTTTCTCCAAATTTAAGTTTCTAATTACTTCAGCCCCCAGGTATGCCTTCTCGATACTAGGATCTTAGTAGCTTAACTACTGTCTTTTATTTTCCTTGTTCGTTTTTATGTTTTCTTTTATGTTTCAGGTAGAATAACATCACCAGAACATCTCTATACGTTAAGGAGTTACACTCCAACTCTACGAGCCTGGAGCCGGAAGCCACATCAAATTTCTATAAAATTCGATGAAGTCTTTGAAGCAATATGTTGACAAGCAGCTGATAGGCACAACCTGACAGCAACAATAAGTTTTGGCCTTAGGTTATACACCGAATTGATCGGGGGAGTACCAGTTTCTTTTCCCTTAAAACTCCATGCGTTTAAACTCCTGCATAGCATTCCATTACATGCATTTGTACATTGAGGACAATGCACAGTTTTAAGTGTGGGGTGGAGAATTAGAGATTCAGGACTGTTAACCTCAAAGCAGTAAAATTTAACTTGTGATTTTCTACCAATTTGACTAAAACATTACAAAAACTTACCTTTTATAAAACCTGAAAAATTTTAAAAAATAATATTTAAACCCTTTTTAAACAAAACCTTTTGGAGTTTGCACTTATTAAATAAAATGAAGACATGACAAGTAGAAACAAACGAAAATTATGTATAAAAAATCACTAAACCCTATCCCATCCGTTTCCATGTGAGAATAATCTGAGCCTTTTCACGAGCATTACTATCATTATTTTTGCATGCTCTTTCGTTTGGAATATTGAGTGTTTATTCGATTGAATTCTATGCATAATTAGAACTTGTATGACTTATACATATCAAGATCATGAACTAGTGAAAGTATGAAAATGATTGAGGCACTTAGGACGTTATTACCCTTATTATCCAAAAATCACAAAAATATTATTCGCCTATATAGCCCTCTGAGCCTTAGCCTTTTCTTTTCTAAACCCATACTTATCACCCAACAAACTTTTCACAAACACCGGTTATTGGCTATCTGTCTTCAAAATAGGAAAATTATCTTATGTTGTCATTTCAAGTTCATTATCATCGGGATGACTTTGGAAAGAATCTATCCTACTCAGAAGAATTGGAATATATAAACGGTGGATGCATTAGGAAATTATCCGAACTATCTGCATGAAAATTCAAGGAAATTAAGGAAAGAGGAGTATTGAAAAAGTTGTCTTGTTAAAAAAAAGAAAAAAAAGAGAGAGAAAGAGAGAAGTTGGTCTTTTACCGGGAGACCTTAAAGAACTGGACATGCATTTTTTTTATTTCAATTTGCTTTTCTGCCTTCATTTCGCAAAGCCTGAATTACCAACTGAACTCCGAGAAAAGATTTTTCAAGAAACCAGTGATGCAAGAAAATGGTGGCGCAAGCAAGAACAATTGCCACAGTTCTGCGGCTTGTCAAAAAGTGCCGCCAAAAGATACGGTAGATGTAGAAAATGTGGCAACTGGAGCCACGATGGAAAGTGTAACAAGAATCAAACTCGAGCCCAAAGTGAATACACATACCTGATAGAAGTAGGTGCTATTAGGCGGCTAGCCGAAGGGACCGTATGGAAATGTAGCAATTTGCATTACGCAATAAGGGACGAGTTAAACCTCATAAGAGATCTTGGTCTTGGCAATCTGACCATAAACGAGCCCTCAGATTAGTTATACCTTAATGATCTGAGTACTGTAGAGGGACCTTTTAGTACTTTCCATTTTAAACCATGAGGCCGTAGCTGAGTGTTTCGCGATAGCTGCAGCCCTACAAACCCCTTTAAAACCCCTAAAAATCCAAAAAGATTTTAATTTTAACCTTTAGTTTTACTTTAGCCACATTACAACCCTTTAAAATCCTCTTGATTCATGCATACTACTTAGTTAATTGATGGAGACTTGATTTGCATACAAGCTTATGAACATTGCATAATTGGATTCGAACTCGAGTGTCCCACTTAGCTTACATTATCCATATATATATAACCCTAGAGTTGAGTGAACATTGTGAGTAGTGAGAAGTTTTTGCATAATCAATGTTCTAGTAGACTTTTCATGGATTCCATCATCTTAAAACAAGAAAAACACAAAAATAGAATAAGCAGCTTAAGAGTTATCCCGGAGTCTCAACACTAGTTGAAATTCCATTACCTTTGTAAAGTTTTTAGTTATCGGTGTGATCATGCATGGGTTTGCTTGAGGACAAGCAAAGTTTAAGTGTGGGGTGTTATGATATGTCATCATTTATACATATTTAACATACATTATCCCACATTATGGTACTAATTGAATAATAACCTTGCAATTTATGCTTAAAATGATTATATTTTGTAATTGCAGGTTATTCGGTGTTGAAAATACAAATCAAGCTAAATCATATCAAAAACACCAAGAATTCAAGTTTCTAAAAGGTTCATTCATGGAGCATTGACCCCCAAGAAGTCAAAATTGGTCAACAAGAAGCTACAAGACAAAATTGGAGAAAAGCAGGGGATGCACGGTCGTGCATCCCATTGCACGGTCGTGCATCCCATTGCACGGCAATGCATTGGCCCTCCTGCTCCCACGACCCAGTACCGTGTCCTCTGTACCCTGTTTGATTCCCTGAGCCTTTGGTTGCATGGCCGTGCATTGCACATTTTGAGGCCTATAAATAGGAGGCTTTAGTATTCGTTCTACACATCAATCGAGAGCATAATTACACTCAAGAAGAGAGAATTCTCATAGTTAGAGTAGAGAGTAGAGGGGCTCTTTCTCCTTGTTTCATAATAGGGGAGCCTACGAAACTTATCATTACGCTAGTTGTTATGGCCATTCGTCGCTAAAACTTCTTTGTATTGCTAGGGTGAAGATGATGTTTGGTGCATGTTAATGTTTAACCTATTAATGAAGTGGTATGTTTATGTCTTTAACTAATTCGTCCTCAAAAATCATCTTTTGATAGGCTTTTATTATTGTCTAAACCCGTCTTTATATTTGTGAGTGTCTTGATTTTAAAGAGTAAGATAGTAAAACCCTTTTTAATCAAACTTCCTTTGAAACTCGTACGTCTTTATACGAGCAGATATTGATAAGCCAAGGCTTGGTCTATACTTCTAACATCGTACGTCTTTATACGAGATTATTATGCGACCAAGAATTGGTGAACTAATGTTGGGAACGGTACGTCTTTATACTTGGTCCCATTGTTACACCACCTCCCGGTGAGCAAAATATAATCACCTATTTAACTTAATACAAAGCATTTTGAGTCCGGTGTATTTATCCAACCCGGAGATGACCATTCAATGGGTTGAGGGTAAATGTTGTCCCTAACGGGAGGCACTACCACTTTTTAAAAAATATATATTGCAAATCAAATGTCGTGAGGACGAGGCTCTAGCGGTGACCCGGGTCACAAGTTTGTAGTAGTCATACCACTGAATTAGTTAACTTAACATTATCACGTACCAAGCTGATTCGAATCCCGAAGTAATACATTTCGTAATCTGATCATTTTCGCTTTATTTACTTTTTTGCTATTTACTATTCTGCTAGTTACATTTTTGTTACATACTTCACACACATTTTTACTTTTATGTTATTTACTTTACCGTCATTTACTTTTCTGCTTTACAAGCACACAAAACCCACCTACTAATTAATCCGGCTAAACGATAACAAAAGTTGAGTATTGGAACTCCACCGTGTCCATTGGTTCGATACTTGGTTCTTACCTGACTATATTACGCTGTGATAGGTACACTTGTCTATTGTGTGTGTTTTAAGTTAACGTAATTATCATTTTAATTTATAAATTTAAAATCTGATCTTATGAAATCAATCACTTTAAAAATATAATTATTTATATTTTTATACTTAATTCACAAAGCACATCAACCAGTTGGTGTAATACTTAATTTATGGGAATGTAATACTTAAAAATTATGTTACATTGGTGTAATACTTAATTTTTGAGAATAATTTTCTTAAATTAGTGTAATTCTTAGTAATTATGGACAAGTCTACATTGATGTTATTTCTGTTTTATATTGATTTTAAGGGCTCTAATAGAAATGGATTCTCGCAAACTTAGTATAATACAAATCATTAAAAAAAGATAAAAAAAATGTTAATATTCCAAATATTTCTAAATAAATATTATCACCTAGCAAAAAAAAACATTAAATGTAATAATAACAACCAAAAAAATCGTAATTGTTTTCGTAAAATGATGTAATAACACAAAAAAACAAATAATAACACAAAAAAAAACAAATAAGAAAAACAAGGGTTGCAAAAAAAAAGGCGAAAAATAAAATAATTAAACCATAACATAAAAATTGGATTGAGAATTTTATCAGGAGAATCATCCATGGAAGAAAGAAGTTAAAAAAAAGGGAAAAGAGATTATATGTGCTTGAATGAATGGTGTTTAAAAGGGTTACGTCATTATAACAAATGGTTACGTTAGTGTAATAACCTACTTACATTAGTGTCACCCGAGAACTTTATGCTAAATTAACTTCAAGAACTCTCTTATTCTCTCTCGCCGTGTTTTGCGCCTGAAACCCAAAATAAGAAATTTGGTGTAACGAACAGTTACATTGGTGTAACGAACATAGTTTACATTAATTCAAAAGTACCATTCATCAAAAAAAACTTAGTGACAAACACTTAAACCCGGGGTAATGAATATATATTACATAAATGTAAACTAACATTAATAAAATAAAATACACATCTTCATGGGGTTACATAAATGTTACAGGGGGTAACTGAACCAAAGCTTATTGGGGGTTACATTGATGTAGAACTGTAACGAACCAAAATCCGGGTTTCGTTTTCAAATAAATAAATATTTAATAAATATTATGGTGAAAATAATATTTATGAATAAGTTGAAACAAGTGGGTTTCAAGTTAGTAATGGGGTTATACTAGTTTTTAACTAGTTTTGGAATGAAAGTGGATGAAATAAAAATTGAAGGGCTAAACTTGTAAATATGACAAATCTGCCATATTTGACATTTAGAAGTCAAAATTGAGCTATTTTGTTGGTGTGGGTCGTTCATCTCAAGAGAGCAAAAAGAGAAATCAAGTTTGAAGCTCAAATCGTGCAATTGAGGCTTGTTTTGTGAAGGTTTTGGCTCACACAACAACTTCATAACATCAAGTAAGTGATTCTCTTCCTCTTGATTCCACCATGTATGTGTTCTTGGTGGGTTTTAGGTGAAACCCGAAATTTTGTATGCATGTGATGAAATGGTGTTAGATTATTGATAATCTAGCTAAACTAAAGTTAAAGAATGATGATAAACATCCTAGAACCCTTTAATTTTAATTATGAGAAGTTAGGGTTCATATGATGAAAATTGGGGGTGTTTGGATCATAATGCTAGAATGTTGAATTATTGATGATTAGGTGTTTTTATGATGTTAGACACATAAACAAACCCCAAATTAACTTAAAGAACTAATTTGATGAAAAATTAGTGTCAAGGTATTGGAAGGAGAATTCAAGAGGTTGAGTTCTTGGTTTTAAGGGGGTGTTTGGATGTGGGAATAACCCTAACGGGTCATTTTGGATAGAAATGGAAATTGGGCTGTGAACTCAGTTTTAAAGTGATTTTTATGTATGTTTAGATTACTAAACTAGGTGTATATGTTTAGGTAATCAAATTGCTAAACTAGAAGGGGGTGCGGGATCTTCAAATCCGCAAGGTAAGTGCCTTTGCACTTACTTAGTAATGAGATATGTGATGTATGTGTTATGTTGTGCATAGTATGAATGATACATGAATTGATTATGCCTAAGTGTATGTATGAATGTGATATGGTTATAATACTATATCTAATATGCGGAGGTTATGATCAAAGAATCATAATGGAAAAGGGGTGGTTATGATCAAAGAATCATAATGGAAAAGTGGAGGTTATGATCAAAGAATCATAATGGAAAAGAGGAGGTTATGGTCAAAGAACCATAATGGAAATGTGGTAAGATCTTGGTCTATGTACCAAGATGAAGAATGGAAAGAAAGTTATGACCTTTGTGTCATAAATGAAATGATAATGTAAAGAGTAAATAAAACTTGTAGGTGAAATACAAGTGGTATGCAATCAAATATCAATTTAAATGTTAACGGGTCAAAAGGTTTAAATGGGTGAAAATGACCGTAGTCGCTAATTCGATAAGATGATATGCACTATTAAATGTTGTGAAGATGTTATGTTAAGTAAAGAATGGAACTTGCAAGGTGTAATGCAAGTGTTTGCACCCAAATGCATCTTTGGGCGCAAACGGGTCAAAATGGGTGAATGGGTGAAATAAGTAGAAATTACTTATTGTTATGATATATATCTCATTACTAATGGTGATATGTTTATGTGGTTGTAGGAAAAGCTCCGAAGTAGTCCAAGGTGATCGCGGGTTCTCGTATATGTTTTAGATGCAAATGTTTGAAGTAATTTGACTTTCCCGTAAAGGATGTAAATTTTAAATCTAGGAATCATGTTTTTGGTGCTAAATTGGTGGTATAAGTGTGTTTAAATGCCCAAGTGTTTGGGATTTTATGTATATATGTTTTGGTGAAAAAGGTTGAAAAAATGGTTAAGTGTGAAAACTGCAAAAATGGAAACTTTCTGGAAATTTGACTCCCTCGCGTATCGCGAGGGAGGGAGTTTTCTCGCGCTACGCGAGAGTGTAAAAAAAAAAAAAAAAAATATTTCCTGGGTTAAGACTTCCGAGCGTTAAAGTTTCGTTCTTTTAAAAAGTGGTGTGTTTCAAGAACAAATACTAATGCATAAACAAAGGATATTACATTAATGTAACAAAAGATAATGTAACGAAGGTATCAGAAACCGTGGGTATTACACTAATGTAAACCATACATAAAAAAAAATTAAGTTGTTTTTTAACAAACCCAAACAACCCATAAATCATTAAAAAATGACTACACCTCTACCAAAGGATATTGTACCTGTACACGATCTCATCACAACTGTCAATGATTTCTTTAACAAAATGCTCCACATAAGTGTCAATAATTTCTTTAACCTTTACACATGTACCAAAAAAGTAGACTTTTATAATCAAATTACATAAAAAATTGATATTTGATAAACTACTACTTAGATTTTAGAACTCACTTGGCCAAGGAATGTGTCCTCACCAGCAGTCATCAACATGATTTCATCTTGTCCTCACTCGGCTGGGCAAGGAATGTATACCTGTACAAAAAAAATGACTAGATAAACTTCTGAATGTTCAAGTAAAAAACCTAATTTCATCCTCCGGTCATCAACATGATTTCTAAATAATCAATTTGAAAATGCAAATACAAAACAAAGTTAACCTATTGCAGTTTTCGAATAAAATAGCCTTACATTGCGAGAGATCTCTTTAGTAGCTTTATTGAGATCTGAAAGAACAGATAACGAAGAGAAACTCTAGTCCCATCCACCGCTGCCGGTGTTGTTATCGAGTGTTTTTTGGGTCTCAAATGAGGCAAAAGTATATTGTATTCGTCTTCTCCCATCAGTTTGACCGGTGAGAAGTCCAAGATCTCATCAGAAAAACTTTAGTGATCTCATCAAAAGAGAGGTTAGGGGATTTGTTGATGTTAGAAAACCCTCTCCGTCTTCGATCGGTTCAGAGAAGATTTTGGGTAAGGATCAAGAGGAAGAAAGGGATCTGGTTTAGAGTTTTGAGGAAGTGAGAGAGTAGATAAGGGTTTTATGGGGGAAGTGGAAGATCAGTCTTATCGTTTCTTTTTACTTTGTAAATATACAACCCAATGCAAATGTATTTTTGACTATTATATCCTTTTTATAATAGTTAATTTTGTAGAAATTTTTTTAATCAACTCTTTTTATCTCAATCATAGGATCATGTTAGCATAGGATCATGTTAGAAGTAGTTGATTATTGCTTCTGGTATAGTTTTAGGGTTTTTAATCTAAGAGTGGATTTTGATAGGATCTCTACCCTATATATATATATATATATATATATATAAAGATTTAAGAATTTTATGTATTGATATTTTTTCACACTATGTAGTACATACGTTCCAAACTAGTTAAAACAATAAATTTCAATTTTTGTTGGCGCTAATTACACACCTAAACTTTGAAATCAACGGATTTTGCATTAAGAAACGCATCATTTGCATAATACTAAACTTTGAAATCAACGAATTTTGCATCAAGCAACCCATCATTTGCATAATAGAAAGCTAAATCAGTAAGAATTACATTGTTATTTTGAGAGCAAAATCAAATATTGCGAACGTTATAAAATAATGGAGCATTACATATTTCTCTTTGTTAAGATCATTTATTACATATTTATCCAAGTTAAAAAGTTAATTACATATTTTTTTCTTCCTAAAGCATGAGTCAAAAAGTCAATTACATATACAAAAGGGGAAATATGTAATTGATTTTAAGGGTTAGGTAATATGTAATTAATAGTTTTAGTACGAAGATATATGTAAAAATCCCTAAAATAATAATAGTATCTGGGTGAAAAAGGAACCAAGCACTTGAATACCTCAATGGTTTTGACAAGGGTTTTGTTGAGGCGTTTCAAGTGTTTATGAACCTGTGTTTATTAACCCGAATACCGCACCAAAAAAACACGGTTCACATTGTTAAACGTTATAAATAAAAGTTTGACTAAATTACAGAAAACAACCTTTAGGTATATACCAAATTACATTCGCAGACCTTAATCTTCACTAATTACACTGGACCCCTTTATCTATATGGTTTGTATCAAGTTATAACCTTTAAACTAACCGATGTTAGATTTTTCAGTTAAATGGCATGTAAATGACTAATTTACCCTTTATTCTTATATTAACAAATTAATATATATATAGAGAGAGAGATATGTGTAGAAAGATATATTTGTGTGTGTGTGTATGTATATATATATTACTCTCTCAAGCTTTGTAACAAGTAAAAGCCACACCACCACAGTCACCAACTGACGACCGGGATTAACAAATTAACTGCCACTCGCCCGCCCCTTCATCGATAAGTTTCTAGCCTCTCATCCTACCCTCGTCTCCTCTTACTCTCTCTCTCTCCCTCTCCTTTTCCTTTCCATCGTCTACATAGACACATACCATCGCCCTCCCACCGTCAGCCGGCCGGAACAACCGAATCCCCTCTGCCTCCCTCTCTGTTCTCCGACTTTCCCCTCTGCTCAACACATCCAACCCTAATTTTGTTTCCATTTGAATCGATTTCATTTTGGATTTGGATTTGGATTTTGCCCACCGATTGTAAGCTTCTATATTTCGGTCGAAGCTTACAAACGATTTGGGTTATTGGCCAATTGTAAGCTTCTGTATTTCCGTCGAAGCTTCTGTATTTTTGGATTTGGATTTTTGCCCACCAATTGGGTTATTGGTCATTTTGGATTTGGACTGCCGGCCAAACACCCGTCGGTTTCATTTTGGATTTGATTTTTGCCAATTAAATGTAAGCTTTTTGGAGTATGAGAATTTGATTTGTAGGTTTTGGTTTTTGTTTAGGAAGAAGACATAATGGATGGGGCCCACAATGCTTTTGAATTTATTTTATTTTATTTTTATTTTATAATAGTAAGGGTAATTTGATCGTTTATAAAAAACTAACTGAAAAATCTAACATCTGTTAGTTTAAAGGTTATAACTTGATACAAACCATTTAAATAAAGGGTGTCTAGCGTAATTAGTAAAGATAAAGGTCTGCGGATGTAATTTAGTATATACTTAAAGATTGCTTGATGTAATTTAATATATACTTAAAGGTTGTTTGATGTAATTTAGTCTAAAAGTTTATTAAAAAAAAACAAATTTACAAAATCTAATGATGTGCCTCGAAGGACTTCGTATTCATAATCAGCTTTTCGGTCCTTTCGGTTGTAATGATCCGAGCTCTTGGACCCGGTTTAGTTCAGTCAGCCCATCACTCTTTTCATTACTATAACTAAAAAATCCACCATCTCTTTCTTTATGTTTGTAACTGTTTTGGTAACCGATAAGCACTAGACCCAAAACACAAACCCGACCCATAGGCACCTCAGCATTGGCCATATAACATGTTTTGATACAATTTGTTCGTTACCCACTTCCTGTATTTATGATCGGCATTGATCTTGAACTCTGCAAAACCAGTAAATAATTAAATATCATAACCAAAAAAATATCAAAGTAGAGGAAAAGAAGAACACTTGTAACAAAATGAAAACAAACTTTATTTTCTTTTCCCACTTTATCAACCAACTTTATTAATGGCTAGGTTAAAATCTCATGTATTACACGGGTTGATAAAATATAATATTATATAATTAGTAATAAAAATTTTGTATTTTAAAAATCCGTGTATTACACGGATTGATTAAATATAACGCTATATAGTTAGTAATAAACGTTTATATCTTTACAAACCCGTATATTACACTGTTTTAATACATTAATTTTCTATTTAATTTAATTTGACTTATATCACTATTTACTTAAAAATAAAAGTTACGTAATTAAATTTTAAAGTTTCTTAAAATAAGAGATAATTTAAAATAAATGGGTTTTATTAGTATAATTAATTTTTTTCTTTAAATATAAATCATTATTAAAAAAAGAGATGTGTATTTAATAAGAGAGAGAGGCGGGAAAAAGTGTGAGCTTGAATGTGAGAGTGCCAAGTGGCAAAAAAAAATATTAGAATAAAGATCGTAACACCTGTGATTTCTTTGGCATGAGGTTTCTAGTTGACTTCCAATATTTATTTTATAAATATAAATTCCTAGAAGTACATTTATATTTAGTTTTCCAAACTACATTTTTTTTGCATATATGGACTTTAATGTGGCAACTATTGTGGTTTCACCAACGACATAACAACAATTAACATGTAGAAAATCAGGAAAAAGGTGGTTGATTGCAAACACGAAAGGGTTGTAAGTTGGTTTCTATTTTGCTATTAAACCAAAGTTAGATGCTAAACATTGAAGACATTATTTAAAAAAAAAATAGTAATTTCTGTTTCTATTTCGTGCAGTTTGCCGAAATGATGAGCATAGAATAAGAAAACTTAACGCAAAATAGTAAATTCTGTTTCTATTTCGTGCAGTGGCTACTGATATGGAGTTATCACCTTTAGAAATCTGAAATATAAGTAATGTATATTGTTGTTTTCGAGCTCAATAAATCCAAAATAAAGTAATGTGCAGACATAGTAGAGGCGGAAATGTACCTTAACAGATGACTTGAATCAAATAATTCCAATGTTAAGAACAAGGTGGTACGCCAATCAGATGCAGAAACTTTGAGCTGCAAATGTTAAATAGTAGTTAGTTCAACCTTCACCACCTTACCCAAGATCTTTTATAGATGTATAGATATATGTAACAACTGGTTTTCCATTGCTGAACCCAAGATCTTTTATAGATGCTTTGATAAGAATATCAACATTCTCCTATATCATAAATACACTGAAACATACTTTCTAATGTAAATTCATTGCAAAACATTGAGGCTCGGATCTTTTTTACCATCAGAGCAACAAGATTACACCGTCTTGGCTGAAACAAAGGTTGCAAGTGGAGTACAAAACACGTATCTCACACTTGCCATCCTAGAAACATGCCACGTCAGAGTGCGGTGAATCTCAAACCCAATCGGACAAAGTTTAGTCATCACATCCTCTTATTAATGAAATCCATCGACCTTATAAACTCTAAACCATATGAGCCAATTCCCAACTAAATCAATACACCTGCAAATTAACCACTACTACAAACTAAAACAAATAGCACGTAAATAAAAGAATTAAACAACAGTAAGTGTATTTTTTTCTCCATAACTAAATTCATGGGAAAAAATTAAGGCTCATATCTATTTTACCATCATACCAACAGGATTACACCACCATGTATGCAACAAAGGTTGCAAGTGGGTACAAAGCACTTATCTCGCAGTTGCCATCCTTAGAAGCTGCCACACCAAGATGTGGTGAATCTCGAACCCGATCAGATCAAATTCAGTCATCACAGTCTCTTGTTAATGAAAGCCAAAGCCCATATAAACTCTAGGGTTTAAAAAATGCATCAATGTCTAGTACCATGTCCTTCAAGCACTATAAACAACTAAATAGTAAAGTAAACACAGAACACTGGCTAGTGAGAGAGGCGACAACAACCATTGAAACCATATGCATCGGACCTTCAACTTCAGTCGAAAATTAAACACATACCTGAGCTCTTCATTCATTTAGAATAAATCGGTTTCTATAATTATGAATTGAAACCTAACTTTTATCACCGAAAGTCTCAATTAACAAACGTATCAATTAGGGTTTCGTAGACTAACTCTAGAAACCCTAAATCAAGAACAAGCCCAATCACGAGATGTGCCTTCTCGATTGTGGCGAAAACTGAAAGCTTAACGAAATTCGTAGACCTTCCGAACTTTAATTGGCTAATCAACGACGCCACAATCGCGTCGGAAGACCAGCGAGCGGACATTACATTGTGCCACCGGTGAACTCGGATCTGGGTTCGTCGGACGTTATTGATTGTGTAAAACTCCTACAACGAAGAAGATGAAGCCGTCGACGAAATCGGGAGAAGAGAAAGAGGAGACTTTCCATTCTCTCTTTCTTTCTATGCTTTTAACACACAAAAAAGTCAGAAGCAACACTTGTATATGATGGATTCAAACTTATAATTTATAGTATTATTTATTGTTACCTCAATAGGCTTTAAATAAGTGTCTAGTAAAACACAAAAGTTGCATTAAACAAGGTAACCTCACAAGTGTCTAAAAGTTATTTGTCAATATCATAAAATATATCAAATTGGAAGAATTATAGGAAGGTTTTACTTTGTAAAGTTCTAGTGGAAAAACAAAAGGAATGTTCTTCTTCTTTTAATATTTAATTGTACCCCCTTTAGGTGGTATATCAACAATAATGAGGAAGACATTTAAATAATTTATTTAACTAATAATTTGATTTTTTTAAGTATATTATAATACTAGTTAGATCATACGTGGTGAAAACTGAAAAATATCAATATATAAGGTTTTTAAATCTTTATATATATATATTTTATAGGTGTAAAAATATATTACATATACTAAGGATATAAACAAACTCAAAATATGTAAAAATTAATATATATTTGGGTTTTGAAAATATGTTAATTACTATTTAATGTAATTTGACTTTCATTTAGTATTTTATTGAAATAAAAGTTACATAATTAAATTTCAAAGTTTGTTATAATAAGAGATAATTTAAAATAAATGTGTTAATTAGTATTTTTTTTAAATATATATTATTATTAAAAGATAAAAGTGTATTGAATAAGAGAGAGAGATGCAGAAAAAAAATGGTGAGAATGAAAATAGAGGCGACACGTGGCACTAAAAAACCTTTATTTATTATATAGTATAGATTATGTTATAAACTAGCGTATTACACGGGATGAATAAAAATATATTAAAATATTGATTATGTTATTTGAAATCTTGTTAGTAATTGGTATAACATTCAACAAATATACGTCTTTTCGGTTAAAGACTTGTTCAATCTTCATAACATGGTTTTGAGAGGAGAATCTCAAAAAGGATGTGATTCATGACATCATTTTAATTACTTTGATGTGTATGGAAATCTAGGAACGAAGTCATCCTCTCAAATAAAATGGTCAACGTGAATTTTTTTTCTTTTAAAGACATTAAGTCTTTTAGGTTTTTATGGATAAAAATAGATCTAAAATTGATATAGTTTTAATTTCTTGTAATTATTTTTTAGTTCCCTTGCTTGTTTGCTTGCTCCTTGCTTTTCTTGGGGCTGATTTTTTTATAAAGTGTGTTGTGAAATAAAAGTAATATATGAAAAAATAAAGAAATTGTTTAGAAATAAAATATTAAATAATTGAGAAAAAATATTAAATAGTTGAATAAATAAAATAAATATTAAACAATTGAAAATAAGAGGGAAAATGAATTTTGGGTTGTAGAATTATGACATTTGTCGCAACCAGTTACTTATTATTTGGTATAAATTTAATATAAATTTTACAGTTTTATTTATCTTTACTTATATTAAAAATAAATTGTATTTAAAATAATATATTATTTATTTCGATATATTTTTTTTCATTTATTGTTTAAAAGTAGATTTTCATATGAAACGTAATACAAAATAGGTATAAATTTAATATAAATTTTATTTTATTTATCTTATACTAAAAATAAATTGTATTTAAAATAATATATATTTTTTTAATTTTTTTTTTAAAAGTAGATTTTCATATGAAACATTAATATAACTAGTAAGATTAGAGTCGCGCGTTGCGACGGCTAGATCAGTCGATCGTTTTCAATGCACTCATTATAACGAAAAAAAAGGCCGATCACTCGATCGTTTTCAATGCACTTGTTATAACTGAAAAAAAAAGGAAACCTAAAAAAAGGCATAAAGTAGACACTTAAAATTTAGTTTTAGACATTCTAAAACTCTCCTAATCTATAAAATATAAAGGTAAAACAATTTGTACGAATAAAAAAAAATAGGATTTGGATGACCACTCGTTTGTTAAAATATGTGAAAGGTAATTATTTTGGTAAAATAATTTATACGAATAATAATAATAATAATAGGATCTACATGAACACTCATATATTATTATTATTATTATTATTATTATTAATATATATAAAATGCAATTATTTTTATGATATTCTATTAAAAAAAATCGTCCATGGGGATACAAACTAAATTTTACTGCTCCAATAATAACAAAATTGTAGCATTCTTAATTAATGTAAACCATCAGCTCATCTCCACAAAAGAAAACCAGTACGCTACGCTTCCCCAACTCCCAATGCCAACCTTTCACCGCCTCCTATCTTCCTTCACCGTCCACCGGCGCTTCTATCGTTGACTAATTTCAGCAAGAACACCGGTTTGTGCACTGGAGCTGTTACCGAAACAACCTCAACACTTGCTGCTCCGGTGAGAACGACGCCGCCGATCGTAAGCGACGGCAATGTAGCTCTCGGCCCGGAAGTTGGATTGGAGGCGGAGTCAAGGAAGTTGTCTTCTTCAAGGTTCAAA
This sequence comes from Smallanthus sonchifolius, assembly GCA_023525975.1. Lineage (NCBI taxonomy): Eukaryota > Viridiplantae > Streptophyta > Magnoliopsida > Asterales > Asteraceae > Smallanthus > Smallanthus sonchifolius. Next base: position 66,414,215 of record CM042029.1, read on the forward strand.
GGCGTACATCCGGATCTTCTGAGTGAGATGCTGAAGGAGCCGGCCAAGGTCCGGCGACCTCCAGTGAAGCGCCGACGAAACCTCTTCAACATGCTTGTTTCCCTTTTGAGTAGATCGACTTTCTCCTCACACTCTCCTCCCCCACCTCTCTTTAGTCACACACCCGTGGATCCGAGGTTTTAATCGTGTGGGAGCTGCGCTCCGTGTTCCTCCGACGGCCCTGGGAACTCTCTTGCCGTTTAGCCACCCACCGTCATCGAATACATATCTTCTTCTTCAGAGGTTCAGCAAGAAACTGTCACCACATTTTTTCTGTTTAATCCTGCAATTGTGTTCTAGGTTTAAAAGAGGGAAGATGTGGGTGAAGGAACACGTGTATTGAAAGGTGGGTGAGTCAGATGTGGGTGAAGGAGGACACTTGTATTAAAAGGTGGGTGAGTCACGTAATCGTGGGGAATAGAACTTAAATGTGGCTAAAAACAGAACTTAAACCTGGTGTACTCTCATTGGTAAAGTGATGGCATGGTGGCCCAATCAAAAGAGATCACTGTTCCTAAGGACTTTGTCCTTTATAGCCTTTTGTTAATATAACTAGCTTTAACTTCGTGTGTTACACATGGTGAAACATTACTATTATATTGATAAATATTGTAACAACTTATTTTTATACAAATTTGATATTGTATTGATAATTTTTCCATTTTGTTGAATGTTAAGATTATATAGATGAGTTATGAGAGTAATCAAAATAAAAAAAAACAACATGAAAATTAGGACTGTTCACGAATCGAACCAAACCGAGCGAAGTTCTGCTCGAACTCGGTTAGTTTACAAACTGAGAAGTTCGGTTCGAAATTACAAATCCGAGCAAGAATGTATTTCTCAAACTCAGTTCGATTTATATTAGAGTCACTCGGTTCGGTTCGTTTTTGCTTGATTTCAATAGTCCAAAGCTTGGAAAATCCAAAAAACCATCTTCATCTTCAAAATCCAAGGCATTATGTCCAAATAAACAACACTAAATAATTAGGTTTAACCCAACAACGTTGAGCCAAACACACCTTAATCTATGTTAATCAAGTAATCCAAATAATCAAGTAATCAGATAATCAAACGAACCTTAAGACGGGAAACAAATAGCCTCACATACGGGAATAAAGGGTTAAGAAGGTAATCAATTAAACTTGTAGACGGGAACTAACCTAGCTGACGAATGGATGAAACTTTCTTGATTCGAGGTGACTCGTAGATGAAACTTTCTTGCTCGTAACCTTGCAGACCATGAGAGACGACAATGGGGTGAGAGCGGAGAGCCGAGAGGTCAGACCGTCAGAGGAAGAGGCGGACTGCCGACTGCTGAGATGGTATTTTAGTTTTTAGGTTAGTCAGTATGAGGGTTTTTTTATGAATTTTTTTTAGGTTTTTTAATTAAACTTTTTACGTATTTTGATTAAGTTGGGCTTGGCCACTCCCCTAGTTTCCTGTTATAAAAGAATACATAATGGATTGGGCGAAAACGAAAAAAAGATATGTTTCTATCTATATAAATTATATATATAATAAATTAAAAAAATAATTTGAGCCAAACCGAACGAGCAACAAGTGAGCGTACCTATGCTCGTGCTCGGCTCATTTACAAACCGAACCAAGAGGCTCGACTCGTTTTTAATCGAGAAGCAATCGAACGAGCGTATTTCTGAGCATTTTTCGAGCGATCGAGCGTCGAACATTTTGGACAACCCTAATAAAAATACATTTTATAAGTGGTGTACTTTTACAATACATTAAATTAAATGTCAAATAAAACCTTACAATGATGGTTTACAAATTTGAAAATACTCCATTGTATACAATATTTGACGTGCTATTGGTAACTTTTCCATTTTACCAAAGATTACTAGTTTGAGTCCATCTCTATTTTTAACTCTTGATAAGGCAACATACTGCTGATCATGAATAAACACTGAATTTTTCAAATACAAGACAACTTTTGAAAATGATTTCCCTAAACTTTTATTCATGGTCATTTCAAAACATACAACAATTGTATATTTTCTTCTCTGAAATTTAAATGAAATTCTTTTGTCTGAATGTGTTAACCCATTTATAGGGATAAAATTGTGATAACCAACGTTGCTTCTGGATATATTCTCCGCTTCTATAACGCAATTACTTAGTGATTTGACCTGAAGTCTTGTTCTATTATATAAACCATTTTTTATCAATTTTTCTTAGTATCATAACTGGAACACCGACATCGAGAACTAATTGATGGTTGGATAAATCTGATAATTTATGTTCATTTAGAAAATCATGAGATTATAAACTTTCATTAAAATTATCATCAAGATGTTCTGATTGATAGATACTTTCTACACTTGTATACGGAAAATTTTGACAAACTTTTAATACTAAATCGCTCATTAAAAGAAAATATAAAAATAAAATTTAAATTTCAATGATATAACGTCTTTTAAATTCAATTTTTAAAACTCCAAAATTTAAGATATATTGACACAATTTAAATTTTAATTCTAAAATTAAAACTAACAAATTAGAATTGAAACCAAACCTTTTTTTAAATAAATGTCGTTGTTTAAAAAGTTAAAGTTTAAAAAATAACTTAGTTTTTAAAAATAAATATTTACAAGTTTCTTAAATTTAGTTAAAAACTAACTATTTACAAATCGAAATAAAAAATTTATTTACAAGTATCAAACTTAAATAAATATTAGTAAATTTTATTCTAACACACATTTTTTAAAATACAAAAGTAGTACTTTTAAATTTTATATGTAAAGTTAAAAAATCTTGTTTTTTAATAATAAAATTTTAAAAACTTATTTTTTTAATAATAAAATTTTAAACAATCCTATTTTTAAAAGCTCCTATTTTTTAATTTTTGATTTTTTAAGTATTATTTTTTTATGATAATTAAAAAAAATATGTGAGCCAATAGTAATAATGATGAATTGATTTACAAAAATGTTTATTTATGTAATTTTCCAAAAATAAAGATACTAAGTATGGAAAGATTAAATGAAATTTGTAAAATTGTAAAATATGGTTTTGGGAGAAAAACGTTGTGAGTTTGAATGTGATGATACTAAGTGGTAATATATTTAGTCTTTTATTAGAAGAAGAATAATTTAAAGGAGTTAAATGTAATTTTCATGTTTTGTCCAATTTTCAAAGAATGGAAGGAAAACTTGTGTGAGAGTGAAGAATGTGTCAACACATGACACACTTTGTAATCATTTATTAGTTAGTTTGAATATTTACTTTAAACATACCATAATGTTTTTTCTTTCATCCAAACACACCAAAATATGACGGAATCAAAGTATTAAACAAGTTTAGATTTGTTGAGAGGCTTATGTCTGTTAATCTATACTATATAATAAATAGGATTATGTTCAGGTAAAAAGGATTCTAATTCTAAGAAGGGTGAGAAGGATTGAGAGTCATTAGATCAAATTGTAGAAAAGATTTAATGGTTGATATTAAATTGTAGAAGAAAAAGTTGTTGGAAGGGTATTTTAGTTTTGGCCACTTTCGTTGATTTTTTATCAAGTTCCCCCTCATTTTTAAACGTTCATAACTTTTACATATGACATTATTTTTTCAAAAAAATTACACCATAAAAACGAGCGTTTTTTTATCTTTAAAACGAGTATAGTGTCGTTATAAACAAAAAAGAAAAAAAAATTTACGTTTTCTAGCTCATTGTGTAATACAAGTTCATTGTGTAATACAAGTTCAATGTGTAATACAAGTTCATTGTGTTATATATATTTATCATTGTGTTTTACGTCAGGTCATTGTGTAATACAAGTTCATTGTGTAATACAAGTTCAATGTGTAATACAAGTTCATTGTTTTATGTGTATTTATCATTGTGTTTTACGTTTGTCAGCTCATTGTTTAATTAGTTAGGTCATTGTGTAATATAAGTTCATCGTGTAATACAAGTTCATTGTGTAATACAAGTTCATTGTGTAATACAAGTTCAATGTATAATACAAGTTCATTGTGTTATATGCATTTATCATTGTATTTTACGTTTTACAGCTTATTGTGTAATTAGTCAGGTCATTGTGTAATACAAGTTCAACGTGTAATACAAGTTCATTGTGTAATACAAGTTCATTGTGTAATATCACGTCTGGTCATTGTGTAATATCCGGTCATTGTGTAATTAGTCAGGTCATTGTGTAATACAAGTTCACTGTGTAATACAAGTTCATTGTGTAATACAAGTTCACTATGTAATACAAGTTCAATGTGTAATACAAGTTCATTATGTTATATGTATTTATCATTGTGTTTTACGTTTTTCAGCTCATTGTGTAATTAGTCAGGTCATCGTGTAATACAAGTTCATTGTGTAATACAAGTTCATTGTGTAATACCACGTCTGGTCATTGTGTAATTAGCCATGTCATTGTGTAATACAAGTTCATTGTGTAATACAAATTCAATGTGTAATACAAGTTCATTGTGTTATATGTATTTATCATTGTGTTTTACGTTTTTCAGATCATTGTGTAATACAAGTTCATCGTGTAATACAAGTTCATTGTGTAATACAAGTTCATTGTGTAATACCACGTATGGTCATTGTGTAATATCTAATCATTGTGTAATTAGTCTGGTCATTGTGTAATACAATTTCATTGTGTAATACAAGTTCAATGTGTAATACAAGTTCATTCTGTTATATGTATTTATTATTGTGTTTTACGTTTTCCAGCTCATTGTGTAGTTAGTAAGGTCATTGTGTAATACAAGTTCATCATGTAATACAAGTTCATTGTGTAATACCACGTCTGGTCATTGTGTAATTAGCCATGTCATTGTGTAATACAAGTTCATTATGTAATACAAGTTCAATGTGTAATACAAGTTCATTGTGTTATATGTATTTATCATTGTGTTTTACGTTTTTCAGATCATTGTGTAATACAAGTTCATCGTGTAATACAAGTTCATTGTGTGATACAAGTTCAATGTGTAATACCACGTCTGGTCATTGTGTAATATCTGGTCATTGTGTAATACAAGTTCAATGTGTAATACAAGTTCATTCTGTTATATGTATTTATTATTGTGTTTTACGTTTTCCAGCTCATTGTGTAGTTAGTAAGGTCATTGTGTAATACAAGTTCATCATGTAATACAAGTTCATTGTGTAATACCACGTCTGGTCATTGTGTAATACAAGTTCATTGTGTAATTAGTCAAGTCATTGTGTAATACAAGTTCATTGTGTAATTAGTCAGGTCATTGTGTAATACAAGTTCATTGTGTCAAATATTTTTCATCATTGTGTTATATGTTTTCATCATTGTGTTTTACGTTTTCCAGCTCATTGTGTAATTCGTTCATTATTGTGTAATCCGCTCAAATATGTCAGGTCATTGTGTAATATTAGTTCATTGTGTAATATCAGGTCTGATCATTGTGTAATATCAGACCTTTTATTACACATTGACCTGGTGTTTTACACATTGACCTGTTGTATTACACACTGACCTGGTGTATTACATATTGACCATTATGTCCTCCCTTTAAAAACAATAAAATGACACATGTCAAACTTAGAATCCTTCTTGCCCTTCTTATTTTTAAAACTCTTTTTACTATAACCTAACCCATAATAAATAAATGTTTTGATATGACAGTTGTCAATCTCTTGTCCATCCTTAACTTTTTTTCCCGCTTCTCTCTCCTATTAATTATACAATTTTTTTAATTATTTTTAAAATTTTTTGTTTCCCGCGTCTCTCTCATATTAAATAATAATGATTTATATAATTCTTTTTATAAAACGTTTTTCATAAATATGTAATATGAAAATCTTTATTACTAAATATATATAACATTGCTTTTATTTAACCCGTGTAATACATCGAGTTTATAAAGTTTAACATAAATTAACATTTACCAGTTACATAAAAAAATTAATACTTAGATAAAAAATGTTTCAAAAATTAACTTAACAGAATGTATAACTGTCACGTAAACTTTTATTCAAACACGGGTTTTTTAAGACATAAATTCTTTATTACTAAGTATATAACATTACATTTATTCTTCAGATGTGATACACGAGATTCTAACCTAGTTACTTATATGGAACGCCCGAGAAGATTTTTTATTTTTTAAAATGGTATATTATTTTAAAAAATAAAAGTGGCAAATAGATGCATTGACCCAAAAAATTGGTAAATGATAAAATCGTGATTCCCAATCACTGTTTCAGTTCAAAATGGTATTATCGAGATCAATAAAGTTACCGGTTTTGCAATAAAGTAATCAAAACCGTTTTTCTGACAAGTTTCTGACACCCAATCATTGGGTGTTTATAAGTGAACTGAAACTGTGATTGGGAATCATGGTTTTACCATTTACCACTTTTTGGGTTAATAGAACCTAGGGCCGGCAATTTTTGACACATACTTGTTAACACGACACGACACGTAATTAACATATCATGTGTTTGACCTTAATAGGTTTTGTGTCTTAAACAGGTCGACACATTAGAGATATGTTAAATTCGTGTCTTAATAGGTTAAAGACATGTTAACCTGTTAAGAGCATTCCCATCAGTTCCCTATCCCCATATCTATAATTACACTAAAAATCATTACCTTTTCTCTCTCATTTTCAATTAAATAATATTTTTTATACATTTATCATTACCTTTTCTCACTTTTCCACTACAACACTTTCAAAAAATATTAAAAAATTTATGTAGGTGAACAGTGTTTTCCCAAAATATACAAAAAAGTATACAATTTCTCTCTCTTCCACTCACAACCACTTTAAACCACTCCCTAAAATATGGGGAACCCCACTCACAAATATATGGGGAAACTGATGTGAATGCTCTAAGACCCATTAGAAACATGTTAACACTTAACATCCTATTTGTATCTAGATTCTAGGCCGATTTCATTAATTAATTTCGCTTTTATGGGTTTTTGTTTTAAAAAGGTTTTGGATTTATTATGTTAATGGATGTTATGATTGGACTTTTTAAAATTTTATTAAGTTTTGGCAATTTTTTCTTTTATTACATACGTTATATTTATTCTTTCTTTAAACATGTCCCTTAACAGGTGACCTGTTTCTAAACAGGTCGTGTTTGAAAAAAATTACACGATTAGTTATCATGTTGAACACAACAGGTCATCGTGTCTTATCGTGTCGTGTCTGACATGTTATGCCAGCCCTAATGGAACCCATTTCCACTTTTCTTTTTAAAATTATTCCATTTAAAAAAAAATTCCTTCAATTACACTGTAAGTCGGAAAAGGTTCCTTTTGTTTTCTTGGGTCTTTTGGTAGGGGCGAATATGAACCGAATTCGCTCCTAGCAACGAGTGTTGGATATGTTTGACAAAAGATTGGCGACTTGGAAAGGGGAGGCGTTATCCATGGGGGGTAGGCTGACTTTGGTGAAGGCGGTTCTAGAGACCTTGCCAAGTTTTTATTTCTCATTGTATAAAGCTCCTGTTAAGGTCGTGGAGACTCTTGAGGCTAAGAGGCAGCGGTTTTTATGGTGTGGTGACTGTGATTCCAACAAAACTGCGTGGATTGTGTGGGACCGTATCATGATAAAGAAAAGAGATGGAGGGTTGGGATTGTGCCCGTTAAAAACTTCGAATCTCTCTCTTTTGGCTAGGTGGTGGTGGCGGTATCTTAATGAGGATGGAAGCTTATGGCGCAGACTCATTGATGTTTTGCATTTAACGCCTAAATCTTGGTTCTTAATGCCTTTTAACAGATCTTTAAATGGGGGTGTGGGGATCGATCACTAAAATTGAAAACGCTTTCGTGTCATCTCATGCATCTCTAGTAAAGGAGTTTAAGGGCGAGGTTGGGAATGGTGCGAAGGTGCGGTTTTGGATCGACAATGGCCTGAAGAGTTACCTCTTAAGTCGATTTATCCTAAGTTATTTAAAAAGGAGGCCAAAAAGAATTGTGAGGTAGCGGATCGGGTTAGCCAGGAGCAAGGGGTATTTCGTTTCAATGGAACTAGAAGAATCCTATAGGTAATGGGATAGAGACTGACGAATTACTAAGCCTTATAACCAAACTGTTTGGTCAGACATTTCTAAAAGGGAGGGATAGGTGGTTATGGAGAGGGGATAGGTCTAAATCGTTCTCGGTCGCAGAGGTGAAGCGGTTGTTGTATGATAGTGGTTCAGATCAGCATGTGGGGGTGTTTGAATGGAATTTTTGGGTTCCCTAGATCAATTAAAGAAGAGACGCATGTGTGTTTGGCCCGGATATGTGTAGCTTATGTTTTTCATCTGGATAATCTATAGATCATGTGTTTACAGGTTGTTATGTGGCCTTGTTGGTGTGGCAAAATATTAGTAGGTGGTGTAATATCCCTCCTATATTTGCCTTTTCTTTTCATGACTTACTCGATATCCATAAGTTCGTGGTTGGGTCAATGGTGAAGAAGGAGGTGATCAAGGCTATCATTCTTGTTGCATATTGGTGCTTATGGTATGCCCATAACAATATCATTTTCTCTAATGTTTTGGTTAAGGTTGAGAAGGTGTTGGGTGACATTAGATCGCTTTCGTATCTTTGGATTAAAAATAGGTCGGACAAGATGGATTTGGCTTGGGACGAGTTGAAATTGTTTCTATTGTAATGTTTGTTGTCTGTTCCGGGTTTTGGTTTACCACCCCCTGCTAGTGACTTGCTGGTAGGGGTGTTCGGTTTTGGTTTTTAATGAAAGTTATTGTTCTAAAAAAACTTAATCATTGTATCAAAGCATCTCCAATGGAAAAGCCTAAAACACCATTAAGTTAACAGTTAAATAAGTCGAACTCAAGGGGTTAAATGCAACTAACAAAACAAAAAGGGTTGATCATGTAACTAACCGTAATATTATTATTATTATTATTATTATTATTATTATTATTATTATTATTATTATTATTATTTTGATTACACATACAAGATCCAATCCAATTGGGGGTACAGAATGAGCTGGATCTCATCTCATCTACCTTCTTCTGTAGCTGGCAATGGCGTTGTAATCATACGGGTTCACCCGAAAAGTTTACCCGAATATCCTCCCATCATTCTCACCCACATTCGTAGACTTCTTACTCAAATTCCACACCTCCACAAATCAAATTTCTTTTCTATCTTCAATTCAATTCCAACCAATTTGGTTTCCCCATTTCGATTGGGGTTTCATTTATGAAATTGAGAGATGGGTGTTTCTGATAATTCGACAGGGTTGATACTGGCGGTGTTGTCTAGTGGATTTATTGGAACGAGTTTTATATTGAAGAAGAAAGGGCTTAAGCGTGCTGCTGCCTCCACTGGTTTCGGTGCAGGTGTGTATGTGTGTTTTGATCTTCTAATTTTGGATTCATACTGTTGTTACAGCTTTGTATTGTGAGTTTTACCTTGTGGGTTTGCTTTATGGATATGAAATTTGATAGCTTTATGTTAATTTGTTGATAAATTGGAATTTAATAATCCAAATCATGACCCGTCTGGCCGGATTCCGATGACAATCTGTACAGGAAATTTGACCGATAACCTTCACTTTTGTTTTGTTTCGGGAGGACAATCCAGTAGCATAATTATAAAAAATTGATGCTCGATTTACCATTGATTTCGCTTGTACGTTTTCCGTTTCATTTATTTGAGCGAAATTGAATGGAAATTAAGTGAAACTTTCACTTTCGTTGCCAAGGGCAATCTTAGTAGCATAATTATAAAAAGTTGATACTCGATTTACACTTGATTCCGCTTGTACGTTGTCCTGTTTCATTTATTTGAGCGAAGTTGAGTGGAAATCAAGTGAAACTTTCACTTTTGTTGCCAAGGGCAATCTCAGTAGCATAATTATAAAAGGTTGATACTCGATTTACACTTGTACTTTTTCTGTTTCGTTTGTTTGAGCGAAATCGAGTGGAAATCAAGTGAAACTTTCACTTTCGTTGCAAAGGGCATTCTCAGTAGCATAATTATAAAAAATTGATACTCTGTTTACACTTGATTTCACTTCTACGCTTTCCAGTTTCGTTTATTTGAGTGAAATTGAGTGGAAATCAAGTGTAATTCTTTTGATGATTATGATACTTGGATTACCCTTTACGATGAAATTGAAAGCTAGGAGTGTCACTGGTCAAATTGTTGGTATGGATTATTATTTGCCAGTTGGTCGTAGTTTGGATTATCAAAATATAATTTGTTTGATTTGCATTCTGATAAGGTTTAGAGTCCTTCATTGTTCATGTCGGCCATGATAAGAGTGCATAGAAGTAGGGGTCCCCAATTAGGGTTTCACTGTTTTATGTTTTTGATTAGATTTATTTCTGTCTTTTATCCAACTAGTTTGTATAGAAGGCTTTTGTATTGTGGATTATGATTTTTTCAAATAAAGAATGTTTGTTTTGAAAAGCAAAAATATATAATAGTTATCGATTTTGCAAAATGTAAATCTAACCTTCAAGGCGGTGGATTTGAATCTAACTTTCACTTGTTTTCTGCTTTTAACCCCTTGAAAGCTACCTATCCGGTGCAAGCTGTATTTAGTCAACATAAAAAAGAAAAACAAAATTGCAAATCTTTTTTGCTACTATATCCAAACACCCCTAACAAACAAACAAACAAACAAACAATGTTGTAAAAATCGCGCCTAGGCGCCGATTAATCGCTAGGCGGTCGGGTAAGGAGTAATTTTGACCTAGTCGGTCCAAAAATCGCTAGACGGTCCAAATCGCGCCTAGGCGGCCAGATTCGGGCGATCATTCCGGCGAAAACCTGAAATATCCGGCCAAATTCCGGCGAAAACCTTTGGTGTGGTTTAAAAATGAACATTTTTATAAAAATTACATATAAAAATGTGTGTATATATATAAAAAACTGAAAATTGCATATAAAAATTCCAATCCGATTAATCCCGCCTAGGCCTAGGCCCTACCCCACTGCCCGACTAGCGCCTAGCGATTTTTACAACACTGCAAACAAACAAATTGAGTCTACCATTTAGATTTCCAATTTATAAAGATGAAAACTTGCAATATTTTATAAGTCTCGAGGTAGAAAATTGATAAGATGTCAAAACTACATACATATATATTTTTTAAAAATCTGAATCAGGTTCCATATCCAACAATTTTTTGTTTGTCTTTTCAATTTGATGTAACATGTTTTAATCTTTTTTATGATTTTAGGACATGGAGGTTATACATACCTACAAGAACCACTTTGGTGGGCAGGCATGATTACAAGTAAGTTGCCAATAACCAAAAGTAGATATGGTAATTTCGACAACCCGTTTACTTATTAATGGGTCGACATGGGTTGCCTTTATCTCAATTGGGTCAAATCGAAAAAAAAGAGTTGGAGGAATGGGTCAAACGGGTTGAAAGTCGCATAAAGTCTTTTTTTAATGCATCCAACCTTCTAGATTGTTTTTTTAAATGTTTTGATTATTTTGTAGTAATATTGTTTTTGTAATCATAATCAACACAATAATTATTTATATATTTTGAAAGATGTGTTTGCGGGTCAACCCAACCTGGCTAGTACACATTTTGAACCATTATTTAACCCAACCTTTGCTACAAAAAGTTAAAAAATAAACAATGAGCTATGCTTAATTTATGTTTAATTTTGATGACATATATAGTGATCGTTGGAGAGGCTGCCAATTTTGTTGCTTATGCTTATGCTCCTGCTGTCCTTGTAACTCCACTTGGTGCACTGAGTATAATTGTTAGGTAATGCTTTCAACTCTTAATTTAGATTTTATTTTATCGAGGGGTGTTGAAAATAGTATTGGTTTGTTTATATACTTCAGTTTATTAAACATTAGTATAAATTACAAAATTTGAACAGTGCTGTTTTGGCGCACTTTCTGTTAAAAGAACGGTTGAAGCAGATGGGTGTTTTGGGATGTATTTCATGCATAGTCGGTTCGGTAATTGTTGTGATTCATGCTCCTGAGGAATCTACACCAACTTCCGTACAAGAAATATGGAATCTAGCAATTGAACCAGGTTGGCTTAATATTATTTTTTATTATTACCTTTTTGTGTTTGCTGGGGGGGGGGGGGTTAAATTATCAGAAGAATCAGATAATCATTTGCTGTGAGCTACCCTGAGATAGTGTTTGGGTGTGTTTCTATTGTTTGAAGTTGTAATGATCAAATAAGTACTTATTTGCGTGTTTGCAAATTATATTGGATAAAATGACCAAAAAGGGTAGTCTTGTATGTTATTGAAGTGCAAATTTTGAACATGAAAAGTTACTATCTATCAAGTATAATATTTTTTTTTACAAAATTTTTTATTTTATAAATTTATAATAATTATTCTTTTTCATAACTGAAACCGAAAAATGTAGATGAAAGGTATTTAAATTTTAAAATGAGTATAAACAATGGTTGAGTAAGTGATTATTTGACATCTAAACAAAAGATAATCAGAATGAGAATAACTTTATCCAAACACTAGAAATCTGAAGTTGCTATAATCAGTTCCATATCACACATCCAAACACACCTACAACTAATATAACTGTCTCTAGTTATGAATACTTACTAGTTTATTTCTATCAACAGCATTCCTAATATACATAGCAGCTACATTGTCACTAGTAGCGGCTCTCGTGATGCATTTTGAACCGCGATATGGGCAGTCAAACATATTAATATACTTGGGGATCTGTTCTCTAATGGGCTCTTTAACGGTAAAAATTCATAATTTATTTATTTATTTTAATTTTTTTTACGTCTTATGATATTGACTGTTCAATTTGCAGGTTGTGAGTATAAAGGCCATCGGTATTGCAATAAAGCTTACCCTAGAGGGAATCAGTCAGATTGCGTACCCTCAAACTTGGGTTTTCGTCACTGTTGCTGTGGTGTGTGTGGTTACACAGTTGAATTATCTTAACAAGGTATTCATTATCTTTTTATATTTGTGGAAATAATAGCCCATGAAAGTTTTTGAGTTTTAGATAGGCCACCCATGAAAATGTCAAAATAGGCCATCCAACTATGAACTTGCAACATTTATTGATATAGGTAAATGGTTAATTCAAGGATAAAATGGGAAAGTTAGTAAAGTAGAACTATCTGTTTTTAAGGTTAGTGGCGCAGCGTAGAGGTCTTAGGTTCAGATCTATCTTGCACTAGTTTTCTTCATTTAACGCCCTTGAAGGTCACTTGCATAGTGCAAGCTGCTTTTTATCTGTTCTCATTGGCTAGTAGGGTATTGGTGGGTCCCATGAGTTTTCTCATGGTTGCCAATAAACTGGGCAACCTTTTAGGGGTCAGTTAAAATAAAAACGTGGACAAGTTGTTGAGGTAATATTGTTAATATATATTTCAAAATTTAAAACTAGATTCAATTTATGTTTGGCAGAAAGTAACCCTGAACTTTAGTTTAGTGTTAAGAAAAAGGCAAATGACCATTTTACCCTTCACGCTGATGCGGTGACATCTCTATTTGCAGGCCTTGGATACATTCAACACAGCAATTGTATCCCCTATATATTATGTAATGTTCACTTCTTTAACAATCATTGCAAGTGTAATTATGTTCAAGGTATCTCCTAATTCACAAATTCCTGATCTTTATTTCAGATTTATAACAAATAACCGAGCAAATAACTTTTATTTTTGTATTCAGGATTGGAAAGATCAGAGCATTAGTGATATAGCATCTGAAATATGTGGATTCATCACTGTTCTTTCGGGAACAATTGTTCTTCATTCCACAAGAGAACAAGAACCATCTGCAGCACCAGGTAAGTTATATCCATAAATAAGTTTGATTAGTTCTTTTCTTTATTAATTTGGTAATTAATGTATAGATATTTAACAAAAACAGTTGTTTCTGAAACTATATGTGAAGTCGAATATTGCATATATCATGGACAAAAGAAGTAATATATCTATAATATATCTATGATATACTTGTGTCCCATGAAAGTTTAATTACATTCTTTTCAGGATATCTGATGAAATGTGTAAAATTATAAATTAAAGTTCATATATATACACACACACACACATATACATACACACACTAGGTTAGAAAACCTTGCTAAGATTTAGGAATTATAAAGAAAATATTAAATAGTAATGAAGATTTAGGAATTAATAAAGAAAATATTAAATAGTTAGTAAGGAAATATTCAATAGCTATTAATGAGTAAAAAATAAGCGAGAAAAAGAATATTGGGCTCACAGAATTGTGACACGTGGCGCAACTAGTTATTTATTAGGTATAGATATATCCATTATCATAATCATAAATAAACTGCTGAAATTTGCCCTTTAACCATTATATAAGTTAATAATATTCCTTTATTTTCTCATTATTAGATATTATTTTAGGATGATGTTATCTACATAAACGAGCATGTATAGTAAATTACCATTGCGTGAGTAAGTAAATAGTGATGGATCTGTTTTGGATCCTTGATAACCAAGCTGTAACAAAATCCTGAAAGACGATTGAACCAAGCTCGTTTGAGGCCATATAAGGCTTTGTGAAGTAGACACAGATGATTGGGCTTTTGTGGATTTGTGGTTTCCGTAAATAAACAGATTCTTGAAGGTCACCGTGTAAGAATGCATTCTGTACATCCAGTTGCTGAAGAGGCCATTGTCGTGTAACAGCAAGTGACAGAACCACACGAACAGTAGTGGATTTTACCACTGGACTAAACCATAGTTGTCAATAGCGCTTGTATCGGGCGCTATAGCGCGCTACATAGCGATTCGATTAGTCATCGCTATCTCCATTTCTTGAGTGAATAGCGACCCAATAGCGAATATTCCTTTTTTTATTTTTTTTTATGTTTTTAACCAGTTTTTTACTTGATTAATATAAATAGGGTTGCTAATAACCATAATATATGAAGATTTAGATGATTATTGATTATAATTGCTACATATTCTACAATAGTTGAATATAAAATATTTCTAAAACTTTCTACTAGTATCGCTAAACGTGAAATAGCGCTCGCTATTTACCGCTATTCGCTACGTAGCGTATAGGTGGCTTGTCGCTATTTACCGCTATTCGCTATTGACAACTATGGACTAAACGTTTCATGATAATCAATTCTGGGCTGTTGGTTGAAACCTTTGGCCGCCAAACGAGCTTTGTAACGTTTTGTGTTTCCATTTTCATCTTGTTTCAACCTGTATACCCACTTTGAATCAACAATATTAGCATTAGGAACAGGTGGTACTAAAGTCTATGTACCATTTCTCAGCAAGGCTGTGAATTCCTCTATCATGGCAGCACGCCAGTGAGGACTTTTGTTAGCAATAGCAAAGGTAGAGGGTTCGGGGGGAGGAAGAGTTAGTGTGGGTGTGGAAGGCAGAAGCATTGTATTGAGTGTTTGGCTTAGGGTTTTGTCTTAGGTTTGAAGGGCGTGTTCGGGTGGGTGGATTGGTGGTGTTTTGGGTGGTTGCTTTGGTATGAGTTGGGGAATTGGTGGTGGTTTGGCGTCGGCTATAGGTATATTGTAGGGGTGGGGTTGGAAGGGTATTATAGGTAGGAGCAATGGTGGTGGTAGCATCTGTATTAAGAGTTGAAGAGGAGGGTGAGTTGGATGTTTGAGTTGGGCTTGGTGTATGATGGTTAGGGGCTGTTGGGGTAGGTACTGCTGGGTTTTGGTTTGATGGAGGGCTATTTTGATTTTCGGTTGTGGTAGAGTTTTGTGGGCTAGGTGATCGATCGTTTGGATTAGGGAATGGGTAGGATGAGAAATAAGGGTTGGGAGACGGGATAGTGGATTGAGAGGATGATTGGAGAAGAGGAAAATGTGCCTCATTAAACCGTACATGTTGGGCTACATAAATACGATCGGTAGTAGGATGAAGGCATTGATACCCGTGATGAGGGGGGCTATACCCTAAAAAGACACAAGATAGTGATCGGAGATCCATTTTGTGTGGGTTGTAGGGGCGAAGATGAGGGAAGCATTGACATCCAAACACACACAAAAAAGATAGATTAGGGTTGCGGAGGGCAGGAGAGACTATGTGTATAATGCCAAGAGTTGTGAAAAATGAGGATAGGTTTCGAAATCCTCCTCCCCCCCCCCCCGAGTTGTGTTTTAAATTGTCTTTCGGCCATTATATGAAACTGTTTGAAAGTGGCGAATACATCAAATTTTTGTTTTATAGTATAATGATCAACACAAAGTAAAAAATAACGATGACCATAAAAGGAGGTAACGGGAGCGGGTCCCTAAACCTCACGAAAAACCAAATCCAAGACATGACTACTTTTATGATTCGAAGAAGACATGCATTTTTGAAGATTCTCCCATAGGGCACGAATTGCAAAAAAGGAAAAACAGATTTATTTGTAATAGGAAGATAATTCTTTGAAATCATAGATTGTAAAAGTTGTTGATTAGGATGTCCAAGTCTTTGATGCCAAGTGGTGGGAGAAGCTCGAACTGTGGAGAAAGCAACATTGGAAGTGGAATGAATCTTTGGTAGATGGAAAGGGTAAAGACCATCTTTACTTGGACCCATGAGGAGGGTAGTTCGGGTAGCCTTATCCTTCACACAAAAAAGGAAGAATGAAACTCAAAGAATACATTCTTATCTTGACAAAAGCGTTGAACAGTAAGAAGATTTCGTTTGATTTGTGGAACATGGAGAATTTTGTTAATAGAAAGGGTTTTAGATGGTGAATGAAATGTGGTAGAGGCAATATGAAGAATAGGTAAACCTTTGCCATTACAATAAGTGAATCCTTACCATAATACGGTTCAGAGGTGTCAAAGCTGCTGAGATCTGGTGCTACGTGACTGTTTGCACGTGTGTCCGACAGCCATGATGATGCTTGTGAGCGATAGTCATCAACAATGTTGTAAAAATCGCTAGGCGCTAGCTAGGCGGTGGGTACCGACTAGGGATTAATCGGATTAAAATTTTTACATATATATATATATATATATAGGGGAAGGTTCCACTAAGAAGTGGTTTTTCGCTAATAAACGCTAAGAAGTGGGTCAAACGAACTCCGATTGAGCTCATTCCAGCGGCGTTGAAACAGTCTCATCGAACTCTAATCCGAACCCAAAAACCTAAACCCCCTTCCACCCGCACCCCCAAAAACCACCCCAAAAAGCCTAAAACCACCATCTCCACCCCCCAAAAACCTAAACCCACCCCCAAAAACCTAAACCCCCCACCCGCACCTCCCAAAAAAACCTAAACCATAAAATCTAAACCCTAAAAGCTAAACCCTAAGGCTAAACCATTAGGCTAAAACCCTAAAATTCAAACGTAAAATCTAAACCTTAAAAGCTAAACCCTAAAAGCTAAGATGGTAGAGTTCGACGAGACGGTTCCAACGCCGCTGAAATGAGCTCAATCGGAGTTCGTTTGATATTGTTTCTAAGCGTTTTGGTCATTTCTTATATTTCTTAGCGAAAACCTACTTCTTATTTGATCCTCCCCACATATATATATATACACACACACACAAATATAAACATTAACATATTATCATATTAGTTCAAAATCTAAAATACTTCAAAGATCGGAGCAGGTTGGTGGTTAACACTTGCTGACTGAAACAAGAACAACTCACAGAAGCAAGCAGGTAGCGATTAGGTCGGAGCAGGTTGGTGACTGAAAAAAAAAGCATATAGCGATTAGGTTAGATAAAAACCCATGGATCCATGTATCAGGTGTTTATTTGAGCTTATTTTCTATTCAAAACCCATTATTCAAACTGGAGCGCCTAGGTCCGCCTAGCCCGATTAATCCCGATTTCCGATTAATGGTCCGACTAGGCCAAATATACATAGGAATCCACCGATTTCCGATTAATCCTCCGATTAATCCCGATTTTTACAACACCTGTCAGCAAAGTTTGCTTGTGGGGGCTGTCTTGGTGCACGATTTGGACACTGTGATGGAACGTGGCCAATGCCACACCTGTTACAAGAGCAATAGACTGTATTCTGGTTAGATGCCCAAGCAAATCTAGGACTATTAACTGTAGCAGTGGTTGTGTTTCGGTTTGTTTGACTGTTGTTGTAGTGTCCACGACCACATCGACTAAAAGAACCACGGTCACGGTTTGGTGGTCCACGAGTGGTGTAAAAGGCCTGATTTTGTTGCTGTACAGGTTGTGCATTAAGCCCCAATTGAGTCTTCAGTTGTTGAAGAGTCTGCACCATTTCAGGTGAGAATTGGCTGCTGCTGGAAGAGGGAGAATCACGGCTGCGCGTGGCTGTGAAGGCTTGAGTAGCAGGGACTGTGGGAGCAGTTTTTTTTGTCATGTATTCATGGTCAGCAATCAAACCAGAAAGTTCCAAAAGAGCAACAGGAGGGTGTCTTGCAATTAGGGTGGACTTCAACGGATTGTATTATTCCCTAAGACCTGCTATAATCAACATAACAGTATCTTTTTCTTTCATAGGCTCACCAATATTTGCTAAGGCATCGGAACACTCTTGTGCTCGTGTAAGAAAAGCAGCAGATGTTTCTTCTGGTTGCATCTCGATCTTGAGCATTTGGGTTTTGAGTGTATTCTCGTGAGGCTGTATGTGGTGCATACATGTGTTCCAAAGAGTGCCATAATTCTCGAGAAGTATCACCCTGTACATGTTTGAATGAGGCTTCAGAAATTGTTGAAAGCAGCAACATGCGAATATGAGCATCATTGGAGATCCATGCAGAGTAATCAGGATTTGGTTGAACCAGCGGTGGTGTTGCTGTGGTGGTGATGGTTTTAGATGGACAAGTAACAGATCCATCGATGTATCCAAAAAGACTATTGGTAATGAGAAAGGGTTGGATCATTGTTTTCCAATACCCATAATTGGTAGGGTTTAGGGTAAAACCAAACTTGTGAGAGTTGTGGTTAGTTTTCTCCACTGTGGTGAATGCTGTGATGGCCATTGTGGACCGATGTAGAAGTGCCAAAAGCTGCCGGAAAAGAAAGAAGGAAGAAGGTGGGTGGCGGCAGAATTAGGGTTGGGTGTATGGCTCTGATACCAAATCAGAATTGGTAAAAGAGTTGTTTATTCAATTGTGAATCATACTGTTACAATAGGGACTCTATAAGTAGAGTCAAATAGCTAATAATGGAAAGAGCTAATTACAATAACTGACATCTCACAAAATTCATTGCTTATGAAATAAAAAATCACCAAATTTTGATTTCATGGATGTATCTTTTTGCCCTTGAAACTAACATTAAATTAAGAAACAGGATAATGCCTGATCTTTGTCTATCAAAGTTGGCATGTTTAATAAACTTTTGACTCAGTGAGGTGACTCAGTGAGTTAGGCATAACAACCACCTTACTTGCAATGTACAATGCATGCACCAATGCCCAAGGTGCATAACCTGATGCATTCACAACTACCCTTTTTCACTGGATAATATCATCTGCTGCTACTTCTTGCAGGAACTGTAACATGGTATGATCAAGATCCCATAAAAGCGGTCGAGGAGGACGAACATCTGATCACTGTTCATAATTCTGATTATTTTGACTAGAAATATTGTTTCAAGATTTTATGGATCATCATTTCTTGGAGATATGCAAATTGGGTCGGATCGACGTGTTTGAGAAAGAAGATATTTAAAGATCGTATCAACTCGAATATTAATCGGGTTTTGTACATATTTTTTGTCTTCTCTTTTCTTGAGTATGATTCTAGTTTAAGCCATGAGGTGTTCCTTTAATTTTTATTGTATAAAGATATATTTTCCCAACTTTTATACACATCAAGTTTATACAAAGATGTACTTGTTGAAATGAGTCTATCAGTGTATCTTCATTCTTTTTTAAAGCTGTGGATAAGCCCTGTAAAATGGTCGGGTCAACGGGTCAAAACGGGTTTTGATCCAAACAAACTCTCGTTGAAACCGTTTGTTTTAGAAAAATAATCATCAAAACGTGTACACCTTCAATATTTATTTTTATGATAGACCAGTGGTGAAACAAATTGGAAATCACAATACCTCCCTTCAGATATTTAAAGACACATGTGAAAGTAACTAGTAAGAATCAAAATTAGCCATATTTTTTATAAGAAATATAGTTTTTAAAAAATAAAGTGATTGCTCAAAGGTTAGCTCATTGATCTTGAAAAGATTGGCCAAAGACTCTCTGAGAACAGATGGTCTTTCTTTCATTATTGCTTTGGGTCCTAGCTAGGGATGGAAATGGGCCGGGTTTGGGTGTTGATAATCCTAGTCCCATATCCGGTTGTAAAATCGTGTCCCATACCCATCGGGTATCGGGTGTACCCGTTAGTTTGTTAAAAAGAAAATACCCGTTAGGATTTCCAAGTACATTTCTTCTTTTACCATTATAATTATCATATACATTTTATTAATATAACTATCACGAATTAAAATATGATACAATGTTGGATATCACGAACGTCCAGAATGATTTTAGTGTAAAGAAAAAACGAACGAAAGAGAATGAAAAAAAAACGAAAAAAACAGAGAGTTATAGTGATGGATTAATCGAATCGTAAACTTGATTAATCTTGGTAATTGTTTACGATACATAGAGATGATATATATACATCAAATTTTGGCGGTTAAAGTGGTAGTTAATGGTGGTAAACTTTTGGCGGCAAATCAACCGTTTAAAAATTGTTAACGGGTTAAACCTGTATCCACCCTTAAATACCCGAAATCCGCATTCCTAATTTTAGTTACAAGTATTTTAAGTTATAATAATACAAACCAAATTGATAAAACATAATTAAGTTTACTAAAGTTACGGTTTTATACGACTGGTTTTTGATATAAACCGTAAACCAAACCGTTCGTTACGGTTTGAAAATGTTGAAACGACCAACCGAAAGGAAGACAAAAAACCAACCGCGAAACCAAACCGATGACCGGTTTGGCCGGTTTCATGGTTTGAAACCAAACCATGAACACCTTAGTTAACCCTTTAAAGTTGATATTAGGTAAACACTGAAGTGAATAATAAATGTTAAAGTTACATGGGTGATGTCTTTGACTTTTCTTTGTGCGTACCTGTTTTAACTTTCCTTTTCGACTTCATAACTTCATTGGCCGTTAAAATTTTTTTGACAGGTTAAACCCATATCCACCCTTAAATATCCGAAATCCGTATTCCTAATTGTAGTTACAAGTATTCTAAGTTATAATAATGCAAACCAAATTAGTAAAAATAATTAAGTTTACTAATGTTCAATATACATGTATGTAGGGTCATCATAAATAAATAATATCATTATAATTTTATTTATATACTTCACAAGAAATATAAATAATATAATCAAATACATATAATAAAAAAATAATTTTCCACATAATGAAAGCAAGCAATAATAGACGATGGTTGATAACCGGTTCATAAACATCATCATGAATGTGGGCAAAAGCATTTGAAGAATCAACAATCCTCAAATTTTTTTAGCTCTTAGTAATAAGTTAAATGCAACATTATTGTCGAACATATTATTTGACTGTTACACTTGAAGAACGGTTGACGATTTTATACGACCGGTTTTTGATATAAACCATAAACTAAACCATTTGTTACGGTTTGAAAACGATGACTTGTTTGGTAGGTTTCGCGGTTTGAAACCGAACCGTGAACACCTATAGTTAACTCTGTAAAGTTGATATTAGGTAAACGGTGAAGTGAATAATAAATGTTAAAGTTACATGGGTGATGTCTCTTACTTTTTTTGACCATACCTTTTTCAACTTCATAATATCATTGGGTGTTCAAAAATTGTTAACCAGTTAAGCACTTATCCATCCTTAAATACCTGAAATCAACCTTCCTAGTTGTAGTTACAAGTATTCTATGTTATAATAATACAAACCAAATTAATAAAACATAATTAAGTTTACTAAAGTTTAATATACATGTATGTAGGATCATCATAAATAAATAATATCGTTATAGTTTTATTTATATACTTCATAAAAAATATAAATAATATAATCAAATACATATTATAAAAGAAAAATTATTTTTTACATATCATTAACAGACAACAGTTTTTTTTGAACAAAAACGCCTAGATATTCTAGGATAATTGGGTTCACCGGGGCAACACCTAGAACATCCAAGGCAGTCCACCCCAGGAGGAACCCCCCAACTGGGTAAACCCCCTGACCTGACCACAGACCTCTTTTTCGCTGAGGGCAGAATTCAAACCCAAGACCTCCACTATGAAAAGTATTAGGGCTACCATTGTATTAAATGACCAACGGTAATAGACAACGATTGGCGACCTGTTCATAAACATCATCATGAATGTGGGCAAAAACATTTGAAGAATAAAACATCCTCAAATTTTTTTGCTCTTAGTAATAAGTTAAATGCAACATTATTGTCGAACATATTTTGACTGTTACACTTAAAGAACGATTGACGATTTTATACGACCAGTTTTTGATATAAACCGTATACCAAACCGTTCGTTATGGTTTAGGGCTATGCCATGTTAAGAGGTATTGTCGGTTCATGGCCATTGGCCATGGGGGCATTGACTAGCTACTCGTCGGTTCATGGTCGTCGATCATGAGGGCGGTACAGTAGTGACAAGGGAATTGACGGTTAAGCAGAAAATGTCGGTTCATGGTCGCTGATCATGAGGGTAGTACACTGTATTATGTTTAAGATATGTTTTGTATTCTACTGCATATGTTAAAGTTTAAATCGTTTCCGGTGCAATGTGTTGAATGTCTTATGTTTATGAGCTATGTGTTGATGAGTAAATACAATAAGTGAGGCCTCCCAGGTTAGTGCCTTACAAGTTGGTATCAGAGCCATAGTTTGAGAGATTTGGACATCCCGATGTCCAGACTTAAACTGAGAATGGGACCAAGTCGCGTATGCCAGTACGGGTAACCCGGAGCCAAAGCATATAGTAAGTAGAGTTTTCCATTTTTAGAGTGTTAAGATAAGAATAGGGGCTTTAGTGAAATCATGAAAGTGAATAATTAGAAAATAAGAAGTGATGTAATGGTTAATTGTAGATAACCAGTATATATTAACATCTTACCTTACTTATTGTGTTCTACCTTTTCCCTAGCATGATGAAATTAAATTCCTTTGTTTCATATCTTTTAGTAAGAAATGGCTAGACGTGGATGAGGCAGAAGAGGTGGAAGAGGAAGACGTGGTGGACGGACTGGCCACATGCAAACCAAGAGATTGAGGGAAGTGTCCACACTACCCATACCGATACGGCATTCAGTCAGATCATGTGTCCGAAGCTTACCAGACATTTGAGTTTGAACCGGCCGTGCAGGCAACTCTCGGCCAAGAATTCACCTGAATGCTGAAGGAAACCTTACCGGCCATACTGATCGAAACCTTGAGGAAAGCTAGTGAGAATCCCGATACAATCCCTACCACTGAAGGACCCGTGGTACTTCCGGCTATGGGAGGACCAAATCTCACGGGGAATGTTGCACCGCCTGCTCGCGGGTGCGACTATAAAGCATTTCAAGGTTGTGATCCATCCGTACTTACTAAGGAGAAATAGGCAGCAGATACCTTGGATTGGATCAACGACATGGAGTCCACCATTTGCCTTAGTGAATGCCGACCGGATCAAGAGGTCATGTTCGCTGCTAAATCGTTAAAGGGAGAGGCGGCACATTGGTGGGAGACTGTGAGACAGGCAAAGGGTAACCAAGCGGTCAAACTGATGAGGTGGAATGACCGGAAAGCGTTAGTGATTGAAAATTTCTGCCCTAAAAACGAGGTCCACATGGTGGAAAGGGAATTCCTAACTTTGCAAGCCGGACTCATGACCCATCGACAATACACCTCCAAGTACAATGAGTTGGCACGTCTTGTGCCCTATATGGGGACAACCGAGGAGAGGAGAATTCACTATTATGTTCAAGGGTTACCTCCAAAGACCCGCACCTCTGTCAAAGCCAACACACCGACTACTTTTGAGTTGGTGGTCAATCTGAGTGGAGTTGTGTGTGATTACATCGCCTTTGAGGAAGCCATTCCAGAGGTGCCTATGAAACAAACAATTAAGTGAACCTGTGAGGATCTCCCGTGTTTGGGGCCTTACAAAAATCAACAATCCTCAATTTTTTTTTTGCTTTTAACAATAAGTTAAATGCAACATTATTGTCGAACATATTTTGACTATTACACTTGAAGAATGGTTTACGGTTTGATACAACCGGTTTTTGATATAAACCGTAAACCAAACCATTCGTAACGTTTTGAAAATGTTGAAACCGACCGACCGAAAGGAAGACAAAAAACCAGCCGTGAAACCAAACCGATGACCGGTTTGACGGTTTGAAACCGAACCATGAACACCCCTAGTTAACCCTTTAAAGTTGATATTAGGTAAACGGTGAAGTGAATAATAAATATTAAAGTTACATGGGTGATGTCTCTTACTTTTCTTTGTGCGTACTTGTTTCAACTTCCCTTTTCAACTTCATAACTTCATTGGTTCTTCAAAAATTGTTAACAGGTTAAACCCGTATCCACCCTTTAATACCTGAAATCCGCATTCCTAATTGTAGTTACAAACATTTTAAGTTATAATAATACAAACCAAATTAGTAAAACAAAATTAAGTTTACTAAAGTTTGATACACATGTATGTAGAGTAATCATAAATAAATAATATCATTATAATTTTATTTATATACTTCACAAAAAATATAAATAGTATAATGAAATACATATTATAAAAGAAAAATTAATTTTCAACATAATGAAATGATGAATTAATAGACAACGGTTGACGACCGGTTCATAAACATCATCATGAATATGGGCAAAAGCATTTGAAGAATCAACAATCCGCAAATTTTTTTGCTCTTAGTAATTAGTTAAGTAAGTTAAATGGAACATTATTATCGAACATATTTTGACTGTTGTGCATGTGACCTTCAACATAACTTCATTGAGTTATCACATGTGTCAACTTCACTCCAGTTTCAATCTCTTTGATAGTGTGTTCTCCTTAGACAAATCACTGCTTATTTGCACTGCAGCATGACCTCTCTTTTCACGGATAAAGTCCATCAAGTTTTCTCTTTCAATTTCCACCATTTCTTGTGAGCGCTGTGTTGTAGCTTTGATGTCATTCTTGTATGTCAGATGAATCCCACACTTCTCTATCTTCAAACCCTTGTCCCCTCCAACACAAACCTCAATCTTGTCCCCACTTCTTATAGGATACGGTTGCGGACCATTACAAACCCATGAATTCACTTGAAGGGTCCTGACAAACTTGGGTTCATAGATCCATTCAGTTTCATCTGTCTTGTTCTTGATGACTGCTTCAAGTCCCACCCCGAGTATACCCTCATTTACATAATCAACCCACAGAGTCATCTCTAGAGATTCTGTTTCAACACCTGAGGGTACATCAAAAGAGAGAAAAGACCCAACTTTTTTATGACTAAACCAAGGTGGAATTCCCCTCCTTGATAGAAAAATGCTACAATTAACCAATCGTCCGGAGTATCCCTGAACACAGTAAATAATGTATAATATCGTTAAGAATATAACATCATAGAACTAAAGTACATTTACTAGGTTTATTATTAATTATCATGTAATAAGTATTTGATTGCCATGTAGTGTGTCAATGACAAAGGGCCTGTAGTTAGCATATGTGTGTATTATCTTGTAATGCTTTGATTGAGAAAGAAACTACATTTTCATATTATATAAATCCTGTTCACTGGCCTAAATTATTTTAGCCAGTTTCTTTATCTTTGTAATATATCTTATCAAATGGTATAAAACCTAGCTTTTTTTCTTTTTTTTTAGTATGAAAATGTTGTTTGTATTTTAATTCAAAGCTAGTTTCCATTATTTTTGAATGGTAATTTCAATATGGTGTTTATTGCTTTAAACGCTCTTAGTGACCAAATCATTTCACTTTATTTGTTTGAATCAGACATTGGCCCTGCGTGTACAGTAGCAGGTAATGTCAAGAGTCATGTAGTGAGCATGCCCGTGTGTGTGTATATATATATATATTGTCTTGTAATGTTTTAGTTGAAAAATGAGTTATAATTTCACATCATATATACATTTTCCCTCTAGCATTCATATTAGTCTAGAGTATGTATTTGAGGATAGTTTGAAATATAATATGGTATCAGAGCTTCTAATGAACCTAATGGCCAAACACTTTGTTTTTCGGCTTTCAGTTTCTTTGTTTTTCACCGACACTTACTTTTAAAAACCGGAACAAGAACAACAAAATGCAGCAGTGATCTACAAAGAATCAGACACTTGACACAGAACCTGACTTTCAAAATAAAAAAAAACTGCATTTATAGTAGCAAAATCTGCAAACGAATAATCTTTATTTACATTTTTTTATGTGAAATTATAATTCCTTTCTCAACTAAAACATTACAAAACAATATATGTGCATATTACTAACTACTATATTAACTATCTATATAAATAATATTTTAATGACTTTTGATATTCTTAAGACATATATATACCTGGAATAAGCTTTCTTCCAAACTGGTTGTGAGATTTCTGCAGCCTTCTACATAAATCTCTTTTATGGCTTTGATGTTCTGTAGACCTTGTAAAACAACTAAGCTGTTGCAGTCATTAATATCCAAACACTCCAAGTATTTCAAGTTTGATAAATCTGGGAGTTTTTCCAACAAAGGGCAGTTACTTGCATCTAGTGTTCTTAGATTTGGAGGAAATTCTTCAATTGACTGTATTGACATGCAATCATGCAACCAAAGGTGTCTAAGACTAGACAGCTGACTAAGCCTTGATGGAAGACTACGAAACTTGTTTCCATTCAGGTGCAAATATCCGAGTGACGATAATTGAGAAAGATCATATGGAATATCAGTATCACACAAGTTACTGTCACTAAGATCCATGTCTTTTATCGAACTCAAACTAGAAACGGTTGGTGGCAGAAACTTAATCGCGGATTTAGTTTGTGAAAAGGGGAAGATTAATGAAAGCCAAGGATTAGCTTTCATATATCTATTACACTGAGCTAGAGTAAAAACCTTAAGTTGTTTTAGAAGTCCAATTGAATCTGGCAATTGGTTGATTGCAGTTCCAGAAACACGAAGCTCCTGTAAAGATCCCAAACTACCTACTTTTTCGGGTAAATTCTGCAAATTTGTGCACTCCTCAAGATATAAGCGTTCAAGTGATCTTAAATTGCAAATACTGTTTGGAAGAATTTTCAAGTTATCGCAGTATCCCAGATTCAAATCGGTTAACTTGCCCAAATGCCCAATTGATGGGTCAAGCTCCAACAAGCTAGAACAAAATCTAAGTGACAGTTCATCAAGTTTTGGTACTCCACTGAAGTCCGGCGTAGTTCTTAGAAATATTGAGTTGCTAAGATTTAATCTTTTCAAGTTGGTTAGGAACTGCATACAGTAGCAGCAAACACAAATGCATAATGTTACAAACAAACAAATGTACACCAAGAATAATCCCACTCATAGCAAAGCTAAACCTTTTGGTCAACATGGTCATATAATACTTTTGGTCATAATTAGAAAGTTAGTGTAACATCCCTAAAACAAAATATCTAATAAGTCGAGTCAACGGGTAACCCGAGCTTCTAATAAATGACACAGTTGGTATACATCAATGAGTAAATCTCGGTTTAGCGAGATTAAGAGGACCCGTTTAGCCGTTGTGGCAAAGGTTAGAGATAGAAACGCGTCAAAGGAATCAGGAGGGACCCGGAGTGGTTTATAAACCATTTGTTCGCAAACCCTAGGCCGAACTAGGTGTGCGTGTGATGGCAGCAGAGAACAAGGGGGAGACGCAGTAACCGGAAGGCGAGTTGCGGTGGTCTCACGGTGGTCTTGAGCGGGAAACTTCCGACACGGCTAAGGTAATCATCTTTTTTACGAATCGTACTTGTGTTTTGTTACATATGTCTAGAATCTCGATTAGGGTTTTGAGATGGAGCTCACGACTGATGACGAGGGCATGGGAGAGGATGTGGTGGCCGGCTGTGACGGTGGTGCTCGCCCATGACGATGGTTACGGGTGATCGGAGGTGGCGTGTGACAGCCGGAGTAGGGAAGGTGAGAGATAGAGAGGGGAGGGTGTCGGGCGAAGGTGGTGGTTGCATCGGGGATCGCTGAGAGGACAACGACAGCATGTGGTGACACTCGGCAGTCGCCGGAAACGGCTGTGGAGGTGTTCTCGGCAGCGGACGGTAGTAGCGTTCGGTGGTGCTCGGTAGCGACGAGTCAGAGATGGTGGTGATAAGAGGTGGTGTTTGATGGCGAGTTGACAAAGGTGATTCAAGGTAGCGGGACACGACGGTGGTACATGGCGGGTGACTCCGGGTAGCGGTGCATGATGATGGTAGTTGCAGGGATAAAAGCGGGGGAGGTTTATCCAGTTATGGTTTCGTAAACATGGAATTTGCATGGACATGCATGGGGGTGGGGGTTTCGGCTCGGGCACTTGTGAACTGTGAGACTAATGCTTTGCATGGCACGCAAGCGTGCATGCATGCGGATTCCAATCGGGTTCGGGATAACTCAGATCAAGCAGAGCCGTTATATTTAAATAGAATCGACACCTAGTAGGGATGTACACTGATTATGTGATCATACGTTAACTGGTCGGGATCATTCGAGGAAGCGTTGCAGTGCTTGCGGGTATCGTCAAACCAGTGAGTTTCTAATTCCCCTTTTTAAATGTTTTACTGTTTTGGGGCTATGGTACATACGGTCAAGAGGTGTTAATATGTTTAGTTGTGTTAAGGGTTTTCGGGTACTAACCCAATGCGTTCTAAATATAAAATAATTGTTAAGGAGTCGTAGGGTCTAGGTTGTGTTCGTGGAAATATGTAAGCTAAGGGTAGGGGTTGTTAAATGTGTGATGTGTTAAGGGACCGATCAGGAAAAGTCAGGCCTTAATCTAAATGCTTATGATTCCGTGTGGGATATATGTTATTATAATATTATATGTGAGGTGCATGTGTAGTTAACGAGTCGTGTATATGATGTATGATATTATGTGCTTTATATTTGTGTGACGTGTTTGCATCGTTGTCTATATGACATGGCAAACGGGATTTGTGAAGGATAAGGTCATTTGGGAAGTCACCAATGGTGACATTTTTTTAGTAGGTTAATGATGAGCTCAGGGTGCGTTGAACACCCTGACGATGGTGCGGTGACGAGGTATGTGTTTACGTGTATATTTACAGGAGTGTGGAATTGCATGCAAATGTTGAATTATATTTATCGTACATGTGATGTTGTTAATATGGTAATGCTAATGTGACGTGTAGAGGATATTAAGGTGGTAATGCTAACGTTACGTGTGAATGTTATTATTGTGTACAAATAGAGATAGATCGACAGAGATGTCAGGATTGTGACGTGATGTGTACAACTGTCTTGTCAGTTGAAATGTAATAGCCTTGATTAAGGTCGGGTAAGTGATATCTAGGGTTTTGGTTAGGATAACTAAGTGACGGGTTAATACGTGTCCTAGAGCACGAGTTATTAGTGTAGAAAGTTCGACCTATGTCGACGAGACTAGGGAAGTATTATTACTAGACGAGTCTCGGGTATTGAGCAAGTATGGGATATCGGATGGTACAGGGGTTATGTATTTATCAACGAACTGGTAAACTACTTTATAAGGACCGTTAGTCCTGAGTAAACTTTAAACAACTTCTGTGACGAGTTGGTTTTTAAATAAATTAAACTATTAGAACTCACTCAGCGTAGCTGACTTTGTGTGTACATTAGATTGTTTTGCAGGTAAGCGTAGCGTTGACGTATCTTGGCTTGGAGGCGGTGTTACTCGGATTGGTGTGCAGGCATTCATGAGGTATATTTATTAACATTAAATGCTAATAAATGATTTTAAAAAGACTTTCGCTGTAGTTTGGTTAGTAATAAATGTGTTTTTAAAGAGAATATCCCGTTATGAGAACCAACTATAGGATGCCCGGGTTGGGGTCTTACAAGTTGGTATCAGAGCCGTGGTTTAAGAGAAAATAGGTGTTTTTATGAAAATAAAATACCATAACTTAAATTGA
Organism: Smallanthus sonchifolius; assembly: GCA_023525975.1. Lineage (NCBI taxonomy): Eukaryota > Viridiplantae > Streptophyta > Magnoliopsida > Asterales > Asteraceae > Smallanthus > Smallanthus sonchifolius. Next base: position 66,444,294 of record CM042029.1, read on the forward strand.
AAATGGGACGAGGGTGAAACGAATGACACCACGAGTAACAGCGAGCCAAGAGGTACGCTTTACGAGTTAAGCAGTAATTATTAATTACATTTGTATAGTGTTACGATAGGTAAAGCGATTGGTGTGAATGAGTGATTATGGTTCCGTGCGGGAACATGATGTGTACTATGTGTTGTAGTAGTATGTAGAACTACGTGAAGTGTGTGGTGTGACTTGGTGAAATCATGTTTTGTGAGCTAATTAATGTAGAGTAACATTAATTGCGTTATATGACATAACTTGGTGTGTTAGCATAGTTTAATGAATTTGTGTGTAACTACATGTAGTGTGATATATATGATGATTTGCTATATATTTGTGTGGTGTTAAGTGAGTTGCGTGGGATGCATGTACATCTGGTGTGGGAAAGATAGAAAACTAGTGTGAATATGATGGGAAAGGTTTAGAGTACGAGCAATAATGTGGACCACCAAATTGCATTTGATCACCGTAACTTGGCAGTCTATGATTACTCTCATATTCTGAATTTGTACCCATAGTAATCACTTCAACGTTCTATCTTATGCAAGTACTGATGGCTATGACAAGGCGGACTAGATCGGTCAGGCGAGGAGCTCTAGCTAGCATGAGGACAGACCGTCAGGATGAACCAACGGCTGCTGTTGACAAAATGGTCAGTTACACAGGAGTAGTGCTGGCGCTTCCTGCGCCAAGCATAGCTAGGGCCGAGGAAAGCGACGTTCCGCATGGTGCTATGACCAAAACTATCGGATGGAAGAGGCGAGCGGTGTCGGCGGTACGTGATTTACCTGCAGGATGTGGACTTGCATGGCTGAAGGATCAACCGCATGTGACAACTAAGACAACTCTATTTCAAGAGGATCCGATGATTGATCCGGGATCCGATGAGGAAGAACCAGAGGAGGATGCAGTAGATGCACATGAGGCAGTTGAGTAGTAACTTCGCAAACACTGTTTGAAATGTTTGATTTTCTGAGTGATCGGTGATAGTGACAATTACCACGGGATATTGTGAGGTGAATTGTTTGATTAGACGCTTATGTGGTGCGGTGTTTGACTAGAATGTTGACTATTTGGTTTTGATATTGACTTTTGCTTTGACGTGATGTGATTTGGACGTGGTTAACAAGAATTGTGTGCATGAATGCGTAGTATGGTGCTACCAGTAGGAAGCTATATATAGTATGGCATGGTGTGATAATTATATTTTGCGTGGCGTGAGTCCATACTAGATGTAAATCCTGGTGTGATTGATTTGGTGGTGTGAGTAAACTTGAATAGACATGAATTTCAAATTGTGTTGTGTCAACGGTCGTATGATAGTATCACCTATGTGTTATGGGTAATGGTTTGAAGTGTAATGGGTGCGTTGCATCTTGCGTGAATATGCAGGGCAGGGTCCTGTGGAAAAATTTATGATTATAATATTCCGTGTATGAATGTGTAGAGTGATGACTTGTGTCTAGGTCGGGTAGTATGTTGCCTTAAACCATTAATACTACCCGTAGGGGTATGACTGTGTGAATATGTGATGACGTGTGGCAGGAGCTACCGTTATAATAAATAGAAGATAGAGTTCAAAAGTTTGTGTGTTTATAAATGGTGAGGTCTTATTGTATGCATGTAAATTTACTCATGTCTAGCTAGTTGGGTGCACTTTGTGCAAGTTAGAAGGTTGGGTTATCAGTACATATGTAGGACATCGTATTATCTGTAGTAATGTTGTCCTGGTAGAACACGATTAGTCGTGCATAGGACGGGTAGCATGGGATGCTCATGCATAGCTTCTCTACCCCGAAGGTTTCTCAAAGTCGATACATTGAGGTGATATGAGAGTTTTGACATCATTCAAGACAATCAACGAAGTACTTTTAGGAGATGCCTATACCTATATCTCGAGGATGCGGAGCACAAACCAACGAGTGCAGCAGTGAGAGTTTATAATGAAAGCGTTACGTGGACGCTTGGTCGACGACAGTTATGACGTGATCCAAATGATGGCATTGAAGATTCCAGCACAAGGTGGAGATAGTGACGAACGGATCTCTATGAAATGTGTTCCATACAACGAATTTTGTCAAGATCGGATACATGAGGTGTGGAAACATTCACCCTGGATAGGAGGAGGAATAGGTGAGAAGGAGATAAGTTAGACTTCACGTCCACAATTAATGAATGAGATGCGATCGGTGATCGTGTGACAAGGATAGGGGAATGGCAAGAAACGCGGAGGAGGGTAAGTGTAGGATTGCACATAAGTGATGGAGAAGGAAAGGCCTACGCAGGCAAACTTATGACTAGCATAAAAGGATCTCCCGTGGAGCGTCGAGTAAAGCGAACGCACTGTTTCTGAGGTAGGAAAAGTGGTGACATATAGACCTTCGAGGATCAACGAGAACACATGATTATAGCTATAGTCTCGAGTTGTAGGAAATGTTTAAGGTGCGTATCGAAGGTGTGACGAGGAGGTAAGGAATAATATGAAGAGAGATTTTGTGAGGACAATTGTAGCATTGCACAAGCTCCTAGAGATCATCGTAGATGGGCAAAAGTAATACCCTTACGAGTAATGCAGAGGGATCAAGTTTGAGGAATCATCACAAGATGGCAGTTTGAGCATAAAAGGGAGGAGCGCGATGGACACATGGTAGTAAAGCAACTATTACTACTGGCTATGAGGGACAAGGACCTACTTGGGAGGATGATCGTCGGAATGACGAGATCATTAGGATTATACAGGAAACTGAGGTTATTATGCCCGTGATAAATGTGAAAAATGAGCGGGCATATAGCAGTACTGTGCCACGCAGTACTGGAGATACCACGTACGACATTGCTAAGAAGATTAAGGGTAAAAAAGGTATCGTCAAGGTCAACGACAATGAAACCTTCGTGAAAGGGTTAGTAACCAAGACGACCACGAAGGGGCAAATTCTAGCAAGTTTCGGGATAGCGAGAGTAGGGGAAAGTTGGAAAGACGAGAGATGCGGGAATGTGCGGTGAAACCTACAAGTTTCGAGGTTGAAAGGGAGCAACGGAGAAAACTTCTTTGAACCACATGGAGGGTGGACGTATTGCTAAGTAAGGCTATGAGAATCGAATAGTGCAAAGGTGAATGCTTGTCACCAAGTGAATTTGGTGCACGAATGAGAATGAAAGAATACGTCATATTGATTCGAACCGACGCAGGATTCGAGGACGAATCCTTCTTTAAGGGGAGTAGACTTGTAACATCCCTAAAACCAAATATCTAATAAGTCGGGTCAACGAGTAACCCGAGCTTCTAATAAATGACACAGTCGGTATACATAAATGAGTAAATCTAGGTCTAGCGAGATTAAGAGGACCCGGTTAGCCGTTGTGGCAAATGTTAGAGATAGAAATGCGTCAAAGGAATCAGGAGGGACCCGAAGTGAAACCCGGAGTGGTTTATAAACAATTTGTTCGCAAACCCTAGGCCGTTCGGCCTAGGTGTGCATGTGACGGAAGTAGAGAACAAGGGGGAGACGCCGGAACCGGAAGGCGAGTTGCGGTGGTCTCACAGTGGTCTTGAGCGGGAAACTTCCGACGCAGCTAAGGTAATCATCTTTTTTACGAATCGTACTCGTGTTTTGTTACATATGTCTAGAAGCTCGATTAGGGTTTTGAGATGGAGCTCACGACCGATGACGAGGGATGGGAGAGCATGTGGTGGCCGGCTGTAACGGTGGTGCTTGCCTATGACGGTGGATACGGGTGATCGGAGGTGGCGTGTGACAGCCGGAGCAGGGAAAGTGAGAGATAGAGAGATGAGGGTGTCGGGCGAAGGGTAGTTATATGTGAGGTGCATGGGTAGTTAACGAGTCGTGTATATGATGTATGACATTATGTGCTTTATATTTGTATGACGTGTTTGCATCGTTGTCTATATGACATGGCAAACGTGATTTGTGAGAGATAAGGTCCTCCGGGAAGTCACCAACGGTGACATTTATTTAGTAGGTTAATGATGAGCTCAGGGTGCGTCGAACACCCTGACGAGGGTAATCCTGACAAGGGTAACCCTGACGAGGGTAATCCGTTATGAAAATAACCCGTTGGAGGCGGTGTTACTCGGATTGGTGTGCAGACATTCGTGAGGTATATTTATTAACATTAAATGCTAATAAATGATTTTAGAAAGACTTCCGGTGTAGTTTGGTTAGTAATAAATGCATTTTTAAAGAGAATAACCCGTTATAAAACCAACTGTAGGATGCTCGGGTTAGGGTGTTACGGTCAGCTAAAGTGCAGGGCTGATAATGAGAAGTTTAGTTTATAACCACTCTATGCTTAGTTGTTAATGTTTGTTAATTGTTGTTAGGGATAAATAGAGAGAACAATTGTTCTGTTGAAAGTAATCGTTCCATTTCATTTGTTCAAATCTATTGTAATTGAGTTTCAACCAATAAAGCCAAATCAATGAGGGTCAATTGCATTCTTGATTCTATTGTTTCTTTGGTGTTATTACAAAAAGTCATATCAGAGCTTGGTTAGAGCTTGATTCAGAAAAAAAGATTCGATTAGGGTTTTAATCGGAGATCAAGATGGTGTCGACCAAGTTCAAATTGGAGAAGTTAGATGGAAAGAATGATTTCGGCATATGGAGAGTGAAGATGAAGGTGTTTCTGGTACGTCAGGGTGTCATTGATGCACTAACCGATGAGCAAAGATTATCGGCGACACTTACAAACAATGAGAAGAAATACATCCTTGAGAAATCACATACTCGAATCATTTTGAGCCTTGGAGAACATGTTCTTAGAGAGGTGTCTAAGGAGACATCAAGAACTGGAAATTGGGCAAAATTGGAAGGGCTTTACATGACTAAATCTCTAGAGAATCGGTTGTATCTGAAAAAGAGGTTATATACATTTCAAAGGTCTCCTGGTAAGTCATTAGAAGATCATATTGACGAGTTTAATAAGTTAGTAATTGATCTTCAGAATAGTGATGTTACATTGGATGACGAAGACTAGAGTATAGTTTTCTTGACATATTTGCCTACTTCTTATGATCAACATTTTGTTGATACATTAATGTATAGGGAAGAAAGTTTATCCATGGAGGAGGTATTGGCTGCATCAAATTCAAAAGAATTGAAGAAGATATTTGATGTCAAAGATGAGTCTGAAAATGGTTTATTTGTCAGGGGAAGATATGAACATAATCCCCTAAAACTAGTCCCATGGCCGGTCTAAATCCAAGTTTAAGAGAGAGTGTTATGTATGAAATTCAGAAAAAAAACACTTGAAAAGGGATTGCGATGAAAGAAAGAAGAAGGGTGAGTCAAATTCATACATGAACTAGACTAATTCATCAGTTGAAGGTTCACTTGAAGGTTATGATAGTGTTTATGTACTTGTGGTCTCAAAAGGGATCATTACAGGTGACTGGATTTTATGGATTCTGGATGCTCATTCCACATGACTCCAAATAAATATTTCTGTAAGGATTTGAAGATAGAGGATCTTGGCAGTTTTAAGTTGGGTGATGATACTCCTTGGAAGATCCAAGGCTATGGAACTGTCATATTAAGTCTTGAAGGTGGAGCTGAGGACAATCTGTCTGATGTAAGGTATATCTCTAAATTGACTACAAATCTATTTCTCTAGGTATTTTTGAAAAATCTGGTTATCATGTCAGTCTTAAAAATGGAAAGGCTAGAGTAGTAAAGGGGTCAATGATTGTGCTATCCGGAACTAGGAGGCATAATAACATATACATTTTGGATGGAAATGTAGTGCAAAGTTCTGTGTCTATGGCTGAATAAAACGCATGCAGCTCTCGTATGATATGGCATAAGAGGCCAGGACACATAAGCAACATGTGTTCAAAGATTTTAGACGCATGGGGACCGAATTTTGTGAGCATTGTATCATGGGAAAGTCTCATAGGGTTAGGTTTGGAAAAGGGGTTCATTCTACAAAAAGAATACTAGACGATGTTGATGCAGATCTTTGGGGTCCTACCAAAACAGAGTCGTTGGGAGAAGCTAAGTACTTCCTGTCCATTATTAGTGATTTTTATAGGAGGGTTTGGATATATGTTATGAAGCATAAGAGTGAAACTTTTGGAAACTTTAAAGAATGGAAGGCTATAGTTGAAAATCAATTTGAGAGGAAGGTTAAAAAGCTTAGAATTGATAATTGTTTGGAATTCTATAGTGGGTGGTTTAACCAGTATTGTATAGTACAAGGAATTGCAAGGCACTTAATAGTTTCAGGTACACCATAATAGAATGGGCTTGGGAAATAATGAACAGACCTTATTGAATAAGGTTAGATGTATGTTTCTAAGTTCAGGGCTACCTAAAAGTTTTTGGGTAGAAGAGCTTATCTAGTAAACAGGCCACCATCCTCAGCTATCAACCTGAATACTCCAATGGAATGCGGTCAAGAACTGTTCCTAGTTATGATAATCTAAGGGTATTTGGGTCTTTATGTTATGCTCATGTTAATCAGGGAAAATTGGAACCAATGGTTGAAAAGTGTATTATATTGGGGTATCCAGAGGGTGTAAAAGGTTATAGATTGTGGAGACTAGAAGTTGCTAGTCCCAAGGTGAATGTAAGTAGAGATGTGGTAGCATTTAAAGAGGATATGATGTACAAATATGTAATAGGTAGTCAAGTAGGTAAAAGTGATATAAGCAAGACTGATGACAGTGGTATTCAGATTAAGGTGGAGGATAGTTCAAATGGTATGATGGATGTGGGTGGAAGTTATAGTCAGTTAATGGAGTCCAGGGGGTGTCAACTAGATATAGCTTGGCGAGAGAAAGAACTAGAAGAACAATCGTTCCACCATCAAGATATAGAAAATGATGATGTCTCTGCATTTGTGTTCAATATTGCAGAGATAGAAGACATCAATGAGCCTTTAACTTTTGATGAGGCTATTACTTCAGTAAATAAAGAGTCTTAGGTTAAAGCCATTGAAGAGGAAATGGAGTCACTACACAATAATAATACTTGGTTGTTGGTTGATAAGCCTGAGGAACAGAGATTAGTTGATTACAAGTGGATTTTCAAACTGAAAGAAGGCATACAAGGGGTTGAAAAGCCAAGGTTTAAGGCAAGACTAGTGGTTATGGGGTTTACACAGAAAGCTAGAATAGATTATAGTGAGATATTTTCTCTAGTTGTGAAACATACCCCGTGTAAGAGTTATTGTAGCTTAATAAGTCTGAATGATTTTGCGTTAGAACAACTAGATGTTAAAACTGCTTTTCTTCATGAAGTTTTTGAAGAAAACATTTATATGAAGTAACCTTTTGGATTTGAGGTGGAGGGCCACGAACACAAAGTTTGTCTTTTACAAAAATCATTGTATGGGTTAAAGCAATCACCCACGCAATGGTACAAAGTTTGATGATCATATGATTAATAATGGCTTTAAGAGAAGTAGTTATGATAATTGCGTATATTTAAGAGAATGTAAAGATGAGTTTGTTTTTCTTATGTTATATGTGGATGATTTGTTGATTTCCTATAAAGACAAGGAACAAGTTGTGGCTACTAAAAGACTCTTAATGAAGGAGTTTGATATGAAAGAATTTGGTGATGCTAAGAAGATTTTGGGCATGAAGTAGCAAGAGACAGAGCATATGGTAAGTTGTTCTTGCCTCAAAGGCCTTATTTGAGGAAGGTTCTTTATGGAGAACTGTAAGGTTCTGGTAACCCATATTGCTCAACATTTTAAATTGTATGGTCTCGATAGTCCTAAAATTGAGGATGAGGCAGAAAAAATTAAAAATGTTCCTTATGCAGTATTGTTGGAAGCCTTATGTATTTGATGGTTTGTACAAGACCGGATATAGGGTATGGTGTTAGCTTGGTAAGCATGTTCTTAGCTAACCCAGGTAAAAGACACTGGGAGGCTACCAAGTGGATACTCAAATATTTGAGTGGTACTAAAGATGTTGGTCTAGTCTTTGGTAATCCTTATGAAGATGATTCTTTGGTTTTAGGATATATGGATGCATATTTCGCAAAGGATCTTGATAGGGTAAGTTCAATCAATGGGTATACATTTAAAGTAATGGGATGTTTGGTGAGTTGGAGAGCTACATTACAATATGTTGTGGCATTATCATCAACTGAATCAGAGTATATAGCACTGACAGAAGAAGTAGTGAAGTAAGCAATTTGGTTGAAAGGTTTTATGACTGAATTGGGTATTAAAGAAGTCAATGCAATGGTGCTATGTTATAATCAAGGGGCTGTTCAATTGTCAAGGAATCAAGTTTTTCATGAACGCACAAAACACATTAATGTCAAGTTGTAATTCATAAGGACGCGGTGCATTCAAAGGAGGTAACAACTGAATAAATGGATACCATTGACAATGCAACTGGCATGTTGACTAAACCATTGCCAGGTAGGTTCATTGGGAATTGGTTGACTTGACTCTTAGGTGGAGATTGTTATAAAGAAGAGTTGCTGTCAAACTTTTTGGTTAACATGGTCTCTTAATACTTTTGGTCTTAATTAGAAAGTTAGCTAAAGTGTAGGGGCTGATGGTGAAAAGTTTAGTAACCACTCTATGTTTAGTAGTTAATTTTTGGAAATTGTTGTTAGGGATAAATAGAGAGAACAGTTCTTCTGTTGAAAGTAATCGTTCCATTCATTCGTTCAAATCTATTGTGATTGAGTTTCAATCAATAAAGCTAAATCAATGAGGGCCAATTATATTCTTGAATCGGGAAAATTCACAAAATGAACATTTTAATAATCACTTTCCCTAAAACAAACGTAAAATTTTCAACTTTCATAAAATAAACATGCCAAAATCGTCGAATTATTCACTAAATCCGGCGAAATAGACGTGTATTTTTTCCCTATTCGCCGGATTATTTTACAATTAGAACTAAAACACCGGATTATTTTAAAATTAGAATGAAAACGCCGGATTATTAGAATTAGAATGAAAACGTCGGGTTATTTTAAAACTAGAATGAAAACGCCGGGTTATTTTAAAACTAGAATGAAAACACCATATTATTTAAAAACTAGAAACAAAACACCATATTATTTAAAAACTAGAAACAAAACACCATATTATTTTAAAATTAGAACGAAAACGCCAGATTATTTTAAAACTAGAACGAAAACGCCAGATTATTTTAAAATTAGAATAAAACGCAAGATTTTTTTTAAAGTATCGGCGTTTTCGCCAAAACTGTAAAATAATCTGGCGGAAAGTGAAAAAAACTACATGTGTAAGTTTTTGGTTTAAGTCAACGATTTCACCTGACATGTTTATTTTGTGAAAATTGAAACTTTTAATGTTTATTTTAAGGAAGGAAAAAGAATAGTAAAATGTTCATTTTGGGAATTTTCCCATTGTTTCTCTGGTCTTATTACAACAAGTAAAGATATTAATATATCATACCTTCACCCCGTTCCATGTTTTGAGGTTACTGTGTTGCATGTCAAGAGCAATTAGTTTTCTAGGATGCAAATCGGTTGGTAAAGATTCCAATGGGCAATGATGCCAACAAAGCCACCTTAATTCTGTAAATAAACCTTGAAAGCTTCCATGGAGATGGACATTGTTGATTTGAAGCAACCTTAAATTTTGCATAACCGCAAACGCTTTGGTGTTTACATGCATTGGCTTTGGTTGGTTTAGGACTAGACCTTCAACTGCTTTTGAAGCCTAAAAGATATATTTAAAACAATTATGATGCTATAAAAGTGTTGTACAGTCACTGTTTTACAGTATTTTAAAAATAAATAAATTATTAAATATAATTACAAAAACAATGTTATTGAATTATTAATCTACATCTTTGTATAAAAGTATTTACGAGGTTGTAGATATAAAAAAGATTGATTCTAGTGTATTTCAACCTACACTATTTTGTTTTAGCCCATTTAAGAAAAAACATAATCCAACTCGACCTATTTGTTAGAACATATGACATAAAACATCTAGCATAAATACACCTAAATATGTGAATTCTTATTTCTTACCTGTTCTTTTGATATAACCCGAGTTACATCTTCATGAAACCAAAGTCGGCTACGCTTCCCAGGTTCAAAAGGAAATTTTTCACGAACAACTTCCCTACCCATATCCCGCACTAAATCATGCATTCTTAGCTTATTGCCTTCATCAATTCTTAATAAACATCTTTCAATCAAGATAGTAACCCCGACCACGGGGAAGAAACCACAACCATCAAATATATCAATCGCATAATCTTTGTTCATTCCAATGAAAAAACATGCGATATCAAGGAAAATATCCTTAGTTTTGTCATCATCCAATGTATCAAAGCTTATCCTAAGCTTTTTTAATATCTGATGAGGAGGATTTTTTCTCAATCTTTCTAAAGTACTAATCCATAGTTTTATTGAGGTTTGTCCTAACAAAGAAGCACCTAAAACCTCAAGAGCTAACGGGAGACCGTTACTATAATGCACAATTTCATCGGATAGTTTCCAATAATTCATAATCGGATTTGGTTTCCCAAAAGCATGCCGACTAAATAGCTCCATAGAATCATGCTTATTTAACACTTTGGCCTCATATTTGTAGTCAACTTTAGCTTGTGTTAGAAAATTATCATCTCTTGTTGTTATGATGATTCGAGTTCCTACACCAAACCATTGGCGGTCACCCGCTAGTCCCTCTAATTGGCTCAATTGGTCAATATCATCAAGAACAATAAGAACTCGTTTATGGAAAAATCTTTCTTTAAGAAGAGTGATCCCTATATGCTCATTTGCAACCTTTGGGTTCACCCACTTGAGTATTTGAGAGAGAAGTTGTTCTTGTAAGCGAACTAGACCGTTGGGTTGTTCAAAAACTTCTCTCACATTTGCAAGAAAACAACTGCCTTCAAATAAATGAAAACTTGAATTATAGAAAGCCTTTGCTATGGTTGTTTTGCCTATGCCCCCCATTCCATAAATCCCAATTATTTTGACCTCATTTGACCCGCTCAACAATACTGAATTTAGGTTTTTAACATGAGATTTCAATCCAACAGGATGCTTTGCTACATGCAGCCTGTTATGTTTTACTATGTTATGAACTTGCCTGACTATTTCTTTTATCAACTTCGCTTCGTGCCTGCAGTTTTTATCAAAACAAATGTAGTAAAAACATTGTAAATGAAAAAACAAATTAATATATATATATATATATATGTGTGTGTGTGTATGCATGTATGTATGTAGGTTGAGGTTAAAACGATAACCAATATTTTATGTGATAACCGTAATAACCACTCTCAAACAATCACATAACTCATATTTTATTTATAAATTATAATGTGTATATGTATATAAACATAAATATATAAGGGCAGAGACCAAATGAAAACCATAACTATAAGGGCAGAGACCAAATGAAAACCATAACATAGTGTTAGACATATGTAACAATTATCATTATGTTTTCTGTGAACATGGTGTTACATATATGTAACACTATTTGTCACGTATATGTAACACTATGTGTTACGTATATGTAACATTCCTTATTTCCGTCTTTATGTTTACATATAGGTAATAGATACTTAAATATATATTTTTTATTTATTTATTTATTTTTTTTATGTATTTCAAATAATTATTGAGGACTTAAAAGTCTGAGTTTCCTTTGTTTAAAAAATATGGCAAAGTTGAATAGTACCAAGGGCTACATATGACTCTTTAGAAACTTGCATGAATGATGTACCTTTGAATTATGTCGATGTCTTTAAATGTTACTTTCCTGTTAAAAACTGATTGAATTTGATTCTGCAAATTCTGGAACTTAGATATACAAGTATTAATAATAATACATAAATGTCGGATGTGATAACTTCTTGAAAAAAAAAAAATGAAACTTAAATATTTTTTTACCAATTAAAAGAAAAAATAATTTACAAATTATGTGATTGTTTGAGAGTTGTTATCATATAAAATATTGGTTATCATTTGATCCCTACCTTATATATATATATATATATATATATATATATAGGCCCATTTCCTAGCCTAGTTTTAAGCAGCTCAGCTTCAACAACAACTCGAGAAAGCTATTCCGTTTGTGAGGAACCGGCCACCTGCCGTCGTTTCAGTGAGTCATAGGGCTTCCCCTCAGCTTAGTCTTTTTGGTTCTTGAGAATGGTCGCCACCTCTCCCAGGACCGGAATGATTATCCCTGCCCGATGGGTCTACATCCATCCCTGAATGTCATCGGGTACTATATATATTGATTTTAAACCAAAAAGTCATTAATTCCTAAAAAGAGTAGGAAGAGATTTCAACCATTGAGGAAGACCAGTTAAGAGCTACGATTGAATCGGTGACATGTGCACTCAATTCTTAAGTATTTTTTTTAAAAGGAGGGGCAAATGGAAAAAATTAACCATTAACTTTTTTAGTGTTGACCATCTTTTTATAACGTAAATAACTTTTTATACGTCGTTCAAAAAAACCACACCATAAATCGAGTATTTTCTATTTTTAATTTGATTATAGTATTGCTATATATATACATACATATATATGGAATATATATATAGAGAGAGAAAGAGAGATACAGAGACAGACACACACACACACACCAAAGGGCTTCTAGCCTAATGCTACATCATGCCCCCCTTTATCTAAGTGACGAGGGTTCAAACCCCATATGGCTATATATAGGTTGATTTAAAATATAGAATTAAAGAGTATGTGTGTGTTGCCCTTCTATATATATATATATACATATACATATATGGAGAAGTTCATTTCAGAACACTTAAATATTGCAAGAACAAGGGAAACAAACCTAAACCGTTTATTTTTTATATTAATGGTTCATATTTTTTAACAATTTTACTTTTTACAAACAAATGTGTATGTTATCAACATAAAAAACCATTAAACTAACTTGTTGATATATTTTTTTAACTTTTAAATTTTACCTACACATGCACATATTATGTGTAGGTGAAATAACCTACACAAGACTTACACATGTGTAGGTACTCTAATTAAATAAAATTGATCATATATTTTTTAAAAATTTCAAGAGAGATGAATAAAGATTACATTTCAACCATTTTCTTATATTTTTAAAAAAAAATTTGATTGAAAAAATGAATTTTTCATTTTCTTCTCTATGTTCTCGTAATATTTAGTGTTCTGAATTGAACCTTCCCCTATATGGTTCAATTCAGAACACTAAATATTGCGAGAACACGCAGAACAAAATGAATCATTCACTTTTTCAATCTTAAAAAGTTTTAAAATATAATAAAATTATATAAATGTAATGTTTATTTGTTTTTAATGAAATTCAAACAAAAAAATATGAAAAGAATTCGTTTATAATACATATCTACACATATGTAATTCATGTGTAGGTTTTTTTTACCTACACATAACCTACACTTATGTAAGGAACTTTTAAATATATAAAAACATATGAAAAAACTAGTTTGATTGATTTTATGGACATAGACATACATATTTGTATGTAATAAGTATAAACTTAAATTTTTTTTTTCCATAGATCAAAAAAATAAACGATTTAAGTTTGTTCCCCTTGTTCTCGCAATATTTAATTTTCTGAAATAAACTTCTCCCTATATATATAATGTATATATATATATATGTATATATATATAATGTATATATATATATATATGTATGTGGGGGTGTGTGTGTGGTATAACATCATAGTTGTAAATGTTTAACCAATACAGTTTATGACCATATAACTGTGTTGTTTTCTGTGCGCCTAAATGACACAAATAATCCTCAGCCATAGAATCAGTATTATACACGTAGTCCACATGGAATCAACAAATACCCCTCGTTATACACACATATATTAGGTTAGAAACCCGTGTTTGCACGGATTAAATAAATGAAATATTAAAAAGTTAGTAATAAAGATTTAAGAATTAATATAAGAAATATTAAAATAGTTAGTATGGAAAATATTAAATATATTTTTTTCTTTTTTTGAACGGCGTGGGCTCAACTGGCACGTCCCACAAGGGGATGCTCGTACATCAGTCTACCATACAACCCCCAAGAGGAAACCCTTTGGGAAAACCCCCTTGACCACCAATGCATAACCTTGATGGCATTAAATTTTAAATAGTTAGACTATGTGTAGTGGTAGTGTGAATGTGAGGGTGGCTAGTTTTGTAATAATTATATATTTATTATTATTATTTTAATTTAATTAACTTGTATATATTATTCATAGAGTGTAGGTTTTTAAACAATTGGTAATTGGTTTGTAATATATATATATATATATATATATATATATATATATATATATATATATATATATATATATATACATACATACAGGGGATGGTTCCAGAGAAAACCACAAGTTAAGCGAAAACCGAGAAAACCACTAAAAAAACCAATTTTAGCTGATCATATAATAATTTTTATTTTTTATTTTATTTTTATTTATTTATAAGAGTATCAATATAATATTAAATATTTTTACCAGAAAACATTTTTACACATAGTGTTACGTATACGTAAACATAAAACAAAAAAATCATGGTTACGTATATGTAAATCAAAAAATTTGCTTTTGGATACGTATACGTAAATAAAAAAATTGCCTAAAATGATGCGGTTTTCTAGGTTTTCGTCTAACTTTGTGGTTTTCTCTTGATCCCTCCCCTATATATATATATATATATATATATATATATAGATAGTTTAAAAAACAATTTAAAAATATTTTTTTTTATTTAATAGCCCAGCGGCTATTTTGACCGGAATGCAACGGCTCTTTGACTCTCCTCCCCCCTCTTACGATGTGAACACCACCACACTAGGCCTCTCACACTCCCTCACCTCCACCCGGCATGGTGTTTCACGCCCATGACGCAAACAGTTAATTATTTATTAGCTACATGTATAAATCAAAAGGTTACCCATCTGCGATGTTTTGCATGTCCCATCTAGATAAGTTTGCAACCTGGGCTAACCCAGTCCACCATCTTTCCTCTTCCTTGAGGTCCATAGGCAAACCCTTCTTATAATTACCAAAAGTCTTGGTTTGCTCATGAATTTGTGCCGGGTCAATGCTGTAGTAAACCGGAAGAACTACCTGCCCGTTATGCTTCTTGCAATCCAATATCTTCACCAATTCATCAAGACACCGACCCGAAAAAAGGTAGTTTTTTGAAAACACAATGATAGAAACCCTAGATTCTTGGATAGCTTTTGGTATTTCCAAATATCTGTCTTTGCCAATTGGTAGTTCATAATCATGCTTGAATGTGTGGATTCCAGATTGGGTCAAAGCTATGTAGAGATGGTCAATGAAGTTTTTCCCAGTATCTTTGCCTCTGAAGCTTAAAAAAATGTCATATGTGTAGTGTGAAGTTGATGAAGAAGATGAGTATGTATGAAGATGGTGCTTTTTGGTGGTTGCAGAAGCCATGAACAAGAACAAGATGAGAGGAAACGGAATCAGATATGATCAAGTCTCATACAATGATAGGTTTTGAGCATGGCTTATTGAAATAATCAAATAATTGTTGAGTTAAAATTCAACCTTTCGTTTTGTGGGGTTTGGGAATCTTCTTTTAATAATTGTTCAAGTTGAAGATTGGCAAGTGTGAAATTTTACATTATCTTTTTTTTTTAATATTCGACTTATACTTTTTTGTATTTTTTTTATTTGAAATAAGAGAAGTAATTGACAGTTGTGAGTACATATATTTGATGTTATATTGTGATTGGTCAAAAAAGATAAGATTAGAAGAAGAGATTATGTGTTAGAGCACGAGCATCGGGGGTGTCCGGATCTCACTTGACAGAAGCGAACGGGTGTAGTGGCATTGGAGATGGTGTGTGGTTCCCCCTATGCAATATTATTTATATTTGGGTGTAAAAAAATTGTTGCTAAAAAACATTATCTTATCTTTTTCTTTTTCAATAAATGATATTGAAGGTGGTTGGTGAATTATAAAAACATGAAAGCTGGTTGTGCCTTGTAAGGGTGGAGGGGGGCCAGGCTGGTAAAGCTCGCGGGTAGTAGAGGGTTGGGTGGGAACACCGCCGCAACGAGCCTGGGTAAGAGAATCGGGTTCAAAATTGGGTCCACGAAGCCGCAGTTGAAGCTGCATGATTTGTGGGTTTTGAACATTACTTTTATTTAAAAAATGCAATGGTAGTTTTGGGTTGAAAGATGGGCACCCCTTCTTTTAGGGTACTTATTGTCACTGAGTGATTCCCGAACTATCACGCGGCACTTAGTCTTTTGCTAAGTTCAGCCTTGATCACCAAGAAGAGTTAGGATTTAACAACTGTGATGAAAGACTAGGATTGCAAGTACACAAATTAACACTTTTATTGATTGAGAGAATGCTTTACATGTATGAAAGCTTACAACTTTGGAGCTGATTTATAAAGTGGACTAACACCTCTATTTCTACTAATAAGCCGCTTAAGATGTTTCTAACTAGACCCTTCTAATAATACAATAATACAAATATCAAAGATATTTATAAAAAGAATTCTGGATACTTAGCTAAATATCAAAGATATTTTGATGGGGTTTTCTAGTTAATCCAAGATTAATATCTTGGATATTTTGGGAGGGACATTTTAGATCAGCTCTTAAGGCTTTAATCCAGAATTATTAACTCTTGAGGGCCTTGAATATTGAGTATGCGATCTAAATCTAAGCAGGGCGTGACATTATGAATACTTTTAAGTTCAAATGATATTTAGAATACTTCTATGTAAAAAAGAAGGTGGAAGCACTACTACAAAAATATGGCTTTTGAGGCGGTGAATTTTATTATTAGAGGCGGTTCTTGCCCGCCCCAAATTACTCGCATCAAAAAATGAGTATGTTATTTTTAAGGGTAGTTCCCTGGATCACGCCATATTTTTTAATTGGTTATTTAACTCCATAAATCTTGGTCTCAACTCAATTGTTGATTTGATGGTACTAAAATTTGGTAATATTTTATATAGTGGATGCATTATTTTACTGCTATTACTCTTGACATTTTTATATTAAAACAACAATCATTTAAAAAGAAAAAAACTTATACACAGAAAAATGTTGACATTTTCGTAAAGAAAAAATAAAATCAAGTTGAATTGCCAACTTGCTTTTAAAAGGAAAAAAAGAAAAGCAAAAACCCTACCATGTGGTCTGAGTTAGAATATTGCTACTTAGAACTTCAATAATTATTTTGTAAATGTTTATAAATCAATTTCTTTTTTTATTACATGGTAATAACGTTTCGAAGTAAACTCACATTCTTTTATGCGGATGTTTGATAAAGTGATATACTCTCAAACTAAATAGTTGTGGGTTCAAATCATGCGAAGTGGATGTGTGATGGTTTTAGAAGTAGAGTAGGTGTGAGCATTGGCGGACCTAAAATTTTGCATGTACCCGCAAAGAATGGGACGCAGGTGTCCTCCTTAAACAAAAAAAATAGTGTAGATTATACTCTGAAATCTCTATTACCCCCCATAAAATTTTGGTTAAGCCCTCCGATTGTCTCCCATAAAAAAGAATTTTGGGTCCGTCACAGGGTGTGAGTAGAGACTGTGTGTTTGTCAGTAAAAAAAATAGACATAATTACTTATGATATTGAGTGTTCATTCTGTCGGTTGTAAGCATAAAAGCAATTGGTATTGCAACAAAGCTTACTCTAGAGGGAATCAGTCAGATTCAAACTTGGGTTTTGTCACTGTTGCTGTGGTTTGTGTGATTACACAGTTGAATATCCTAACAAGCTAATTTTCATTTTCCTTTTTTTTTTGGAAATAATAGGCCATGAAAGTTTTGACCTTTGAGTTTTGGATAGGCCACCAAATTTTGAAAATGTCAGAAGAGGCAACCCAACTATAAACTTGCAACATTTAATGACAAGGGTAATTCAAGGGTAAGATGGGAAAGTTAGTAAACTAGAAATATCCCTTTTTTAAGGTTGGTGATGCAAATTCACTCGTTTTCTTTCAGTAACATCCTTAAAGATCACATGCTCAATTCAAACTAAGTTTTATCTGATCTCATTAACTAAGTCCAATGCAGTCATTTTGGCATGGACGGAGGAAGTTTGCACAAGCTGTTAAAAATAATATTACATATTAATATTAAGAGTAAACTATCGTTTTTGTATATGAGGTTTGAACAAAACATCAGGTTTCGTCCACTTGTAACACATTTGATCTCTAACGTTTGATGTTTTAACACTTTGCATCTCTGGTCTTTAACTCCGTTAACCTTTCTGTTAGTTTTTGTGTGAAATTACTAATATACCTTCCCCTTCTTCAAATATCAGACCACCCACCAAAACCAGTAATTTCACAAAAAAAACTAACAGGAAAGTTAACGGAGTTAAGGACCAGAGACGCAAAGTGTTAAAACATCAAACGCTGGGATCAAATGTGTTACAGATGGATGAAACCTGATGTTTTGTTCAAAGCTCAGAGACGAAGACTGTTGTTTACTCAAATATTAAATTTCAAAATTATAATTAAATTCAATTTAGTTTAGTGTCAGTCAGAAAAAGGGAAACGATCATCCAGTGACACCTCTATAATACAGGCTTTGGATACTTTCAACCCAACAATTGTATCCCTGATATATTATGTGATAGATGATCACTTCTTTAACAACCATTGCAAGTGTAATTATGTTCAAGTTATCTCATAATTCTCAATTTTTTGAAGATTTCTAACAACAAATAACCGAGCAAATAATTTGTATTTTTGTATGCAGGATTGGAAAGACCAAAGCATTAGTATCTGGAAAGACCAAAGCGTTAGTGATATAGCCTCTGTTATCCCACGATCTTCTCTCAAGAACACAATTAACACAAACACGAATTTATTGATCACAAACGAACACAATGATCGTCACACCGGGTTGAAAAAGGAGGGCCCGAGGGTGTCACACTTGTTTTATGCTAACGATCAGAGGTGGCATGTGTCGCCGCGCGAGGCACGTAAATTTGAGGGACGTAAGGGAATGGATCAAGAGAAAACTACAAAGTTAGACGAAAACCAAGAAAAACACTAAAACAATTACGTAACCGGAATTTTTTTGTTTTCTGTTTACGTAAACGTAACAATATGGGTTACGTATACATAAACCAATAATTAAATGACTTTTTGGTAAAAATGTGTAATATTACATTGATACACTTATAAAAAATAAAAAAAATAATAAAAAAATAACTATTACGTACACTATGAAAGCCGAGAAAACCACTAAAAAACCAATTTTAACCAATAATATAATAATATTTATTTTTTTATTTTTTTATAAGAGTATCAATGTAATATTACACATTTTTACCAAAAAAATATTTAAATATTGGCTTATGTATACATAACTTATAGTGTTAATTATACGTAAACAAAAAACAAAAAAAATAAGGTTACGTATACGTAACCCATAATATTACACATTGTTTTAGTGGTTTTCGCCTAACTTTGTGGTTTTCTCTTGATCCTTCCCCTATATATATATATATAGAGTTAATTACTGTTTGAGTCCCTGACGTTTGACCATTTTAATTATTTGAGTCCCTTATGTTTAAATCCGTCTATTTTAACCTGACGTTTCATTTTTGCTTCTGTTTGAGTCCAGATAACTAAATCCGTTTGATTTTCTGTTAAAATTTTTCTGAAAAAACTAAAATACCTCTCAAATACTCAAATTGAAACATAGTCTCCCCACCACCACCCGCTGGCCACCACCACCACCACTGCTTCATCTCCCCCCTCTATCTACTCTCTTTCTCTCTCTAAATAAAGCTACTTCATCATTACCATGGCAACCAACCACCACCAGTAATGCCACTGTCACCCCACCGCATCCATCACCACCGCTCTAAAAACCTTCTGCATCAATTTAGTTCCATTTCAAAATCATAGATGATTCTCTCGGTTAAATCAGATTTAAATTCATCATATTTGTAGATCTACATATTTGGAGAAAGAAATTTAGTCTCAAATCAAATCCATTGATAGTACTCCAAATCATCAGTCACTCAATCCGCCGCCACCGAAGCCGACGACGACCTATAGGTGTCGGAGTGCGGGGAGATGAAGAGTAATGAAATCCGCTTTGGATCGCCGATACGCCCTCGCCGGAGCACATTGTAAGTATAACTAGTCAATTTCGGCGTCAACTCATCAACTAAACCCCCAAATCGTCCTCGGTGATTCGATTTTAACATCAAATTGAAACTTTTACTCCAATCATAACCACAATTAAAAACCACAGAATGCTCTGGCTTCAATTGATCTGGCGGTGGAGTAGAAGGGCAATCTGTCCGTCAATGACATGACGACCTGGCCACTGCCGCCGGAGAGGATTAGGGCGTGTGTGCGGTTGGAGATATGTTTTAGGGTTTGGAGGTTGCGGAGAATGAATTGACGAAGGATTTGGGGTGAGGGGGCGACGGTGGTTTTTGTTGTGGATGGTGGTGATGGGGCGGCGGGCGGCGTCGCAGGAGGATTTGGGGTGAGGTTTGTGGTTAGGATTGAGTTTGGAGTTGATGCAGAAGATTAAACGAAGGGGTATTTTATCACATTTTTTAACTTATAATAATAATATTATATATTTTAGTGGTGGTGGTGGTGAGGTGGCGGTGGATAAAATAGTTTTTAACCATTGGAGTATCTAGGGGTATTTTAGTCTTTTTAGAAAGAAATTAACAGAAAATTAAACGGAGTTAGCCATTTGGACTCAAACAGAATAAAAAGTGAAACGTTAGGGTTAAAAAATACGGATTTAAACATAAAGAAATCAAATAGTTAAAATGGTCAAATGTCAGGGACTCAAACAGTAATTTACTCATATATATATATGTATTAGATAAAATTATGGTAAGGATCAAATGTAAACTTATAAACCAAAAAACCAAATTTCGACCACACATTTATTTTCATCTTATTTTAATACATTCCCCAAAAGTCAAACACTCAATTAATTATAATAAACATGTGGCCAGGATTTGATTTTTTGGTTTACACATTTAAATGTGGTTACATTTGATCTTTTTTTTATAAAATTATATTTTATAAAAAACTATAAAGTTTAAATCCATTAAAATTCAAGTTTAAACAATATTTTTATTTTGTTTATCTTTTTATTACATTTATTTCTATATAATCGGATTTTTTTATATTATTAAAATTTTTAAAATTAGGTTCATATTCTATAGGTATTTCTCTGTAGTCGTGCTGATAATTGTATCTTTGTCGGTGATGGGTCCTTAATGAATGTGCTCAACATGGCATGCATTTTGAGATGCCTTTATTTAACATGCGGGCTCAAAGTCAACCTTCACAAGAGTAAAGTATATGGGATTGGCACTAACTCAGAACATGGAAAAGTTAGAGTTGTGAATTTGGCGTCGTCTAAATGGCTATGGAAGTTCAAGACAAATCCGCAAGCTTTATGGGTCTTCTTTAATAAAAAACATTCATAACGGAAGAGGTATTAATGGTTCAATATAAACGTGAAACTAGGCGAGTCAATAAAGAATAGATTACAAGTTAAAGAAATAACTCATTGATCCAAGGCGTAAAAGAAAGTGGCTCAAAGCATCATTTTGGTCACTTTGTGGTTCATATGGAAAACTCGCAATGATAGAGTTTTCAACAACTTTATTAAGAAGGCGGAGCAGATATTGGAAGAAACTAGAGAAGATCATTTTTGAGTTTTTAATAAAAGGAAGTGGAAAGAAGTAATCTTCCCTTCTAATTGGACGAAACTTGAAAAAAAAATCAAATACACAAAAAATACATTATATATTTCAGTACCTTCAAATCAAAAACGCATAAAATATTTAGAGTAAACTTCGTTTTTGACCCCTGTGGTTTGGTCAAAATAACGGTTTTGGTCCATTAGTTTTAATTTGATTTTTTTGGCCCCTGTGATTACCTAATTGTCTCAAATAGAACCATGTCACTAACACCGTTAGTTTTTTCTGTTAAAAGTAAGGGTATTGTCGTCTCTTTACAGATAAAGGGACCATTTCTAAATTATAAAAATAATATATATATATATACACACACACACAGACATTCACCACCACCACCCTCTGCCACCGCCACCACCACCACCACCACCCTCTGCCACTGCCACCGCCACCCCACCGGCACCACCCAACCCCATACCTCTGGCACCATCCCCTTCCAACCAAATCTCCATTTGGCACTGAAACCACCATCACCACTAACACCACCGCTAAAAGTCCTGCCCTACCCCCACTTGGAACTGAAACCACCATCACCCCCCCCCCCCGTGGTGGGGCAAACTTCGGCTACCACCTGCAAAAATCCCTAATTGAAACCTGCAAAATCTCTAATTGAACCCGCAAAATCTCTAATCACATATGAAATGCCAATAACATATCTTTTGGTGGCTTTTAGGAACTGAAACCGGTTAAAAAGGAAGCCCCTAATAGCTTCCCTTCAAATGTTAGAAGTTTGATGGCTACTAGTATACTAGATGGATTTCCGATACCCTACACCACCACCACCACTGCCACACCCACACCATCGACGGAAACGATCACTTCCGGCATCCTACACCACCACCACCACCACCGCTGCCACCCCCACACCATCGACGGTAACAAGTTCTGTTTCAAGCAATGACTTTTTAGGTAACGCATAAGGATGCAAGTCACTCACTTTCGGAGACATTCATCATAAAACCCATAGACTTGTGTGATCTGTGAACAACTTCAACTACAAATCTCCTGGTAAGCAATTAGTATCACCACCACCGTATATTTATCTCACTACCACCACCATTGCAGCCCTGTAAAATCCCTAAATTCGAAGACCCCATCAATCGAAGCCCTAGAACCACCTTCCACCTTGTACCGCCATCAATCGAAGCCCTAGATTTACAGACACACAGATATGTCCCTAATCAAACCTGTAAAAACCCTAGATATCGTGGTGGTGATGGTGATGGTGGATGGAGGTATGTTCAGAGGTGATGAAGATGGTGGTAGTGGTGGTGGGAGTCTTCGATTTTATGGTGGTAGATGGCCGGTGGTGTCGATTTTGCGATGGTGGATTGCAAGGGTGTAGGGTGAGTTTGAGAGACGATGATGATGATGATGAATGATGAAGGGGAGGGGCTGGGTTTTAATCATCTTGTATATTAAGTTAAGTAATTTACAAAAAAATAGTCCCTTTAAAATTATGTTATTAGTCCTTATCAGTAAAATGACAAAAATACCCTTCAAGTTAACAGAAAAGACTAACGGTGTTAGTGACATGGTTCTAATTGAGACAATTAGGTAACCACAGAGGCTAAAAAAGTTAAATTGAAACTAATGGACCAAAACCGTTATTTTGACCAAACCACAGGGGCCAAAAACGAAGTTTACTCAAATATTTAATTTTTGAGCAAATTACAAATTACGTCCTTTAAATATTACCTAAGTTACAGTATACGCCCTTTAACGAGGTAAATTACTAAAATGTTCTTTATGTTTAAAAACCTTGCGCGTTACATCCTTTAGCCTAACGACCGTTAAATCAGCTCATGTGCAAAGCACATGAGAGTATTTTGGTCTATTTACCATAAAAGAACTATTTTTGTAAGTCCTCATATACCTTGCAAAGTGGGCGGATTGGGTCGGGTTGGGTAACGGGTCAGAACGAATTCGGGTCAGAATGGGTTATGATTAAAATAGATTCGGGTC
Organism: Smallanthus sonchifolius; assembly: GCA_023525975.1. Taxonomy (NCBI): domain Eukaryota; kingdom Viridiplantae; phylum Streptophyta; class Magnoliopsida; order Asterales; family Asteraceae; genus Smallanthus; species Smallanthus sonchifolius. The sequence continues at coordinate 66,468,018 of CM042029.1, forward strand.
AAAACGGGTCGCTTTAAAAAAATTATTAATTTGTATTGGGTCAAAATGGTTCTGACTAAAATTGACTCGGGTTAAAATGAGACGTTTATTAAAAGTACAGGACCACCCGCTATATTCTATTATGGTGACGGTGGCGGTGGAGGCGGAGGCGGCGACGGTGAGGTGGTATCAGTTGTGGCGTAACTTAAACAAGTTCAACAACAATTTTATTGGGATCGGAAAACTCCTCCATGTCATTAATCGATTAATTTGAAACCATGCATGCTTTACCTGTTGCTAGTAGCTAGTAACTCAAACTATTGACAGTGAGTATAGAAAGCATCACCATAGTTGCTACGTATTAAAAATGATTACTGGAGCAGCACAACTCCTAAGAATTGGTGGTGTTGCTTGTGGATGTGATGACGTGGTGGTGCACATGGCGGCGGGTGTGGTGTTGCCGGAGGCCGCAGCGGTACCAATGGCGTAAAAGTGGTGCTGATGGCGGCGGTGGGGTGTTGGGAGTGATAGTGGCAGCGGCGGAGGCATGTGGGTGTTAACAAATGAACATGTACAGTGAAAAGATGGAACTTCTATATTACTCAAATGAAGATTAGTTTACAAATGAAAAGAAAGTAAATATTAAATAGGCAGCCTAAGCCTTACAATCGCTAAAGCCCATAACAGACTTATTATGCTAACATCCTCCCTCAAACTCCCAATGCAACAGAGATAAACATTGAGAGTTTGTCACACAAAAAACGAAACCAAGATGCCGATTGAGCCTTGGTGAAAATATCTGCAATCTGCAAGGCTGATGGTACAAAAGGAAGTGAGATGGTCCCGAGCTGAAGATGATGACGGGTGAAATGACAATCTATCTCAATATGTTTTGTCCTTTCATGAAATACAGAGTTCTTGGCTATATGCATAGCACTTTGATTATCACAATGTAATGGGGTAGACGAGGAAACGACAACCCCCATGTCTGACAGAAGCCATCGTAACCAAAAAATTTCACATGTAGTCACAACCATAGCACGATATTCAGTCTCAGTGGAGGACCTAGAAACAACATCTTGTTTCTTACTTTTCCATGAGATTAAGGAATCACCAAGAAAAATACAGAAACCAGTAGTAGATTTACGATCATTAGGATCACTATCCCAATCAACATCACTTTCCAGAGAAGATGTAGAGGGGAACAGAAGACATTGAAATTGAGTGCCATGAAGATATCTCAAAATATGAAGAACAATTCCCTAGTGAACAAAAGTAGGAGCGGTAACAAACTGGCTAACCACATGAACAACATGAGCGATATCAAGGTGAGTAACTGTAAGATAAACCAAACTGCCCACAATGGTACGATATAGGCTTGGATCAGATAGAGGAACACCATTAGTGGGAGAGTAACGCGCGTTGGTTTCAAGAGGAGTGTCTGCAATTCTGTTATCAGAACGTCTCGCACGTTGAAATAGATCAGAAATATACTTCGTCTGAGAGAGAAAATATCCCTTTTTAGATTGAGCTACCTCAATCCTTAAAAAATACCATAATAATCCCAAATCTTTCATAGCAAAATGGTGAGCCAAATCACATTTCAAAGATTCAATGCCATCATAATCACCGCCTGTAATAATCATATCATCCACATATAAAGACAAGAGAATGCGTTCAGCATTCGTACATCGAACAAAGAATATTGAATCATGATTTCTAGTAAGAAAACCAAGAGAAGTGATGACTGTAGAGAATTTTTCAAACCAGGCGATTTAGAAAGGCATTTTTAACATCCATTTGTCAAATCTTCCACTGATGAACGGACGCAACAGCTATTAAAGTACGTACTGTTGTCATTTTTGCCACAGGGCCAAAGGTCTCCTCATAATCCATACAATACGTTTATGAATATCCTTTTGCCACAAGTATGGCCTTGTATCGTTCAACAGATCCATCAGACTTTTTCTTAATCTAATATACCCAACGATAACCAATCTTATGTTTACCTGGTGGTAGTTGAACCAAATCCCAGATGTGAGTCTGATAGAGAGATGTGAACTCTTCATCCATAGCATTTTGCCATAGAGGGTTAGAGACAGCATCTCTATATGATTCTGGTTCAGACAGATGATGAATGCTTGCGATAAATGAACTAAACGAAGCAGAGTAGGCAGAGTATGCAAAGTCTGGTAGTTAAGTAGACTTACATTCACGAGTAGAATTTCTCGAATGTGGAGGATTTCTAGTTTCAACCGGCGAAGGATCAACATTAGTACCAGATGACGTGGAAGGGTCATGATATGGCACACCATGTGCAACAGACGTATGTGGAGCAGGCATATTAGGATCAACAGAAAAATCTGGAACATCAGGGGTTGAGACATCAATGTTGCTAGCAAAAGGATCAATGTTCTGAAGATCTGACTTTGTTACATCATGTGACTTAGTTGGAATCGAATAGAAGGGAATATGTTCAAGAAATGTAACATGTCTTGACACATATAACTTATGACTTACAGGATCATAACAATGATATCCTTTCTGTCCCGTGACATATCCTTTGGGACCACTGGCATAGCCTAAGAAAACACATAAGACTGACTTATTTGTCAATTTGTCTCGTTCAACATGAGGACGGAGAGCAAAGCATGTACATCCAAAAACCCGTAACTCACCATAATCTGGGCGTTCATCGAAAAGATTTTCAAACGAAGACATCCCATCATTGTGAGAAGTAGGGATCCTATTAATCACATGTTGGGCGGTCAGGAGTGCTTCTGCCCAAAAGACACTAGGTACCTCAACAGATAAAAGGAATGAACGAGCGGTTTCTATAAGATGGCGATGTTTCCTTTCAGCAACACCATTCTGTTGAGGGGTGTCAGTACAAGACGATTGGTGTATGGTACCATCTGATGCAAGCAACTGAGTAAAATTATTAGAGGTGTATTCATTGATCGTTGTGTCAAGGCTAATAAAAAAGATTTATAAAAACCACTTCTTAGCTACTTAGACTGTGGTCAGGGAAGTAAAGTTGTCGAATACACAGGAACCAGTGGAGAATGCTATTTAGATGAAACCAATTCAATTACTATCAAAGTTTAAAACTTTATTACTTAAAACACTTGTAATTATAAAAAAAGCAACTTAAATTGAGTTTAGAAAACTATTGGAGAAAGATGACCACTCCGGGTTTCAGATTACATAGACATAACCTTGTTTAACTGTTTAACCCAACCACACAATAGTCAATTTATTCACAAAATTAGATTATTCCCGATGCAAGAAAACCAAGAAACGATGATAGATGTGATAAATCGAAAACATGCAATTGTTAAGAAATCAAACACACAATTGAATTCAAAGAACTTAATAGGTTCACAAAACTTCTTCTCAAACTGATCATCAACTAAATTCATACACATACAAGCAGAAATCATTCACCTGGAGGGATCACAAAAGTGTTTAGCCGCTAATGATTGTCAAAAACATTAAAGATTCAAACTTAAAACTTACAAGCATCAAAAACTAAGAACACTTGGCCTAGAAAACTCTGGAATCGCCTTAGGGAAGCTCTGAGACGGCAAGGAAGAAGATTTTTCGAGAATAGTATCATAATGGCTTTATAATTGAATTTAGGTTTAAATTTACCGTAATTAGATTTCTTCGTGTGTCGCGAACTTCTCTTGCCAGGTCTTCGCGTGGCGTGAAGGCCAAAACAGTCGGGGCCTTTTTTCTGGCTTCTCGCGTGTCGCGAACTTCTCTACCATGCGAAGATCCACTTTTTCAGGATTTTGACTTTTAATCTTTTGACTTCTCTTCCTTTGACCTCTCGGGCTTCGTGCCTTCATATATATCACTCGTAAACTCCCGCTCTTTAGCACATTTACCCTGTAACACATCAAACTACAAATACAACGTAATACTGACTCGATAAACAAAACTAAACCAATAAAACGTACAAACACCGACACTTATACACGGGATATTTAACCCTACATCACATCCTGTAACATCCATGATTTTTCAGACCATAATTTTTCTTCATTTCCTTTTTATGAACAATAGTTAACACAAGAAGTCTCATACTTGTTCCAACTCATCATGTCACATCACTTATGATTTTTACATGTATATCAATTTAATTCTTTTTCAAACCCTGCATCACATAATAGTTCTCTGTAACACATGTAGGTTTGATATACAAATGCATTTATACCTTTGAAATTTATTAATTAAACCACGTACTAATATTGGTTTAGTTCTACACAAAAATGTACCTATGCAACAATTTAAATAAACCATTTTAAAATGTATAATATAATTAGTTTGTAAAGTTTTATAAAGTTTTAAATCATGTTATAAATATATATACACATTTACAATTTAAATAGACTAGACTAAACCCTCTATTTACTTGAACCCTCATTTTGCACCCCCACCTTTGAAATTGAACCTTTTAACCTCAAATTTGACCTATTTCACCACATTTGGTCTATTTTGACTTTTAAAAAGTCAAACATTACAATCCCTAGTAAATTCAAGGCCGAATTCAACAAACTCGAATGGATTGGACTTGCCTCGAATGCTAGGAAAACTATCGACCTGTTTCAAGCCCAAATATTATGTCAATTTAACTCCTACTCGGCCTAATTCAATTTTCAAACGGATTTGACTTCCACAGTCAAAACCAACCCAAATCAGTGCCCAAATCACGGAATAGAAACACGTTTATATACATGAATCACGCACAGGCTATGCACATATGTACCCAGACCTTAAACAGGACCCAATTCATTCCCAAAATTCGAATTAACGCGTAATTGGCAACCGCCGCTGTGACCCGCTAAGGGCAAGTCGAATCAGACAATTAAGACGAAATCGATTGAATTAAATCGTTCCCTCATGATCGACAACCCCTTTCAAACTATTCTAACCCTCCATTGACCTGCATTGCACCGTTGAGGCTCTGACGAACTCGAAGAACTCCAGAATCGAAACCCTAGCCATTACCCTTCGTTACTTCACCAAAACAGGTAATCTTCGCCTCATTAGCTTCGTTTTGATCTGTCACACCCCAACCGACGACGGATTATACGTCAGGGCAGACGCGGTTGTTCAAAGGCATAAGGTTGACTATTAAAGTTTAAATAATTTCATTAATGCTTTCAAGTTTACAATACAAGTAATAAACAAGCATAACAAGATACAAAGTTTAATTTGACAAGTTCTAAGTCCAAAGCATCCCATGTAATCATAAGCAAGTCTCATGCTAGTGTACTTGAAACATGTAAGTAAACTGTCAACTAAAAATAGTTGGTGAGATACAAAGGTTTTAACATAGTTTAGCAAAGTTTTTGAAAAGTATTACAATTCACTATGTCATGCATTCTATAGTATAAGTGTGAGAACAAACATGTTAAACATTGTGCATATCAATCCTCCAACCAAGTTTAGGCATAACCCGAAGGTTACCCTAAAATTTTAAAGTTTAAATTCAGTAACAATCACCATGGGCTCCCGCCGAATGGTCAATCAAACTAGGTGGATTGGTCAAATACAATAGATCTATCATTGTTACTATAGGCTTGATCAAAGTAATGGATATGCTAGTATTAAGTTTAATTTAAGCATGCAACTCTCAAGCATAATAACACAAGAATAACATGTAGGCATACTTGTACAAGAATTGTATAAGTTTGGAAGTTTGATACATGTTTCACCCTGAGTTTACAAGTAAAGTAAAACGAAAAAGGGGCTAAGTATACCCACTTGGAATAATGAGGGAGTGTCCAACAAGGGTTAAAAATAGCAAAGCCTTGACGGAGAATATCCTCACAACATGTGACAATCCGACTTTTCATGTTAACTCCGTTAACAATTTTGTTAAATTTTCTGTTAAATCTTAACCCTGTTATAAACCTCAAGGACCATTTTTGGTCACTATTCAAACTTAAATACATGAAAGTCAGGGACTAAGGTTGCAATTAATCCAAAATCGATTTGGTTGACTTTTTTAAGTCAACGATCGCAGGTTTGAATCCCAAATTCAAACCAAAACAGAAAATCAATTCAAATTCGTAACGGATTTGATCCTTAATGCCATACCTGATCATTGTTGAGCCTTAATCATTTGCATTACGTTCGAATTAATCCCAATTAATGGCTATTAAACCCATAACCGTCGTCCCTATCATCAACGATTATCATATTCGCTCAAATCTCTTATTATCCTCATGAATTGAACGCCTGCACATCTCATTCGAACTCCACTCAAGCTTTTGCACACATCAGTATCACCGGAGACATAGCAGGGAACGCCGGGGACCAACCCATCTTTATCGCGGCTGTGTTTTAGTCGGGAGCCATCAATTCGTCATCGAATCTGGTAATTTAACCTACCCTTAGCTTCGTATGAGTCTGCCTATTGAAAACCCTATGCCAATTTGGGCATATATCATCGATTTGATTAAAACCCAGAATCTAGGGTTCATACAATTTCAGTTTAATCGAACTCTAATCCTGACTTGTTTTAAATCCAATTAATATACATGATTAGTTTCGTAATCCTCTGTATAGTAAATGCCCTATGTTTATTGAAACAAACATCATCGAATTGTGTAAGATCCAATAACTAGGGTTTGTTCATAATCGGTTTTGGGGCTTTTGATCTTAAACACATCCTTAATGAAATTAAACCACATCCAGAGATTCGCAATGTTTTAATGAGTAAAAGCCCCATGATTTCATCAGTTTCTAACATCAAATTCGTTCAGTGTGATTTTGAGTTCAAAAGCTAGGGTTACGGGATTTCAAATGAGTTTTTAACCGATCTAAACTTGATAAATTTTCAATTAAACGCATACACAGGTTCGCAAACATCCAGTTTACAAAACCCTTAACCTTTGATTTCATTTCAGTGTCAAAATCGTTGGATTCAAGTCTAGATTCAATCGTATGTGTGTATGGGGAGGGATGGACACTTGGTATGAATGTTAAAATCATTTGAAACCGTATCCTTGTGCGATTCCCTAGCGGGCAGACTTGGTTAAGACACTCGACCCATACGTAGGAGACCCGGGTTCGAGTCCGATCTCCTGCATTCTTTTTTTTGGGACTTTTTACTTATATTTAATTATAAAAAAATTAATCCCTATATTAATATATTAATACAATAATGTGTTTTAAGTCCCGTAAACCCTCGTAGACTCGGGTTTGATTTTATAACTTATAATTACTAATAGTTTCACTTTTTAAAATAATATATATTTATACTATTTTCAAACCCCGACTTAGTATAAAATGATATGTTTATATTATTTTTAACTCGTGACTCATAGTATTAAATAATATATATTTTTATATTATTTTGTATCGTTTTATAACCTCGTGTGACGTTTGGAACTAAATAATAATTTAATTAGTTATATTATTTACTCGCGTTTATTACTTCGATTAAAAATAATATATTTATTATTTTTGTCACAATGATTACTAGTAATCATACGAGCCTAAAAATAATATATTAAACCATATTATTTTCCTAACTTTTGTAAACGACTTTAACGTACGAATGTATTTATTTATTTATTATTCGTTATTAACGTACGACACGTAACGCTTTTCCCTTAATGATTATATTAAGAAATTTATATAATTCCGTAGACACGTTCGTCTACTCTTAAATCCTTTGAAAGCGTTAAGATGTTCTAACTTCCGGGTCGTCATCACATATCCCGACTTGTTCCTAATTTATGTGTTTATAATTTTAGGGCATACGTAAGTCGTCTGAGACTTACACTCGTGGTTCCAACTTATCTCTTGTGTGATACAATCCACTACTTAACCAAGGTGAGTTTTCACGACCCTTTTTACTATTTTATCTTGGGGAGAAAACATGTCGCAAACTATTTTTGGAATATTGTATTCATATGTTATTATTGTTAAAGCTAAGCGTAACACGCTATCACTGAAAGTCCTCAACACACATCGGACCGTTAATATGGATCTTAGCGAGGTAATGTTTAGTAGTACTACTGGGTTTGACAAATCCCACCTGCGTTAGTCGAGCTAACTCGATTGGAGATCGAACGGGTGAAATGTTAGTCTACTAACATCGCCGGGGTTGATAGACCTGGCAGGAGGCAAATAAACAAATAGTCAGCTTCGGTTGCGTGGACATGAACCTAAAAAGAAAGGTTCAAGCATATGACATGAACCTAAAAAGAAAGGAGAGATCAGGAAGACCTCAAATACAAGACCCTTCTATGTATTATCGGACATCTTCTACAACCAATTCATCGGGCTCTGGAATTGCCCTTTTCTCAGGAAACTCTCACGAGGAAGAAACTGTAAAGGTTTGTGGTGGTCATGCATGCTATGCAGCATCTAGATCTGGTTCTGGATCTCATCACCAGAACTCCTCAAGAAATCCTTCTCCCACATCTTCAGGTAACCAATCAGCAATAGCCAAGATAGCTGAAGATCATGTGGCTTTATTCTCATCATGCATGCTTGCCTATGAGAACTTCATTGGTGGTAAGATCACGGATCCTGAAACCATCAAAGAAGACTTTAATCAGGTGGATCCGGATGATATGGAGGATATGGATATTCAATGGAATATGGCCATGATCTTGAGGAGGGCGAAGCGTTTCCTGAACGGAACTAGCCGAAAGTTCATTGGTGGCCATTCTAATGCCAATGTTGGTTTTGACAAATCTAAGGCCAAGTGTTACAAGTGTCTGAACTTTGGACACTTTGCTCGTGAATGTCAGAAGGACAAAACACCTGCCTCTGGATTCACAAGACCAAGCCAGGGAAGCAACCAGGGAAACAACCAAGGGTACAACTCTAACAACCGCAATCAAAGTCAAGGTGGAACGTCCAATGCATTGGTGGCTCAACAGGACGAAAGCTTTGATTGGGGTGTTCATTTGGAGGATGCCCTTATTGCACAAACACAGGTTGGTCTCATGGCTGAGATTATGGAGTTGATGGAAGCTGAGGAACGAGAAGCTTCTGTGGCTGACCAAGAAGAGTCTACAACTGCTGTTGCCCTCATGGCTATTGGAGAGGTGTCACACCCCCAATTTTGACTAACAGAGTTTTACCGTTTGGAAGGTGACACACCAGGATCTCAGTCATTAGTTACATCAAACGACACTATATGGGACTTGAAATGTCATAACATAAAAGTTCAGAGTTAATGCGGAAGCGTAAACGTTAAAATTAAGTCAAAATTAATTACACGCAACGAGCGTCAATTAATGTAATTAAATAAACTGTTTAAAATATTTGAAATGAATGATATGACAGTAGGACTCCATGTATGTCCTAAGTGCGCAACCTGTGCCAAAGCAACCTGAGAAACATGTAAGAAAAAGTGTCAACACGAGGTTGGTGAGTTCACAGGTTTCAAGTTTGCAATAAGAGAGTGTTTGCCAGATTATGTAAATTCAATATGCATATCTATAGGTAGCTAGCCTATGTTCATGTCTTACTAAAGCGCTCACAACCGAAGCTGACTGTTTGTGTTTGTATGCCTCCTGCCAGGTCTATCAACTCTGACAAATGTGAGTAGGCTAACATTTCACCCGTTCGATCTCCAATCGAGTTAGCGCGACTAACGCGGGTGGGATTTGTCAAACCCAGTAGTACTACTAAACATTACCTCACTAAGATCCATATTGACGGTTCGATGTATGATGAGGACTTTCTGTGATAGTGTGTCACGCTTAGCCTCAACAGTAATAACATATGAATTACAATAATCTAAAATAGTTGTGTTATGTTTTCTCCCCCCAACGGGAAAAACATGTAACATAATGTTTGTCTGCGTACCTGTTTCTCCCACACGGGGAAAACAAGTAAAAGTATGATAGTTGGTGTTCATGTTTGTTTCTCCTTAACAAGAAAACAAGTAAAATATGTTTGTGTGTAAGCATGTTTCTCCCCCAATAGTAAAACAAGTAAAAGGGGCCGTGAAACTCACCTGATTGCGTAGGTAGAAATCACACAAGTATGAGATTGAAATCTGAAGCGCTAGTCCGACACGGTTCACGAATGCCCTAAAATTACAAACAACAATTATGGACTCATTGGGATTTGTGACGACGACACGGAATAAGGAACTTCCTAAAAGTAACGTTCTTATAACCATGAGTAGACGAATGTGTCCACGAGAATACAAGATTCTTGAATTATACAATTAAGGAAAACTATGGTTTGTGACGAGTGACAAATAATATATATATCTTTTCTAATTGAGTTCAAGGATTGAAAATAATATATTATTTTATAAACGAGTTTTAAATAACGGATACGAGTTACAAGACTAAAACCGAGTCTATGGGTGGTTTTCCGGCTTTAAAATATATTAATATGATATAATAATCATTGTTTTGAAAATATAAATATTAATCAAACATTCTGACAAAAGGCTTTCCCACACACGACCGCGCCTAAGACTAGGCACGACCGTGTTCAGGACACGGGCGCGACCATGCTGGTCAGGGCGCGACTGTGTTGATCAAACAGAAGACACAACAAAGTCTGGTCATCAGTCACGACCGTGCTTGTGTCGTGCACGACCGTGTCTAGGGTTTTCTAGGCATGACCTTGTCTAGCTAGCAGGCACGACCAGGTCAGGTACAGGGCACGACTGTGCTCGGATAGGCACGACCACGCTAGATGATTAGCGCGACCGTGTCTGATTAGTTTCAGAAATAAATCAATTAAATCTTATAATATTAACGTTGGAGTTTATGGGGCTATCAATAAGCAAAGATTTTCGAAGCTATCCATGTATTTTAATTGGATTAACAACATGTCTAGATTAGTATTCGATTAACCCGAAAGTGTATGAACCCTAGGTTTCTGATTGAGTTAAATTCGATAATGCAAGCTCGGAATATGATAGGGCTTTTGATTAGAAGATTGAAACGAAGCTAAGGATGATTTTGATTACCAGAATAGATGATGGATTGATAGCGTACGATTAGAACTCGGTCCGACGGCGACGGGTTTGGTCCTTGGTGTTTCCGGCCACTCTTCCGACCAAATTGGTATATTCAGAAGCTTTTGGGAGGCTCGTCTAACGTGTGCAGATGCTAGATCGAGAGGATAATTGACGAATTTAGTCGAATTGGTGAGGAATAGCGATGAACTCGACGGTTTTAGTTTAATTACAATGATGGAGTTGAATTCGGCCATTACGAGTGTTAAAGTGCCGAATAATGGCTCAATGATGATCGCCATTAGATATTTTATGTTACAACTTGATATTCGAACGGATTTGCGTTTAAAGGCTGAGTTTACGTTTCAACTGGGCAAGAGGCGCGACCGTGCCAATAGGAGGCGCGATCGTGCCAATAGGAATGATTCCTTGGCCTTAGAATTTGGGTTAACTTGGTTAGGATTTAACAGAATATTTAACGGGATCACTAACAGAATTAACTTGAAAAGTCTGGATTGTCACATCATCCCCTAGTTGAAAGAATTTTCGTCCCGAAAATTAAATAATAATAATAAATTTTTTTTCCGGGATATCACATCATCCCTTAATTGAAAGAATTTTCGTCCCGAAAATTAAATAGTACCTTAAGAGTTTGACGCGGAGTGCTTGAACAAATTAGGATATTTACGCATCATCTGATCCTCGCGCTCCCACGTTAATTCCGGTCCGCGTTTCGAGTTCCAACGAACTCTGACAATAGGGATTTTACTGTGCTTTAACGTTTTGATTTCCCTATCCATAATTTCCACTGGTTCTTCGATGAAACGTAACTGTTCATCAATGTGTAGTTCCTCAAGAGGAACCGCGAGAGACTCGTCTGCTAGACATTTCTTCAAATTTGAGATGTGAGAGACATCGTGTACACCACTAAGTCCTTCCGACAGGTCCAGTTGATACGCGACGGGGCCAATTCTCTTTACTATCTTGAAAGGTCCAACATAAAGAGGGTTTAGTTTACCTCACTTCCCGAAGCGAATGACACCTTTCCAAGGTTAGATTTTGAGTAAGATCATGTCACCTATTTGAAACTCTAAGGGTTTACGACGCTTGTCGGCATAGCTTTTTTGACGGTCACGAGCTATCGCCATACAGTTTCGAATTTGAACGATCTTTTTGGAAGTTTCGAATACGAGTTCAGGACCTGTAAGTTGACTATCCCCAACTTTGGTCCAACTAATAGGAGAACGACATTTCCATCCATATAGTGCTTTAAATGGAGCTGCCTTGATGCTAGTGTGATAACTGTTGTTGTAGGAGAACTCCACCAATGGTAGGTGAGACTCCCAAGTGTTACCGAAATCAATCACATAGGCTCGTAGCATGTCCTCCAGAGTTTGAATAGTACGCTCTGTCTGGCCATCAGTCTGCGGATGGTATGCTGTGCTCATATCTAGACGCGTGCCTAAAGCTTTATGTAACGACTGCCAGAAACGAGAAGTGAATCGTGCATCACGATCCGAAATGATAGAGATTGGCACCCCGTGCCGAGATACTATTTCTTTCAAGTAAGTACGAGTAAGCTTATCCATTTTGTCGGTTTCCTTGATTGCTAAGAAGTGAGCGGACTTTGTTAAACGCTCAACAATTATCCAAATGGTATCACATCCGGTAGGAGTTCGTGGCAATTTTGTAATAAAGTCCATGAAGATTTGTTCCCATTTCCACATGGGAATTTCTGGTTGTTGGAGAAGACCGGATGGCTTTTGATATTTCACTTTGACCTTCGCGCAAGTCAGACACTTACTCACATAGGTGGCTATATCGGCCTTCATCTTCGGCCACCAATATAGCACCTTTAGGTCATGGTACATCTTGTCGGAACCTGGATGAATAGAGTAACGAGATTTATGAGCCTCATCCATGACTAGTTCCCTTAGGTTTCCGAATACTGGAACCCATATTCGCTCGACGAAGTAGCGAATACCTTCAAATTTGACCTCGAGTTGTGCTTCCATACCGCGTGTACCTTCCAGCGGTAGGTTTTCCTCTTTTAGGGCTTCGAGTTGAGAACTACGGATTTTGTCAGGTAATCCGGGGTGAATAGTAAGTTGTAATGCTCGAACTCGTTTGGGTTTCGTTTCCTTTCGACTTAGTGCATCAGCTACAACATTAGCTTTACCCGGGTGATACCCGATCGCACAGTCATAATCATTCAAGAGTTCGACCCAACGACGCTGTCGCATGTTCAACTCTTTCTGCTCAAAGATGTGCTGAAGACTCTTGTGATCGGTGTAGATGGTGCATTTGGTACCGTACAAGTAATGTCTCCATATCTTAAGTGCGAAAACTATAGCTCCCAACTCTAAGTCATGAGTGGTGTAGTTTTTCTCTTGAACCTTTAGTTGACGCGAAGCATACGCGATCACCTTTTCTCGTTGCATTAACACACAACCTAGACCCTATATAGACGCGTCACAATACACCACAAAATCATCCGTTCTTTCCGAAAGAGCTAGAATAGGTGTACTACAAAGTTTCTGTTTAAGATGTTGGAACGCTGACTCTTGGTTATCACACCAGTTATAGGCTTTACCCTTTTGAGTTAAGGCAGTGAGAGGTTGTGCAATTTTTGAAAATCCCTCAATGAATCGAAGGTAATAACCAGCCAATCCCAGAAATTGTCGCACCTTAGCCGGGGTCGTCGGTGTTGCCCAATTCTTGATGGCTTCTATCTTTGATGGGTCAACATGTATTCCTTTCTCGTTAACCACATGTCCTAAGAATTGAACCTCCCGGATCCAAAATTCACACTTGGAAAACTTAGCATATAGTTGCTCCCTTTTAAGTAATTCCAAAATTAGGCGTAGATGTTCCTCATGTTCCTCATTGTTCTTGGAATAAATGAGAATGTCGTCGATAAAAACGATGACGAATTGGTCAAGGTAAGGCTTACACACACGGTTCATGAGATCCATGAATACCGCAGGTGCGTTGGTTAATCCGAAAGGCATGACCATAAATTCATAGTGCCCGTACCTTGTCCTGAAAGCAGTCTTAGAGATATCTTCATCTCGGACTCTCAATTGATGGTAGCTGGACCTAAGATCTATCTTGGAATAGAAACTTGATCCTTGGAGTTGGTTAAATAGGTCATCTATACGAGGCAAAGGATAATGATTCTTGATTGTGACCTTATTCAGTTCACGGTAGTCGATGCACATACGGAAGGTTCCGTCCTTCTTCTTGACAAACAGGACTGGAGCTCCCCATGGCGATGAACTAGGTCGAATGAAACCTTTATCCAACAATTCCTATAACTGAGTAGATAGCTCCTGCAATTCACTAGGTGCCAGTCTGTAAGGCGCCCGAGCAATCGGTGCCGCTCCGGGTGCCAGATCGATTTGGAATTCAACCTGTCGGTGTGGTGGCAGACCAGGCAGATCCTCGGGAAATACTTCTAAAAATTCACGAACGACGGGAATATCAGCAATCTTTTTCTCTTTTGATGACTGCTCAGCAACGAGAGCCAAAATAGCCGTATGTCCCTTTTGAAGGCACTTCTGTGCTTTCATAAAAGATATGATGCCATGACTGCACCAACTTTTTTGCCCTGAACGGAAAGGGTTTCTCCACTCGGGAGAGGAATACGAACAATTTTCTCATGACAGATAATTTCAGCTTGGTTTTTATATAACCAATCCATGCCGACAATTACATCAAAACTACCAAGTGTGACCGGCATAAGGTCGATATAAAATATATGTCTAGCTAGCTCAAGCTTACATCCCTTAAGAATGTGAGTTGCTTCAATTATTTGGCCATCAGCTATCTCTATTATATACTTAGCTTCTAACAGAGTTGGAGTTCCTTTTATCATATCACTAAGTTTCTTTGATATAAAACTTCTATCAGCACCAGTGTCAAAAAGGACAGAAGCAAAGTAATTATTTAAGAGAAACTTACCGGTAACCACATTATGATCATAACGAGCTTCTCCAGATCCTAGCACGAAGGCTCGTCCCTTCGCACCATTTCCTCCACCACTTCCGTTGTTACCCCCATTGTTGTTATTCTGGTTAGGGTTGTGGTTTCCATTACCCCCTTTCTTCAATTGAGGACAATTCTTCCGAATATGTCCCTCCTTCCCACACTCGAAACAACCCCTTGTGGATCCAGGTTGTTGAAAAGGTTGTTTGGCTTGCAACTCACCCGTACAATCTTTGGCAGCATGACCTATTTTGCCACACCGTTGACAAAGATTGCAAAACCCGAAATGATGGAAGTTGCACTTGTTACACTTAGGATATTTTTCCGTGTAACCATCCTGATTTTGACCTGAAGAGGTCGACTGGTTGAAGTTTTTAGCAGACTCAAACCTACGCTGCTGCTGCTGCTGCGGTTGATTAAACCGGGGTTGGTTGGGCTGGGGTCCTTTGGAGTGAGAGTTGAAGTGGTTATTGGAGTGGTGGTCAAACTTGCGTTTATGATTATCGGTGGATTTAGAGACCGAACCTCTCGGAGGTAGAGTCCTTTGAGTCACCGCCTGATCGGTTAACTTATGGGCATGTCGGATAGTCTGCTGGATAATGGTAGGGTTGGATGAAGTAACCATGCTTTGTATTTGAGGAACTAGACCTCCAATGTATAGTTCAATTCTCTTGTAATCAGGGGTCACCATATGTGGGCACATAGTAGCAAACTCATGTGAACGCGTGGTATAAAGTTCAATTTCAGAACCCTCCATCTTTAGGTTCCAGAATTCTCCCTCTAACTTCTGAATTTCATCGTGAGGACAGTACTCCTCCTTCATCATTGATTTAAACTCCTCCCACGGGAGTCCATTTTCCATGGCCAGACCCAACATATGGACATGGGCATTCCACCATGTGAGAGCCGGGCCCTCCAAAGTTCCAGCGGCGAACTTGACCTGATTAGCCACCGGGCAGTTGCACATGGCAATCACTGATTCTACCTTCTCGAACCAATGAAGTAGTCCGGCAGCTCCTTCAGCTCCACTAAAGGCGTGGGGCTTACAATCCATGAATGCCTTGAAGGTGCAGGCTGGTTGCGGGTTTTGTGGGCCTGGAGTCAGAAACAAAATAGGATTGGGATTATAGAGTTTAGGACAGGCTTTTTAAGAGATGAATTGACATCATTAGTCAATAGCTAAAGCATTTACCTGTAGCATTCTGTGCTGCTAGAGCCTCCGCCCGCTTCCGTCATGTTAATGGTACCTCGGCCACCAGCACGACCTCCACGTCCTCTTCCTGATATGATTCTTCACATTCACAAATACAAAACAATGAGAAATATATCGCATATTAAACATTATTTATGTACGAGTAAATAAATACAACATCTAATATTTTGAAAATTAAATAAATTGTAAGGCCACAAAATAAATAATTCAAACATTAAACTTCTCATGCTTTTATTGAATGGGAACAACCTTACCCATCTAGGTTTGAAAAGAGAAATAACAAAAGCAAAACATGCATGAAAAAGGGAAGATAGAATAGGAAGATCATCAAACATCTTCGTCATCAGAAGAAACATATGATTGTGCATCATCGATCTCTATTGGTTCCTCCTCAGGTGGCTCCTCCTCCAAGGGCTCATCCTCGAAGGGCTCTTCCTCGAAGGGTTCTTCCTCGCCGTCAGAAAGTGGAATCTCCTCAGGCAATAGGGCTGCTTGCAGTTGGGCTTCCAAGTGAGTTACTCTTTCTTGGAGACCTTCACCAGTGTGGTTTGCTACATGTAGCTGAGCTTCCAGAGCAGCCACTCTCTCCAGAACTCCTTCCATGTCATTGTCCGAGGTGTCCACCCTCGTCTCCAAATGTGTCACACGATCCACCAAAAGGTTATGGACCTGGTCCGTTACTGCTAGTTCAGCAGTCAAAAGCTCTATCCACACCTTATTCTCCTCTATTTGAGACTCTCTCTTCAGAATGTCAGGTATCTCATCAGTAGCATCTTTCACAATACTCAACTCTCTCGACATGTAAATTACAAAGGCTACAAAAGCTTGTTCCATAGTGCATGGTAAGCTAGGTAAGGTAGATGATGAGGAAGCAGAACCAAAGTAAGGTGATGGGACATTTCCCATTTCGATCCATATTTGGATCATTTGCGGGTATGCGTTCCAATTACGAGCAGGATTCATTGCTTGCGCGCTGCTCGTTTCCCCCTGGTCATCTGAATAGTCACTGGAACTAGTCCGGCGCCTTTGGGCTCTGGGGATGATAGGATAGGTGCCTTATGTCCTGGTGCCTTAGGTGATGGAGGTGGAGTTGACGACATGTTCCTGTAACAATATATATGAGTGCCAAACATCCAAATGACATGTAACTAATGTGTGAGGCTATAGTCTAGTATGCAATCCTAGTTCTCTATAACCAATGTCTCTGATACCAATCTTTACCAGATTTATGATCATTCAGTATGTATCTATAGGTAGCTAGCCTATGTTCATGTCTTACTAAAGCGCTCGCAACCGAAGCTGACTGTTTGTGTTTGCATGCCTCCTGCCAGGTCTATCAACTCTGGCAAATGTGAGTAGGCTAAGATTTCACCCGTTCGATCTCCAATCGAGTTAGCGCGACTAACGCGGGTGGGATTTTTCAAACCCAGTAGTACTACTAAACATTACCTCGCTAAGATCCATATTAACGGTTTGATGTATGATGAGGACTTTTTGTGATAGTGTGTCACGCTTAGCCTCAACAGTAATAACATATGAATTACAATAATCTAAAATAGTTGTGTCATGTTTTCTCCCCCAACGGGAAAAACATGTAACATAATATTTGTCTGCGTACATGTTTCTCCCACACGGGGAAAACAAGTAAAAGTATGATAGTTGGTGTTCATGTTTGTTTCTCCTTAACAGGAAAACAAGTAAAATATGTTTGTGTGTAAGCATGTTTCTCCCCCAATAGTAAAACAAGTAAAAGGGGCCGTGAAACTCACCTGATTGCGTAGGTAGTAATCACACAAGTATGAGATTGAAATCTCAAGCGCTAGTCCGACACGGTTCACAAATGCCCTAAAATTACAAACAAAAATTATGGACTCGTTGGGATTTGTGACGATGACACGGAATAAGGAACTTCCTAGAAGTAACGTTCTTATGACCATGAGTAGACGAATGTGTCCACGAGAATAAAAGATTCTTGAATTATACAATTAAGGAAAACTACGGTTTGTGACGAGTGACAAATAATATATATATATATATATATATCTTTTCTAATTGAGTTCAAGGATTGAAAATAATATATTATTTTATAAACGGGTTTTAAATAACGGATATGAGTTACAAGACTAAAACCGAGTTTATGGGTGGTTTTCAGGCTTTAAAATATATTAATATGATATAATAATCATTGTTTTGAAAATATAAATATTAATCAAACATTCTGACAAAAGGCTTTCCCACACATGACCGCGCCTAAGACTAGGCACGACCGTGTTCAAGACACGGGCGCGACCGTGCTGGTCAGGGCGCGACCGTGTTGATCAAACAGAAGACACAACAAAGTCTGGTCATCAGGCACGACCGTGCTTGTGTCGGGCACGACCGTGTCTAGGGTTTTCTAGGCATGACCTTGTCTGGCTAGCAGGCACGACCAGGTCAGGTACGGGGCACGACTGTGCTCGGATAGGCACGACCGCGCTAGATGATTAGCGCGACCGTGTCTGATTAGTTTCAGAAATAAATCAATTAAATCTTATAATATTAACGTTGGAGTTTATGGGGCTTTCAATAAGCAAATATTTTCAAAGCTATCCATGTATTTTAATTGGATTAACAACATGTCTAGATTAGTATTCGATTAACCCGAAAGTGTATGAACCCTAGGTTTCTGATTGAGTTAAATTCGATAATGCAAGCCCGAAATATGATAGGGCTTTTGATTAGAAGATTGAAACGAAGCTAAGGATGAGTTTGATTACCAGAATAGATGATGGATTGATAGTGTACGATTAGAACTCGGTCCGACGGCGACGGGTTTGGTCCTTGGTGTTTCCGGCCACTCTTCCGACCAAATTGGTATATTCAGAAGCTTCTGGGAGGCTCGTCTAACATGTGCAGATGCTAGATCGAGAGGGTAATTGACGAATTTAGTCGAATTGGTGAGGAATAGCGATGAACTCGACGGTTTTAGTTTAATTACAATGATGGAGTTGAATTCAGCCATTACGAGTGTTAAAGTGCCGAATAATGGCTCAATGATGATCGCCATTAGAGATTTTACGTTACAACTTGATATTCGAACGGATTTGCGTTTAAAGGCTGAGTTTACGTTTCAACTGGGCAAGAGGCGCGACCGTGCCAATAGGAGGCGCGACCGTGCCAGGACACTTGGCGCGACCATGCCAAAACAAGGCGCGACCGTGCCTACTAGGATTTCTAGATATTTACAAAACTAGTCCCTGCAACTTTAGCTTTGACAGAAATGATTCCTTGGCCTTAGAATTTGGGTTAACTTAGTTAGGATTTAATAGAATATTTAACGGGATCACTAACGGAATTAACTTGAAAAGTCCGGATTGTGACATCGGCAAACACTCTCTTATTGCAAACTTGAAACCTGTGAACTCACCAAGCTCGTGTTGACACTTTTTCTTACATGTTTCTCAGGTCGCTTTGGCATAGGTTACGCACTTAGGACATACATGGAGTCCTACTGTCATATCATTCATTTAGAATATTTTAAACAGTTTATTTAATTACATTAATTGACGCTCGTTGCGTGTAATTAATTTTGACTTCATTTTAACGTTTATGTTTCCGCATTAACTCTGAACTTTTATGTTATGACATTTCAAGTCACATATAGTGTTGTTTGATGTAACTAATGACTGAGATCCTGGTGTGTCACCTTCCAAATGGTAAAACTCCGTTAGTCGAAATTGGGGGTGTGACAAGAGGCATCAAGTTCATCTATTGAGGTAGATTCTAATCCTTTTACTGTCATTCTTATTCCAAATGTCAAAGCTTAAAATTTGAGAATTCTAAGCTTCAAGACAAAGTCGAACCCCTTCGTATTGCAGCTTTAAGCTACAAAGAAAACGAAAAACGATTTAAAGATTCAATTGAAACGTTGAAGAAAGAAAAACGTGATTATTCACTTAAAATCAGCGATCAACAGTTTCACTTGGATGTTGCATACAAGGGGTTAGAGAAAAGGAACAATGAGATCAACAAACTGGAAAATGAGATCTTGCAGTTGAAATGTACTAATGAGAAGTTGAAAAATTCTCGTTTTGTGGTGGAACACTACGAGTCTGTAGTGAGGCAACTGAATGGATTAGGGTTGGGTACTAATGCCATTCCTCCACCAGTTACCGGGAAATTTGTCAACGGCTTAATAGACATTGATTTATCTTGCCTTGATGAGTCCTCAAGTCAGGATGATTCCTCAAAAAAGGATGATTCCTCAAGTAAGGCTGACTCTGCATCTAATGAAGAGTTCTTTACTCCTTCTGATGATGGGTCTGATAGCACCTGCCCTGAAGGAGTAGTATCTGAGGAGTTGCTATGTGAACAGAAAGTTAAGAAAAACATTATTACTAATAGTGACAATTGTATTTTGACTGAACCCGATATAATTGAATCAAATGATAAATTAAAGGTAATGCTTTATGGGGGGTATAAACACATTAATCAAGTTAAGAAAGAAGCTTTTTCAGCTCATTATGGGCTTGGTTATAAAGAAAATTTGCAAAAATATTATACTCCCAAAAACCAATCTTTATCGGGTCAAACTCATGTTCACCAACCAACTCCTCCTACTCATAATGCTGAGTCATCTAATGCTAGATCTAATGAGTCTTACAGGAGGACCTACACAGACAAGAGGACTTGCTTTCACTATGGTATGGTTGGTCACATTTTTGTGAACTGCCCTTCTAAGAACCATGGGAAACGGCCAATTGTTTCACAACCGGCTGTCATCCCTAAGTCACCACCAGTGAAGCATCCCAAATGTCCAAAAGCAAGTGTGGTGAAACCACCAGTAAAACCTATAGTAAAGCCAAAGATCACATCTGAGGCTAAACCATCTGTTTCAAGAAAGGGAAAGCATCCTGCTAAACCTTGTATATCTACCTCTGGTAGTACACCTACTGGTGAGAAACCTGTGGTGAAACTCTCTAAGCCATAGAGAAGGAGAAGGAATAAGAGATTGAGAAAGCTGGAACAACTGCCTGGAGTTCAATCAGGTGAAGCTTCCATTAGTTCACCTGCTGTTGATTCTAAGTCTACTGTTCCAGTTAAGAAACATAAGAGATCCTGGAACTACAAAGCTAAAAATTCTCAATCTCCTAGTCCCAATTCTTCTAAAGATTCATCCATTTTTAACAGTCACGACTGTGAGTTAATTGAGGTTGTTTATTTTAAGAAATACGGACGACCCAATACCGCTATGGCTTGGGTCTCCAAATCTAATTAATTCTTTTTGCGACTCGTGCAGGGACATCCGAAGGGTACTATCTCTAATCATTGGTATGTAGATAGTGGATGCTCCCGACACATGACAGGTAACATGGCCCTGCTTCAAGATTCAGATGCGGCTATGTGGCCTTTGCTGGAGAGAAAGGCGGTAGTATCACGTGTCAAGGTGTGGTTTCAAATGGTTGTGTCAGCTTTAACAATGTCAACTACTGTGAGCAGCTGAAGCATAACTTGTTGAGTGTCTCCCAGATGTGCGACAAGGAGTACTCAGTGATGTTTGACAAGACTGAATGCTTGATACTCAAACCTGGTTTTGAGGTTCCTGAAGACTGGATTCTGATGAGAGCGCCAAGGACAAACGACACCTATCAGATTGATATGAGCATGGCAACAACCACCTCATCAGTTTCTACTTGTTTGCTTACCAAAGCGACAGAGCTTGACTCTATCATGTGGCATAGGAAACTCGGACATATTTCTTATCGTAAAATGAATCATCTTGTCTGAAACGGTTTGGTAACCGGTGTTCCTAAGCTGAGATTTACCGTTGCAGATGACTGTATGCCTTGTAAAAAGGGCAAACAGCAACGGAAGTCTCACAAGCCCAAGCTCCAAAACTCCATCGATACCCCTTTGGAGCTATTACATATGGATCTGTTTGGCCCCATAAGTATCAGGAGTATTGGAGGTAAGTCCTTCTGTCTGGTTGTAACTGATGATTTCTCACGTTTTTCTTGGGTGCATTTTTTAGGTACGAAGGATGAAACTGCTGATATTCTTCAATACCTGATCCTGAGCTTGGAATCTCTTTGCAAGTTGAAGGTTAGAAGAATAAGGAGTGACAATGGAACTGAATTCAAGAATAATTTGATGGAACTTTTCTATCTCAAGAAGGGGAGCCGTCACGAATTTAGTGCCCCGTACACACCTCAGTAGAATGGAGTCGCAAAACGGAAGAACAGAACCTTGATTGAGACTGCAAGGACAATGCTGTCTGATGCAAAGCTTCCTGTCACTTTCTGGGCAGAAGCAGTTAATACAGCTTGTCACGTCTTGAACAGAGTTTTGGTTGTGAAGAGGCACAATAAGACTTGTTATAAGTTGATCAACAATCGACCTCCCAATCTTGACTATCTAGTTCCTTTTGGTAGTCCCTGTTCCTTATTGCTACAATACAAAGACCGCAAGTCTAAGTTTCATGCAAAAGCGGTGGAAGGCATCTTCTTCGGATATGTTGCCAACTCGCCTTGCAAGAGAGTGTATAATATAGAAACTCGTACTGTCGAGGAATGGTTTGAAGTGGATTGTAGTAAACAAAGCATTCCACCAGAACCAACTGGTCTAGCTTGGGGTTTTGATTATGATGCGCTATTCAAATCTTTCAATCTTCCAGATTTGTTTGCAAATGATGCCACAAATGTATATGAATTATTTGGTGGCGGTGATGACTCCAATTTTGCAACACGTGCTACTGTACCGATTGTAACTCCTGATTCCTATGCTGCATCTGCATCTAGAACTCATGACGGTGATAACAGTGAAGATGTTCATGTGGTCGGAAATGACACTCAAGCTAATCCTAACACTCGTGTAGGAAATGAAGCTCCAACTGATCCAATCAACATTGAATATTCTTCTTCTGGAACACAGGATATGGGGGAGTTAAGCACGAACCTCGATTCAAAAATTCAGGAACCGAATGTACCAGAGATGAGAGTGCATAAGAATCATCCAATTGACAACATTATTGGTGATCCTCATGCCGGTGTTCAAACTCGTCATCGAACCATTGCTGAGAACACTAGTCTTTACTCTGAGATACTTGACACTGGTGTCATGGAAACATGTCTGCATGCTGCATTCGTGTCCCAGTTAGAGCCAAAAAATGTGAAAGAGGCTCTCGCTGACAGCTGCTGGATTGAGGCAATGCAAGAAGAACTGTTTCAATTCCAAAAGTTGCATGTGTGGGATTTGGTTGACTTGCCAAGGGGCGTACAACCAATTGGCACCAGATGGGTGTTCAAATACAAGACGGATGATCGTCATGTTGTGGTGAAGAACAAAGCAATGTTGGTTGTTCAGGGTTTTTATCAACAAGAGGGCTTGGATTACACAAAAGTATATGCCCCAGTTGCTAGACTTGAGGCCATTAGACTGTTTCTGGATTATGCCTCATATGTTGGCTTCAAGGTTTATCAACTTGATGTGAAGAGTGCTTTCCTGTATGGAAAAGTACATGAAGAGGTCTATGTCACTCAACCTCCCGGCTTTGAAGATCCGCATAATATCAATAAAGTGTATACGCTCGACAAAGCACTTTATGGTCTTCATCAAGCACCTAGGGCATGGTATGAGACATTATCTAAACATCTATTGTCTAATGGTTTTGATCATGGACAGATTGACTCGACCCTCTTCATACGGAAAGTAGGAGGTGATATTCTTCTTGTACAAGTGTATGTCGATGACATTATCTTTGAGTCTACAAATGAAGAGATGTGTAGGGAATTCGAACAGGTGATGAAGTCCAAGTTTGAAATGAGTAACATGGGTGAACTGTCATTCTTCCTGGGTCTGCAAGTCAGTCAAAGAGAGGATGGCATTTATCTGCATCAAACTAAGTATGTGCAGGACATCTTGTCAAAATACAAGATGAATGATAGCAGTACTTATGGCACACCTATCCCAGTCAATCATGGTCTGCATCCTGACAAAGATGGAAAGGATGTGGATTGCAAATTGTACCGTGGGATGATCAGATCTCTTATGTATCTCACAGCTTCAAGGCCAGATATAATGTTTGCTGTATGCTTGTGCTCAAGGTTTCAGTCACAACCGAAGGAGTCCCATATGATAGCTGTAAAGAGGATTTTCAGATACTTAAAAGGGAAACCCCGATTGGATGTTTGGTACTCTAAGCAGCAGTTATTTGACTTCAAAGTCTACACTGATTCAGATTATGGCGGTTGTAACCTTGATAGAAAGTCAACTTCTAGTGGATGTCAATTCTTGGGAGACAGACTGGTTTCCTGGCAGTGTAAGAAGCAGTCAACGGTTTCTGTCTCAACATGTGAAGCAGAATGCATTGTTGCAGCTAGCGGTTGTTCTCAAATATTGTGGATTCAGCAGCAATTGAGAGACTATGGCTTGAACTTCACTGGAACTCCTCTGTTCATTGACAACAATGCCACAATTTCCATCACAAATAACCCGATGAAACATTCCAAAACTAAACATATTGAAATTCGCCATCATTTCATCCGTGATTGTGCTGAAAAGCATCTCATTGAACTTGTAAAGGTTCACACGGATGACAACCTTGCTGACCTTTTCACTAAGGCGTTTGACCGATCCCGTTTTGAGCATCTTGTCAACTTGATAGGAATGTTTAATCCTGAGTGAAAACTTATTTTTCTTAAATCAATTCAATTCATGAAAGTTAAATTTTATTTCTTTTAAGTTTTCTGTATAGTTCTTTTAATTTTCAAATATTTTATAAAAATTCAAACAAAATAGAAGATAATTTTTTTTTTAAAGTTATCTTAAGAAAAGAGGAAATGATAGCACATCAGAAATGATCTAAACGCCATAGACTGCTCATATGAGAAATGATTGCGTCATGCTTACTTGATTGATTAACTTGTTATGTTTTTAATATGCTTATTTACAAGTAATTTGAATTGTCAGTAGGCTATAGGCGTCTTTGAATCACTAGCAGTGTGGAAACTAAATCTAGACTACAACTGTGATTTGAACCCATGTTTGCTAGTGTGTGTGCGTAAAATAATGCAAAAGATCATTATCAGATAAAGGATGTTAGATTTTGGCAACAATTTTCTTCTGAGATCAGTTTCGGGTTATGTCTTTAGCACAATTAATGCGGTTCATCTCACTGCCCATACTCACAAGTATGCAATGAGAGATTGAATCAAGACATGTCTCTACGTCAATCGTTGAGCATGTATTCACCCTTGAATCACTCCTGATTCATTGAATTCAAATCTAGATAAAAGTTGGATTCCCTTACCTTAATATTCAAACACCATATTCATTATTCTGAATCATCATACCGATATTAAAAGAACAAATCAAATGAAACCAAGACTAATGAATCACTCGATTCTGAATCTTATGATTCCTGATAATCCTTATAGATTCTGCTTGATTTTTTCCTGTGCTAATTGATGTAGCCTCATTCTCGAAATTTAGAAAATCATTGGGAATATCTTCGATGCCTTGAGATAGTGCAATTTACATTACTGTAGCATATCAATGGGGTACACGTTGTATATCTTACAATTAATACCTTAACACACAAGAACGTGATACAAAGATGCTTATGGTTTCAAATATCATAATATTGCCAACTTGAATTACTTGCTTATGTGCTTATTACGTATGAATAACTTGTAATTCATGACATGATCCCATATTCTTTGACGTTTATCTTGTATCGTTTTTGCTAAAGTTTAGCCTGATATGATCCTCTGCTCGTGCCTTTGAGCAAAAAATAGTGTGTTTGTATATAAGTGTATATTTCTATCTAGAAAATATCAAAAAGATTTTAAGTTTGTGTATAGTTCTATTTTAATCAGAAAAGCTAAAAAAAAATATATTTATGTTTAACCTTCCTGAATTGAATTTGAATCCTCTTGATTGAATGCTTTTATCTTGTTCGTTATTTGACTTGAAATCTTCATAATTTGAGTTGAAAGTTTGAGCACACAAGGGTCTCTGCGTACTTGATAAGTGCGCATGAGGTAAACCCTGCGTACTTAACAAGTACGCAAGACTTAGTCATGCGTACTTAGTAAGTACGCAGGAGTTAAGTTCTGCGCACTTATCAAGTACGGAAGACCAATATGTGTTGGGTATATATACAGGACTTAGAATTTTTTTTAGGGGTTTATCTCATTCAAAATTTCATTCGACTGTTGAATATCCTCTGCTCAATTTTTACTCAAAAATTTCGAGTGTCCCTGACCGTTTTTTCATCCCGATTCTAGTTTCATCATCGTATTAACATCATTTGGGGAGAATCTAGGACATTTCATCCATGCAATCTGGACTTTCGGACCGATTTTGAATTTGAAAAATTTTAGGGTTTGAATCTTGGTTTTAGACAAGCTTTTGGTTGTTTTGGTAACACATTATAATTAAAACTTGCTTAGAATCATCAAACGATCCTTAATCTTTACTTAATCGTCCTTAATGATCCATAATTTTGCCTTTGACCCCTTGATTGACTGTCGGTTCGTCTGGGTCGTTTTTAGGTCAAAATTTGACAAGGATAGCAGATCATTGATGTTGATATTGGTTCCATAGGTCTTAATCACGGATTTCGACCTTGTGGTGATCCTAATCCACATCAATGTTGATCATCTGTTGAAAACTAGATTTCTGGAAAATTTGACTAAGTGCATTTCTTGCGCACTTAACAAGTACGCAAGAAGTAATTCCTGCGTACTTGTTAAGTACGCAAGAACAAAACCCTGCGTACTTGCTAAGTACGCAGGACCAACACTTGTGAATTTTTTCTAAGTCTGAAATTCAGTTCAGTAAGTAACTGCTATACTTAGTCATGTGTATTCAATTCCAATGAATCTTCTTGTTCTTCTTATGTTTTCTGTGTGTTTTTACAGTGATAGCTCATGCCTTTACCAGTGAATTCAACCTCCTAGCACATACAAAACCGGAATGGAAGGGTGCTGCACTACAATACCGAGAGATAGTTGACTTCTTGAACCGTTCAAGGATCAGCTATGCTATATCAGCAAACCCAATAGTATCAAGACCGTACTTGGAGCAGTTCTGGGAGACAGCAGAACATGACTGCACAGTAATCCCTAATGTTATACGGGCTACTGTGGCAGGTCATGATATTTCTCTTTCTGAGGACACCATTCGACGGGTCTTACAGTTTCGAGATCTCGCCACCGACCCAACTGCTTATCCTGATTACTTTGTGGATGGATGTTGGAGGCAGCGTATGGGATACGTCGGTGTATGGGATTACTCGTCATACAAGAAGATGTGGGTGCTAGATCAGTGGAGGTACTTTGCCCACGTGATGATCATGTGCATCTCTTCCAGGAAAACGGGGAAGAATGCTATGTGACATGATCTTGCAGCAGCCATGGTTGGCTTGTCTCTCAATAGGGGTTATAACTTCTCAAGATACATCTTTAAGGCGTTAAATGATCAGATCAATACATCTGAGAGGTTTAGATTCCTGTTATACCCAAGATTTGTGCAACTACTGATCAATGATGCGTTGCAAATCTGCCTGCTACTGGGGAGAGACTGCAAGTAAAGAGGGTGTACAAGAGGGTGTTTGCACAATTCTTAAAGCCAGGCAGTGTAGAACCTACCCTTGAGCACACCGCACTCTTTGGCCACCTGACAAATGAAGCGTATGTGGCACCAGATGATTGGAGATGGTTTAGTCATGACTCTGAGCCTAAACTCAGTGAACATTCTGACGAGCAACAAGAAGTGGAGGACGTTGAAAGTGTGGATGAATCGTCTGAAGGAGGTGACGAAGAAGCAGTTAATGATGGTGCTGAAGGATCTGACTCCGGAGATACAGAGTCTGATTCATCTGATTCTGATGATGCACCATCACAGGCACACCCGAGAAGATTGACAAAGGTGACCCTTCCTGAGTCATCTTCTAAGAGAAAGCGACAATCGACGAGCAGTGAATACGAGCCAGATTCTGACTCTGACGCTGCTATACAAAGACAAAGACATGAAAGTATCAACAAAAATGGGGGGATAGGCAGCAACAAGCTATTCCTCGTGAGGTGGAGGATAGTGCTCAGAGGCAAGTACAAGTATCGGCTGCGAGTACTGATTCAGCTTCTACCCCACCTTCACAACAGCTGTACCGGCGACATCGGAGAAGGCCACAAGTAACACTTGATGTGGCGGTCACTTCTATCATAGAGGAGGTTCCTATGATAGTGACCCTCCCTGTACCATCTGTCCATGTGGCGGTGACAACTCCGATTCTTACAGAGTCAGTCACCATCACATCTTCCATCACTCCTACAACCATCATCCCATCCATAATCCCTGCTACCACCACTGAACCTATCAGTCAACCCTACAACTATGGAGACTTTACTCAGGGGTTTGACTTAGATACGATCTTCTCATCCCCACTTCATAATGCTGAAGCGTCTACGTCCAGGAATCCTGATCCAAATGATGCAAGGACAGATACCTTGGAAGCCCAAGTTGCTGCTCTACTAGAAACTGTTCGGAAATCAAGGGAGGAATCTGAGGCTCAACAGGCTCAGATAAATTCGTTGGTGGACGAGGTTACTATTTTGAGAAGCCATAGGGCTGGGACGCAAGAGAGACTAGCAAATGTGATGGCCCAGAATGAACTTCTGATCAACACAAACAATATGATTCCGGGACACAGGTCGTCTCTAGAGCTTCAGTTTGACATGCAGCGAAAAGAACATGAAATGATGGTCAAGTTAATAACTGACCTGACCGAGAAGCTTTTTGCTCAGGGGGAGAAAGAAAAAGAGAATGGGAAGACATCTAAACCTACTGGTGATGAGCCTTGTCATCTGGTTGATCTGAGGAAGGATGATGACAAAGACAAGGATCCTGAAGTCGGTCCTAGTGGAAGTGAGCAACAAGCTTTGGCGATAGTGCCCATTTCTGTTGTTCCAATGGCTGAGGGGGAGTCGACTCATCAGGAAGGTGGTGATACTTCTGGTGGTGATAAAGGAAAGTCAGTGGCTGATGTTCTGAAAGATCTATCTGATGATGTGATCTTATGCTTAGAGCCTGACTATTCCAAAGAAGCACAGATCGAGGCTCACTACAATCTTGAAGAAGGAGAGATCGACTCTGGTGATGATTGGGATGAATATGATGATGATGTAGTTATGGAAGTTCCCAAGGGTGACGGGGAAGGAGAGTATGAGTTTGAAGATGGAGAGATCTTCGAAGTTCCATCCTTTGAATCTCAGCTCGACACAGGTTCAGTCGAGATTGCTAGTAATGTTGAAGCATCGACTGAAGCCTCCCTTGCCGACCCTACACCTGTGGATCCAGAGGCATAGAAAAACAAAGATATGCCTGCTAGTTCATCAAAGGATCTTGCTCCTATCTGGCAAAAGACTTCTATCATAGACAAACACGGAGCAACAGGAATGATCTTAGCTGTAAGGTTCGAGGAAGATAAGCAGTTGTTTGCAATCAAGCGAGCTGGGGGGGTTCAATACTTGAAACCAACCAGCGAAGCTTTCAACTCCTTACCTAGATACGACCTCATGAACCTAGCAAACCGAGAGCTGTTGGGTCACTCAAATCACGCAGTAGCGATGGGTTTGTGGCATGTTCTACAGCTTGAAGTAAGATCTGGGAAATTCGAGATGTTTAAGCCTTAAGTGCCCAAGCGAGTCAAGGACAAGAACGCTAGACATCCTGTAACTAAGAAATGTTTAAAGAAACTGGTATACAAGCTAGTGTTGTGTGAAACCAAGATTCCCCTGAGCAAGTTATCTAAGATTTGACAAGGGTTTTAAATTGGGAGACGATGATGATTGTGTTTATAAAGTTTGATTTAATGTTTAAAATACGGTTTTGAATGAATAAAACAAGACTTAAATATCAAATTTTAATAAGTTTGTCTAGAATAATTATTAATTAAAATAATTATTTAAAAGTCTTACAATTATTAATTACACAAGTTTAGGTAATAATAATTTTAAAGTAGTTTTCTAAGTTTTTGTAAATGGGGTTGTATTAATAATAGTCATGTAAGAGACCAAATAATTATTAAAGTTTAACAATAATTATCTAAATGATAAATACAATTAAAAGTTTATAAGAATTTTTTAAAGAATAAATAATTATTTAGAAGTTAATAATAATTATTAAATAACAAGTATTAAGAAATAAATAATGATTAAGAATTATTTAAGGAGTAAATAATTATTATGGATACATGATTATCTAAAAGAATAATTACTTTATAAATCTTGACATTTATTTAAGTACTTAAGTATTAAGTATTAAGTATTTATTTTATAAATTGACTTGTAAATAAATAATGTTTTAAAATTGTGGTTATAAGTTTAAATAAATAATGTTTAAAAATATGATTTAAATGACAATAAACACTTATAAGTTTATAATATGTTAAATAGGGTTGCTTATAAAGTTTACATCTTTAATTATAAGTAAATGTTTTTTTAAGTTTAAATGAAACTATAAGTTTATAATGTGTTAAATAAAGTTTTTCTTTAAATTATAAGTGTCTAAGTATTTTACATTTATAAATTTATAAATGTTTTAATTTAAAGTTTCTACTTAAGTTTTATAAAATTTATAAATAAATAAAGTATATTTATTCTCTTGTTCTAATTTGAATAAATATAAATTTTATTTATTATATAAGTTTACAAGTATTTTGATTTTAGGTAAAGTATATTTATTTTTCTGTTTTTATTTTGAATAAATAAATAAATCTTGTATTAAATAAACATAAATTGCACAAGTTTATAAGTTTTCTGATTTTAAATTAATATAAAGGTTTTATAAACTTTTCTAAGTTTATAAAAGTTGTATAAGTTTTCTTTTGTTTAATTTAGAAGTTTATAAGTTTTAAATTAAAACTTAAGTTAAAAGGATTTCTTTTAATTTAGAAATCAAATAATAAATTAAGTTTACTGATTTATATATATAGTTTCTGTGTAAATATAACTTTTATAAAAGTTTAGAAGCATTTTTAAAGTTTTTAAGAATTTAAAAATTTATTTTAAAGATTAAATATTTCAAGTTTTAACCAAGTTTAATAAATTAAAATAGTCCCAGAATACCAAAATGTAAATAAAAATCATTTTTAAGTTTATAAAAGTTTAACAGATTTTATAAAAATTATTAGACACATTAAATCTGTTTAAAAAGCATAAAATAAATAAAAATACAAAACTCAGGCCGGCCGGATTCGAACACGGGCCAGCCGAGTCTACACACAAACGAACAAACCACCCCGCTACGAGCCTCGCTGGTTAAAATCATGGAAAATCAATTAGTTAAACACAATCCCAATCTGCCCCTAATTTCGTATGGACCCTAGAATCAAGATCCTCCAAATACGACTCGATTAACCCTATGTTAATGTAAATTGACAGAGGGCTAATGATCTATGGATGAAAACGAAACTAATTGTCATTCGAATTACATGAATTGATAACGAAAGGAGCGAG
Source organism: Smallanthus sonchifolius (assembly GCA_023525975.1). Classification (NCBI taxonomy): domain Eukaryota; kingdom Viridiplantae; phylum Streptophyta; class Magnoliopsida; order Asterales; family Asteraceae; genus Smallanthus; species Smallanthus sonchifolius. Next base: position 66,499,654 of record CM042029.1, read on the forward strand.
AACGGGTTCTAGGTTGAAGTCGGCTGTCCATGAGTTCAAATGGCCAATGCAGGTTCGATTTGTAGGAATTGAGGGTTCAGGTAGTTTGAGTGTGATGTCGTATGGTGTTTGCAACCGGTATTTATAGCTGATTTCATCATTTAATGACGGATTAGTTGGGTGTTTACGGTTGAGCTTAAATGGATTAAGATCCGATACTACGCGTGTTTACGGTTGAAATCGAGCGTTAATGAACCTTGGGGAAGGTCGCATGCGCGAAGGGAGGATCGAGGTTCGATGAATCTGGCCGTTTACGCGATTTTTGCATAAAGAGGATGAAAACCGGTCTCAGAGGGATTCGAACCTGAGACCGTTTTTTGATTTGGGAGTTTGGATTAATTACAGAAGAGGCCCTTGTAGTTTAAAGGTTTTGTTATCTTATGTACAAACTTGATTTTAAGTTTAAAGTGGGTTTCAATAATGGCAGCTTTAGTCCCTAGACTTTATATAAAATAAGTATGTTTTATTTCTATAATACTAAATAAGTTTGATAAGTTTTATACCTTTTTATTATTTTATAATTTTATAAAACAATTTCTAAGATTTGAGTTTATAAGTTTTAGCATTTAAAATAAGTTTATAAATTATGTTGCATATATAATTATAAGTTTTAAGAATTTAATGCATATATATATATATATATATATATATATATATATATATAGGGGAAGGATCAAGAGAAAATCACAAAGTTAGTCGAAAACTGAGAAAACCACATCGTTTTAGGCATTTTTATTTATTTACGTATACGTATCCATAAACAATTTTTTTGATTTACGTATACGTAACCACAATTTTTTTGTTTTATATTTACGTATACGTAACACTATGTGTAAAAATGTTTTTTGGTAAAAATGTTTAATATTACATTAATACTCTTATAAATAAAACAAAAAAAATATATTATTATATGATTGGGTAAAATTGGTTTTTTTAGTGGTTTTCTCGGTTTTCGCCTAACTTGTGGTTTTCTCTGGAACCCTCCCCTATATATATATATGTATATATCTTTAAGTAGATATGTATATATATATATATATATATCTAATATAATCGTTATATCAAATAAATTAATACTTATTATTTAAGAACATTGGCTTTTTAATAAAGATTCAAGTTTTAGATCACCAACACGTGCACGGGTTTATGAAAAGTTCCATCGGAAAAATCCTGGATATTACAGTCTCCCCTACTTTAGGAAATTTCGTCCTGAAATTAAAGTAAGAAGGTCCAGTTTCCAAGACTCGAGTTTATGATACGTTCCAGGATGATGAGGAAGATAACTTTCATTGGATCTTTACGTTCCTAAGTGAACCCATAGTTGCGTTTAGGTTTCCGAATGGACTGTGACGATAGGAGTACAATTGCACTTGAGTTTCTAGATTTCATGGTCCACGATTGCCAAGAGTTTCACTAAGAAGTATATAGTTTCATCGAGGGATATGAGGATTTAGTCTTTGGAAATGAACCTAAAGAGAGAAATCGTTGCTAAATTCTTTGGATTCTAAAGGTGAAATGCATTATTCGGAATAGATTTGATGATAATTGGATGATTTGAGTTTGCTCTAATATGCCCAAGAATTTTCATATTACCTTAGTTTCGTTGTTCTCTATCACGATAGGTTTTAGGTCAGAGTTCACTATGTCTTTCCATGTGCTGATTTTCATAATTACGTGTGCACCCGTAAGTATTCGAATCGTCGCATAGTCCGCATAGATACTTTCGTTTGTGTGTGGGTCTAGAGAGGGCACATGGATTTGCTTAGTGCATAACTATTGTTTTCATGTAAGAGTAGTTATCAATTAACGGAGTCCCTAGAGGGAAATGTCAATCAGTAACTAAAGAGTAATGATGTGGCATGACTTAGGGTTTCAAAGCTTCCTCGTGTTTGAACAAGAATACGTCAAACCCCGAGTAGTTTAAAGTCTTTCATCCTCCTCGTGTTTGAACAAGAATATGTCAAATCCCGAGTAGTTTTAAAGCCTTCCAGTTTCCAACTTTAGTGAATATAGTGTGTGATCACACCTTGAGTATAAGGTGATCACTCCAATACTCTGAAGCTCATGAGAGGGGTGGGAAAACTTTCGTAATGGAGTCAATTGTTATACGTTCCTTATTCCCACGTAGGAGATTCTGGTCGTTTGAGGAGACCAGATGGATGTCGATGTTTGGTTTTGATTCGAAGGCAAGTGAGGTACTTTGCTAGAGCAATGTCCTTCTTCATACTAGTTTCTAGTATTAGAAATGAAGTTTCTTGTGCATTCAGGATGAAACGAGTAACAAGTTTTATAAGTTTTATTCAAGATGAAAGTACAACGATTGTCGAAATAAGGAATTTAGGTATGATTTGGTAAGGCAATCATTTAGCTTAGATTGAAGTCATGAAAGTTCTTTGTACATGCTTACCTTCGGTAACCAAAAGGTGTTGAGTTTTATAGATACAGGTTTGAATGTCATCTTAACTTTGGTGTAATGTATCAAGGTGTGTCCCTTCAGATGTAAAGTTTTGACTTTATGGTGATGTGTATTTGGTGTATACGTAAGCTTATTGCTTTTCATTAGGACCGTGCATTTGGGATTGAGGTTTATGGTGAATCTTTTATGTAGCAAGATTCATTTTTTAACGAGGAAGGTCTTCTATTACTGAAAACGTAAGATAACGGGGAAGGTTATGATAGTATCTATAGAAGTATGTTTACGAATAACCGATCTTGTTTTTTTTTTAAAGAAATTTGTAGTTCACTTTTGTTTATGTATAGATAGGACGTTCGGAGAAATAATGGGTTAGAGAAAGGATGAGTAGTTACAAGAAGGATTTCTCAGGAGTCAGGTACGATTAACAAGTAGTTAGTTTAGCCAAGACTTGGAAATGGTAGGTATTAAGAAGTAAGGGTCGTAGTTGACCAAGACAATGGTTCATCAGTCGTGTTATTTTAAAAGAACTTTTTCAAAGCAGATTGTTTGTTCAAAGTTTATCCTTCAGTCATACTTACCATTTTGGGTTTGATAACTTAGTATGTCGTTTGTTATTCAAATCCGATATTAAGATGAATTGTTTTCGATAAATGTGTTGGATAAAAGGGTTTAGTTGTAATGGAAAAAGGAAAGTTTCGGTACGATTTATGTCAAGTCAATAAGTACTAACAATTGAATTGCAAAATAGGACTTTCATTAAACGTTTCAAAATTTGGGACTTTTGGTCCCTACAAAAGAAATTGTTTCTCAAACGGAAAATTTAAAACAAAGAAAATAGAAATCCATCTAACGCCTTAGGTAACTCTCTACTAGGAGGCAGATGAGTACCACGACGAGAACTGCTAAGGTTACCCGAATGGCAAACCTAGCCTTGTCCTTAGTGGTCTCCGTACGACACTCAAGTATCTCCCTGTCTTCCTCCAGGGTCATGATCTTCTCTTCCTGACACCATATCTGACAGGTCTTCAATTCTTTGGTTCAGCAGGTCGTGCCGTATCCTATGTTCCATCTCCAGCCTCATAAATTATGTGGTTCCCACATACCGGTAAATGTTATTAACCGGGATTCCCATTGCAACAACGGGTATCCCAGTGTGTCTAGCCCTAGGGTTAGGGCCAGAAGCAAAGTATGGATCTCTTGGCGGGGATGAGAACTGGTGGTGGAAATGAGGTGCTTGATAATGATTTCTTGGTGGCGATGGCCCAGATGCTCCGAATCCTGGGCCAGAATTTCTGGTCCAATTGGCATTCAGGTCAATTCTCGCCCTCGCAGTTGGATAAGCTGTTGGCTGGCGAACTGGTGACTCACTGTCTCCTTCATGATCAGATTCTGCTCCGGGACGGTACACGGGTGAGGGAGGTGAGTGTGAATCCATTGCCTAGCAAGAAAAAGGAAAAAGAAAGAAGATTGTAAGTGATGGTGAGATTTTCAAATGTTAAATGTGGAAGTTCTTCATGAAGTTAAAGTTTGTTTATCCATAATACTGAGTCATCACAGTAATGTTTTAGAAATGGCTCTTTGACTTATAAATGACGTGAGATTCCCGGGAAAAGGGGGTGGGTCACAAGGACTCACTTAAGTACCCTGTTTTTCCCTAGCCAGAACTCCTCATGGGCCTACACCCTCTTTCAGTCATTATGTATCTTGGTTTGGGCTTATGGTATTATGATAAGGTTTATTGTGGGTTGGGCTTCGAGGCCTTAGTGCGAGGTTTATTCATTCCATCAAGCTTCTTCCTCTTGGGGGAAAACAAATAGGTTCCTTAATTTCTCGTTAAAGTACCTTAGGTCAAAAGATGTTAAGTTTTGTTTACAAGGGATGGTGATGTGTATAAGTTTTAAGGATGTATAAAGATTTGGGGATGTATAAAAGTGTAGTAAGGGCTTAAGATAGTTATCAAATAAAATTTAGCTAGGTAATACGAAGATAGGAATAAGCACAAGAGTTCTTAAGTATCATGGAATTATGAGGTTTGTAGGGTAATATATGTATATATAGTTTTAAGTATTGTATCACAAGGATTTGAAGTCTAGTTTCAGTCACGACGAGTAGACATGTTGTTATGTGACAAATTATGAAGAGAAGGGACATAAGGTTCATAGAGTAAGGATTACAGATGTGGATTTGAAATCATGAAGTATAAGCATTTAGATGGTACCCTTTTAGTGAACATTACTAAATAGGCACTTTGACATATCATGAGTAATTCAAATTCACTAATGTTAGAGAAGTCATGCATTCCTATAAGTGAACACTTATCCCAAGAATTCTCAGGAAAGCATACGGGTCCAACGGTTAATTTGGATTTGTACGAAATACTTTCCTTGACAGAATTTCCTAGAATACAAGTATCCACCCTTCCGGTCCGCATGAGTTCTCATACATTGTTTAGAATTCAAATATTTTTGACGGGAGTTAGTTTTTGGATTAGGCCTTGAAGCCTAAGAGTATAACCTCGATGTAGTAGATTCTTGTAACACGTAAGTAGATAGAGGCATAAGCATACACGTATAGGGTTTTAAGGTTTTAAGAATAGAATAAAGAGGAGATTCCTAGTAAAGAACATGAGATAACTCATGTTTGGGACTCCTAAGTTATAGTCTAGGTCATGTGTCTAATAACCTAATTCCCTATAACCAAGGCACTGATACCAATCTGTCACACCCCAACCGACGACGGATTATACGTCGGGGCAGACGCGGTTGTTCAGAAGCACAAGGTTGACTATTAAAGTTTAAATAATTTCATTAATGCTTTCAAGTTTACAATACAAGTAATAAATAAGCATAACAAGATACAAAGTTTAATTTGACAAGTTCTAAGTCCAAAGCATCCTATGTGATCATAAGTAAGTCTCATGCTAGTGTACCTGAAACATGTAAGTAAACTGTCAACTAAAAATAGTTGGTGAGATACAAAGGTTTTAACATAGTTTAGCAAAGTTTTTGAAAAGTATTACAATTCACTATGTCATGCATTCTATAGTATAAGTGTGAGAAAAAACATGTTAAGCATTGTGCATATCAATCCTCCAACCAAGTTTAGACATAACCTGAAGGTTACCCTTAAAAGTTTAAAGTTTAAATTCAGTAACAATCATCATGTGCTCCCCCCGAAGGGTCAATCAAACTAGGTGGATTGGTCAAATACAATAGATCTATCATTGTTACTATAGTCTTGATCAAAGTTAATGGATATGCTAGTATTAATTTTAATTTAAGCATGCAAGTCTCAAGCATAATAACACAAGAATAACATGTAGACATAGTTGTACAAGAATTGTATAAGTTTGGAAGTTTGATACATGTTTCACCCCGAGTTTACAAGTAAAGTAAAACGAAAAAGAGTCTAAGTATACTCACTTGGAATAATGAGGGAGTGTCCAACAAGGGTTAAGAGTAGCAAAGCCTTGAGGGAGAATATCCTCACAACAAGCCTAAGAACCTAATTCCATATAACCAAGGCACTGATACCAATCTGTTTGATCCTATAAGTCTATAGCAAGTATCTAAGATTCTAAGATTTGACTAAGATTTTAAATTGAAAGACGGGTATGATTGTGTTTATAAAATTTGAATTAATGTTTCAAATACGGTAGTAGTTTTCTAAGTTTTTTATAAATGGGGTTGTATTAATAATAGTCAAGTAAGAGACCAAATAATTATTAAAGTTTAACAATAATTATCTAAAGGATAAATAGTATTAAAAGTTTATAAGAATTGTTTAAAGAATAAATAATTATTTAGAAGTTAATAATAATTATTTAAAAAAATAATTATTAAATAACAAGTATTAAGGAATAAATAATGATTAAGGATTATTTAAGGAGTATATAATTATTATGGATAAATGATTATCTAAAAGAATAATTACTTTATAAATCATTTGAGATTTATTTAAATACTTAAGTATTAAGTATTTATTTTATAAATTGACATGTAAATAAATAATGTTTTAAAATGGTAGTTATAAGTTTAAATAAATAATGTTTAAAAATGTGATTTAAATGACAATAAGCACTTAGAAGTTTATAATATGCTAAATAGGGTTGCTTATAAAGTTTACATCTTTAATTATAAGTAAATGTTTTTTTAAAGTTTAAATGGAACTATAAGTTTATAATGTGTTAAATAAAGTTTTTCTTTAAATTATAAGTTTCTAAGTATTTTACATTTATAAATTTATAAATGTTTTAATGTAAAGTTTCGACTTAAGTTTTATAAAATTTATAAATTAATAAAGTATATTTATTCTCCTGTTCTAATTTGAATAAATATAAAGTTTATTTATTTTATAAGTTTACACAAGTATTTTGATTTTAGATAAAGTATATTTGTTTTTCTGTTTTTATTTTGAATAAATAAATAAATCTTGTATTAAATAAACATAAATTATACAAGTTTATAAGTTTTCTGATTTTAAATTAATATAAAGGTTTTATAAACTTTTCTGAGTTTATAAAAGTTGTATAAGTTTTCTTTTGTTTAATTTAAAAGTTTATAAGTTTTAAATTAAAACTTAAGTTAAAAGGATTTCTTTTTAATTTAGAAATCAAATAACAAATTAAGTTTATTGATTTATATATATAGTTTCTGTGTAAATATAACTTTTATAAAAGTTTAGAAGCATTTTTATAGTTTTTAAAAATTTAAAATTTTATTTTAAATATTAAATATTTTCAAGTTTTAACCAAGTTTAATAAATTAAAATAGTCCCAAAATACCAAAATGTAAATAAAAATCATTTTTAAGTTTATAAAAGTTTAACAGATTTTATAAAAATTATTAGAAACATTAAATCTGTTTAAAAAGCATAAAATAAATAAAAATACAAAAACTCAGGCTGGCCGAATTCGAACCCGGGCTGGCCGAGTCTACACACAAACGAACAAACCACCCAGTTATGGGCCTCGCTGGTTAAAATAATGGAAAATCAATTAGTTAAACACAATCCCAATTTGCCCCTAATTTCGTATGAATCCTAGAATCAAGATCCTCCAAATACGACTCGATTAACCCTCTGTTAATGTAATTGACAGAGGGCTAATGATCTATGAATGAAAACGAAACTAATGGTCATTCGAATTACCTAGATTGATAACGAAACGAGCGAGAACGGGTTATGGGTTGAAGTCGGCTGTCCACGAGTTCAAATGGCCAATTGAAGGTTCAGATAGTTTGAGTGTGACGTCGTAAGGTGTTTGCAACCGGTATTTATAATTGATTTCATCATTTAATGGCGGATTAGTTGGGGGTTTATGGTTGAGCTTAAACGGATTAAGATCCGATACTACGCGTGTTTACGGTTGAAATCGAGCGTTAATGCACTTTGGGGAAAGGTCGCATGCGCGAAGGGAGGATCGAGGTTCGATGAATCTGGACGTTTACGCGATTTTTGCATTAAGAGGATGAAAACCGGTCTCAGAGGGATTCGAACCTGAGACCGTTTTCTGATTTGGGAGTTTGGATTAATTACAGAACAGGCCCCTGTAGTTTAAAGGTTTTGTTATCTTATGTACAAACTTGATTTTAAGTTTAAAGTGGGTTTCAATAATGGCAGCTTTAGTCCCTAGGCTTTATATAAAATAAATATGTTTTATTTCTATAATACTAAATAAGTTTGATAAGTTTTATACCTTTTTATTATTTTATAATTTTATAAAATAATTTATAAGATTTGAGTTTATAAATTTTAGTATTTAAAATAAGTTTATAAATTATGTAGCATATATAATTATAAGTTTTAAGAATTTAATGCATTTATCCAAATGATATATATATATATATATATATATATCTTTAATTATATATGTATATATATATCTCAAATATAATCGTTTTTCCTAAGTATATATCAAATAAATTAATAATTATTATTTAAGAACATAGGCTTTTTAATAAAGATTCAAGTTTTAGATCACCAACACGTGCACGGGTTTAGGAAAAGATCAATCGGAAAAATCCTGGATATTACATGATCTAAGGATTAAAAGCCCCAACGTTTTGGTTTCATACCTGTGCATAATCACAACCAATTTGGGGGCTAGGGTTTGGGGAAAACGATTTGGGGAAGGAGATGGACCGGGGATCTGTCTTAATTCAGTTTCGCATCAGTTTCTTTCAAGGCTTTAAGCCCAGTTCAACCGGTTATGACGCTTGACCCCTGCGCTCTTGGTTGCGTGTTTGGGACCCACCTCCGGCAACCCCTTTTGCGCAATGTATTGTGTCTGAACCCGGCTCCACCCTGTGTGTAGAATATTAATCTGAGAACCTAAACCTAGAACACATTGAGTAGCTAATCCGGCTGGTTGCGCGCCCCTTCCACAGAATGCACCCGGGTTCGACCCGGGTGGTCCGCAAATATTATTAAAACCGATTTTAATACTTCAAATTATTTATAAAATTAAAGTTATAAACCCTAGACCATCTAGGATTGTTTTAATACTTCAATTAACACATTTTTTTTCGAGAAACAATTATTTGACAATTAAATTGGTTTTTGAAACCTTATTTTTTTGAAATCTAATTTAAACAAAAATTGTTATTTTTATAAATAAAACATTTAACTACTGTTTAATTATAAATTGTTAAGTGATTTTTATAAGCCCTTAGTATCTTGTAACGTTTTACACGAACGTTTATGTGATTTACAAAATAATATAAATAATCTATTTAGGGTTTAATATGTTAAATATTCATAAGCTAGCTTTCTAAATTTTATTAATATATATATTTAGATTATTATACCTTCCCTACGAAACACTTTGGATAATAATAATAATTAAATGAAATAAAATAGTTTTATTTATTTAATTACATGGTTTATGCAAAACTAAACAGTTTTATAAAACTTTAACCACCTAATAAACTCTTTATTCGTAAATAAAAGTACATACTTCGGTTTAAACGTTTTACCCTAGAACTCTTATTCAAAACAAACACCACTACACCTATCTGTACACACACCCTTTCATATGCTTACATGAGCACCCTTTTGTATGCAAACAAGTCCCCTCAATTATCCAAACAAGCTTCCACTCCAATCCTCTTGTTCTATAAGTTTTGCCCTAACTAATTGTGCATATCATTGATTACATTCATATAATTCAATCGTAGGTTAACCGTGTGAATAGCAAATCACTTGTGCTACATATTTGCTCGTGTTATCTACACATTTATTATAGGTGAGTTTACATAGCCCCTTTTACACTATTTATATTTTTGGGGTGGAACATGAGTACAATTATACAATGTTTACAAACTACACAATACAATTCCACACTACATTCATGTGTGAAATTTGAGCCTTATGCTTGAGTACTAGGTGTGCAAACTACAATTTGTGTGCATATTACATGTGCAATCATTAACTACACAAGCCGACGATTAACAATGATAGATCTATTGAGTCTGACAAACCCACCCAGTTAGGGTGATTGTTACCGACAACACAATTTGGTTTTTGCATGCAAGTTACAAAAGTTTGATTGTACAATTTGGTTTCACAATAGTAACTCTCCATTTTTGCCTTATTAACCATGATATGTATGGATTGTATAAACACAACACTTTGATGCTATTTTGAGTCAAAACCTATGTATGCTCACCAACTTTTTAGTTGACCTTGTTTTAATCATGTTTCAGGTACGAATGTTTGAGTTGAACAAGCTTGCTACACATAAGATGTGGACCTAGTTATTTAAATAAAAGAACTTGTTATGTATTTCATTTTCATGTACTTTGTTGGATTTTGTTTGGTCTGAACTTTGAAATGAAATGTGATGTTTAAACATATTACAATCTAGTCAACCATGTGCTCATAAACAGTCTCTATGTCCCACCCCGACATTTCCGCCGTCGGTTGGGGTGTGACACATCCCCACACTTGACCTTTTTCGTCCCGAAAAAGAATAATGCAGTGGAATCATAATTGGAAAACTTGCAATTTTACTTTCATTATTCACAACACAGATTTCATAACACGTTAACCGTAGCAATCGGTATTTCTGTCCGATTAAACCCAGCCACTGACTCTCGAGCCCACGACTATGTGATCTATTGTATCATACATTACCAAGCGGAAGGTTTATCTATGGGTCTCACACTCAGAAAGCTACGACTCAGCCTAATCCCATCTTAAGGTCATGTTTGGGCCTGGGTTAAACCATATAGATTTCCCACCATTATAAACACAAATTTATATGTTTTAAAAATTAAAATAGATAATGGATCGATGGTTGAATGTTTTAGCTTTTATTAATACTTATGAATAAACCTAACCCAGTGGTGTTTCAATCACGCTGAAACACGATATATGACACGTAGGCTGCAGTTCTTAAGCAATGAAGTACATAAGCTTCGGAATAGGGGTGTATCCTTCAAGTCTCCATCCCGAATGGAAACACATAAACCTAACTTAGTCATCCAATATTATTGATCACTTAAGTCCCGCCCATGTGTGTATCAACCAAGTCACTATCCCGGAGGGTAACACGTAGGCAAAACCTAAGATCTCAAATTAATTAATTAAAGCTCATTAAACGATGCGGATTATGGAATGCGGGCGCCACCAACTTCCGGTTTATTTTCATAAAAGGCAAGTAGTGTGCCACATAATTTTTAAAAACTTATAAATTTTTGCTTATAAAGGTACCTATCACCCTATGTTGACAGTTTCGACCTTACCGACACCCCTAAGATGAGAACCCACAAGATATCCTGCATTAATTATTCAATTAAGCCTAGATACACTATCAGGATATTTAAGCTCTTAGTCGGTTGGGCCTACCAAAACGTTACAACTTATACGTTTTTTATTATCATTATTATTCAATTAAATTTCCACATTAGCACAGTTTCCGATTGTACTATCATTTTCCATTTAGTTGCAAAACTCTAACCCAAGGATATTTTTCAAAATTTTTAGATTTTTATGGCTTTTTACAACTCAAAACGCACTCAAAACAAAAGACTCGACTAGACCTGGACTAGGTCTCCCCTCCCCACACTTGAACTCTGCATTGCCCTCAATGTAGGAAGAGCGACTCAAAATGAAAATAAAATCTAAAAATTAAAACTTAGCTGGAAAGACTATCGTATTGCATTTCATTCGTGATCGTGCTCCACGGATACAAACGGGTTGCCTTGTACCAAAGAAGCAAGCGAAAGTCGGATTATCGTCCCCCGAATGGAGATTGAGTACGGGAAATTCAAATCCAAACCTTTAAAATTAAGCTAAAAAAAAACCCACAAGCATCATACCGACTCAATATAACGACGCAAAGAAAATTAAAAGACCCGACGGACTCGAACGACACAAATAATGAAAAATAAAAAATTAGGGTTTCAGGGTTTTTCGCGTGTCACGAAAACTATGGAGGACTTCTCGTGTGGCGCGAAGGGCAAAAAGTCCTGAAGAATTTAGGAGGTTTCTTTGATCTCCCTGGTGACCATGATGGTCCTGTTCCTGATCTGCTATAACCACCTGAATTTTTTGCTTGATCCAAGGTGGATCTCCCCTTTCTGATATCTCATCCCCACACTTGTGGGTAGCTGCATCCACTACCTTGTTTAGTTCATTCTTCAACTCAGACATGTCAATCACAACACCTTTATCTGTGCCACCCTCATCCACTTTGGACCGAGGGGGACACTTGTTAGTAACACCTGTTCTAGGACATTTAACTTTGTAAAAATATGTAAAATTATGAGAACGAATGTCTAAGTTAAACTCCCTGTTACCGAATGACATGATGACCGTGTTGTCTCTACAGTTAATCAGAGCATTGGCAGTTGCCAAGAATGGCCTGACTAGGATTACCCTATGTTGCTTCTCCCTCACTGTTTGTTCATACTCCACCACTAGGAAATCCTCGGGATAATAGAATTCCCCCACTTTCACAGCAACACCTCTAACCATTCCCTGAGCCCGTTTCCTTGTCAAGTCAGCTAACACCATAGTAGTGTCAACCTGTTCTAGTAGGCCAAGTTCAAACTGTTCATATAAGTTTCCTGGTAAGATGCTGACACTTGACCCATAATCTAACAGAGCCTGATCAATCTGCAAACCCCCCCCACTTTAACTTGGACACTCACTACACTAACATATGCATTCCTTGACCCTGAGGAGCTTGCTCCTTGATGTTAAGGGTTTAATTTTGTATCACTTGGGAGTTGCCCCGGTGCTCGCCCCACTACTTCTGACAATTTCTTAGCTAGTTGACCCAGTTGTCATTCAAACGACTCATTTGTTTTGATCTGGATCTCTTTATCCTGTTCAAGTCTCTTCAGGGATTCCAATATGGGTGCAAGCTACGGCTCACCACCAACTGCAGGTTTGTTTTGTTGATTTTGTTGGTAGTTTCTCTGTTGATATCCCCCATGTTGGTACCCCTGATTACCTGAGTTTCTTTGGTACCCACCTGGATTGTAGCTTTGTTGGCGGTTCTGGTACTGCTGCTGACTCCCAACCTGCACATCAGGAACCTGAAAGTTAGATTAAGTTGATTATTTGCATTATCGTACCTGAAATTAGGATGATTTCTGAGTCCCGGATGGTAGTGTGTTGCATTCATGTCCGGCTTCCTATCACCTCCAATTTGGTTCACTTCTTCTGGCTTGCCCTGTTCTCTTGGAAAACTCTCCATAGTATGGCCCAGATCACCACAACCATTACACACCGGGTATCCCTGCGGAGAAATTCTTCAAACAGTTCGGATCGAGAGGCGGAATCTCTGGATCCGGTATCACTCTCGAATCAGAAATGGTAGAGACGGGTGTGGGAATCACATACACGAACAGAAACATATGAAAATGAAAAGAACAGATAATTGAAAGCATAAAACGTATGATTCTTTGATTGAAATAAAAATAAACGCTCGATCATACACTAACAATTAGTCTCACCCTAGGGTGGTGATTCCCTCTACAGACACACACTCACTCCTAGGACATAATCTGCTATATATAGGAGGCCAAGCACATGCGCCTTGTTTTCCAAGCCACCGCCCAATGGGCCTAAAAAACAGGTATCGAAACTACCTAGTTTCGATTGAACAAATGTTCAACCGAAACTAGTATTTTCGATTGAACAAAAGTTCAACCGAAACTAGTAGTTTCGATTGAACAAAAGTTCAACCGAAACTAGTAGTTTCGATACTGTAATTTCGATTGACAGCATCAGTCTCAAAATTATACCCAACAACTAGGCCTACCAAGCCTCGCCATTTGAATTTCCATGGCATCCAGACGCTTTTTTGTCTCATAATCAACTGCTTTTGCAGTTACTCCGGTCTTTGCTCGTCTATTGGCATTGGCTTGCCTCTTTGATGTTACCACCATCTTCTCCAACATCCACATGATTCTCGAAGAATGAACCTGCACTGGTTGCATTAACATCTCTAACATCCTCAGGTAGCAACCCATCATAGAAGTCTTGAATCAGCTCCCACATCTGTATCCCATGGTGTGGGAAGTTTCTCAGCAACTCTTTGAATCTTTTAAATGCCCTATAGAAAGGCTCCCCTAATTGTTTCTTGAAATCCCGTATAGCAGCTGGGGCCGCATTGGTTTTGTGAGGTGGGAAGTATTCATCCAGGAACTACTACTGTAATTCTGCTCAGGTGGCAATGCTTGCAGCCGGTAGAGATAAGAACCACTGTTTTGCCCGGTATTTTAGTGTAAACTGGAGAGCACCAACTTCACCTCATCAGTTGTGAACCCCTGACCGCCTATGGTCCCGCATGTGGCCTCATATTCAAACAGATGTGTGTAAGGCTCTTCAGTAGCTCTCCCATAGAAGTGTGGTAGGATCCCAAGACAACCCGGTCTGATCACGAATGCATTCCCCTTACGAACTGGTGTGATGACGGGAGAAACATTTAAAGCTAAAGCGGGCCGGAAGTGACTGTCCACCCCTTGATCATGTCTCAGTGGTTGTATGTTACCGGGCAGTCTGTACCTGTTCTCTCATTCCAAATTACCCATATACCCTTGCCGGTTGTTCCTCGGTTGAAACCCATAATCTGCTCTCGATGGTGGTTGAACCCATCCATATATGGGTTCAACCGGGCAGTTTGTACCTGGTTGTATGTTCTCGGTGGTTGTATGTTACCGGGCAGTCTGTACCTGTTCTCTCATTCCAAATTACCCATATACCCTTGCCGGTTGTTCCTCGGTTGAAAAAACCCATAATATACTCTCGGTGGTGGTTGAACCCATCCATATATGTTATGCCTCTGATCTCGGGGAGGGAATGCCTCCTCGTGCTTTAAATCATACTACTCTTCTTCTTCATTCCAATTCTCGTGTTGAGAACCATGCTGTGGATGGTGGCTATCTTCATCTTTATAATCAGAGTAGCTCGGGTAGTTGTCATGTGGTTGGTATGGTTGATTTCGGAATACAGGTTGAGGTAATGGTTTTTAGAATCTTGGTAGTGGTTGATTTTGGTTTTGGTTTTGTGGAGGAGGTGGTTGGTTTTGATTAGGTGGAATTGGTGGTTGTTGGTTTTGAGGTGGGTTTGGTTGGTTTTGTGGTTGGTTGGGAAATAGAAGATCTGGTAGAGGTGGAATAGGTGGGTTTTGTTCCCCTCCTTGATTTGGATCTTGATTCATGGGTTGATTCTGTGACATCCTTACCAAAGGACTGTCGAGCTTTTCTAGGATTGTTTGGACGGACTGTTCCTTGAAGTTTTCTGTGTCAAGGCTAATCAATCAATAATGTTGAAATTTTATAAAAACCACTTCTTAGCTACTTAGACTGTAGACAGGGAAGTTTTCTGTTTTCTCTATCTCTGGATCAAACAATAATGGTGAAGTTCTTCCTGAGCGCCTAGTATGCATAAAACTGTCCCTGCACACGTAAGCACAAAATTATTAGCACTGAACAAAATAAATCAAAAATAGCACTTTGCGCACAAGTTCCCTGGCAACGACGCCATTTTGATAGTTGTGTCAAGGCTAATAAAAAATATTTATAAAAACCACTTCTTAGTTACTTAGACTGTAGACAGGGAAGTAGGGTTGTCGAATTCACACGAACCAGTGGAGAATGCTATTTAGACGAAACCAATTCAAATACTACCAAAGTTTAAAACTTTATTACTTAAAACATTTGTAATTATAAAAAGCAACTTAAATTGAGTTTAGAAAACTATTGGAGAAAGATGACCACTCCGGGTTTCAGATTCAGCAAAGCACACATACAATTTCAGTTTCAGATCAGATTAGAGACTACATAGACATAACCTTGTTTAACTGTTTAACCCAACCACACAATAGTCAATTTATTCACAAAATCATATTATTCCCGATGCAAGAAAACCAAGAAACGATGATAGATGTGATAAATCGAAAACATGCAATTGTTAAGAAATCAAACACACAATTGAATTCAAAGAACTTAATTGGTTCACAAAACTTCAATGCAAACTGATCATCAACTAAATTCATACACATACAAGCAGAAATCATTCACCCAGAGGGATCACAAAAGCGTTTAGCCGCTAATGATTGTCAAAAACATTAAAGATTCAAACTTTAAACTTACAAGCTTCAAAAACTAAGAACAATTGGCCTAGAAAACTCTGGAATCGCCTTAGGGAAGCTCTGGGACGGCAAGGAAGAAGATTTTTCGAGGATAGTATCATAATGGCTTTATAATTGAATTTAGGTTTAAATTTGCCGTAATTAGATTTCTTCGCGTGTCGTGAACTTCTCTGGCCAGGTCTTCGCGTGGCGTGAAGGCCAAAACAGTCGGGGCCCTTTTTGCTGACTTCTCGCGTGACGCGAACTTCTTCAACCGGATCTTCGCGTGGGGCGAAGATCCACTTTTTCAGGATTTTGACTTTTCATCTTCTGACTTCTCTTCTTTTGACCTCTCGGGCTTCGTGCCTTCATACATATCACTCGTAAACTCCCACTCTTTAGCACATTTACCCTGTAACACATCAAACTACAAATACCACGTAAAACTGGCTCGATAAACAAAACTAAACCAATAAAACGTACAAAAACTGACACTTATACACGAGATATTTAACCCTACATCATTCACCCCCTAAGTCACACCTGAAGTGGTTTATCACAGCTGAATGATGTGTTTGAACATAAGTCCTAAATGTTTTATAAATGTTAAAGAACTCAGATCTACGTTTCATAATTTACACCCAAGTATAACGAGTGTAAACATCGATAAAGGAAACATAATAACATGAACCACCCTTAGTGGATACTAGTGATGGTCCCCACACATCATAATGAACAATATCAAATGGTGTAACAGAATGAGAAATACTTTTATCAAAAGGTAAAGCAGAAAATTTGCCAAGTTTGCAACCACTACAATCAGAAATATCACAAGTTTGCAACTGACCCAAAACACCTGAAGAAACCAAAAACTTTAAACGAGATGCGGACACATGTCCCAAACGAGAATGCCAAATATAAAATTCAGACGACAAAGGACTTAAACGAAAAGAAGATAAATCAACACTTGAGGCAGCAACACCAGGTGTATGCACCTTAAGTTCTTCTAGGACATATAAATCTCCCACCCTACGGCCGATCCCAATCACCCTCTGAGTGTGTTGATCCTGCACAACACAAACATAGTCACAAAAGAAAACCCAAATTCTAGAGTTACACAACTGACTAACCGAATATAATAGACATCATTGAGAGACACATGAGTGGTAGACATAGATCCAACACCCTCTACCAACATAGATGTAGCACTAGCAGACATGACAGAAACGGGAGAAACAAGAGACAAAGAAAGAATAGAAGACATATAAGGAGACATATGATATGAGGCACCAGAATCCAAAATGTAACACCCTTAATTGGAAAACCAATTAATAAAACATTTAAACGCGCGGAAGCTATTATCCCAAGATTTTTTTTTACACCTCGCGTATCGCGAAGGATCTGGGACATCCCTTTGCGTACCGCGAGGGAGTCCCAAATCGCCACACCCGAAAACCGGTACGCGAGATACCCTGACTTGATTCTCGCGTACCGCGGGGAGCCTGAGTAAACAGAAAGTTTACTCACCTGCCAAGTTTTCACACTTAGCCAAATTTTCATCTTTTCAACATGACACCAAAATTATCCCCAACACTTGGGTTTTGTTTCAAAACTATATACAACCATTATAACACCAAAACATGTTTCAAATTGTCAATATACACCACATTAATGGATTTTTCCTTTAAAATCCCCAAAAACACCCCATATGCATACGAGAACCCTCCACGCCTTAGACTTTAACCTTGACCTACATCGGAGCTTTCCCTACATAACCACATATATAAATCACCATTAGTAATGACGATAAACATATTCAACAAGTATTTACACTTGTTTTCACCCATTTGACTCGTTTGCACCCATTTGGTCAATTAAGGTTCTTAACATTTGTATTTCCACTACAAGTCTCATTCTTTTCATATTACATTCATTTACCACCACACATTCACCCATTTGAAGTATCCACACTTCTAATTAGGTTCACGACCTCTTGGCACGAGTACCATAACTCGTGTTACCCGCACTAGGAGTATTTGACTCCAAGTCCACCCTTTGAAATATTTCACACTTCTTATTGGGTTTACTACCTCTTGGTGCGAGTACCACAACTCGTCTTACCCACACTTGGAGTATTTGACTCCAAGTCCACCATTTGAAGTATTTCACACTTCTTATTGGGTTTACTACCTCTTGGTGCGAGTACCACAACTCGTCTTACCCGCACTTGGAGTATTTGACTCCAAGTCCACCCTTTGAAGTATTCCACACTTCTTATTGGGTTTACTACCTCTTGATGCGAGTACCACAACTCGTCTTACCCGCACTTGGAGTATTTGACTCCAAGTCCACCATTTGAAGTATTCCACACTTCTTATTGGGTTTACTACCTCTTGGTGCGAGTCCACAACTCGTCTTACCCGCACTTGGAGTATTTGACTCCAAGTCCACCCTTTGAAGTATTCCACACTTCAATCCACCATTTCACCAAATTATCACGTTTTGTTTGACTATATACCACATAAGTCAATTACACCAAAATTCACCCCATTTACAAATTAGATTGACCATTTACCACATAAGTCAATTTCACCAAATTCACCACATTTACATATTAGATTGACCATTTTCCACATAATTCAATTGCACCAAATTCACTACATTTACATATTAGATTGGCTATTTACCACATAAGTCATTTACACCAATATCACCGCATCCACATATTAGTTTGACTATTTACCACATAAGTCAATTACACCAATATCACCACATTCACATATTAGTTTGACTATTTACCTCATAAGTCAATTACACCCATATCACCACATTCACATATTAGTTTGACTATTTACCACATAAGTCAATTACACCAATATCACCACATTCACATATTAGTTTGACTATTTACCACATAAGTCAAATACACCAAATTCCACACATACTGCATTCAAGCCATAGCCATACACGTTCATTTCAACTTATAGTATGCATACATATCACATACACCACACATTTATCAACATTACTAAGTAAGTGCAAAGGCACTTACCTTTTGAGTTGGAAGATCCCGTGCCTCCTCCTCGGTTCATAATTTGATTACCTAAACATTCATCAGCAACACAAAATAATTGAGTCCACAACTCAATTTTCATTTCCATCCCAAACTGACCCGTTTGGGTTATCCCCATAACCAAACACCCTCTTTCAATACAAACTCATCTACTTGAGTTTTCATTCCAATACCTTGACACTAATTTCTCATTCACTAACTTTTATTAGGTCAATTTGGTGTTCATTCAAGTGCCTAATACCACATAAACACTTAATCATCACTAATTTAACATTCTAGCATCATGATCCAAACATCCCCAATTTTCTCCATATGAACCCTAACTTCTCATAACCAAAATCAAAGGGTTTTAGGATGTTATTCACCACTCTTTACCTTTAGTTTAGCTAGATTATCCACAATCTAACACTAATTAACCACATGCATTCATAATTTTTGGATTTCTACAAAACCCACCAACTAACACATTCAAAAGTGAAATTAAAGGAAGATAATCACTTACTTTATGTTAGGAAGATGTTGTGTGAGCCAAAACCTTCACAGGAAGATAATCACTTACTTTATCCAAGCTAACGATTTAGGCTTCAAAATCATTTTCTCTTTTTCTCCTCTTGGAATGAACGACCCCAAACACCAAATGAGTTCAATTTTGACTTTCACTAGTCAAAATGGCAGATTTTGCCATTTACACTTTTGGCCCCTCAACTTTCATAACACCCAACTCATTCCAAAACTAGTATAACCCCATTACTAACTTGAAACCCACTTGTTTCAATTTATTTCTAAAATATTATTTTCACCATAATATTATTTAGAAATATTTATTTATTTGAAAACGAAACCCGGATTTTGTTTCGTTACACAAAATCCATAATGATGACGAAATACCCGAGGTACCAGATGAAGACAGTCCCGTAACAGACATAGCGGTAGGGTTGGTGGCAAGAAACTGTCTGAACTGTTCAAATACTTATTGATCCAGAGTAGATGGTGGTTTAGAAGTTTCTACAGATGGTGGTGTAGTAGCAACAGTAAACTGAGGTGGTTTAAATGTCTATAAAGATGGACCAGATGAACAAGCAGAAGTGGACGTTCGAGACGAAAAATGTCCACCTGATTTGTTCTATTGTGGGGGCTTCTGCAAGTTAGAATTCCTTCTGCTAAGTAATAATGGACATTGAGACTTCCAATGATTTTTCCCTTTGCAGAATGCACATTCATCAAATGCAACTTTAGCACCTTGTCTTGACTGATTAGGGGGAACGGCAAACACAACTGGAGTAGTAGGTACTTTTGGACCTTTATCAGCTTGAGATTTTAACCGAGTTTCCTCTGCAATCAACTCGTGAACAACCGAATCAACTGTTGTAAGAGTGGAACGATGAAGAATCGTTCCACGCAGTCCTTCAAAATCTGAACGTAATGCCAACAAAAATTGTACCAAACGTTCTTCCTCCCTTCGAGCAATATAAGGTTTAAACACCTTCAATGTTGCAGATTCCGTAAGTGCCAATTGATCCCATAAATCCGACATAGCTCCATAGAAGTCTTGAATGCTCATCTCACTCTATTGAAGAGCACGGATATCAAACTCCAACTGGTACTGCTTGGAAAAATTAGATTGAGTATATAGCCTTTCCAAATGAGCCCAAACCTCCTTAGCTGTATCATATTTAGCCAACTGAATACCAATGGACTGACCTACAAAATTGTTGATCCAAGTTATAAATTTAGAGTTATCTGTTTCCCATGTATCGAGAGCTAAGGCATATTCAGCAGGCTTAGACTTTTCAGTAGGCGTTCCCTTAGTACCTGTGACATAACCCCACATATTTTTCCCACAAAGAAAGTTTTTCATCACGTAACTCCAGTAGGTGTAGTTTTTACCATCTAGACGAGTACTAATAGACTGAAGAGAGTCATCTTTCCCAGCCATATTATCAAAACAGAATAACCGCAAACTTGAATTACCGCAAACTTCAATTACCGCAAACTTCAAATTACCGCAAACTTCAATTACCGTAAACTTCAGAATACTGGAAACTTCAAATACCGCAAACTTCAAATACCGCAAACTTAAATTACAGCAAACATGGAAACCGCAAACTTCATGAAACCGCAAACTTCGTAAAACGGGATAGAAATGAGGTCCAAACCTGTCAATCTGTCTAGAAGCCCTTCCAAATACGCAAATCAGTTCAAATAAAACGAAGTCCGTAACTTTGATACCTCACGAGCCAACAAAAACCGTTGTAAGCTGAGAAAAAGTGACAACGAATGAAACAACCCTTCAACAACAAACAAACCAAACAACGAACGAATCAACTACTGAGCGGAAGCGACGACAAAGACTTCAATCAAGCATGAATCGAGTTGGCTCTGATACCATGTTAACAAATGAACATGTACAGAGAAAAGATGGAACTTCTATATTACTCAAATGAATATTAGTTTACAAATGAAATGAAGGTAAACATTAAATAGGTAGGCTAAGCCTTACAAGCTAAATGGACTAGGCTAAAGCCCATAACAGATTTATTATGCTAACAGTGGGGTGGTGTCAGCAGTTTCTGTGATGGATAGGGGCAGAAACGAAGGTAACATTGGTGACGATGGCAATTTCGGTGGTGATGGCAACGAGAATAGGGGCAGAGGCGGTAGAGATGTCCACAGTGGTGATGGTATCATTGGGTGTTGTCGGGTCAGCGGCAGAAGTGATGAGGAGTAGGTGGCGGAGATAAACAATGGTCCGGGGTGGTTTTAACCCACTTGACCCGTTCTAAGTTAACCTTTATGAGAGTTACCTGTTCTGACCCATTGTTTATTTTGAGTGGACCTAAGTTGACCCGTTTTCTAATTTAAGATGACTCAAATGAACTCATTTACAAATTTATTTTTGCCCCATATCAACTCATTCTTTGAAGGATGGGTTATAATTGTCAGCCTTACCCTCATTCATATAAACAAATTACAAAAATAGTCCTTTTATGTGTGAAAGCCCCAAAATATCCACATATGAATGGCACTTAACCTAACGATCGTTAGGTTATAGGACATAACGTGTAAGATGTTTTAAACATAAAAGACGTTTTCTGTAATTGTTTTAGTTAAGTGACGTATACTGAAATTTAGATAATAGTTAAATGACGTAATTTGTAATTTATTAAAACTTTTTTTCACTCCACTTCTTTTTGAATTCATTTTTTTCATTAATTAAACTCGGATTATTGCATTTTGATAAAAAGAAATAAGGTAGAGTAAATCACAAAAACCAACCTTTATCCTTATACTTATTTGCATGTATAGACCTTAATCTTCAGTAATTACGCTTGACAACCTTTATGTACATGTTTCGTAACAAATCATAACCTTTAGTCAAACTGGGGTTAACTTTTTCGTTAATTTTTTTATAAAATGACCAAACTACCCATGTTTAAAAAAATATACAAATACCCTATTTTCTCTCTTTATTCTTCATATTCTCTAAATATATATGGGTTTATGTTGAATGACCTATCATAATTAGCAGATTGTATCAAACCTAACCCAAATCTCTAAGCAAACATGGAACCCTGTATAAACATTATGCAAAAGCCCATGAATTTTTCTTCAAGAATTTAATCTGTCGTTGGATCCACATTATGCAAAACCAAAATTATGTAAAACTAATGACAGTGAAGAACAATCCGAGATTTGTGTTTTTTTTCTATTTTTCTTTCCGACTTTTCCAAATTCAATGAACGGCTTATTATCATCCCATACTACAATAATCAAATTACATAAAACCAAAATCGAGGGGCTTTTCACAGAATCACAGTTACAACAAGTTATGGCATTCCTTACTCGAAGAAGGAAAAACAAGAAAAAAGGGAATCGAATTCCGATGGCATCCCGATAGATCTGTTTTAGTCAATAGAAAATCCCCTTATTTCAATGGATCGTCGGAATCCCAATTTGGACCATGTGTATCTACGACGGAGCAATCAATCGATCGGTAATGTTCTTACCATTCACAACCATCTCTTCCATAGTTGGGCCATTGGTGCTCCACTCAACACCGGTATCCACAAGGGAGCTTTCTTCGTGGGTGGGGATTGTAATTTAGGTTAGGGATGATGATGATGAAGTGTAGGGATGAAGGCGATGAAGTTGGTGGGTGATAAGGGTGGGTTTTATATTATATTTATTTTTTACATGTTTTAAATATAAACATAAAGGGTAAATTCGTCATTTAAAATATCATTTAACAGAAAATCTAACGACCGTTATGGTAAAGGTCATGATTTGTTACAAAACATGTACATAAAGGTTATCCAACGTAATTATTGAAGATTAAGGTCTATACATGCAAATACGTATAAAGATAAAGGTTGGTTTTTGTAATTTACCACCCGTCGGGATTGTTGTGTCGTGGGAATTACGGTCCCAAATTGTTCAATCGACGATTAGGAGTTTGAGGGGAAGATGATTTGATTGAGCCGTTAGCGTTAGCATCGATTTGATTCGCTTTAACGCTCCAATCGACAATCGTTAGCAGTCAGTCAATCACGTTCGAATTTCGAATTAACTGAGTTCTGAGCTTCTGGTTTTGGTTTGATGAACTATCAATTGCTTATTTACAATCTTCACACTTCAATTTTCTTTGTATTTTAATCTGATTGCAATCTTCAGACTTCAAACAGAAACAGGTTCGATTAAATCCCAAACCCTAATTACTTTTCTTGTCATCGTAATTAATTAAATCCCAAACCCTAATTGCTTCACTAGTCTTTTCATATGTGCACAAGAGATTGAGTTCCTTAACTGTTGTATAATTGCCTATGTGATGAACAATTATGCCCCACATGTTCATCAGTTAGATAGAAAACGGCTATGAGTTCTCGAGATTCAGATTCACCACTCTAGAATCCAGACACTTGGTATGAACTAGATCCCACATCTTATGACACTTTTAGCTCAAACTTAAAATTACATTAATTATTTTTTGGAATTTGATTTTGGTTTGGACGACTGGGAAGGAATCCGGCTACGGTAGTATCATAGTTGTCAAGGCGCAAAGGCCGAGCCCAGAGCCTAGTCGCAAGGCGCAAAAAAATCGAGGGCTTTTTTAAGTTAGGCTCATAGTATAAGAATACCATTTTTAGGGCTTTTAAACTTGTTTTAGGCTTGTTTTGGGCTAGTTTAGGCTTTTTTAGGTTGGTTCCAGGCCTGATTAGGGGTTTTAGACATGTTTCGAGGAATTTTAGCAAGTTCCGACGACTTTTTAGCTGGAATCCGGCCGGAAAACGATCCTAGGCGTTTGCCTTTGAAAGAAAAGCCCCAATTTGCGCATACCTCTCCACCAGACACAAACCCTGCGCCTTTGGCAACATAGGGTAGTATGATATGGGGAAGTTGACTCTGAAACTTATGAGTTAAACTAAACAAACAGTAATAAAATGTAATTTAAGTAAGCGCTTTTTGTTTCCTCCGTTGGACCTGAATTCGATCAAACGCCAAACCCTAATTGCTTTTCTTGTCATCTTTACAAGTAATGTATCAGGTACGTTTTCATCTTTTAATTTACTGGTGAGAGTTTTCAGTTAATTATGTTTTGCATAATCGAACCATAATTTACATTTAAATATGACCCTATTTTTTATTGATGTTTTTGCATGTTTTCAAATGGATCATAGGACTTATGTTGAATTGCATATTTGATAAGTATTTGAATTTTCCATCAGTTTCCAATGGTATTATGAATTTATGATGAATTTGAACTTTTGGGTTTCAACTTTTAGGAAACAAAGAAGCTAAACAATGACTTCCAGGAATGTAGACATGCTTAGCAACTTGCCTGATGAGCTTTGTTCACACAT
Organism: Smallanthus sonchifolius; assembly: GCA_023525975.1. Classification (NCBI taxonomy): domain Eukaryota; kingdom Viridiplantae; phylum Streptophyta; class Magnoliopsida; order Asterales; family Asteraceae; genus Smallanthus; species Smallanthus sonchifolius. The sequence continues at coordinate 66,524,625 of CM042029.1, forward strand.
ACTCTCTCTAATGCCTACGAAATTTGTTGTGCAAACCAGCATCTTATCTAAAAGGTGGAGGTACAGATGGATGTTTGTCACAAACCTTAGCTTTGATGATATACTCCTCGTCATCGGTTTAAGTCGTTTGTAAAATTTTGTGGACCGGGTACTCGAGTTTTGCAAAACATCTCAACTTGAATCATTTCGATTAAACTTTTTTAGTAGCGGGATTCAGAAGTCAAGTATATCAAAATGGATTGATAGGGCAGTCATGTTAAATGTTCGTAAGCTTGACATTTATGCTGTCCGGCTTGAGTTCCCTTTAAGCCTTTTCACATGCAACACACTCACAAACTTAAGAATAGGCTGTGGAAATCCTCTTCACAATGATTGGGAGTGTCCGTGTGTGGTCAACCTTCCTTGTCTGAAAACTCTTGGCATTACGGTTTATACCAAGCCTTTTTTAAATGCATTTAAACTCATCTGTGGTTGCCCAATGCTTGAAAATTTATCTTTGAATGTAGTATGGCATCAGGATGCGGAAGATTTCGTATTCAATATACCTATATTGAAACGGCTGAAATTAACTTTGCTATCCACATCATATAAAAACAAAGTTTTTTTACACGTCCCTAATCTTGAATATCTGTTTCTTGGTGGAAGATTACTCTCATTATTTGTAATGGAAAATGTGTCATCTTTGGTTGAAGCATCTTTTTCGTTTAGTAAAACACCATTTAATGATCTGTGGGTTCATCTTCTAAAGGGAGTAAGTGGAGTTAAATTACTTTCTCTTGAAAAGGCAAAAGAGAACAAGGGTGAAGCCTCATCTTTGTCTAAGATCCTATCCACTTCACCTCTTCCCATCTTTCCAAATATGAAGCACTTGGAGTTGAAAGGTGTTTGGGATTTTGGACTAATCCGTGAATTTCTTCAAAGTTCTCCCGAGTTGAAAGATCAATGTATCAGAAAGCTACTTGAAAGCTTTGATGATTTTTATTTTGTACTTGTTTTACCCTGATATATTATTGAGAATGTACTTTGCGTAACTTGTTTGTGTTTAAAACAAAAGCTTCAAGGTACTCGTTGGACTGGACAGAAGTTGCTTCCCGCTTGTATGCTAACAAAACTTACAACCATCAAGTTTTTAGATTTCAAGGGGCGGAAGTGTGATGTACAGTTTGTAAAATACTTGTGATTACGTACATGCTACGTTATTCTAGTGATATCTATATGTGTGAGTGCGGCATTAGTTAATGAGTCATGTAAATGATATCATGATGTTATTTATTGTGTGTTTATATTTGTGTTGTACATTGGTGTCGTCGTCGTTGTGGTACGACGGGTATTGTGTCTGCGTCTTTGTCTTTATGATATGGCAAACGGGATTGTGAAGGACGAAATCCTTCGGAAAGTCACCAACGATGACATTATTTATAGGTAGATGATGAGCTCGGGGTGTTGTTTCTTGACGAGGTGCAGTGACGAGGCATGTGTTTGTGTGTATTGATAAATGTGTTAAATTGTATAGAATTGTTGAGTTATATATATATATATATATATATATTCTGCATGAGACATTATTATGAGAGGTGTAGATCATATTAATGAGGCATGCATGGTTAGATTGACTGTTGGGTCTGCATTGTGATGTGGCATTTATAACCGCCGTGTTAGTTAATTGTTTGAACCTTAAAATATAGTTGAGTCGGTGTCGAGAGATTTATCGTGTTAACTAAGTTTGGTAGTTAATACGGATAGTAGATTCCTAGTAACTAGGGTAGGAGGATGTAACATCCCAAAAATAATAAAACGAATAAATATAGCGAAATCGGTGATTTAGTTGGAATATTTAAACAAAAGGGAGTGGGCTTGGCCTCAGCTTCAATGGGCCGAGGGAAGCCCAGGTATATAAGAGGCAGGGCAGCCCTCTTCTCTGCTCATTCCCCCACTCACGCAACTTCTAGAGAGAGAAAGGAGAGCTCGGGTCTAGAGAGAGAAAGTTGACGGATCGTCCCGGAATTGAGGGAACACGTTACTGCTAAGCTCGTGAGAAGAACCTCCGGATCAGAATCTCGATACAGGTAATGATCTTGCCTAAATCTGAGTTTTTGTTCGTTTTTGGGATTTCCGGGTTTTGGCTAAAAAGGTAACGATTTTGCGGATGGAACTTGAAAATTAGCGTAGGTATAGCATCTAGAATGAAAACCGAACGTTTTGATCTAAGAAAAATTGAGATACTGACTCGATCAGACTCGCATGCAAAAAAACTTCAGATTTTTGGGAAGACGATATGTGCAGACCCATCGAAACTACCTAGTTTCGATATATGCAGACCCATCGAAACTACCTAGTTTTGATATGTGCAGACCCATCGAAACTACCTAGTTTCGATATGTGCAGACCCATCGAAACTACCTAGTTTCGATATGTACAGACCCATCGAAACTACCATAGTTTTGATATGAGCCCACGATCCGAAGTTAAGATTACACCTAAGTTACTTATCGAAACTACCAAGTTTCGACATAAACAACCTATCGAAACTATCAAGTTTCGATGTAAGCAAATCCATCGAAACTACTAGGTTTAAGCATAGGGATGTCTAGTGTCATCTAGGAGCACTACCTTACACGTATGGCTTTATTATAACAGATCGTGAGTGACATTAGTGACGCGCAGTAGCCAGCTAAGAGTATTTCAGAAACTACTTATCCGGTGAGTTCTAGAGCCCTCTTTTAAATGTTTTGTTAAATGTTTTGGGCTGGTGTACTTACTTACGAAATGATGTTTTAACGAAATGATGTTTTAACGAAACGATGTTTACGAAAGGAAAGGTTATGAAGTGTTTTTGCCAAAAAGGTTTACGAATGTTTATGAACGGTCTAAATGAGGAAATGTTTAATGAAAAGGGAAAGAGGTAAAGGTTTAAAGAAATCATTACAAATCTAATCTGTCGAATGAATGGAATTGACGATGAAGTCTGGGAATGTGATTCCCAGCCTTGTGGTAGATTATGGACAACGAGCCATAGTTACTATAAGAACAACAGGGCAGTGTCTTGGTGGCCTGTTGATGGTTTTGATGTTGTACAACTAGTAAGGGAGTAACGACGGTTACTCGGGTGATGACGATCATCCTAAGTGAATAAGGTAAGGTAAATCAATGACGGCGATACGTAACGGCTGATTCCTAAAGGAAAGATTTGTGTTGGGCAATGACGGCGATACGTAACGGTTGACCCCACGTAGTGAAGGGTTGGGCAATGACGGCGATACGTAACGGTTGACCCCACGTAGTGAATGGTTGGGCAATGACGGCGATACGTAACGGTTGACCTCACGTAGTGTATGGTTGTGGCAATGACGGCGATATGTAGCGATTGCCCACAACACCAAATTTTCCTTCGGGGACACTGTGACGCGTAAAGTAAGATACAGAATTAGATAACGATAATCTATGACTTAAATGAATGTTAAAAGTTTTAACGAACGATCCGTTCAACGGTGTTTATGATAATGATGTTGATGATGATATGGGTACGAAACCTTTTTTAAAGATGTTAGATTATTACATGCTTTTGTGAAAGGTTTTACTAAATGAATGAATGATATGTTTTTGGCAAATGTTGATGTTAAGGTTTTTATGAAATGCTAGAACTCACCAGCGTAGCTGACTTTTTAGTGTTCACATTTAGGTTAAGGCATGTTATGAGGATGTACGGTGATGCTTGGCTTGCAAGAGGAGTTACCCGGCTGGCTATGAAGACTGACATCCCGTTATGTTTTAGTTATGATGTATTTATGTTTTAAACAATGTTTACGCTTCCGCATGTATGAACAATGATGACGTTATGTTTAAATGAAATTTTCCGCTGCGTTATTTGATATTCATGTTTAAGAACTGTTTGTGAATGAGTAAATCCCACAAGTGGGGCCTCCTGGGTTTGGGGCCTTACAAGTTGGTATCAGAGCAATAGTTTGAGAGATTCGGACACTCCTAGTGTCTGAACTTAAACTGTGAATGGGACCGAAAGCGGATGCCAGTACGGGTAACTCGAGCCACAGCATCAGGTATGAAAAGTAGAGTATGTGTATGTAGTATGCCTTAGGAAGGGTTAGGAAAGGACTTGTGTTCTGATGGAATCACAAAGGTGGTCAAATAGAAATCGAAAGGTAGTGTAATGGTTAATTGCAGATGGCCAGTGTATATTAACATCTTACAGTGCTTATTGAATTTTATTTGTTAACTAGCGTGATAACATTGGATTCCTTGTCTTTTAAAATGAAATGGAGGCTAGAATAGGCGGAAGGCGTGGTGGGGGTCGTACCGGATGACACGGTAGGATTCCCGCCCACCAAGTTTATAGTAAAGAGGCAAGTGTTCTTGCGGAACCGGAAGGTAGTGTGCATAAGACCGTACGAGGGTGATGCGAGATGCCCTCTGTTGTGTTGACTTAGCGCAGAAGTGGTAAGAAGTGTCGAGGAGAATACCGGGACAAAATCTCAACTTTGAAGAGACGCGAGTATTATGAAGTGTTATAAGAGGAACTAGAATGCTCGAGTAAGGTAAATTGGCAATTTCGTTTGGATCCGCGAAATTGTGAATTTACAGGTGCACGTGCATGATAGCGAATTTTATGGTGTTGATTAATGCTTGCGTATCAGAGTTGATCCAATTACTCAACCACGACTACGAAATGATAGTCACCCGAGTAGCGATTTAAAAAGATTGATGAACATCATTAGTAATAGTAACGATGTCAGAGATGGTATACCTTACAGAGGTGAATGATGTCAACGAGTACGGGCCACGGACAAGATGAGGAGGAATGAAACTTCGGTTTACCTAAGTCAGACGAGCATACGTATGAAGGAATGCCAAGGAGCTAGGGTGGACTACGCTTAGCACAAACACGTTATGATGAATAAGAATCGGTCTACTGTTGAAGTATGCATGAGTATGAAAGAAATAACCACACAAGTGTATGTCCAAAGAATATATGAGTGCACGAATGCACAAATGACATCTTTCCATGTAGAAGACAGTCCAAGACAACTAATAAGAGTATCTGCTGAAACGAGAAAATAGATATACCAACAACAACAAGAGACGGGAACCGCAATGTTAATTAGGGCGTGCAGACTAAACCAAACCAAACCAGATCCGACCCAAGGAATGTTTGTCTAGCATGAATGTGAAGGACAAGTTTTGACCAACAATGTGAAGCAAGGCATGGGCACTAAGAAGAAATTCAAGGCGACTCAGAGAACGCTCTACTATGTTTAAGTCTAATCAATAGCTGTGAGTGTTGTTAGAATTGGAAAGCCGTTGAGGGACCCACTGAAACTAGAAAGGAAATGAAAGTACAAGTGTCACCGTACGTGTCATTTATCCATAGTAGGACCAACGAATGTGACTTCAGAAGAAATGCATGCAGAAAAGGCTAACGGAAACGAGTAGCTAGAGAATATATATTGTCGGTCAGATGGGATGCCAATCCCTAAGACCATCCAGTGATATGTAGGAAGAATGGTGTTCAATGAACCAACGATGTGAAACGTAAAACCTGACAAGTACGTTCGAAAGAAAGACTAGAAGGAGATTGTGTATGAAAATATGAATAAAAAGTTCGAGTGACTAGTGTGCCATCTGAATGAATACCTTCCCGACAAGTTGAGTGTAATAAGGGATACCTCATATGTTTGGGGGATACCCGATACGGTTCCTACGGGAGCGAAGCGATACGGTTCCTACGGGAGCGAAGCGATACGGTTCCTACGGGAGCGAAGATACGGTTCCTACGGGAACGAAGCGATACGGTTCCTACGGGAACGAAGTGATGCGGTTCCTACGGGAACGAAGCGATGCGGTTCCTACGGGAACGAAGTGATGCGGTTCCTACGGGAACGAAGCGATACGGTTCCTACGGGAACGAAGCGATACGGCTCCTTCTGGAATGAAGCGATATGGTTCCTTAGGGAACGAGACGATGTGGTTCCTTCGGGAATGAGATGGTACGGTACCTTCGAAAACTTGATAGTAGGAATCATTCAAGAACGGCATGGTATGGTCCTTCAAGGACGAATGCACCATGGAAAGCTTATGAGGTATACACAATGATCCAAATAGTCGAGAGAAAATCGATAGTAACCGTCCAGACGGCAAGGTGGATAACCTTAACGAGGAGCTGAAATTATGGCCATGGAGTCTTCTGTGGACGACTCCGAGTTTGATAAGACATTTCACATAGAATGACGATATAAGAACCCTAACGGTTAGACGTGAAAGACCGACTAGGGATGTACGATGCTAAAAAAAAAAAAGATAACGTCTATCAAGAACGAGAGAGGTATAGTCAAGACTACACAAGAATCTATCAACGAGAGAGTGATTGCATATGCGTCGCGACAGTTGAAAGTTCTCTAAGTCAACTATCCGACTCATGATTTGGAACTTGCTGCTGTCGTATTTGCATTTGAAAATATGAAGGCACTACCTGTACGGGGTGAAGTTTACTATTTACTCTGACCACAAAAGTTTGAAATACTTCTTCGAACAAAAGGAACTTAATAAGAGGCAGAGGCGATGGTTGGAACTGTTGAAAGACTATGACTGTGAAATAATTATACCATCCTGGAAAGGCAAACGTGGTGGCTGACGCTCTAAGCCGAAAGGATGTGCCTACTCCTATTAGAGTGAAAGCTTGCCAGTTAGTGGTAACATCTGATGCAATGAGGGAAATTGAAAGAGCTCAAGATGAAGCACTTAAGGAAGAAAACATTAAGAAGGAAAGGATGGTCGGCCAACAGGACAAGTTGGAATATAACACTCTTGGTGTTAGGACACGTTTTGGACGGGTATGGATACCTATGGGTGGCGAGCTTAGAACCAAAATCTTGGATGAGGCTCATAAGTCTCGGTACTTTATCCATCCCGGTACCAATAAGATGTACCAAGATCTGAGGAAGGAATACTGGTGGCCTGGGATGAAACTTGAAGTGGCAAGGTATGTAAACAAGTGCTTGACTTGCTCACAGGTAAAGGCCGAACACCAGAAACCGTATGAAAAGATTCAACCACTTGATATATCGGAATGAAAGTGGGAACACATTACCATGGACTTCATAACCAAGTTACCTCGCATAGCTAAAGGTCATGACGCCATTTGGGTAATTGTGGATCGTTTAACGAAGAGTGCTCATTTCCCACCTATTCGCGAGACGTTCTCGTCGGAAAGGTTAGCGGAAGTATTTATTAACGAAGTAGTAGCACGGCATGGGATGCCTTTGACGATCGTATCCGACCGGGACACACGATTCACATCGAGGTTCTGGAAAAGATTTCACGAGGCGATGGGCACGAGGCTTAATATCAGCACGGCGTACCACCCACAAACGGATGGTCAGTCCGAAAGGACCATTCAGACATTGGAGGATATGCTTCGTGCTTGTATTATCGATTTTGGCGGCAGTTGGGACAGTCATCTGCCATTAGCCGAATTCTCCTACAACAATAGTTATCACACGACGATAGGCATGCCGCCTTACGAAATGTTGTATGGGAGAAAATGTAGAACCCCAGTTTGTTGGGGCGAGATTGGACAGAAGGAATTAGGGAGTCTGGAAGTAATAAGGGAAACATCGAAAAGGTTTGATCAAGTCAAAGCACGAATGAAGGACGCACAAGATCGTCAAAAATCCTACGCGGATAAACGGCGAAGGCCTGTTGAGTTTGATGTTGGGGACAGAGTAATGTTGAAAGTGTCACCCTGGAAGGGAATCATACGATTCAGGAAGAGAGGAAAGTTAAGTCCGAGGTTTGTCGGACCGTTCAGGATAATGGCACGGGTTGGTGAAGTCGCTTATCGGTTAGAGTTGCCTGATGAGTTAAGTGTTCATCCTACCTTCCATGTATCACACTTGCGAAAGTGTTTGGAGGATGAATCGGCTCACGTACCACTTACTGACATCGAGGTAGACAATAGCCTTAACTACATCGAAGAACCCGTGGCCATCCTAGATCGAAAGGAGAGACGTTTACATAATAAAGTTATCCATTTGGTTAAAGTCTAATGGAAACATCGAAAGGGATCGGAAGCCACTTAGGAAACGGAGACAGAAATGAGGGAGTCGTACCCTCAACTATTTGACTTATGATAGGTTTTGGGGACGAAACCTATTGTAAGGGGGGTAGACTTGTAACATCCCAAAAATAATAAAACGAATAAATATAGCGAGACCGGTGATTTAGTCGGAATATTTAAACAAAAGGGAGCGGGCTTGGCCTTGGCTTCAATGGGCCGAGGGAAGCCCAGGTATATAAGAGGCAGGGCAGCCCTCTTCTCTGTTCATTCCCCCACTCACGCAACTTCTAGAGAGAGAAAGGAGAGCTCGGGTCTAGAGAGAGAAAGTTGACGGATCGTCCCGAAATTGAGGGAACACGTTATTGCTAAGCTCGTGAGAAGAACCTCCAGATCAGAATCTCGATACAGGTAATGATCTTGCCTAAATCTGAGTTTTTGTTCGTTTTTGGGATTTTCGGGTTTTGGCTAAAAAGGTAACGATTTTGCGGATGGAACTTGAAAATGAGCTTAGGTATAGCATCTAGAATGAAAACCGAACGTTTTGATCTAAGAAAAATTGAGATACTGACTCGATCAGACTCGCATGCAAAAACCTTCAGATTTTTGGGAAGACGATATGTGCAGACCCATCGAAACTACCTAGTTTCGATATGTGCAGACCCATCGAAACTACCTAGTTTCGATATGTGCAGACCCATCGAAACTACCATAGTTTCGATATGAGCCCGTGATCCGAAGTTAAGATTACACCTAAGTTACTTATCGAAACTACCAAGTTTCGACATAAACAACCTATCGAAACTATCAAGTTTCGATGTAAGCAAATCCATCGAAACTACTAGGTTTAAGCATAGGGATGTCTAGTGTCATCTAGGAGCACTACCTTACACGTATGGCTTTATTATAACAGATCGTGAGTGACATTAGTGACGCGCAGTAGCCAGCTAAGAGTATTTCAGAAACTACTTATCCGGTGAGTTCTAGAGCCCTCTTTTAAATGTTTTGTTAAATGTTTTGGGCTGGTGTGCATACTTACGAAATGATGTTTTAACGAAATGATGTTTTAACGAAACGATGTTTACGAAAGGAAAGGTTATGAAGTGTTTTTGCCAAAAAGGTTTACGAATGTTTATGAACGGTCTAAATGAGGAAATGTTTAATGAAAAGGGAAAGAGGTAAAGGTTTAAAGAAGTCATTACAAATCTAATCTGTCGAATGAATGGAATTGACGATGAAGTCTGGGAATGTGATTCCCAGCCTTGTGGTAGATTATGGACAGCGAGCCATAGTTACCATAAGAACAACAGGGCAGTGTCTTGGTGGCCTGTCGATGGTTTTGATGTTGTACAACTGGTAAGGGAGTAACGACGGTTACTCGGTGATGACGATCATCCTAAGTGAATAAGGTAAGGGAAATCAATGACGGCGATACGTAACGGTTGATTCCTAAAGGAAAGATGCGTGTTGGGCAATGACGGCGATACGTAACGGTTGACCCCACGTAGTGAAGGGTTGGGCAATGACGGCGATACGTAACGGTTGACCCTACGTAGTGAATGGTTGGGCAATGACGGCGATACGTAACGGTTGACCCAACGTAGTGTATGGTTGTGGCAATGACGGCGATACGTAGCAGTTGCCCACAACACCAAAGGTTCATTAGGGGACACTGTGACGCGTAAAGTAAGATACATAATTAAATAACGATAATCTATGACTTAAATGAATGTTAAAAGTTTTAACGAACGATTCGTTCAACGGTGTTTATGATAATGATGTTGATGATGATATGGGTACGAAACCTTTTTTAAAGATGTTAGATTATTACATGCTTTTGTGAAAGGTTTTACTAAATGAATGAATGATATGTTTTTGGCAAATGTTGATGTTAAGGTTTTTATGAAATGCTAGAACTCACCAGCGTAGCTGACTTTTTAGTATGCACATTCAGGTTAAGGCAGGTTATGAGGATGTACGGTGATGCTTGGCTAGCAAGAGAAGTTACCCGGCTGACTATGAAAACTGGCATCCCGTTATGTTTTAGTTATGATGTATTTATGTTTTAAACAATGTTTACGCTTCCGCATGTATGAACAATGATGACGTTATGTTTAAATGAAATTTTTTGCTGCGTTATTTGATATTCATGTTTAAGAATTGTTTGTGAATGAGTAAATCCAACAAGTGAGGCCTCCTGGGTTTGGGGCCTTACAGAGGATTTAATCATGTTGGTGAGATTTATGGGGTTATACATGTGGTGCAAATCTTGCGTGGGGAACCTTTTGGGACATGATAAGATAACAAGGGTTATCTTGACGTCGATGATTTAGAAAACTATTTTATAAGGACCGGGGTTTTCCGAGTGGAAATAAATAATAATTGTAATGAGATGGTTTTTCTTTAAATTAAACTAATTGAACTTACACAGCGTAGCTGACTTTGTGTGTACGTTAGATTTTGTTATAGGTGAGCTTTGAGGTCGGCATTAGAGAAATGGAATAAGGAGAGAAGAGAAAGAGAGATAAATGTTTAGAAGTTATGTATTCTTGTGTCTAGAAGTTGGAATGAAATGAAATGAAAATAAATATTTTATGTTTTCTTGAGTTTGAAAAGTAAGTGAAAAATATAATGTAATTTTGTGTATTTGATTATTTTTTCTTTAAATCCGTTCATTTTAGAAGGGAATATTACTAGGGGTGTGCAAACGGGTATACCCGACCCGTACCCTTTTGATGACAAAATACATACCCGTGACCCATATAATATATTTTGAGGCTAAATCTTCCTAGGGCTTCCGCAGTTGGAATGATCATATTTATTTTGCAATCACATGGAAAAACTCAAGCATTAAAAAGAAGCGCAGTTGCGTCCGCAGTTGCTTAAGCTTCCCAGGGCTTCCGGGAGTTGTGCGATCCATTTTCATAGAGATTGATATCCGGTAGGTGTAATCATCTTTTTTGGAATGATCATATTTATTTTGCATTGGGTTCTTTTTAATTTGCTACTTGATGACTACACATGTTATTTTGATTACATTTACACTTCGCTGAAATTTGGGTTGGAAAGACAAATTTGCCTTTAATATAGAATGAGTTTGGATAATTTGATCTTTTAGTGTTACGTTATTTCCGTATGTTCACATTGATTTCTAGTTTAAGGCTTATTATGTTCTTTTCCATTATGTAAGAGGTGTTAGTGAAACTTGCATGGGATTTCTTTATTTATAGTTTGATCGTATGAATGAAAAAAGATATGAGATTTGGTGAAATTCTTTCCTCTTTTTAGCTTCTTCCTCTCTGATCTGGTTTAACCCTATCACGATTTTTCCGACAGACCGAGTTTGAAACCAAAGTTTTCATAGCCACCAATCATACCTCTCGATCGTTGTTGCTGAACCACTGTCTACGTCGCTACCGCCGAGACTTCTTCTTTATGGCGATCGATTCCCCTCTCTGGCTTCGTTTGCTCCGTAGCCACAAAACCGCACTCGTACAACGCCTCTGTTCCACCACCACAGCAATTGTCGCACACTACCGTGCAAGCATTTTGACTAGAGTCCGACAACAAGATTTTCGGCGATTGTTATCTGCTATAAAACGGAATTGCCGAGATGGACGAAGAGAGGGTATCATAGTCGTTCCGTCTCTCATCGGAATTCAATCTCTATACCATGACAAACACTCGCAACCAAGAAGTAGACAACACTCTCAAGGACCATGGCAAGGCCATCTCGGATCTTCAGACAACCCTAACCACGTTGATGAAACAACAAGAACAGTTGATGAAACAACAGGTTCAATATCTGAAACAACAAGAAGAGATCTTACGAGCATTCAAGGAACATTCGTGCCACGGCAGCCTAGGCGGTGGCGGCTCCAGAACGAGTCTGTTCAGTGACACGGATTCGCGGGGCGGCACTCGTCCTATGCTAATCGGAAAGGTCGAGTTTCCCTGGTTTTCAGGAGCAGACGTAGAAGCATGGGTCTATCGTTGTGAACACTTCTTCAACATTGATGAGACACCCGAAAACATGAAGCTCCGGTATGTAGTGATTCACCTCGAAGTAGATGCCATCCAATGGCATCACGCTTTTATGAAAACGAGAGGGACTACGGTTGCAGAATTGTCTTGGAAGGACTATGTGCGAGCCATATCGAGTCGATTCTTGAATGCAATGTTCGAAGATCCTATGGAGGAAATAGCTTCTCTCACATAGATGGATGAATTGCATGATTATAACACCTCCTTTGACGCACTCTTAAATAAGGTAACCCTGATCGAAACCCAGGCCGTTAGTTTGTATCTTAAGGGGCTCAAACCAGAGACTAGGGACCAGTTAAAATGTTCAAGCCTCGAACCTTACACGAGGCGTATGGGCTAACAAGAATACAGGCTATTAACAACTCGAACCTGATGAGTAAACTCATGGATGTGGAAGGAAGATCTCTACAAACCAAGAGTAATGAAGCGGCCAGGATAACACCGCCGATGAATGCTTATAAACTTCCTTTGCTGCCAAGTCCAACAACCGAGGCACCGACTTTTAAACCGGGAACTCTTAGCTCAAGGCGGTTGACGGGTGATGAACTTGAGTTGAAAAGGGCAAAAGGGGAATGTTTATGGTGTATAGAAAAGTTTGTTCCAGGGTACAACTTTAAGAAAAAACAACTTTACATACTCGAGTTGGTAGAGGATGAAAAACAGGGAATAGGATGATGACAAGGTCCCCTTGAATTTACTTCTTGTGGACAAGAAGTGGGTTAAGGGGGGAGTATTGTTATATTATTTCCGTATGTTCACATTGATTTCTAGTTTAAGGCTTATTATGTTCTTTTCCATTATGTAAGGGGTGTTAGTGTAACTTGCATGGGATTTCTTTATTTATAGTTTGATCGTATGAATGAAAAAAGATATGAGATTTGGTGAAATTCTTTACTCTTTTTAGCTTCTTCCTCTCTAATCTGGTTTAACCCTATCATTTAGGTATACAAGAGGAAGTACTACCGATTACCGAAGTGTTTTCCAAATACAAGGTTTATTAGGGATGGACAATACCTTAATTTAAATTAATGGTGTGAATTTCTGACACGACACGTAAACACGGAATGGACGTAACACAATTTGTGGTTTGAGTTTAATTTAAACGGGTTCGGTTAGTTTTGAGGTTAACTCATGAACACCTTTAGCTAAACGGGTCGTGTTCGGGTTGACCTAAAGGGTTCCTAGGTTGTTCTTTTTAATCCGTTTTATTTTATAAATTTTTAAAAATATATAATTGTTAATATTAGTTAAAACTACTTTGTGCACTTTTGTAATTAGTTCATTCTTTGTAAAGTCTTTTGTATCATTCACATTTATAGATTGATTTGAATTCACATCGTATTTGGTGTTGTAACAGCTGCCACAAAAATGTCTAAAATTTGACAAAAGATAAAACCCTAGAGACTATAAGTGTGATTATAATAAAGTCCAGGGTTTAAAATAAAAATTTAGGATTTTAAGACCTTATCGGACCGCTAAGGTCAAACCTAACGGTCCGATACGGGCGTAGGAAATTAGGTAGAGGTCCGCTAAGGAACCCCCACCCTGTCTCATTGGGTGGCGGACCGCCACCATATAGGGTAACGGTCCGCTACTTGGTCGTTAAGCAAACAATCCGGTTAAGCCACGTGTATAGTGACTATTGGTCACATTTTGTGACACGTGTACTTGTGGCGGACCGCTACGCCAGGAGGTAACGGTCCGCCAGCCGCAAACTCATCAGAATCTGCCACGCGTAAGGGTGGCGGATCTCTACGCTTCCTGGTAACGGTCCGCTAGCCGCAAATCCATGTTTGGTCCAATCAGAAGTTGACGTATTGGGCTGACGCCATCCAAGGCGGTGGCGGACCACCACCTGCCTACGTTGCGGTCCGCTATGGGTCCATTTTCAGCCTATAAATAGTTGAGTCGTTTCAAATGATTCTTTCACACCAAAACCGATTCCAACTTCCACATTGTGTTCTAGAGGCTTGTTAGACGACTCCCGACATTCCTGGATCGATTCCCGCTCCTCGTAGTGCCCGGTTAAGCAAGAAACGCTCGTAGAAAGGTCGGAACGCTAGAGAAATCAAGTTAAGAAGCTAGACGTTAAGCTTTTGACTCTAGAGGCTCATTCCTACAACAAAGGTGAATACTTTATCTCTTTTAAAACTAGTGTCAAACATTTTATTTGCATAAATCGCCAAATAAAGGTTAATGAAGTAATGCTCAACGTTCTTCTACAAACAAGCATTCAGGCCATAGTTATATGTTAAACTTGCAAGGGATACACGGGTTACGGGTGAAATTCCTGAACTGCGGCCGGTGCTTATCTTATAGCAAATCCGGAGGCGTACACCTGTCCTCTATTATAAGCTATAACATCAGTGTATACTGTGGTACGATTGAACATGACGGGCCTGCTGAGTGTGTAGATTGAACATGAAGTTGTGATTATGAAATTAATACTTATTTGTGCCAAATGATTTTTATGTCAAGATATTGTATTCACCAGCCTTAGCGCTGACGTTTTATTTTCAAAATGTTTTCCAGGTAACGAATAAAACATGATGAGAAAGGAATATGGATAGACACATGATCTGGTCCAGGAAATAAAAGGATGGAATGCACGTAGGATTCTCAAGCCTCGTGTAAAAGGAAATCCTAAAGAAAGGAGATAGGACCAGGGAACTGATCAACCTTGCGTTGTACTATTTCCGGTGGCTTGTCATGTATTTGATTTCAAACGTTGTTTTGTAATCAAATGAGAAGTGTATTGAGACCCTATGATTATAAAGTAAATACAAGACTTTTGTTTTCCAACTGAGTTTTGATATTTACCAATACAACCCTTGAGGTTCAGCAAATGATGAAACGATCCTTTTGAAAAGTTTTTCGCTGTATTTTATAAAAACTCTGAAATCAAAGAGACAATGATACCAATCGGGCTCACACACGTCCAGGGGGTGCCTGAGGCGGGGTGTGACATGTTGGTATCAGAGCCACAGGTTTTAGCGAATTAGATACTTGGATCTAGTATCTAAGCTTTAACCATTGATGCTTTTAAGATAAGAAAACAAGGTGACCTTCTGACCGGTATGTAGTTATCTGACAAATGAAAGTGTTCTGTCTAAGGAGAGAGCGGTGTATAAATCTATCCTAGACCCGTCGCTCTTACGTGGGAACATATCTGTTGGAGGTACTACTTTGGGAAGATAACCATCCTTGTAGAGCTTTAACTAAGATTAAGATACTGGCTTTAGTATCTAAGTCTTACAAATAAAATAAGTACTAATATATTAAGATTGCAGATGTCTGGAGAAAATATTATTCCGTATTACGATGCTAATCGCCCTATTAAGCAAGAATATCCGGAATATCATCCGTTAGGATCATAACAGAATCCTATTGGTTCACCGTACTATAATAATGACCCATTTGTTGTGCTTCCTAATTATCCTGAACACCACCCTCAATCCCAAAACTCTTCCCGCCAATGTATGGATGGATGTTGGATCAGATTTTAGCAATTGGAATACTGCTGCCCAATCTGCGTAAGGAAATGAGGCACAATCAAGCCAAGTTCAATCATCAGAAGAGGATCCTTCTGAAGACACTCATTACCAAGCTGCTTCTGAAAACCCTAATGACTATCCATTTAATAACCCAGTGTCAAACAGTACTGATTATCAATCCTATAACTCTGGATCCCAAGTCTTGTCTGACCCCTATATATATCCTGAACCTCCATACGATGGTCCTTTCAAACACTATTTCCAAGCTCCACCTGGATACCAAAATGCCTATAACGATATTATGGTTGGACTCTGTGAACCTCCACATAAATATGGTTATGAGCATAGTATGCCTTCTTCCCCTATTGAATTTTTAGATCGTTCGTTACGTCAAACAGACGAGATAACAAGGGAAAAGATTGCGGACAAGGCAAGGACCAAGTTCTATGGAAAACAGGTTTACGAATATGGAGAATATCTGATGACCTTGGGGAAAGAGTTGATGAAAGATTAAATCCGTTGTATTTTATTTCTTGTATTGTAATATATTTTATTTTAATAATAAAGTATCTTTTGTTTTAATTTCATAATTGTTGAAAAGGGCAAAGGTCCTAGTTTTTTCGTAAATTTGCTCCTGCTAGTTATTTTTACCGTAAAACAAATGAAACTACTATAGAACTTAATTAGGAAACTGAAAGTTCTACTTTCAGAAGCCTCAGAGAAATAGGAAACCCTAGTGTTCCCTATAATCCTTCTATAAGTTTTCATTCCGCTACAACTGCTGGAAGCTATAACATCACTCCTCCTTATCCACAAAATTTTCATGAGAGATACGCCAAAATTCCTTATGAAAATGATCCTGAAGAAGAAGAGCGTGCTGATTCTAATATACCTTATGTTCCTTACTATGAGACGATTCCTATTCCTGCTCCGCATATAAATGAGAATGCATCAGGAAATGAGAGGGAGAGCAAATGCTATTGAACCGAATAGCTGAACTAGAGAGAGAAAATGTTGAAGTAGCACGGAATGCTCTTTTAGTTCAAGCTCTTGAAGAGAAGAATTTTAGAAATTTTTAGAAACAACGATTTTTACATGTGTATTTTCTTCTTGTAAATGTTTTATCAATAAAAAACTCTGTTTTACATCAATTCTTGTTCTTTTGATAGCATATCTAAACAAACTGGACCATCTCAAAACACGAGAGGCAAGAAAAAGCAAGCAGTAATTGATAATGCTGCTGATAATAACGAGTCTCGAAAGGAACTCCAAAAGATGATAACGGAAGGAATCAAAGATTCTCTTCCGATGATCTTTACGGAGCTTGAAAAGAGACAAGCCGATAGAATATCTGTTCAACCTTGAATTCCTCAATCTGTTCACTCTCGACATACTCGAACAGTTACTCAATCGAAACCTGTTACTCTTGAACCAAAGGGTTCTATTTCTCATAAGTCTAAGAAGACTGAAAGGGAAGAATATTACCATAACTCTTCTGAAGATGAGAGTATGGGTAATAATTATGGGCATATAACGAAGAAGAAGATAGTTGGTTTTACATATAAAATCTTTCAAGACTGCAAACCTTCAATTTCTCTGGAAAGAAAGGAGGTATAGCCACATTGAGGTGGATTGAGAAGACAGAATCACTACTTACAATCAGCAAATGTGCTGAAGAGGACAAGGTTATGTATGCCTCCAATCTATTCAAAGATCAAGCTCTTGAGTGGTGGAATAACATTATTGCCGCTAAAGGCAGAGATGCAGCCTATGCAATGGGCTGGAGTGCCTTTAAAGCAAGAGTTGAGAAGAAATATGTTCCCTAGAATGAACGGGAACAAATTGAAGGGAAATTTTTAAGTTTAAGGATGATTGGAACAAATCATCAGGAGTACGCCACTAAACTCCTGGAATATTCTTGAATCGTGCCTCATCCTGCAACCCTGAATCCAATCTGATCAAGCGTTATATTTGGGGTTTGATTGGAGAAATCCGCGACATGGTGAAGGTCGCAAATTGTGAAAATCTTGATGATGCTATGGAGCATCATTAACTACCAGCTTGATTAGATATCAAGAAGAAGGAAAGAAGAAGAAGGAGATAGCTGGGCAAGGCCCTAGTGGATCTAATAAATCCAATTTTACTCTCGTAATAACAACTCTTCCATCCCTTAGTGTCCAAAGTGTAGAAGGAGGCACTTGGGACAATGTCGTGCTGGAATTTTCTGCAATTATTGTAAAATGTCCGGACACAAGGCCGAAAATTACTTCTAAAAGAAACCGATTACTTGCTTTGGATGTGGTGAAGCTGGCCACATCAAGATCAATTGTCCAAAATTGAAGAAGACAGATGGGACATGTCCCTAACCTGCCGATGGAGTGAAGAAGAATGCGCGGGCATTCGTTCTTAACACTCACGAAGCAGCAGGTATGCCCGATGTCATTACGGGTACATTTCTTGTCAATAATATTTATGCTCGAGATTTATTTGACTTTGGTGCAAACCAAAGTTTTATAGATCATAGATTTTGTAGACTGTTAAATAAAACTCTAGCTAAATTAGACAAGAAATATGTAGTAGAAACTGCCAACGGTGACCTCGTCCAAATCTCTGAAATCCTTAATGATTGACATATCACATTATCAGGACATATTATGCTTGCAAAATTGTTGCCAATGACTTTGGCAGGTTTTGACATTGTCTTAGGAATGGATTAGTTAGCCTCTAACCAAGCCCGTATCCTATGTGATAAAAAGGCAATAGAACTTCATTCGCCAAAAATAGAGATTCTTACAATCAATGGTGATAAATTATCCAACTCTGTTGGGATAATTTCTATGCTAAAAGCCACCAAATACTTAAGAAAAGGATGCTTATCATACCTTGTTTCTGTAACTACCAACACGAAAGCTAAGATTGAAGATGTGTTGGTTGTGGCTGAATTCCTTGATGTCTTTCCTGACGAACGGCCTGGGATTCTTATTGAGAGAGAAGTGGAGTTCATAATTAATCTCACTCCCTCAAATCGACGATATTTTTGATCAACTCCAAGGAGCTCGTTGCTTCTCTATGATTGATCTTCGTTCTGGTTATCATCAATTGAACGTCCAGGAAGAAGATATTCCTAAAACTGCTTTCAGAACTCGATATGGTCATTATGAGTTCACTGTAATGCCATTCGGACTTACTAATGCACCAGCAGCATTCATGGATATAATGGATCTAGTCTGTAAACCTTACTTAGACAAATTCGTTATCGTATTCATTGACGATATACTCATCTATTTCAAAAGTAAGGAAGATCATGCCAATCATTTAAAAATCTTACTTGAAATTCTGAGAACAGAACAGCTATACGCTAAGTTCTCAAAATGTGAATTCTGGCTGTCAGAAGTTCAATTCCTTGGTCATGTGATCAATGCCAATGGTATTCAAATTCACCCT
Source organism: Smallanthus sonchifolius (assembly GCA_023525975.1). Lineage (NCBI taxonomy): Eukaryota > Viridiplantae > Streptophyta > Magnoliopsida > Asterales > Asteraceae > Smallanthus > Smallanthus sonchifolius. The sequence continues at coordinate 66,543,672 of CM042029.1, forward strand.
GTCAAAATTGATGCCATATCTAAATGGGAAATCCTGAAGTCACCAAATGAAATCCGTAGTTTCCTCGGTCTAGCTGGTTACTATAGGAGATTTATTCAAGATTTTTCTCGAATCGTAGTACCATTAACTTCTCTGACCCGCAAATCAGTCAAATATGAATGGGGTTTTAAAATTTCTAAAGCATTTGAAACTCTGAAACAGAAACTGACTCAAGAACCCATATTGGCTCTGGCGAATGGAAACGAAGGCTTCTCAGTATACTGTGATGCTTCACACACCGGCTTTGGTTGTGTGTTAATGCAAGGAAGAAAGGTTATTGCTTATGCTTCTCTTCAATTAAAAACTCATGAAAAGAATTATACGACTCATGATTTAGAACTGGGCGCCATAATTTTTGCGCTAAAATTATGGAGGCACTATCTATATAGAGTCGAATTCACTATCTTTACTGATCATACAAGCCTAAAGTATATATTTAGTGAGAAGGAACTGAATATGAGGCAAAGACGTTGGATGGAAGTCCTGAATGATTATGATTTTGAAGCCTGTTAGCATGAAGGAAAAGCCAATGTCATGGCTGATGCCCTGAGCAGAAATGAGAATGAGAAACCTAAACGTGTTTGTGCCTTAAGACTCGATCTCTAGATCGATCTTATCACTCGTATCAAGGAATCTCAAAAACTTGCCTTGCAAGAACCCAACCTCGAGAAAGAAGGATTGGGAGGCATGATTGATCAGTTGATCAAAGGAGATGATGGAATTCTTAGAATGAATAAGAGAATCTGGGTTCCTGCTTATGGAAATATTCATGAATAAATTTTTGAAGAAGCCCATAAATCTAAATATACGATGCATCCTGGAAGCGATAAGATGTATAAAAACCTTAAGGCCAATTACTGGTGGATAGGAATGAAAAAGCATATCGCTATCTGTGTTGCAAAATGTTTAACATGTTCTCAAGTGAAAGATGAACACCAAAAGCCTTCAGGCTTGTTACAGCTTCAGCAGCTCGAAATTCCTATCTGAAAATGGGAAATGATAACCATGGATTTCATTACGAAGCTTCCCCGAACAAGTCAAGGGAATGACACTATCTGAGTTATCATTGATAGACTTACTAAGTCTGCTCATTTTCTCCCGATAAAATATACGTTCAACATGGATAAGTTGGCACAGTTATACGTTAATGAAATCGTAACATCACACGGTGTTCCGTTATCTATCGTGTCAGATAGAGATAGTAGATTTACTTCTCGATTCTGGGAAAGTTTCCAGAAAGCTCTTGGTACTAAATTGAATCTTTGCACTGCCTATCATCCTCAGACGGACGGGCAAAGCGAAAGAACAATCCAAACTCTAGAAGATATGTTAATGTAACATCCCAAAAATAATGAAACGAATAAATATAGTGAGACCGGTGATTTAGTTGGAATATTTAAACAAAAAGGGAGCAGGCCTGGGCCCGGCTTCAATGGGCCGAGGGAAGCCCATGCACATAAGAGGCAAGGCAGCCCTCTTCCCTGCTCATTTCCCCAACTCACGCAGCTTTTAGAGAGAGAAAGGAGAGCTCGGGTCTAGAGAGAGAAAGTGACGGATCAACTCGGGAATTCAGGAGAACGTTGCTGCTGTTCTCGTGATCATATCCTCTGAATCAGAAATCCAATCCAGGTAACGATTCGATCACATTATGAGTTTTTGTTCGTTTTGGGAGTTTTCGGGTTTTGGCTAAAAGATAACGATTTTTGCGGATGAAACTTGAAAGTGAACTTAGGTATAGCATCTAGAATGAAAAACGAACGTTTTGATCAAAGAAAATCTAGATATCGACATGATCAGATTCGCATGCAGAACATTCGGATTTTTGGGGAAGGCGATAAGTGCAGACCCATCGAAACTACTTAGTTTCGATATGTGCAGACCCATCGAAACTACTTAGTTTCGATATGTGCAAACCTATCGAAACTACCCAGTTTCGATATATGCAGGCCCAATCAAAACTACCATAGTTTCGATATGAGCCCCCGATCCGAAGCTAAGATAATACATAAGTTACTTATCGAAACTACCTATCGAAACTACCTATCGAAACTATCTATCGAAACTACCTATCGAAACTACCAAGTTTCGACAGAAAACAACCTATCGAAACTACCAAGTTTCGATATAAGCTAATCAATCGAAACTACTATGTTTAAGCATAGTAATGTCTAGTGTCATCTAGGAGCACCATCTTATGTGTATGACTTTATTATACAGATCGTGAGTGACATTAGTGAAGCCCAGTAGCCAGCTTAGTGTATTACAGAAACTACTCATCAGGTGAGTTCTATGTGCCCCCTTCTATATTATGTGCAAATGTTTTCAAATGTTTTGGGGCTGAAATGTATACACTAAGTGAATAAATGTTATGAATGTCAATGTGATCATATGTGTTATACAAGTATATATATATACCTATACACGAAAGAGAAATTATGAATAAAGAATGAAAAGCATGATTATAAAGAATGAATGAAAGTATAACACAATATGAAAGAATGAAATCCTGCTTTATATCCATGTATATATTGCTTGCCAAGTACAGAAAACGTTATGGACGCTTCGATGATAACGGCTACTTCGGTAGACGGACGACCACGTGACTATCATACAACCGGGACAAGTGCGTTCCTTCATCAGCTAGGACGTACGAATGCCACAAGTGCGTTCCTTCATCAGCTAGGACGTACTAGAGTTATTAACGGACGGTCTAAGAAAAATTGGCATCTTATAGTAGAACGGTTGTATAAATAATAGTCGCATGGGAAACGGATACCTTCGGGTAGACGGGCGAATTACGGCCTACGACGGTAGGACGGTTGTAAGTCATGACGGACGGACAAAGGTTGCCGGACGGTTGTAAGAATAAAATGACGGACGACACTTGTTGCCGGACGGTTGTAAGTATAGGTGGGCCATGACGATGGACCACGGCGATTGTCTTTGTGACATTCGTAAGCAAATGACGGGTTGATCACCCTTATATAGTATGACCCATGAAAGTAAAGAAAGAAAGAAAAGAAAGAAAAAAAAGGGTGAATGCATATATATATATATATGAAATCACAAAGATACAGAAAAGAAAGATGAAAGAAAGACAAAAGTTCTGAATACGTATTTATATGAATGACTATACAGTAATGCATACTTATAAAGTAAAGAAAAGAATGTTTATATCAACTCGCATTAAACTAGAACTCACCAGCGTTAGCTGACTTTTAGTATACATTTCAAGTAAAGGAAGAAAAGTTCGTGCGATGGCGTGAAGGTTACCCGGCACAATACTGACATCCCACTTTTGTTTGTTAAGACTTCCGATGTTATGTAATGTAATTGAATGATGAATGTTTTAAATTAAAGTTCAGTATTTATGGCTATGTTTATGAGTAAATCCAACAAGTGAGGTCACCCGAGAAAGGGGCCTTACAAGTTGGTATCAGAGCAATAGTTTGAGAGATTTAGACATCCCTAAATGTCTAGACTAAAACTGATTATGGGACCAACGCACGGATGTCAGTATGGGTAACCAACGCCAACGCTAGCACGGTAAGTAAGTCATAAAGTTAATGCTCTTGCATAGGAATAGATACCTTAACTTAGAACAAATAGATGTTAATGCCACGACTGATTTGAAGAGTTTCGAACCCGAAAAGCAATGTAAATTAGTAATCACAAACCGGTCACTGTAATTAAGAATTTACCTTGCTCGTACTGTTCCAAACTATGATCTAAAGAAATGACATTGATGTATTCCCTTTATGACTATCAGGAAATTAAGAAATTATGGCTGGCGGAGGAAGAACTGGACGACGAGGCGGTCGCACTAGCCGAGTAGGTAGACCTCCGTTGAACCGAAGAATTGAAGAAGAAGAGAGTGTGCACGCAGAGCACACCGAAAGTGTGCATGAAACAGAAGTGACCCCAATTAGGGACGACAGTCCAGGGCCTATACAGTTGGAACCTGAAGTCAGGGATGCTATTGCCCGTGAAGTCGTGCTCACTTTGAAGAAGGTATTGCCCGATCTACTATCCGAGGCAATAAAGAAAAGTAAAGAGGAGGATGAAGGTGACAATGAAGAGAAAGTATATGATAGTGATGGGGATGAAATAAAGATAGGATCGAGCAATCGTGGGTGCACTTACAAAGGTTTCAAGGACGGAGACCCACCCAAGTTCGATGGGAGCAAAGATTCAGTGGCAACGCTTGAATGGATTGAGAGGATGAGTGCTGTAATCAACATCAGCGAGTGTCGACCAGACCAGGCTGTTAAATATGTTGCTCATTCTTTCACCAACGAGGCCCTAGGTTGGTGGAGGAACATCCAGGGGACAAAGTCCCCAAACGCTCTTGCAATAATGACATGGGAAGAACTGAAAAAGCTGGTAATTCAAGAGTTCTGTCCCCAGAACGAAATTGATCGAGTGGAAAATGAATTCCTAAACCTTAAAGCTGGCAACAAGACACACCGCCAGTATACTTCTAGATTCAATGAGTTGGCACAGCTGGTACCCCACCTGGTGGAGACAGAAGAGCGAATGATCAAGTATTATGTGAAGGGCCTACCTCAAAGGGTCCGTGTCCATGTGAAAGCCAACCTACCCTCGACCTTCGAGTCGGTAGTGAATCTGAGCGGAATCGTCTACGACGATTATGCCAATGAGGACCCACCAACAGAAACCCAAAAGAGAAAGTGGGAGAACCCGTCTAGAGGCACCGGAAGAGGGAACGTAATAACTGAAAATAAGAAACCAAGGTCGGACAAATATGAAACCTGCAAGAAATGTGGAAGGCAACATTTTGGCGAATGCCGGGTCGGCTCCACCAAATGTTACAGGTGTGGGAAGGCGGGGTACTATTCTCGTGACTGCTTAAGAGACACTAAATGCCAAGTATGTGGACTGTTTGGTCACCTGACTAAGGATTGCAGAAAAACCAGACAATCTGGTTCGGGAAAAGAAAAGGAACACGAACAACCAAAGACTAGGACTCGAGCTTACGCCCTGACTGAGGAGGAAGCAAGGGGAAATCCTGATGTTGTGTCAGGTACGTTCCTAGTTAATGATGAACATGCGGCTATATTATTTGACTCGGGTGCTAGTAAAAGCTTTATATCAAATGCCTTTAGTCGAAAACTGAATTGCACTATCAACACAGTAGTAAAGGCCTTTAGTGTACAAACTGCCGTTGGTAAAAATTCGGCAGTATTCCAAGTAACAGAGGATTGCATAATAGAAATAGAGGGTCATAAATTTCCTTCTAGATTATTCCTTCTCACCTTAGGAGGATTCGATATAGTATTGGGTATGGATTGGCTAGCTGCCAACGAAGCTCAAATCATATGTAAACGTAAGAGGATACACCTCAAAGGTCCTAGCGGCAGTCCGATTACGGTTTATGGGGATTGGAATTGCACAATGCCGAACGTCATCTCGATGATTAAGGCCGAAAGTTACATGAGGCGCGGCTGCGAAGCTTATCTGGCATATGTTATAGACGATAGAATGAAAACGAAAGAACTCAAGAATGTACCCGTGGTGTGCAATTTTCCGGAAGTATTCCCTGAGGATCTACCTGGGTTGCCACCCGATCGGGAAATAGAATTTCAGATTGATTTACTGCCAGGAGCTGAGCCCGTTGCCAAAGCCCCCTACCGATTGGCTCCGTCAGAAATGAAAGAATTGATGTCCCAACTAGAGGAACTAACCGAGAAAGGATTTATTAGGCCGAGCATCTCACCATGGGGCGCTCCAGTACTATTTGTAAAGAAGAAGGACGGCAGCATGCGCATGTGCATCGACTACCGCGAATTGAACAAGAGAACAGTAAAGAACAAATACCCACTACCTAGAATAGACGACCTTTTTGATCAACTGCAAGGTGCGAGTTGGTTCTCAAAGATCGATCTTAGGTCGGGTTACCATCAGTTGAAAGTAAGAGAAGAAGACGTACCAAAGACCGCGTTTCGCACGCGTTATGGGCATTATGAGTTTCTCGTGATGTCCTTCGGATTGACCAACGCACCAGCAGCGTTCATGGATTTGATTAATAGAGTATGTCGACCAATGTTGGATCGATCGGTGATAGTCTTTATAGATGACATACTGGTGTATTCAAAAAGCAAGGGTGATCACCACTGTCACCTAAGAGAGGTTCTGGAGGTGCTAAAACAGGAAAATTTGTACGCAAAATTCTCCAAATGCGCGTTCTGGCTTAGGGAAGTCCAATTCCTAGGTCATGTAATAAACCCAAACGGCATCATGGTGGATCCTGCAAAGATCGAGACAGTAAAGGAATGGAACATCCCAAAGACACCAACAGAGATACGAAGCTTTCTAGGGTTGGCAGGCTACTATCGAAGGTTCATCCAAGATTTCTCAAGAATTGCCTCGCCGCTAACCAAACTGACACGGAAGAAAGTAAAGTATGAATGGGGTCCAACCCAAAACAACGCGTTTGAGGAACTTAAGACACGATTAACTCAAGCCCCCGTCTTAACACTACCGGAGGGAAATGAAGACTTGGTAGTCTACTCTGACGCTTCAGGGCAGGGTTTAGGGTGCGTACTCATGCAATGAGAAAAGGTAATTGCTTATGCATCGCGACAACTAAAGGTTCATGAAGTTAACTACCCAACACACGATCTAGAATTAGCAGCAGTAGTTTTCACGTTGAAAATATGGAGGCACTATTTGTATGGAGTTAAATGCACCATCTACTCCGATCACAAAAGCCTGAAGTACTTCTTCGAGCAAAAGGAATTAAACATGAGGCAAAGGAGGTGGTTAGAGCTGCTGAAGGACTATGACTGTGAGATATTGTACCATCCAGGCAAGGCAAACGTAGTGGCTGACGCTTAAAGTAGAAAGGAAGAATCGGCACCTATCCGGATCAAAGCGTGTCAGTTGATTATAACGCCAGACTTAATGGGTGAAATATCAAAGGCACAAGATGAAGCATTGTTAGAAAGAAATGTGAAACGGGAAAGAATAGTAGGACAACAAGTGAACTTAGATGCGAATGCATACGGAGTACGAACTAGGTTTGGCCGGATGTGGATACCTAAGATTGGTGAGCTTAGAGCCAAAATACTCGATGAGGCCCATAAGTCTCGCTATTCTATCCACCCCGGGACAAACAAAATGTATCAAGACTTGAAGAAAGAATACTGGTGGCCTGGCATGAAGAATGATGTGACAGAATACGTGAGCAAGTGCCTAACGTGTTCTCTAGTTAAGGCCGAGCACCAGAAACCATGCGGTAAAATGCAACCTTTACCAATACCGGAATGGAAGTGGGAAGAGATCACGATGGACTTCATTACCAAGCTACCGTGAACAGCTAAAGGCAATGATACCATTTGGGTGATCATCGACCGCTTGACAAAGAGTGCTCACTTCTTGCCAATACGAGAAACTTCTTCTTCTGAAAAGCTAGCAGAAATATTTATCAAGGAAATTGTGAGCAGACATGGTATGCCGCTGTCGATTGTGTCCGACAGGGATACTAGATTCACGTCAAGGTTTTGGAAGAAATTCAACGAAGCAATGAGCACTAGACTGAACATCAGCACCGCTTACCACCCCTAAACCGATGGACAATCGGAAAGGACCATTCAGACCTTGGAGGACATGCTCCGGGCCTGTATCATTGACTTCGGTGGGAGTTGGGACAGCCATCTACCATTGGCAGAATTTTCATATAACAACAGCTATCACTCGACTATTGGCATGCCGCCATTTGAAATGTTGTATGGGAGGAAATGTAGGACCCCGGTTTGTTGGGGGAAAATTGGACAGAAGGATTTTGCAAGTCTCGAAGTGGTCAAAGCTACTTCTAAGAAATTTGATCAAATCAAGGCTCGTATGAAAGCCGCAAAAGACAGAAAGAAATCATACGCGGATAAGAGAAGGAGGGATTTAGAGTTTCAAGTAGGGGACATGGTACTGTTGAAAGTATCACCGTGGAAAGGAATCATTCGGTTCAGAAGGCGTGTCAAACTAAGTCCAAGGTTTGTCGGACCTTTCAAGATTTTAGCAAGAGTGGGTCAAGTTGCTTACAGACTCGACCTACCCGTCGAGCTTAGTGGAATACACCCTACGTTCCACGTGTCGCACTTACGCAAGTGCCTAGCTGACGACACAGCTCACATACCTTACGACGAGATCGAAGTGGATAACAGTCTAAATTATGTAGAGGAACCAATAGCCATTCTTGACCGAGCTGAGAAATGACTACGCAATAAGTCGATACCGTTAGTCAAGATACAATGGAAGCACGGAAAAGGGTCAGAAGCTACGTGGGAAAAAGAAGATGAGATGAAGGGACTATACCCTCAATTGTTTAATGTATGAACAGTTTCGAGGACGAAACCTCTTTAAGGAGGGTAGACTTGTAACATCCCAAAAATAATGAAACGAATAAATATAGTGAGACCGGTGATTTAGTTGGAATATTTAAACAAAAAGGGAGCAGGCCTGGGCCCGGCTTCAATGGGCCGAGGGAAGCCCATGCACATAAGAGACAAGGCAGCCCTCTTCCCTGCTCATTTCCCCAACTCACGCAGCTTTTAGAGAGAGAAAGGAGAGCTCGGGTCTAGAGAGAGAAAGTGACGGATCAACTCGGGAATTCAGGAGAACGTTGTTGCTGTTCTCGTGATCATATCCTCTGAATCAGAAATCCAATACAGGTAACGATTCGATCACATTATGAGTTTTTGTTCGTTTTGGGAGTTTTCGGGTTTTGGCTAAAAGATAACGATTTTTGCAGATGAAACTTGAAAGTGAACTTAGGTATAGCATCTAGAATGAAAAACGAACGTTTTGATCAAAGAAAATCTAGATATCGACATGATCAGATTCGCATGCAGAACATTCGGATTTTTGGGGAAGGCGATAAGTGCAGACCCATCGAAACTACTTAGTTTCGATATGTGCAGACCCATCGAAACTACTTAGTTTCGATATGTGCAGACCTATCAAAACTACCCAGTTTCGATATATGCAGGCCCAATCGAAACTACCATAGTTTCAATATGAGCCCCCGATCCGAAGCTAAGATAATACATAAGTTACTTATCGAAACTACCTATCGAAACTACCTATCGGAACTATCTATCGAAACTACCTATCGAAACTACCAAGTTTCGACAGAAAACAACCTATCGAAACTACCAAGTTTCGATATAAGCTAATCAATCGAAACTACTATGTTCAAGCATAGTAATGTCTAGTGTCATCTAAGAGCACCATCTTATGTGTATGAATTTATTATACAGATCGTGAGTGACATTAGTGAAGCCCAGTAGCCAGCTTAGTGTATTACAGAAACTACTCATCAGGTGAGTTCTATGTGCCCCCTTCTATGTTATGTGCAAATGTTTTCAAATGTTTTAGGGCTGAAATGTATACACTAAGTGAATAAATGTTATGAATGTCAATGTGATCATATGTGTTATACAAGTATATATATATACCTATACACGAAAGAGAAATTATGAATAAAGAATGAAAAGCATGATTGTGAAGAATGAATGAAAGTATAACACAATATGAAAGAATGAAATCCTGCTTTATATCCATGTATATATTGCTTGCCAAGTACAGAAAACGTTATGGACGCTTCGATGATAACGGCTACTTCGGTAGACGGACGACCACGTGACTATCATACAACCGGGACAAGTGCGTTCCTTCATCAGCTAGGACGTACTAGAGTTATTAACGGACGGTCTAAGAAAAATTGGCATCTTATAGTAGAACGGTTGTATAAATAATAGTCGCATGGGAAACGGATACCTTCGGGTAGACGGGCGAATTACGGCCTACGACGGTAGGACGGTTGTAAGTCATGACGGACGGACAAAGGTTGCCGGACGGTTGTAAGAATAAAATGACGGACGACACTTGTTGCCGGACGGTTGTAAGTATAGGTGGGCCATGACGATGGACGACGGCGATTGTCTTTGTGACATTCGTAAGCAAATGACGGGTTGATCACCCTTATATAGTATGACCCATGAAAGTAAAGAAAGAAAGAAAAGAAAGAAAAAAAAGGGTGAATGCATATATATATATATATATGAAATCACAAAGATACAGAAAAGAAAGATGAAAGAAAGACAAAAGTTCTGAATACGTATTTATATGAATGACTATACAGTAATGCATACTTATAAAGTAAAGAAAAGAATGTTTATATCAAATCGCATTAAACTAGAACTCACCAGCGTTAGCTGACTTTTAGTATACATTTCAGGTAAAGGAAGAAAAGGTCGTGCGATGGCGTGAAGGTTACCCGGCACAAGACTGACATCCCACTTTTGTTTGTTAAGACTTCCGCTGTTATGTAATGTAATTGAATGATGAATGTTTTAAATTAAAGTTCAGTATTTATGGCTATGTTTATGAGTAAATCCAACAAGTGAGGTCACCCGGGAAAGGGGCCTTACAGTTAAGAGCATGTGTTGTAGATCTTGGAGGAAGTTGGTACGACCACTTACCTCTAATGGAATTCTCTTATAATAATAGTTATCATACGAGTATAGAGGCTGCTCCTTTTGAAGACTTATACGGTCGTAAAGGTTGAATTCTAGTCTGTTGGTCTGAAATAGGAGAAAATCAGTTGTCTAGACATGAAATAGTCAAGGAAACAACTGAAAAAGTTATCCAGATAAAGGAAAGATTAAAACCTGCTGATAGGAGAGAAATCCATTAGAATTCAACGTCGGTGACAACGTTCTGTTGAAAGTTTCACCATGGAAAGGCGTTGTAAGATTTGTAAAGAAAGAGAAATTAAGTCCTAGATTCGTAGGGAAATCTTGAAAAGAGTTGGGCCTGTGTCCTATCAACTCGAACTACCAGACGAAATGAATGGAGTACATGACGTATTCTATGTGTCAAATCTACGCAAGTGTTTGGCAGATAAATCTCTGGTAATGCCCCTACAAGATGTAGAGGTAGATGAAAGGTTAAGATTTTTGGAACAACCTTTTGCAAATCGAGGACATGCAGGAAAAGAGATTGAAAAGAAAGAAACTGATGATTGTCAAAGTGAAATAGAACTCTAGACGTGGACCTGAGTACACATGGGAACTAGAGTCGAAAATGAGAAAGAAATATCCACACCGATTTGAATAAACTCGAGGAAAAGTTTAAAACAAGGTGGAGAGGATGTAACACCTGCCACAAAAATGTCTAAAATTTGACAAAAGTTAAAACCCTTGGGACTATAAGTGTGATTATAATAAAGTCCAAGATTTAAAATGAAAATTTGGGATTTTAAGACATTAGCGGACCGCTAAGGTCAAGCTTAACGGTCCACTATGGGCGCAGGAAATCAGGTAGAGGTCCACTAAGGAACCCCCACCCTATGTCATTGGGTGGCGGACCATCACCATATAGGGTAACGGTCCGCTACTTGGTCGTTAAGCAAACAATCTGGTTAAACCACGTGTAAAGTGACTAATGGTCACATTTTGTGACATGTGTACTCGTGGCGGACCGCCACGCCAGGTGGTAACGGTCGCCAGGTGGTAACAGCCGCAAGCTCATCAGAATCTGCAACGCGTAAGGGTAACGGTCCGCTAGCCGCAAATCCATGTTTGGTCCAATCAGAAGTTGACGTATAGGGCTGACACCATCCAAGGCGGTGGCTGTCTACGTAGCGATCCACTACGGGTTCCATTTTTAGCCTATAAATAGTTGAGTCGTTTCAAACGATTCTTTCACACAAAAACCAATTCCAACTTCCACATTGTGTTCTAGAGGCTTGTTAGACGACTCCCGACATTCCTGGATCGATTCCCGCTCCTCGTAGTGCCCGGTTAAGCAAGAAACGCTCCTAGAAAGGTCGGAACACTAGAGAAATCAAGTTAAGAAGCTAGACGTTAAGCTTTTGACTCTAGAGGCTCATTCCTACAACAAAGGTGAATACTTTATCTCTTTTAAAACTAGTGTCAAACATTTTATTTGCGTAAATGGCCAAATAAAGGTTAACGAAGTAATGCTCAATGTTCTTCTATGAACAAGCATTTAGGCCATAGTTATACGTAAAACTTGCAAGGGATACACGAGTTTCGGGTGAAATTCCTGGACTGCGGCCAGTGCTTATCTTATAACGAATCCGGAGGCATAGACCTGTCCGCTATTATAAGCTATAACGCCAGTGTATACTGTGGTACGACTGAAAAGGACGGGCCTGCTGAGTGTGTAGATTGAACATGAAGTTGTGATTATGAAATTAATACTTATTTGTGCCAAATGATTTTTATGTCAAGATATTGTATTTACCAGCGTTCGCGCTGACGTTTTATTTTCAAAATGTTTTTCAGGTAACGAATAAAACATGATGAGAAAGGAATAGGACAGACACAAGATCTTGTCAAGGAAATAAAAGGATGGAATGCACATTGGATTCTCAGGCCTCGTGTAAAACTAAATCCTAAAGAAAGGAGATAGGACCAGGGAACTGATCGACCTTGTGTTGTACTATTTCCAGTGGTTTGTCATGTATTTGATTTCAAACGTTGTTTTGTAATCAAATGAGAAGGGTATTGAGACCCTATGTTTATAAAGTAAATATAAGGCTTTTTTTTCCAACTGAATTTTGATATTTACCAATACAACCCTTGAGGTTGAGACAAATGATGAAACGATCATTTTGAAAAGTTTTCCGCTGTATTTTATAAAAACTCTGAAATCAAAGAGATAATGATACCAATCGGGCTCATACACGTCCAGGGGGTGCCTGAGGCGGGGTGTGACAGGTTGGTATCAGAGCCACAGGTTTTAGCGAATTAGATACTTGGATCTAGTATCTAAGCTTTAACCATTGATGCTTTTAAGATAAGAAAACAAGGTGACCTTCTGACCGGTATGTAGTTATCTGACAAACGGAAGTGTTCTGTCTAAGGAAAGAGCGGTGTATAAATCTCTCCTAGACCCGTCACTCTTACCTGGGAACATATCTGTTGGAGGTACTACTTTGGAAGATAATCATCCTTGTAGAGCTTTAACTAAGATTAAGATACTGGCTTTAGTACCTAAGTCTTACAAATAAAATAAGTACTAATATATTAAGATTGCAGATGTCTAGAGAAAATGTTATTCCATATTACGATCCTAATCGCCCTATTAAGCAAGAATCTCCGGAATATCATCCATTAGGATCACAACAGAATCCTATTTGTTCACCGTACTATAATAATGACCCATTTGCTGTGCTTCCTAATTCTCCTTAATACCACCCTCAATCCCAAAAATCTTCCAGCCAATGGATGGATGTTGGATCAGATTTTAGCAATTGGAATACTGCTGCCTAATCTGTGCAAGGAAATGAGGCACAATCAAGTCAGGTTCACTCATCAGAAGAGGATCCTTCTGAAGACTCTCATTACCATGCTGCTTCTGAAAACCCTAATGACTATCCATTTAATAACCAAGTGTCAAACACTTCTGATTATTAATCCTATAACTCTGGATCCCCAGTCTTGTATAACCCCTATATATATTCTTTCAACCACAAACTGTTGAGCAACATGCCCAACAACCAACTGTTTATGCGCTATCCTCAACTCAGTTAGTTTCCAGCGATCACTCAATGACCACCAGGGCTAAAGTTGGTATATTTAAACCCAAATATCATGCAAATTTGGCTTTTCTTGACACACATAAGTTATGTTATGTGCTATTTGCTTCTATCGATCTGAAGGGGTTTAAAACGACTGCCAAAGACCCCAAATGAATGTAGGCCATGCAAGAGGAAATATCGGCTCTCTAACATAATGATACTTGGATGTTAGTACCTAGACCATCTAATACTAATGTTGTTGGCTCAAAGTAGATTTTTCGCACCAAATACCACTCTCATGAATCCATTAAGTGTTTTAAAGCTCGCCTTGTTACTCAAAGTTTCACACAGGTGCCGGGTCTTGACTACATGCATACCTTTAGCCCCGTTGTCAAAGGTTCTACTATACGCATAGTCTTATCTCTTGTCGTCATTAATCAATGGAAGCTTCATCAACTAGATGTAAAAAATGTTTTTTACATGGCCACCTATACATGGAAGCTTTATTTTTTAAATTTCCTTTTTTTAAGATATTTTATATTTTAAGGGTGAAGGGGGCACAACCGTCACTCAAACACTACCCTAACAAAAATACCCAACGAGCGTAAGCCACCTCACTTTTACCCAAATCCAACCCCACCACCCTAAAGGGTTGGGGGCACAACCCTAATACCCTAACCCTCTCTCTCCACCTAATCCATCCAATCATTGTTTGTTTTTCAACCTAAGAACACAGGTACTTGTAGGATCGGTTAATACAAGATGGTTCTATTCTAGTTGAGATTGGCGGAAACAATCACAACTAAGCAATGTAAACAAGTAAACACAAGAAGTACTGATAAATGCAATTTGTATTAAGCTTCAATGGTTACAAGATTATAGAAAAAACTCTAAGAAAAGCACACTTGTATAATGAACCGATACACTACTTATATAGTAACTTAGAATCAAGACAGACCCTTGATTCTAAGGATCAGATCGAACACAAGCCATTGATCTTGTTTACTAGAAGCTGAACTACACGTTAAGACAAAAAATACTACAAAGGATAACTTTCTCAAACGTCTTCTTAGGCATCATTGCTTGGATACTTGGAAGGAGAGCGTTGTTGTCTTTTATTGTCTGCACCAGTGACATTCTTTCTACATGAGATGTGTCAGAGTTGCAGCAGAAAGTTGTCAGTGGAAAAGTTGCTTTTGCTTTGCCAATCAGCAGCAACGATTGATCTTCGACAGATATGGCTATCAGCAGCAAAGTTGGTGATCCGCATCAAGACTCAACTATCCAAAGTTGCTGATGATTTGCCTATCAGCAGCATCTCTGGTCTTCAGCAGATAAGGCTGTCCACAGCAGAGTTGTCCATCAGCAGGAGAACAACTATCCGCAGTAAACAAGCTTATTCACAGCAGCTTGTTGGTCAGCAGCAAAACTGTGGAGTCTGTAGCAGTTGTACTTAGAGAATTTTGTAGCCATCAGTCTTTATATCTACAAACTCCCCCTAGACTGATGCTACCAAAACTCCCTTATTGCTTTTGTTGCTGAAGCTTTTGCATGTTGGCAACTATCCTTGCAACCTCATAGCCTCTAGGGTCCTTGCTGGGATTGTTAAGAGGAAACTCAGACAGAGTCTTGATGTCTTTGCTTGGAATACTGAAGATGGCCTTGCTTGAACATCTTATCTTATGTCCTCTGACATCTATCAAAGTGTACTCATCCTGAGCAGCATTGTAGGACCAACTGATGAATGAAGAGTGGGATTGGAGAGGTTTAGCATCAAAGATTACATCTTTGCTAGGATTGAAGTGATGTTTGATCACAAGCAACAGATTCCTCCCACCTTCATTCTCAGGCTCATGAGTTTCACTTAGCTCCATCATTCTTTGTAGATCAGAATCTTGAAGTCGCATTACCTCATCAACAGATGTATAAATTGATCTTTTTACTTCTGCCCTTCCTCTGAAGACTTCAAACCATTGGTCTTGATTGTTGTAGAACTAGATAACAATTTCTCTTGAATCTTCTAGTGTGGTAGTAGGTATGGTTTTCTTCTTGGAAGGCTGTTGATGAGAAGGAGCTGGGTGTTAGGATTTGGACTCTTTGGGTGGAGAGGAGGGAGGTCTAGGAGGGAGAGTGGAAGGTTTTTGGATAGAGGAAGGAGTGGATGAGGGAGTAGGCTTGGTTTTCTTTTGTTTTCTATCATCTGTTTGAGTGGTTACCCTTTTCTTTGAGCCTGTCTTCCCCAATCTTTCTTCCTCTTCCTTCTTGACTTTGACATATAAGACTTGTAGGTTCATGAAGCTCATGGGACCTAGTCTCTTTCCACTCTCTCCTCTAGCCTTCAGGAAGTCCATCATGACCTTCCTTTCTTCATGGGTCCTAATGTTAAAAAGCAATGATCTTCTTGGTTTTCTGTTTGGCTTTTTCTTCTTCTTCAGCCCTTTTTTTATTTGCCAGTTGACCTTGCTGACACATGAAAGCTCTGTAGATTTCTTTATTTGATAATTTCTCAAGGTAGTCTGCATCCTCACCTTGAGAAATCAGAGCTTCTATCCACTCCTATCTCATTTCTTTGGCTAGTTCAGAGTCAGTTATCCTGAACTTAGCCTCTTCTTTTCTTTTCTCTTTCTTATTCTTCTTTATTGAGTTGTTCCTGCAGCTGAAGAGCTAGAGCTTCATCTTCTTATAATTTTGTAGCTGCAGGAATTTTAACTTTCAGAGCATCCAGTTGCCTCTGTTGTTCTCTGAGGAGAATGGCAGCTTTTCTTTCTTGAATCTTTCTAAACTCTACCATCTCCTCTTCTTCTCTTTCCCTTCTTCTCCTCTCTCTTTCTCTTTTCTCTTTCTTTAATCTTTCTTCTTCTTCTGTCATGATGCCCTTCCCCTTGTCTTTGTTGGATGCCTCTGCTTCAGCTTCATGGATCACAACAGCAGATGTAAGAGATGTTGTTAGGATCTCAGCTTCAGCTTCATTAGCAGGATGAGGAATAGACACAGAGGAAGGTACTACTTCACTCTCTTCCTTTTCTCATTCATTCCCATATATAGCTTTAAAGGCCTCTTTGACATTCTGAGCAGTCACTTTTCTTGCCCCTTCTGCTGCATTCAGTATGACAATTGGTGAGGAGGGAAAGGATAGATCTGAGTCAGAGTCATCCATTGCAGGCCATCCCTCCTTTTCAAGAAAATCTTTGATAAACTTGATCATTGCTTGACTTTCGAAGGAGTTGATGTTGCAGATGTGTGTCCTGAGCTCAAAGACCTTGTGCAGGAAGTCAGGATTGAGGAGCAGGATCTCTTGGATGTTGTTGATTGTGAAAGATGATCCATCACTTAAGAAGAACCGAAAGCCAGAGGACCTAGTACTTGACCATCCTTGCACTTCTAGCCCCTGACTACTTCATTGTAGAAAAATCTTCTCCAACATAGAAATTCTTTTTCTGTTAAAGTACTGATCCTTATTAAGTCAAATATTGGAGCCAGTCTTTGTTCTGATGTTGTTGAGGATTTTGCATGGTGTTCAGGATAGGCCACCCTGTTTGCTTCTTCTAGGAGCCTTTCAAACCAGGGTAGATTATCCTCCATCAAGACGTAGAACCTGTCGATTGCAAGTTCTGCTTAGAGATCTGTAGAAGTGTTGATGCAGCATGATAGGTACAATTCAAGAACCTAAAGTGGATTCAGTGCATTCCAATTCAGCTCTTCTGTTCCACCAAATTCCCGTCCACTCCAGAATCTCTCAGAGAGACCATCATACCCCCAAGCTAGAATAGAGTCAAACTCTAGTTTATGTGCAGTCAGTGTGAATTGAGGGGCAATGGTCTGTGTTGATATGTTTGCAGCAGCAGGAAGTATGCTGAATGACAAAGGTGCGTCTTCATTTTGACTTTCATTCTTCAACACCTCATCCACAGCTCGAACAACTAACTTTCAATCCTCAGTGATATCTTCCTCTTCATCTACTGAGTCTGGCAAGTCATGGATTTGAACAAAAGCAGGTTTGAAGGGAGAACTTTGAAAAGCAGCTTGCTCTTGTATCCATTCATCGAGTCTGTCAGCATCATCTTCCATAGTAACTATCTCCCCCTTTTTGGTTGCATCAGTGCATAAAGTTTCATCTGTTTGAGTGCCCACTGATACAAGAGAGAGTAGTCACCGGAGGGCATTGATGGGCTTCATGCATAGAGACTTGGTGTCATAGTTTGGACACTTCAGCCTCTAGCATTGCCACCCTGGCCATCAATTCCAAATTTTGAAGTTTCACTCTTTCCTCATCCACAATTATGGAATCCTTGGAACTAGATGGGACCTTAGGCCTAGCCTCTGCATCCCCATCACCCTGGTTTTCTTGGCACCTGGGATTCCTCTCAGTGAAGAGTGTTTTAATAGAAACATCCTCACTGTGAGTTTCCGTGGTTAGGGTTTTAGTGATGTTATCACTGTCCTCCTAGTCAATTGATGTACCAGAAGTAGTGATAGCCTTTTCCACATTCACTCTATCGTCACTCTCAGAGTGAACCTTCTTAGGTGATGAACTTGGGCTGGGTACATAGCAACCAAGTCAATCAATACCTCCAAGATTGTGGTAGTTGGAGAAGGTATATCATCTTGACTAGGTGCTTCTGCACTTAAGTTCAGAGAAGAAAAATAATGAAATGGCTCAGCAGGTTGTTCTATGGATCCGGGATGTGATCCTGATCCTAATAGAGAAACTTCCAAGGAAGTCTCTCTAATGGTTTGGCTATCCCTTTTGATATTCTCATCAGAATGTTGGGATTCTGAATGAGGGCTTTTAGGTTGGGATTGGGCCTGTGAGACAAGAATAGAAGAAGGAGTCTTCTTGCTCCTTTTTCTGGTATATTTTGCCGCAATTGGGCCCTATGTTCCAGTTGGGCTATCCAAAACAGGTGTAAGTAGTTTTTGTGCCTGTGCATCCTTAGTAGTATGCACAGGGGTTCGAACTGTGGAAGCAGTTTGTTGTTCAGGTTTTAAAGTGGAGGGTGTGGGATTAGTATCAGTTGGGATTGCTGAACTGTCACCCTGGATACTTTGTATGTTCATCATTATAGATAACAATGGAACAGTGACCCTGAGAACTTTTTGGAAACAGTTCTCATGCTTTGAAAAATATTATTTTTATGACCCAGCATAAGATAGATTCTTACAGGTTTTGAAAGATCTTTTAGTTCATTGTTGAAAACCTCCTGCAAGAACCTTGGGTACATATAAAATGTCTGCTTTGCACCTTCTTGAAGGTTATATCTCAAACCTTCAAAGATGAGATGTGCAAAGTTGAAGCCTTCGCCAGTGACCATACCGTGAATATCATAGGCAAGTGAAGAGCTCACTTGGTGCCATCCACTTCTCTTTTGGGATATGCATTGTAGAAGAGTGTGGCATAAAAACTTCCATGGAGGGCCCATCAGCGCCTTTTCGATGGTATATTCATTCTGATTTCCAATGTACCCTATGGATACAAAGGTCCTCATATACTCTTCCCTTGAGTATGAAACGGCGGCCCCCTCGTCCTGAAGCTTGAGATGTTTTATGAGGGTAGCTTCAGTGACGATGATGTCTTTTCCGTCTACCTTAGCTTGGATTTGGGGAATCCCCTGTTCGGTAGAGTAGACGACGGTGCTCCAAAAGTCATCCATATGAGGGATGTATATGGTGGGGTTGACGGTTAATGCAAAGTATATCTTTGATCGACAGAGAAAATAGATCATGTTATTGAACCCCTCGGACTTCTTTCCTTTTACTAAGTATGTGGTGAGATTGTGGTTGGGTGAGAACTTGTCATCGGGCTGGTTTATATCGGCCTCTGCCATTGTTGTTGGGTTTGGAGGGAAGGAGGAAGGTTTTTGAAAGGTGGTTAAGTATGGAAGGCTTTGTATGCTGTGAATGCTTGAGAGAAAATGCTGAGAGTTAGGTTGGAATTGAATGTGAAGAGGTTAAGGAGAAATTCGATTTGTGTTATAACGGCAGAGGAGGGAAAAAGCAAAGTTACTTGTACAGTACAACCTTATTCACTTTTCACGGTTACAGCTGTAATACACTATAACAGTCATGGTAAAGATTGAAAGGACTTTTTACAGCGGGTAATAGTTAATTTGGACTTATACCCATCAGCAGCAAACTCGGTTGCTGCGGATGGTTAAGTCTATCTGTTGCAAACTTGGTTGTTGCGGATGGTTAAGTCAGTCAGCATTAAACATCGTTGCTGCTGATGGATACAATGGTCAGCCGCAAAGATGTTGTTGCTGACTACCTTAAAGCTCCGTAGGAAAATTGTTCCTGCTAATAACTTAAAGCAATCAGTGGCAAATTCTTTGCTGTTGATAATTAGACCTGTCAACAGCAAAAAAAAAGGTTGTTGCTGACTTATAACTTTTATTTTCAACAAAAGACAAACACATTTAAAAAGAATTTTAGAGACAGATTTTAGTCAAAATTCATCATACTAATAGATTCAACTAAATATCTAAATCTAGTTTCATCAAAAGGTTTTGTAAACAAATCAGCATATTGCTCATTGGTATGAACTTTGGTTAGAATAATTCTCTTTTTCTTAGCTTGATCTCTTATGAAGTGATACCTGATGTCAATGTGCTTTGTCTTGGAGTGCTGCACCGGATTGTTTGTGATTGATATAACACTCATGTTGTCAATGTGAATGGGAGTGGCCATGAAAGTAATCCCATAATCCAGCATTTGGTTTTGTATCCAGATGACTTGTGCACAGCAACTTGAAGCTGTAATGTATTCTGCTTATGTTGTAGAAGTTGATACACGGGTTTGCTTCTTGCACTGCCATGAAATCAGTCTTCCTCCCAGAAACTGACATCCCCCTGATGTGGACTTTTTGTCCAAGTTGCATCTCCCATAGTCACTATCAGTGTATGCATACAGGTTGAACTTGTCATTTTTAGAATACCATAGCCCAAGTCTTGGGGCTCCTTTTAGATATCTAAAAATTCTCTTAACAGCTTGAAGATGTGTATTCTTTGGAGCTGCTTAGAATCTTGCACACAGGCATACTACAAATATGATATATGGCCTTGAGGTAGTGAGATACATGAGTGACCCTATCATTGCACGGTATTGATGTTGATCAGTGTCTTGACCATCTTTGTCTGGAGTCAGTTGATGGTGTACATGCATAGGAGTTCTTGCAACAGTGCAGTCAGCCATCTTGAATCTTTCCAAAATGCTCTTGACATATTTGGATTGCCTGATAAAGATTTTGTTTGGAACTTATTTGACTTGAAGACCCAGAAAGAAATTTAGTTCACCCATTGAACTCATTTCAAACTTTGAGTGCATCAGGATCTCAAAGTCTTTACACAACTTCTTCCTTGTTGATCCAAAGATGATGTCATCAACATAGATTTGTACCAGTAGGATTTCTCTTCCTTCATCTTTGATAAACAAGGTTTGGTCAATGGCACCTCTTCTGAAGTTGTTACTTAGCAGATATCCAGACAGAGTTTTATACCAGGCTCTTGGAGCTTAATGTAAGCCATAGAGAGCTTTGTCTAGTTTGAACACTTTGTTAGGATGTGCAGGATCTACAAAGCCAGGAGGCTGTTTGACATATACTTCCTCACCAATCTTCCCATACAGAAAGGCACTCTTGACATCCATTTGATAAACCATGAAATTTTTGGATGCAGCGTATGCCAGGAAGATTCTGATGGCCTCCAGCCTGGCAACAGGAGCAAAGACTTCATCATAGTTAATTCCCTCTTACTGAGTGTATCCTTGAGCTACAAGTCTGGTTGTTCTTGATAACAATGCCTCTCTTATCTTGCTTGTTCCTGAATACCCATCTTGTGCCTATAGCAGTTTGACCAGGTGGAAGATCAACAAGTTTCCAGACATCATGTCTCTTGAATTGCAGCAACTCTTCCTTCATTGCCTCAATCCAACTGCTGTGTTTCAGAGCTTCATCTATCTTCTTGCGTTCCACCTGAGAAAGAAAATAGGAAGACATGCATATATTGGCCTCATGAGAATTGCTTCTTTTTTGAACTCCTTGGTGAACTTGGCCAATGATATTTTCCAGGGGATATTCCTTGTTGATTCTCTGTGCTGGTACAACATCCAATCGTATCCCTTTCTCAAGATTGCTCTGATTCTGATCAGGAAACTATTCATTCATGGTGGAAGAGTCTTCAATATCAACAACAGCATCAGCGTTATCAGCAGCTGCATCTGCAGCAGAGGCCTCTACAGCATTCACAGATGTGTCTTCATTCGGATTTTCATTTTCAGAGAGGCTGTTGTTGGTGAATTTGAGAGTCTGGTTCTGGCTTCACTGGCTTCAATAGATTCCATAACAGATGGAGGATCAATAGATGGCATTTTCAGTCTGATAGAGGGACTAGGGAACTCCAATATGTAGTCAGAGGAAGATGAGGAAGTTGGTGCTTTGGAAGAGGTAGACTCCATATTTGAGAAGATGAGAGGCTCAAATATTTGTGTGAATGAGTCTATATCAAAGAGCTAGTCTGGGCCTTTTCCCTGTTCACATGCGATGTGTTCCCTACATTCCACATTGGCTGATTCTTCCACTATTCTTGTTCTTGAGTTGAAAACTCTGTAGGCCTTAGATTGAGAGGAATAGCCCACAAAATATCCTTCATCAGATTTGGCACCAAACTTAAGAAGAACCCCATGTGTGATTAGAATGGTGCATGGACATCCAAAAGGTTTTAGAAATCCAATGTAGGGAATTCTTTTGAACCAGAGTTCATATGGTGTCTTGTTGAGAGGCTTGACAATGAGAACTCTATTCTGCACATAGCAAGCTGTACTGACTGCTTCTGCCCAGAATGTGAGAGACAGTTTTGAATCAGCCAACATTGATCTTGATTCAATTAGAGTTATGTTTCTTCTTTCAGCAACCCCATTTTGTTGAGGAGTTCTTGGAGCACTGTATTGTCTTTCTATTCCCTTACTCTCACAGAAACAGTTCAGAGTGTGGTTCTTGAACTCTGTACCTTAATCACACCTTATGATTTTCACCTTTTGATTGCTTTGATTCTCAACTCGAAGAATGTAAGATTTAAGAATCTCAACAGTTTCATCTTTTGTTCTCAAGAAGTATACCCATGAAAATCTGGTATAGTCATCAGTAATCACCAGACAGTATGATTTTTTGCCCATTGACATGACATTTGTAGGACCAAAGAGATCGATATGCAGCAACTGTAGTGGAGTGTCATTTGAATTCAATGTCTTGGGCTTCTGAGAACTTTTATGTTATTCCCCTTCAAGCATGCAATGCAGTGATCCTCAAGTTGGAATTCTTTGTCAGGAAGCCCTCTGACAAGATTTTCATTCACCAACTTGTTAATGGTTTTTCTGTTGACATGACTTAATCTCTAGTTCCAGAGAGTTGATTCATCAACTGATGCCTTTGATAAAAAAAACAAGATACACTACCAAATGGAGTGACCTCATTCATGTCAAGCACATATAGGTTATCTTTTCTCTGAGCAGTCAATAGTGTCTTCTCTAGAGGAGGTTTTTTTAAGCCAGGGGATAGTACAAAACATTCTTTATCTGTGAAAAGCATCCAATGTTTTTGATCACAGACCTGGGACACACTCATGAGATTGAAGTCTAATTCTTTGACATAGTTTACTCGTTCAATACTCATCCTTTCATTGGACATAGTTCCTTATCCAGTGGTTGATCCTCCTTTTGAATCACTCCCAAAGGAAACATATCCTCCATTGAATTGTCTGAAGTTGGAGAGGATGGATCTGTTGCCGGTCATGTGCTTGGAACAACCACTGTCTACAACCCAGGTGTTATCCTTGTGACCTTGTTGTCCCTGCACATGAGAGAGATCTAGTTAGAGGGAGGAACCCAAGAACTTGCAAACTTGGGTAAGTGTGTTGTTGGATCATCAGCATGCTTGCATTCAATGGAACTAATGATGATGCTTGGAGGGATAGGAGATGGGATATTGACTTTCAGTTACTGAGGAGGTGGTTTTCCAGATCTCTTTACTTTGTCAGCAGCTGATGTTGCTTTGGCTGCTGACAGATTTTGTTGCTGAGGACTTTGGCTTATCAGCAGCAGATTTTGTTGCTGCTGATGGTTTAACATCATATGTATTCCTATCCTTCTTTACCTTGTTACCATATGGTTTCTCTGTAGAAGTTCTTTTGTTGATAGGCTTTTGGTTAGGAGGAACTTGATGAAGAATCTGGTTGAAGGGATTAAATTCACAATTTGCAGCAAAGTGGTCTGATTCACCACAGATGATGCAAGATTGTTGAGGTTTTGGCAGCTGCTTCCTTGATGGGGATAGAGAGTTTTTGAAATGAGTTGCCTTGGCTTCAAAGCTTCTTACCTTTTTGTTCTTGTTTGTCTTCTCAAAAGCATGTTGCTTGAGGTTTCTTTGTTGCTGAAGGTAGTAGAAGCAGGTACTGGCAGTATGGTTGTATATGCCACAGACAAAACATGATTTAGCCATTTTGTCCCTTTGGAAGTACACATAATCTTTTCTCTTAAACAAGACCTTTGAAATTCCAGGGGTGAGCTTTGTTGAGCTCAAAAGTGGCTTCCTCCAATGTCTTTTGAACATAATGAACTCTCTCTCAAGGTGCATAACATATGTCAAACACCTTCTTTGGTTGGGTTGATTTGGATTAAGGATTTGGGTTGGTGGAGGTTGAAGACTGTCCCTTTTCAAAAGTTAGCTTTCTTCCTTCCTTCTAGAAGATAGCTGATTTTGATTTGCGTGGTGAATTGAGATACTGGTATTGTTTTTGAAGGGATGAAGGGGCTTGGATTGTTTGGTTGAGTAACTTCAAAGTTAGGTGGTGATGGAGCTTTATTGGTTTCAGTGGAGTCTGAGCATGTGGACTCAGACTCGGATGAAGTGGTGCATTCTAGCACAGAGGTTTCTTGGATAACAGGGTTAAGATTTTGGTTGGCTAGATCAAGGTTGGAAAGATTGAAACTTGGATCATGAATGGCTACATAGTCAGCAGGTGGAGGAACAACATTGTAGGGTTTTTCAGCTTGAAACCCAAGTCCAACAGTTACCCTTTCATGAATTTGAGCATCCAAAAGTCTTTGCAGTTTTTTGGATGCAAACTCATATTTTTCCACATGGACCTTTTGGTCTGCTAATTCAGCTCTTGTAGCCTTTAACTTAACCAGAAGATCATCAATCTGAGTTTCAAGGTTTGTTTGTTCATGTTTTAATGATGAAATCTCTTTCTTTAAACAGTTAATCTTTTCTTTGTAACTGTTTTTAACTTTTTTAAATTCAGATTTCATTTGGTGAAACTCTTCATTTTGATCTATGAGATGCTGGTTATGTTTTCTATATCCAAGAACCTTATCAATACAAACCTGAGTACAAAGATTTTCATATAGCTAGTGGTATCTCTGATGTGTCTGCCATGAGGGCTTGATTGTTGGTAGGAAGATCCTCATACTGGAAGCTCCAGTCAAAGTCAGCAGTTCCAACTGCTACACAAGCTGCAGTTTGAGCAGGAGGAGTGGCATGTTGCTTTTGTTGTTGTCTTGGTTGAGCTTGGTGAGCTTGTCTTGTCTAAGCAGCAGCTGGGTTTGCCTTTGGTGCCTTGCATTCTCTAGCAAAATGACCAAGTTGGTTACAGTTGTAACACCTCAATTTTCTTTTGTCCAAGCCAACTCTCGTATTGGAGTTGTTGCTTGGAATGGGTCTTCCTGTTCTAGAGTAGAACCTTTTTGCTCTTAGAGAGAGCACGGCATAGGAGTGCTGTATATCCATTTCTTCTTATTCATCTGGATGAAAACATTCCAGATCTTCCTTGATAAAGGACATATTTCTTGAGTTTTTAGAGACAAAAGAAGCAGAGGTTGATGTCTGAGGTGGGGCTTCAAGAAGAAATGGTGAGTTGTTTAATTGAGAGGTTGGAGTCTGGGGATGAGTGACAATGGGAGGGTAGTAGTTGATAGAACTGGGAATTGAGTGATCAGAGTGAAGTGCCGAGGAAGTGGTGGTGGATGATGAGGTTGTTGAGTAACTTGAGCTTCTCTCTTTGGCTTGAATCATTTCTAATTCATAGGTCTTCAGCATGCCAAACAGCTCACTCATCTGCAGAGTCTTCAAATTTTCAGTTCTTCTGATTGACACTGTGTAAAGTGTCCAGCAGCTAGGCAGAGACTTGATAAACTTCTTGAGAATGTCTTCATTCTCCAGCTACTTTTGAGCATTGTAGCTCTCCCACAAGGTAAGTGTAACTGTTATACAACACAGTTAGAGAGACTCACCTTCCTTTCAGACAAAGTTCTCTTATTGTTGCTTCAGAATGTCTCTTCTATTTTCTTTCACTTCTTCTAAACCAGCAAACATCTTTTCATGAGCCTCCCATAGCTCCTTAGCAGTCTTGTATCTTCTGAAGTTGTGAAATACTTCATTTGGCAAGCACATTTGGATGGCTCCCAAGGCTTTGAAGTCTACCTCCATCTTCTTGATGTCTTAATCTGAATACTTTGAGGGTTCTTTGGGGACTGATGGACCTTCGAAATCAGCAGAGGCCACCATGGATACATATGGTCCATCTTTAATGGATCTCCACATCCCATACTCTTGATAGCAGAAGAAACTTTCCATCTTGTTCTTCCACATATCATAGTCTTCTCCAGACACCAGTCTTGGTGGTCTATTGATGCTTCCAATATCTTCAAAACCATTATTTTGTGCCATTTTGGATTTGTGATATAGGGTGTCTTAGCAAAGAGATAGTATAGAATAGAACCAGAGAGTGATTAAACAAGTGTGAGTTTGTTTAATCTGAGAGCCAAAGCTCTGATACCACTTGTAGGATCGGTGAATACAAGATGGTTCTATTCTAGTTGAGATTGGCGGAAACAATCACAACTAAGCAATGTAAACAAGTAAACACAAGAAGGACTGATAAATGCAATTTGTATTAAGCTTCAATGGTTACAAGATTACAGAGAAAACTCTAAGAAAAGCACACATGTATAATGAACCGATACACTACTTATATAGTAACTTAGAATCAAGACAGACCCTTGATTCTAAGGATCAGATCGAACACAAGCCGTTGATCGTTACTAGAAGCTGAACTACACGTTAAGACAATAAATACTACAAAGGATAACTTTACTCAAACGTATTCTTAGGCATCATTGCTTGGATACTTGGAAGGAGAGCATTGTTGTCTTTTATTGTCTGCACCAGTGACATTCTTTCTGCATGAGATGTGTCAAAGTTGCAATAGAAAGTTGTCAGTGGAAAAGTTGCTTTTGCTTTGCCAATCAGCAGCAACGATTGATCTTCGGCAGATATGGCTATCAGCAGCAAAGTTGGTGATCCGCATCAAGACTCAACTATCCAAAGCTGCTGATGATTTGCCTATCAGCAGCATCTCTGGTCTTCAGCAGATAAGGTTGTCCGCAGCAGAGTTGTCCATCAGCAGGAGAACAACTATCCACAGCAAACAAGCTTATTCGCAGCAGCTTGTTGGTCAGCAGCAAAACTGTGGAGTCCGCAGCAGTTGTACTTAGAGAATTTTGTAGCCATCAGTCTTTATCTACAGTACTTATACCCGAAAATACTACCCGCAAGGGGTACCCGCGTTGTTGGCGGCGGTGTACCCGTGGTACCCGCTAAGGCTTACCCGATGGCGCCCCCTTCACCCTAAATATGTATATAAAGTTTTCTTTTAAAAAGGAATTTCCTTAATATTTTTTTTTCCTTAATAACTTTGGGTTTAACTTTTAAGAGTTCGACGGCCGGAGGTTAATACCAATATATGGGTTGTCAAGAGCGGGCGCTAAAATTTTTAAGTTTTTAACTCCCCACATTAGCGTGCGGGTTAATCTCACTCGTCCCGCCACACGCGTTTAATAACTTTCGCGTTTGTTTATTTTTTTTCTTGATGTTCCGGTATATATTTTTTTTAAACGGAGTCGTATTCAAGATAGTGTATTATTTAGGTATCGTGGGTTATATCGACCGATGGTTACAAACTAGTAACATGTAGAATGAGACCCACACATAATGAAAAACACTGGTACCATCATCTAACTGTCTTTTATCTATGTTTCGATCTCCATAACCGACTCGTCGTAACTTCATATGTTCCTTTTATTTATTTAACTACGATTCTTTTTATGCTTAGCCATGTTAATATAATTGTCTCAACCATTTAAGGTCCACTTCGCCCCACAAAACATAATAAAAAATTTCTAGTTTTCTTTCTAAAAGGCAATAATATTCAAGAATGGCGTTCTCTCCCCACCCAATCAAAAGTTTGAAACATGAGTGTGAATTCCACTTGTTTTCACAAAAGAAACAAGTTTCTTGCAAGAAAGTATAGAGTTGACCCACCCACTTCCTTTGATACATATATATATACACACATATGTATATATTCGCATATATTTAGGTCTCATTCTTCATTAAAATCCAAGCATTTCCAAACACAAGATCATATACTTGGTGTCCATTTCCATATCCTAACCTATTCATTCTCTACGTAATTCATTTCCAAGATCATCTATCACAGTCCCATTCGCGTTCTCTTGATCTTTAAAATTTCTTGTTCTTGCATAACATCGCGAGCTTAAATCTTTGAAATGAAGAAGGAAAGTGCGGTCTTGATGTTATGCTTAACGATCATATCGATGCCGTGGGTTCAAAGCGTTACCGAAGGGCCAAAAGGAGTGGAAGAATGGTTCAAAGAACTCCCGCTAAAGAAACAAAAGGTTACAAAGTTACATTTTTATTTTCATGATACCACCACGGGACCAAGTCAAAGCGCGTACCAAATAGCCGAATCCAACATCAGCTCGACCACGGTTACACAATTTGGTCGAACCTTTATGTTTGACAACCCGTTGACCGTTGAACCGGATGTGAGGTCCATGAGGATTGGTAAAGGTCAAGGGTTCTTTAGTGCGGCTTCTTTTGAAGAACCTAGGTTTCTTATGAACCTTAACTTTGTGTTTACACAAGGGAAGTATAACGGTAGCACTTTACAGTTTCTAGGATCAAACCCGATATTTGACCGGGTTCGTGAGATGTCTATTGTTGGTGGGACCGGGGTTTTTCGACTAGCACGAGGCATTGCAACCGCTCAAACGTATTTTCTCAACGATACATCTTCGATCGTTGAATATAATCTTGTAGTGGTACATTATTGAGGTGGATAGAGATCGTCACTTTGTTTCATTTGATTATGTATTTAAATTTAAGGTTCAAGACAAAATAAAGTAATTTTATGCCATGTACTCTTCTTTTGAATGATATTTGACCATGTTTCATAAGTAGTGTTTATCTGTGTACATAGCGGTTTTAAAAACCCGATAACACTACTTATTTTAGTTTCAAAAACCAGTATCAAATAGTTTATATATAACAAGTTTAGAATCCGGGTGTACACACGGTATGAAAATTATTAATATATAAAATTCCTAAATATGTATTTATATATTGGTGAAAAATATTAATATATACAATTCTTAAATATGTATTTATATATTTTACAAGTGTAAAATTTTTAAATCTTTATGTTAATTACTATTTAATTTAATTTGACTTTCATTTACTATTTGATTAAAAATAAAAGTTACATCATTAGATTTCAAAATTTTTTATAATAAAGTATAATTTAAAATAAATGTGTTTTAGTATTACAATTAATATTTTCTTTAACGGTATATTATTATTAAAATATAGAAGTTTATTTAATAAGAGAGAGCCGAAAAAAAATGATAAGAATGAATATGAAGATAACACGTGGCATGCAAAACCCTTATTTATTATATAGTATAGATTTAAAGTAAAATATAAAACTACTTTTACCATTTGGTTTATGAAGTCCAAGTAAATGAAGTTCTAGAACAACAAAATATTTTAAAAATCTAGTCCAATCATTGATCCCATCTGCTAGTTGAAACGGTCGGCACCGGCTGAGGGGAGTACCCCCGTGAAAGCTCCGTGGAGCTGAGCTGGCCAACGTGGTTGGCGTGGAACACCAAGCCCACCCGACGTGGTCCACAGGCGTGGAGAAATTCCGTGGGGATTTGCACGGCGTGGAGAAGGACCGTTGGTGAGTTTGAAGCTTGGTAGGTTAAAGTTCAGGTGTTGGTAGGAAGAAGAAGACGTGATCTGATGATCAAATTTTTTGTTTGTGTTAAATACGGTTTTAGTCCCTATGGTTTGACATAAATAACCATTTTAGTACAAAAGATTAAATTTGACTTTTTTAGTCCAATAGTTTCAGTTTGTATCGATTATGGTCCGATCCACTAACACCGTTAGAATTTTTCAGTTAACTTTTTTGAAAAGATTATAATACCGCTATTATTAAAAAAAATATTTCTCTCTCCTTTTGTTAAAACCCTAACCTTTCTTCTCTCTCTATCTCTCTTTCTATACACACATAATCTTCAAAACCCTCAAGTCCAGATCTTCCAAAAGTTTAACTCTCAAGTCCGACGGTAGTGGTTTCACGCAGCAGTGGAAGTAGTTTCACGCGGCGACGGCGGTGGCAGATCGATGGAGATCAGGGGCAGATTGAACAAGGGTTCGGTTGGGGTAGAGTGGAGGCGGAGGTCGGGCGACGGTGGTTAGGCTGGAACAAGGGTTCGGTTGGGGTAGAGAAAGGGAGAGAAAAGAGAGACGATGGAGGTCAATTTTCTGGCGGATTTAGTGGTGGTAGTGGTGGTAGTGGTAGAGGTTGCAGGTGGTGGTGGGAGATGGTGGTTGTAGGGAGGTGGTTTTATTTCTTGTTGGCTGTAATTGATACATATATATTATTTTTATTAACATGGGCATTATAGTCTTTTTATACAAATTTAACTGAAAAATTTTAACGGTGTTAGTGGACCGGACTGTAATCGATACAAAACTGAAACTATTAAACTAAAAAAGTCAAATTTAAACTTTTGGACTAAAATGGTTATTTATGTCAAACCACAGGGACTAAAACCGTATTTAACTCTTTTTGTTTTCATGAATATAACCAAATTGAGTTCCTTACCTAGTGGTTAAATCCCTTGAGCTTGACAAAAAGGTCATGGGTTAAGGCTTGGGTCTCTCATTTTTTTTTCTTTTTGTTCTTTTCCCTTTCACACACAGTAACGCTTTTTTTAGTTTTTATGTTATTTTTTTTTATTTAAATTGTTATATAATTAATTAAATTAGAAAAAGAGAATGACATGGCATTGTGAATATGTAAAACAATTTTCCTCAGATTTGAAGAGTGTGGAAAAGCTATGGAATCTGATGTGACCCTGACGTGAAGGATGTGGAAATATGAAAATATGGAACCACTCCCCTTAGCCTAACTAACTGGTCCAAGTAAAGGCGTCTCAAGAATATTCAATCGAACCGATTGTGTAGGCGTTCTAATAAATTTATTTTTGGTATAATGTGATGGTAATTTAACTTTCATACTAAGTTATAATTAAAAAGAAGGTTAGTGTTGAATTTGGCCATGTAGTGCTTCATCGTTAAGCCATATTTTGTGTAGTTGGGTTTGTGATAGACAATAAAATGAAGATATCATTGATCATTTGGTGTAATTGTAGCCCCAAAACTTCTCATAGCGGAGGTTTTGGGTTCGAATCCAGGTCACATTAAAAAAAGGCCTGTGGCCAAGTCATGGGTTTACCCAGTTGGAGGTTCCTCCTAAGGTGGGCTGCCCTGGGTGTTTTAAGTGTTGTCCCGAGGAAATCCAATTATCTTATAATAACCAGGTGTTGCCGTTAAAAAAAATAAAGGTATAAAACTATTAGAATAAAGTAGAAAGTGAAGAAAAACATTATAAAAGAATGAAATATGAATGTCGTATTTTATGATCAATTTTCTTCATAACGTGGTTTTAAATTCTTGTGACTTTGAAAAAGTCTACAAGTCTTAGTCATACACGTAAACCATTAAGTAATTCAATTGTATTCTCTAACTAGTAAGTAGTAACGTAATAATCGATTAATTAACTTAGTAGTTGTATAGATTGGATTCAGGGTGTCTATGTGATATATAGATATTAGAGCTACCACCCACTTTACCTTTAAATTGTTCTTGTCGTCCTTACCATCATCACTAAAAAATTATGGGAAAATTACCAAATCAGCCTTTTGACCAAGTAGTTTTATCAAACTAGCCATTAAATTTTAATTTTATCAAAATATTCTATCAACCAGGGGGTGTCATTTGTCAAAATGATAAAAATTTGGGTTAATTTTTCGTCAAAAATAAAAAATCCGCTGAGAAATTTCAATTTTTTTGCTAAAAAAAAATTAATATAAATTTCGCTCAGTTTTCACCCTTTTTTTGTAAATTATAATGTATATTTTAATATCCCGAAATTTTAATATAATAAAATATAATTTATTTTAAAAAAAAACGAATTTTAATTAAATATTATTTTCAAACAAATATTTATATCCCTTCCTATCATTCATTTTTCTCCATCAACAAACTCCATTCACTTATCCATACACTTTACCATCAAACTTCTCTTATAAACCTCACTAAATTACAACTTATCTTAAGCTTCTTTCACTTTCCATCCACTTATCCATCTACTTATTTTTAAGATTTTTTTATAAAACTTCATCATTTTATCCATCCACTTATCCTCTAAAAATCTCACTAAATTACAACTTATTTTTAATTAATGTCTTGTAATAATATTTTATGTACCGGTGGTAAATGGGACTTTATTAACGGTGTTGAGGAGTACGTTCTTGTCCAAAAAAAATGTTTTCGACGTGTTTTTTGTGTACCTAGTAATTGATATATTGGATGATAGTGATGTTTTATTTTTTTTAAATGTTGTTTTAAATGAACCAAATGAAATGTTGTATTTGTACGTTACTGAAGAATCTGGTGTGGGTAGTAGTTCAGCTGTTTCGTCTAATGAAACTCAATTTGACTATAAAGTTCTAGTGTCTTCTTCGGAGTCTAATGTTGCACCTAACCTTTTTTGGTCGATGCCCGAGTCATTGATTGATCGTACAATAAACGAAGTAAAAATTTCATAAGTCACACTCTTCACATTTTTCTAAGGGTCATATTTTTAAAAGTAAAGAAGAATTAAATCTCGCACTTGGTAAAATTTGCATTACTGAATGTTTCGAATATAAAGTTGAGAGATCTTCGAAAACCAGATTCGAGGCTTCATGTCTTAATGATGGTTGCGAGTGGCGTATAAGGGCGTATGTGATTAAAAACACCAACGTTTTCCAAGTGAGATACATTAAAGGTCAACACACATGTTCAAGAACTCAGACGTATCCTCATATAAAAAGGTCTTGGGTCACTTGATAAAAGATCAATTCAGAGATAGCGGGAGGATATACCGGCCGAAAGATATCGTTATAGATATTAAACAGAAATACAAAATTGATATATTTTATTCTCAAGGTTGGAGAGCAAAATCTTTTGCGCTTAAACTATTGACAGTTCCCCTGAGGATTCGTTTGCCAGACTGCCAATTTACTGTCATAATTTGAAAAAAGACGAACCCATGTACAGCTACCCACACATTAACGGACGCAGCCGGAAGATTTGAAATGTTTTTTATTGCCCTTGGTGTGGCGGTAAGTATATTTTTTACTCTATTTATTTAAATTATTTTTCATTGTTTTAAAAAATCTAATAAAATATTTTTATATACAGATTTGAAGTTTCGTTGGTTATTTACGACCGTTGATAATTATTGATGGAGCACATTTAAAAGTAAAGTTTTTGGGCACTATGTTTCTGGTGGTCGGCATGGATGGAAACAATCAGATCCTGCTGATCGCATACGGTGTTGGTAAAACTGAGAGTGGTGAATCATGGTCGTGGTTTTTATCAAGACTTAAAGATTGTATTAGCGAAAATCTAAATTTGGTGATCATATCAGATAGGGCTGCATCAATTGCTCAGGCAATTAGGGACGTCTTTCCACATGCTTATCACGAGCTCTGCTGTCGGCATCTTATGATGAACTTACACATAAAGGCTAGGCCAAAATTTTTTTTGAATGTTTAAGGTGGAAGACTTGTAAAGCTTACAGAATTTCCGAGTTTAATGAGGGTATGCGCCTACTATGCGCTGGCGGTCCAAATATTTATGTAAGGCCCCAAACCCGGGAACCAGACACGTTGGCATACATGTAAGCACAGCAGTAAATGACATCAAATCATCTCAATAAATGTAGCGTAAAACAAAAAGTCAACAGTGGGCAACGACCCAAATCTCAAACATAATCCAATCAAGTAATAATATCTAAAGCATTCAACATCATAACGGAAAATAAATGTCATCACAACGATCACGATAACCAAACGTCATCCTGAAGCCACCAGCTCACACTTTCTCTTTACCTGAAATACATGCTAAAAGTCAGCTACGCTGAGTGAGTTCTATAGTAATTCGTTCGGCGATAATAAGTCCTGAACCTTTATTAAAAACGATTTACGTCACAAGGGTTTTCTCACTACTTTACCGTTTAATCAATTATATATTTTTATCAACATACACGAAATCATGTCGACTAGTCTACGGACTCGTGCGATCATGACTCGTTGACTGATCACCGCCAGTCATAACAACTCACCGACCAACACCGACTTACTATCACGCTTAAGCAACCCATTTCATCCGACTAAGGTCATACTCAATTCTGTCGACTAGGGTCGACACAATATCCATTAACTCCTGATTAACCGTCACGACTTTCAATTACGTGACGCCAAATCCTACGCATACAATTATAACTATTATTTCATGACACAAATATTAACATCAAAACCCCTTTTTATTTTGTGCCTTCGCTATATTGCATGTTGCATGTATTCATGCCCAAAACTACAAAATGTTTAAAAGTGGGCGATAGAAACTCACATTTGCTTGATACGCCTCGATCTCTAGAACCCGCTAACGTTCCGTACTCGCTCTTCAACCTCGCACCTATATTACACACATATACACGAGTCAATAACAAGACTCAACGTTAAACCTTCGCCTACACCAAAAATCTTATGACACGTCGGGTCACACATACGTGCATGGAACCATGCATGGCGTGCATGCGTTACGTGAACTTTGGTTCGTGTTCGCGACATCTCATAGCGAGTCGAACTCCACTCCGAGTCTTCCTTCACGCCAGAACACCCTTCCATGCACGCCTCCCGCCCTTGTCCGACCCCACGCAACAGCTGCCCGGCTCTAATCGTCGTTCTCCGGAACCACCGCCACCTGCCACTACCGTCGCCGAGCCCCCCCCCCCCAACTTCGCCATGCTTCTGTGACCGCCCGACGCTTTCCCCGTCTCCGACCAACCATGCGGAAGGGGTCCCTGGTCTCCCGCTGCTGCTGCGTTCCTCCATGCGTCATCACCGTCGTGACCGGTCGCCACAACCCTGCCACCCCGGCTCTAGCTGGTTTCCTTCTCTCCTTCGCACGCACGTTGGCCACCTTCAAAGGGTTTGGCCGAACACTCCACAACCCACAAAAAAATTCTAAAATGAAAACTATTATGATAACGGATTAAGATTGGGATTATACCTTCGAACCAAATGACTAGTGCCAATCGAATCACTAGTGAACTTGTCTCCTCCGTCCCTTTGCTCTCTACGAAACCCTAATGTTATGAACACAAAGGTAATGATTAACCGGGGTTTACAAACACGTATACGATGAGTGGAAGCGATCTCACCTTAATCCGTACAAAATCCGATGATCCGCCTCTTCCCTCTTCCTTCTTCCTTTATCCTCTCGGCAGCCGCAACCAAGCAAATGGGGAACTCCCCATTGCCGTAACACCCTATAGGTTCAAACTGTGGACCGGGCTTCGGCCCTCCCTTGCGCTAGCCAACTCGTACTCGGGCTTGGCCCGCCTTGATGCTTGTTACAATTCCTTCCCTAAGGTCTCGCTATATACACTTTACACCACATCTAATTATTTATAAAACAATAACGCCTTAACCCCGTCAAGTCTCCCAACCTCGCGAATAGTTAATTACATAAATTACAAAGCCGTTTTCTAAACAAAAAACTGGGATGTTACAAGTCTTCCCCCCTTAAAAAGGTTTCGTCCCCGAAACATTGCGTCATTTGGAAACAAATGCGGATAACGTTCACGCATATCCGCTTTCGGCTCCCAAGTAGCTTCGGATCCCTTATGATGCTTCCATTGCACTTTAACAATAGGGATTACTTTCCTTCGCAACCTCTTTTCCTTTTTATCCAGTATAGCCACCGGTTCCTCTACATAATTTAGCTTGTCATCCACCACAATGTCGTCTAACGGTACGTGTTCTGTAGCATCAGCCAAACACTTACGTCGGGTGTATTCCTACCATAGCATCTGGCAATTGCAGTCTGTAAGTGACACTACCAACACGTTCCTCTATCATAAACGCTACAATATCTCTCGGACTAAGCTTTCCCCGTTTCTGGAAACGAATAATGCTCTTCGAGGGTGACACCTTAAGTATCACATAATCTCCTGCATTAAACTCTATAGGTCGTCGTCTATTGTCGGCGTAAGACTTATGCCGATCCTGAGCTGCTTTCATCATTTGCTTCACCAATTCAAACTTCTCGAAAGTTGCTTTTACAACGTCTAAACTCCCTAACTCTTTCTGTCTGATTTCTCCCTAGCACACCGGGGTTCTACACCTTCTCCCATAAAGCATATTGTACGGTGGCATCCCAATAGTCGTATGATAACTATTGTTATAAGAGAACTCCGCCAACGGTAGGTGACCATCCCATGCACCTCCGAAATCAATCACACATGTACGCAACATGTCGTCCAACGTTTGTATCGTCCGCTCTGACTGTCCATTGGTCTGAGGGTGATACGTAGTGCTAATGTGCAACTGTCCCCATAGCTTCATTGAACCTCTTCCAAAACTTGGACGTAAATATCGTATCCTGGTCGGATACAATAGAAATCCGCACCCCGTGCCTAGCAACAATCTCATTAACAAACACTTCGGATAACCTTTTCGGTGAGAAATTTTCCTTAATCGGTAGAAAATGAGCGCTTTTCGTCAACCGATCCACTACTACCCAAATGGTATCGTGCCCCTTAATCGCCTTAGGCAATTTCGTAATAAAATCCATTGTGATGTGCTCCCACTTCCACTTTGGAATCTCTAAAGGTTGGATCTTGCCATAAGGCTTCTGATGTTCTTCCTTAACTTGCAAACATGTCAAACACTTGCTCACATACTGGATCACATCATGCTTCATTCTCGGCCACCAATAGTTGCCCTTCATGTCCTGATACATCTTTGTCGTTCCCGGATGTATCAAGTACCTTGACTTGTGCGCTTCGTCAAGTACTTGTTCGCTTCGTCAAGTACTTGTTCTCTAAATCCACCAAACCTTGGTATCCAGATACGGTCATCCTTGACCCACACCCCTTGACTGTTCTCAGTCAACAGACCACATTGTCCAAAGATCTTTTCTTCTTTTAGCCTTTCATCTCTCAAGGCTTCCTTTTGCACGTCCTTTAATAATGTTAGGAAATCTGGTGTCACTACCAATTGACACACTTTAACTCTAATTGGCGTGTGTTCCTCCTTACGGCTTAACGCGTCGGCAACCATATTTGCCTTACCCGGATGGTAAAGGATCTCATAGTCATAGTCTTTAATTAGCTCTACCCACCTCCTATGTCTCATGTTCAACTCTTTTTGCTCGAAGAATTGCTTCAAGCTCTTATGATCCGTGTAGATCATACACTTGATTCCGTACAAGTAGTGTCTCCACAACTTGAGTGTAAACACCACCGCCGCTAACTCTAAATCATGGGTAGGGTAATTCACTTCATACGTCTTCAATTGCCTTGACGCATACGCTCTCACTTTTCCTCGTTGCATTAACACGCAGCCTAACCCCAAATAAGACGCATCTGAATACACCACTAAGTCGTTTGTTCCTTCCGGTAACGTTAACATTGGTGCTTTAGTCAACCGCTTCTTTAACTCTTGAAATGCACCTTCTTGATCTGGTCCCCATGCAAACTTCACTCCTTTTCGAGTCAAATTGGTTAATGGTGTTGCCAGCTTAGAGAATTCCTTGATGAACTTCATGTAATAATCGGCTAACCCCAAGAAGCTACGCACCTACGTTGGAATCTTTTCAGGATCCACCATGATCCCTTCTGGGTTAATAACATGCCCCAGAAACTGCACTTCTCGCAGCCAAAACGCACACATTGAGAATTTAGCGTAAAGCTTTTCTCATCTCAACGTCTCTAACACTTCTCGTAGATGATCTCCGTGCTCCTCCTCACTCTTAGAGTAAATTAGAATATCATCGATAAACACAATCACCGATCTATCCAGCATTGGACAGCACACGCGGTTCATTAAGTCCATGAATGCTGCTGGAGAATTCGTCAATCCAAAGGACATAACCAAGAACTCATAATGTCCATAACGTGTCCTAAATGTCATCTTCGGAACATCTTCTTCCCTAACCTTCAGCTGATGATATCCTGACCTCAGATCTATACGCGAAAACCACTTTGCTCCTTGTAGTTGATCGAACAAGTCATCGATACGCGGTAACGGATATTTGTTCTTAACCGTCAACTTATTGAGCTCCCGGTAGTCGATGCACACACGCATGCTACCATCCTTATTCTTCACAAACAAGATCTGTGCACCCCACGGTGATATACTTGGTCTTATGAACCCTTTGTCCAACAAGTCCTGAAGTTGCTCCATGAGCTCCTTCATCTCTGTCGGTGCCAATCGATATGGAGGTTTAGCAACCGGCTGAACTCCTGGCTGTAGATCGATCTGGATTTCGATCTCTCTTTCCGGTGGTACTCTTGTTAAGTCATCAGGGAAGACATTTGCAAACTCCTACATCACTGGAACTTCTGACAAGTTCATGCTTTTCGCTTCTGTATTGGTGACATAAGCTAAGTATGCCCCGCACCCACTCTTCAAAGACATCACTGCCTTCATCATAGAGATAACTCTCAGTAGAGAGCTCACTCTGTCGCCATACACCATTACTATCGGTCCTTCTAAAGACCTCAACCTTATCATTTTTTGTCGGCAAACAATGTCTGCATCGAGCGCGGCCAACCAATCCATTCCCAACACAACGTTAAATCCTCCTAGAGCAATAATAAATAATGTAACAGGGAACCTATGACCCTCTAGATCGATAAATCAGTCGTATAACGCTTCAATAACTCTGGTGGGTGATCCCACCGCGGTCTCAACACTAAACTGATTTTCAACCATCCTAGTTGTCCTACACAAACTCTTGCAAAAAGATGTGGCTACGAAGCTCTTACTTGCCCCCGAATCAAATAAAACCGAAGCTGGTACATTATTAATAAGAAAAGTACCTGAAACAACATCAGGGTCAGTCTTGGCTTCAGCTGCAGTCATGGTGAAAGCTCTAGCTTTAGCCTTAGACTTTTCATCTTCTTTCTTTACTAGGACTGCTTCCCTGCTTGGTCCCGCACCCTGTCCTACCTTACACTCTTTCGCCAGATGGCCAAGACCCCTACATTGGTAACACTTAGGAACGTGCGGGCAGTCTCTTGCAAAATGTCCTGCCTTACCGCACCTATAACAGGACCTGCATCAACCCGGCACTTA
Organism: Smallanthus sonchifolius; assembly: GCA_023525975.1. Classification (NCBI taxonomy): domain Eukaryota; kingdom Viridiplantae; phylum Streptophyta; class Magnoliopsida; order Asterales; family Asteraceae; genus Smallanthus; species Smallanthus sonchifolius. The sequence continues at coordinate 66,582,895 of CM042029.1, forward strand.
CCCGAGTGCATCTTACCACACTTGCGACACGAATCCGGACCATCGTTCCTAGCCTTCTTCACGAACGGAACCTTCAAATCTTTACCGAACCTCTTGAGGGGTACGGTCCACTTCTTATCATCCGACTCCTTCTGTTGCACCTCAACTCCCATGACATCATCATACAAAGTCCCACTAAGCTCCACTGCATCGTCAAAACTCGAGGGTTGTTGAGCTTTGACTAAATGCCTAACACGATCCGGTAGACCGGCTACATACAGTTTCATCCATCACTCATCATTTCCGGCTAAGTGTGGCACCAAACGTGCCATCTCTATAAACTTCGACGTGTACTCACGATGAGTCCATTTTCCCGCCTTGAGCGTTAGAAACTCTCTCTCTACCCTCTCTAGCTCTCCTGGAGCACGGAACTTCTTCCTAACCAAACCTTTTAGATCCTCCCAAGTCATAGCTTCTAACTCCTAAGTAGTCTTCCTTTCCTTTACCGAGTTCCACCAGTGCAAAGCCTCAACAGAGAAAGAGTGAGAAACAAACTTCACTATCTGCTCCGGCTTGCACTCACTGATAGAGATAGTGGACTCCATGTCAGTAAGCTAGTGGTATGTGGCCACTGCATCCTTCAAACCATCAAACCTAGGCGGATCGCACTTCTTAAAGTGCCCGTGGTCACAGTTGCCACCGGTTCCAGCCGGCCTCTTCTTTTCCACCTCCACTAGCACTCTCGTCTCAAGATCTTCGAACGCTGCCTTCACGATATCAGGCAGATACTCATGGATCATCTCAGCCACTTGCTTCTTAACTGCTTCACGAAACTCTGGTTCGAACTGGAATCCTTCATTGTGCTCCGAATGCACCGAAGGTTCAGCACACATTGACGGTTCAATATGAACTGACACCTCGTCATGATTAGCATTGTCGTCCTGAGCATTCTCACGACGCTCCCTACCAGTAGCATTAGCAACAAGTTATCTGCCATCAGTTACTGAAAATAATAACAATTAGAGCAATACTTAGGTATCATTTAAAACAATCCGAGCAGTGCATTTAGTTAATGACGGTGGCCAATCGCCATTACCCTCTTGCCTTGCCTTTCAGGTTTTAAACCATCCCTATGCTACATCTTGGCATAACGCCCCTGTCATAGCCTACTAACACACACACACACATACATGCTAACTCATACCTAGCGCTTCTGGCTTTTGGTTACGCGTGATGACATTTCCTACACATTGGTCCCATTCTCAGTCTAAGTCTAGGCATTGAGGACGCCTAGATTATTTAAACCATCGGTCTGATACCAACTTGTAAGGCCCCAAACCCTGGAACCCGACACATTGGCATACACGTACGCACAATAGTAAATGACATCAAATCATCTCAATAAATGCAATGGAAAACAAACAGTCAACAGTGGTCAACGACCCAAATCTCAAACATAATCCAATCAAGTAATAATATCTAAATCATTCAACATCATAATGGAAAATAAATGTCATCACAACGATCACGGTAACCAAACGCCATCCAGTAGCCGCGCTCACACTTTCTCTTTACCTGAAATACATGCTAAAAGTCAGCTACGCTGAGTGAGTTCTATAGTAATTTATTCGGGGATAATAAGTCCCGAACCTTTATGAAAAACAATTTACGTCACAAGGGTTTTCTCATTACTTTACCGTTTAATCAATTATATATTTTTATCGACATACACGAAATCATGTCGACTAGTCTACGGACTCGTGCGATCATGACTCGTTGACTGATCACCGACCAACAATGACCAACGCCGACTTACTATCACGCTTAAGCAACCCATTTCATCCGACTAAGGTCAGACTCAATTCCCGTCGACTGGGGTCGACACAATATCCATTAACTCCTGATTAACCGTCACGACTTTCAATTACGTGACGCCAAATCCTACGCATACAAATATAACTATTATTTCACAACACAAATATTAACATCAAAACCCCTTTTCATTTCATGCCTTGGCTATATTGCACGTTGCATGTATTCATGCCTAAAACTAGGGGTGCAAACTCGCGAGCTACTCGAGATCGGCTCGCTAAAAAGCTCGAAACGAGCCGAGCTTAAACGAGCTCGAGCCGAGCTCGAGCCTAAGAATAAGCTTGTTTATTAAACGAGCCCGAGCCCAAGCTTCACTTATCGAGCTCGAGCCGGCTCGCGAGCCTTAACGAGCCTTTTATTTATATAATGTTTTTAATATATTTAATATATATTTATAAAATAATAATAATAATTAGTATATATAAAATTAAGATAAATATAATTAAATAATATGTATTATGTTATATATAAAAACTATAATAAAATTTATATAAAAATAATTATAAATATATATAAATTAATTAATATATAATAAACGAGCCGAGCCCGAGCCGAGCTCGAGCTTGTAAAGCTACCAACGAGCCGAGCCCGATCTTCAAAATTAGAGCTCGAATCGAGCCGAGCTCGAGCTCGAGCTCACAGTAAGTTAAACGAGCCGAGCTCGAGCCTAGTCAAGCTCGGGCTCGGCTCGGCTCGTTTGCACCCCTACCTAAAACTACAAAATGTTTAAAAGTGGGCGATAGAAACTCACCTTTGCTTGATACGCCTCGATCTCTAGAACCCGCAAACGTCTCGTACTCACTCTTTGACCTCGCACCTATATTACCCACAATTACATGAGTCAATAACACAACTCAACGTTAAACCTTCGCCTACCCAAAAAACTCTATGACACACCGGGTCACACATACCTGCATGGCGTGCATGCATTACGTGAACTCCGGTTCGCGTTCCCGACATCTCATAGCGAGTTGAACTCCACTCATAGTCTTCTTTCACGCCGGAACACCCTTCCATGCACGCCTCCCACCCTTGGCCGACCCTACGCAACAGCTGCCAGGCTCTAATTGTCGTTCTCCGAGACCTCCAGAACCACTGCCACCTGCCGCTACCATCGCCAACCCCCCCCCCCCCCACAGCCCCGTCATGCTGCTGTGACCGCCCGACCTTTCCCCGTTCGCTCCACGTCTCCGACCAACCCTGCAGAAGGGGTCCTTTGTCTCCCATTGCTGTTGCGTTCCTCCATACGTTATCACCGTCGTGATCGGACGCCACAACCCTGTCACCCCGGCTCTAGCTGGTTTCCTTCTCTCCTTAGCACGCACGTCGGCCACCCTCAAAGGGTTCGGCCGAACACTCGACAACCCACAAAAACATTCTAAAACGAAAACTCTTATGATAAAGGATTAAGATTAGGATTATACCTTCGAACAAAGTGACTCGTGCCAATCGAATCACTAGTGAACTCGTCTCCTCCTTCCCTTTGCTCTCTACGAAACCCTAATGTTACAAACACGAAGGTAATGATTAACTGGGGTTTACAAACACGTATACGATGAGTGGAGGTTAGCGATCTCACCCTAATCCAAACAAAATCGGATGATCGGGCTCTTCCCTCTTCCTTTCTCCTCACGGCACAACAAAACAAATGGGGAACTCCCCATTGCCGTAACACCCTATAGGGTTCAAACTGTGGACCGGGCTTCGGCCCTCCCTTGTGCTAGCCGACTCGTACTCGGGCTCGGCCCGCCTCGACGCTTGTTACAATTCCTTCCCTAAGGTATTGCTATATACACTTTACACCTCGTCTAATTATTTATAAAACAATAACGCCCTAACCCCGTCAAGTCTCCCAACCTCGCGAACAGTTAATTACAATAATTACAAACCCGTTTTCTAAACGAAAAACCGGGATGTTAATATTGGTTTTGTAAAATGGGCTAGAGCACACAAATCTAGACAACGCTATAATGTTATGACATCTAATAGTGAAGAGTCCAATAACGCCTTGTCGGTTAATGCCTGAAAACTACCAATAATTAAACTTATTGAATTTTTTCTTGAAAGCTTATAGAAATGGTACTTTAATCATTGACAGGTTGGAGGTAATAACTTATTTAAATAATTTGTGAAAATTACTGATATATTTTGACATATTTGCTAGTTACTAATTTATGTTTTTTTTTTATTTCTCTGAATAGCTAACAATCAACACCCACTTACCTAGTACGGTCAGGGTAAAATTTGTAAAAGAATTTCAAAAAGTGGGACATGGAGAGTTATTGGTATTGATCAAGACAAGTTTGAGGTTGATAACGGAGGGAAAAAAGGTCTAGTCGATTTGGTTAATCGAACTTGTACATGTAAACAGTGTCAACTCTCTGGTTAACCTTGTGGTCACGTAATTTGTGTTTCGATATATCTAAATCAAACAGATTGTAGTCATTGGGCTTTGAATTGATTTTCAATAGAGTTTTATCGGGGGACGTATCAAGAGACAGTAAATCCTCTTCAGATCAAACAGAATAGGAGATACCATATGACTATGTTCCAATTCAACCACCACTCATGAATAAAAGATTGGTCGGTCTACCACGAGAAAATAGACGTATACCATCAGTTGAAGAGGTTGTAACACCGCCATTTTGCACCCGATGTCGTACTGAAGGGCATACTCGTGTCAGTTGTAATCAGTTGATTCCATCACAACTATCATCTAGCGGGAGAGTTGGAGGAAGCAACCCTCAAACCCAACCAAATGTTTATGTCGATCCTCAAAATTTTCGCGATTATATCGTGGATACAACAAGCGAGAGATCACAAAAATTTGAATTTGATCTGAATGATCCTTAGTGACAAAAAAATGTTATGTTGTATTATTATTATTAACTTAGTCTATGTAGTATGTTGAAAATGTTGTTAAATTATATTATTAAGATTGTCTATTAAGTTAGTCTAAAAAAATGTTTTTTCTGTATGAAATCTAGTTTACAAAACACATTTTCTCTAACTTTGCAGTCATAAAATTATATTTTACAGGTTAAAATAATATTTTTTTTGTTTTCTTGTCCCCTTAATATCACATGAGGTCTACTCAACGAACATACCTGTGTTCCAAACAGAGATTATACAGGGGAGTTATCAACGCTTAAAGTTGGTTGTATGACATTAAAACCTCAAGATAAATCTAGTTAACAAAACACTTTTTCTCTAACTTTGGAGTCATAAAATTATATTTTACAGGTTAAAATAATATTTTTTTGTTTTCTTGTCCCCTTAATGTCATGTGAGATCTACTCAACGAACCTACCCGTGTTCCAAACGGAGATTATACAAGGGAGTTATCCGCGCTTAAATCTGGTTGTTTGACATTAAAACCTCAAGATAAATCTAGTTTACAAAACACATTTTCTCTGACTTTGGAGACATAAAATTATATTTTACAGGTTAAAATAATATTTTTTTGTTTTCTTGTCCCCGTAATATCACATGAGGTCTACTCAAGGAAACCACCCGTGTTCCAAACAGAGATTATACGAGTGAGTTATCAGCGCTTAAAGTTGGTTGTTTGACTTTAAAACCTCAAGATAAATCTAGTTTACAAAACACATTTTCTCTAACTTTGGAGTTATAAAATTTTATTTTACAGGTTAAAATAATACTTTTTTTGTTTTCTTATCCCCGTAATATCACGTGAGGTCTACTCAAGGAAACCACCCGTGTTTCAAATGGAGATTAAACAAGGGAGTTATCGGCGCTTAAAGTTGGTTGTTTGACTTTAAAACCAAGATAAATCTAGTTTACAAAACACATTTTCTCTAACTTTAGAGTCATAAAATTATATTTTACAGGTTAAAATAATATTTTTTGTTTTCTTATCCCCGTAATATCACGTGAGATCTACTCAAGGAAACCACTCGTGTTCCAAACGGAGATTATACAAGAGAGTTATATGTGCTTAAAGTTGGTTGTTTGACATTAATACCTCATGATAAATCTAGTTTATAAAACCCATTTTCAACAAACCTCATCACGTGATAATTAAATTATTTAACCAGCATCCCTATAAATACAACAACACAATATGACTATTTCTTTCATAACACTATTGAGAATATAACATGTATTCTAACGTAAGAGACAACAATAACGGAAGAAGTAGAAGAAACGCAAGGCGTTTGAATGGGTCATCTTCAAATGATCCGGTCATAGCCGACAACATTCCGTCACCGATTGAGAACCATTATTTCCAGATAGGTTTGAACCGGTCACGAAATGTTTTCCAATTCTTCTACAACAGAGATTTCGAATGGTGCGGGGTTCGTTTTATGGGTGTTAGTGGACTTACTAGAGATTTTTGGGGTACCCTCTTAGGGTATTCTGGAAACGGTTATATAGAGTCAATTTTAAGTTTTTAATACATATAGTTGTCGTATATACGTTTTTGTAATTTAAATAATGGATATTTTTAAATTACAGCATGTTCGTGCTTGGACAAACAGACTTATGTTTTGGAGGTTTGATGAAATACAATGAACAGATGACTTACCCCCATCACCCGATGGTTGGACTATCTTACCGTCAGAATTTTATCACCAAGTTTATGATGGGTCGGTTGATGCCCTCCAATATGGAGATGAGACGAACATACTATATCCCTCGTTATGGGAGGTTGATACGGTAAAATTAAGTTTTATTTATTTAATTTACACTATTCAACAACAATAAGGTAATTGTTTTTATTATTTAACAGGTATACGTACTGATAACAGATGACGATAAAAACTAGTATCTTTTTTAGATTAGTATAGAGAGACTAGAGATTCATGTATTTTTTCCCTATGAATGTCGTCCAAACACCTGCAGTGATTTATGGTGCATTCATCTTCATGTCCACCAAATTTATGTGCAGTTTGTGGATAGCTTTATATGGTTTCTACAGCGTATATCATATTTTGAACAATCTGTGCAACAACAGTTTCTTGAATATGTTAAGGCAAAGTGTATCGCCTCCTGATGGTGGTCATATTGGTCCGGATTATGAGGTGGTAATTTGTATGTTATTGTGCAGATTGGTAATAAATAGGTCATTGTCGTGGCAAGAAATGAATATACAAGATGCTTGTATGAGATATAGACGATATATGGCTGATGAATTATATGTTATGAGAATATTGTAATAAGAAATAAATATTTGTCTTTATGTTATTATATTATTATTCTTTATGTTATTTTACTAAAAAAAATAATACCAAATTTCTTCTATAAATACCAACTATCATTCACCAATAACTCTCATTCAACATCTAAGTATCATTCACCACATAATGGGTGATGATCAATATAATTCTCAACAAATTCGTAAACCGTGAAGCTGGATACTTGATAAATGGAGGCGTCCAAAGAACACCGAGGGATCTTGATAACTTTCAGCGTCCATGAAATAGATGGGCAATTCCAGACGATGAGTTTCATAATTGGTCAGAAACTATTCTTGATTTCTATAATCACGGGGACAAACCGTTTTGTTATTCCGTTGTTTTCTTTAGAGAGGCAAAACTTGACAAACGTTTTTGGGGTAGTCTTTTAGGCTTTCGTAACAACGGTTATCTCTTACTAGAAGTAAAAAACAATTTAAATTTTATTATAACTTATTTATTTTGAAAAATATTATTTTTTCTAATATGATTATATTTTTACAGCACTTAGAAGGCTGGGTTAGAAGATTGATGAAATGAAGAAATAGGGAACTCGCCAGTGGGGTATCCTCCGAAATGCGTTGGACAATATTACCACCGCAGTCTTATAATTTTCTGCTAGACTCACCTAACAAAAACGTCATTTCTTATGCTAATGGAAAATTAAACTGTTTTACCCCATTTTGGGAGGTAGACTATGTCTATTTCCTATACCAATCCAAAATCAAGAATGATTATTTGTCCGAGTTGATATGAGGACATTAAATATGGTATTGTATTGGAGTGAAAACGTCTCTGGTGATACATATTTACGGTTGGTTCACACAAAATTAATGAAAATCTCAGTATATTTCACAGCGTTGTTGGTTAACAGCGGTTATTGGAAAAAGACTGGATACTCTGAAATGGTTATGTCGTACGAAGCTAATGAAGAATTTGTTCAGTCACATGAAGACTTGGTTGGTAATGAAGGGGTGTTTGTTTGTATGCTAATGGAACATCTAGTAACCGGTAAACCACTGAATATAAATGGCGAATTTAAACAGAAATGTAAGTCTTACCGACGGTTTATAGCATATCAGTTTTATTTCTGGCGTTGTTTGCCACGTTAGATTTATTTCTTATGTTGTTGTCAACTTATGTTAAAGTCTGTTTCATTTTAATGAAATTATTGTGTTCTTGTCAACCTATGTATTATTTTAGATTTGTTTTAATGAAATTCTTGTGTTAATGTTAACCCATGAACACAACACTATATTTTATTTTTAATTTATTAAAAAAACAAAATTAAAACAAAACATGCCTATATAAAGAACCAACCATCATACGTTGTTGGTGTGCATCTTCCAAACTACCAAAGAGCTTCAATAAGTTACTAGTTTTTTTCAATCCAATAAAACACACACATACTACTAAAAAACCTCCTGATTTATTTACTTCTGCACTTTAGTCTAAACGTTGGAATCGGTGAACTCGAAAATATAATAAAACTGTAGACTTCGTTGAAGGGTAGTTGAAGCTGGGGTATGGTCCCGAGTAGCTGAGGTTCGGCCCCAAGAAGCTGAGGTTCAACCCTAGGAAGCTGTGGATCCCCCCACAAAAGTGAGGTTCACCCCTAGGAAGCTACGGATCCCCCCCCCCCCCCCCGAAGCTGCGGATCCCCCCAAAAGCTGAGGTTCCCCCAATAGATGAGGTTCTACCACCAGAAGCTGAGGTTCCCCCTTTAGTATAAGATTAAAACCCGTCATCAACTCACTAATTACCGTATTATGTTAAGTTTTGTAATGTTATCGTCAACAAAAAAATATATATTATTTTTATCTATTTAAATTATTCCTTGAATTACAAATTTGTGAGACGAATTTTAGTGGATGATTAATTATAATTGGATGATATTTAAAAGATAAGATTAATACATAATAAAAACCTAAGATTAAAACATAATTAAACCTAATATTAAAACATAATTAAACCTAGGATTAAAACATAATTAAACCTAAGATTAAAACATAATTAAACTTAAGATGATCAATCAGAGTCCGTATCATGCTCGTATTCCCATGGGTTATGCCAAGGCAAACTAGGGACGTACTCATCTTGCCAAGGATCACGAGGCACATACTCTTCTTCAGGTTGTTCCTCGTCTACATCTTTTGCTTGGTCATCTTCTAGAGGGTAGTAATCTTCTGGAAGGTAATAGTCTTCTTGGGGGTTTGTAGTCTCATTTTCAGGTAAAAATGTATCATACGCCTAGTGCCAGAAACTATCTTCAGCCCTTTGGTCTTCCTCTTCTTGGGGGTTTGTAGGTTCAGGTAACGGCGGTTGAACACGTTCAGGCAACGGCGGTTGGACAGGTTCATTCACCGGCTGCAGAACAGGTTCAACGGGTTCCGGTACATCCTCTAGAGTTGGTTTAGGAATAGAAATGATATTTGCTCTAGATTTTGACATTTTTAAAAATCTTACTCAATGGTATGCTAAGTATATTTACTACGACTATCCACCTCTTTATTTAGGCCTTCCATTATAATATAATAATAATAATAATAAATTAAAACAAAATTACAAAACTAACAATAGATTAAAACATAATTAAATAAAACATAAATAAAACTACATGAAAATATTATTATGAGTCAGTGGAGTAATCGGAGTAGCCAAATTCTTCACGTCGTTGTTGACGTCGAAATTTCCTTACCCTTAATTTAAAATCCCAATTCTCATCAAAATCTGGTGAAGAATTTGTTGTTTCTTGAGGGTTTGTAGGTTGGACAGGTACCGGAATTGGATGATTTGTTCGTTGCACTGGACTTTGGTTAGGTTGTTGCACAATAGGACGAGTGTTATGTTGTTTGAGCGGTTGAACGAGGGTTATGTTGTTGACCGATTGGACTAGGGTTATGTTGTTGATCATTTGGACAAGGGTTATGTTCTTCACTATTTGGACGAGGGTTATGTTCTTCACCATTTGGACGAGGGTTATATTCTTCACCATATGGACGAGGGTTATGTTCTTGTATATTTATGTTAATAGTAAAGTGAAGATGAATGTGGTTATGATCCGCCATGATGTAAGACCCCAACCCGGGCATCTTACAGTTGGTTCTCATAATGAGTCATTTTCAATTAAAAACGCATTTATTGCAATTCAAACTACAACGGAAGACTTTCAAAACTCATTATTACTAATTAACGTTATTCGGTTTGCCTCACGAATCCCTGCACACCAAGCCGAGTAGCACCGCCTCCAAGCCAAAATACATCATCGTTATGCTTACCTACACAATAATCTAACGTACACACAAAGTCAGCTACGATGAGTGAGTTCTAATAGTTTAATTTAAACAAAACCCATCACGTCATATTCTTTAGTTTATTCCAATCAGAACCCCCCAGTCCTTGTTAAATAGTTTTACTATTCTTTAACGAATAGTTAACCCTATGATATTCCACGGCATCCCATACCCGTTCATCAACCGGGACTCACCCGTACTACCAATAATAATAATAATCTTATAGTCACATCGACATAGACTCAACATACTCTGCTAACAACTCATACCCAAGAATACGCATTAACTCGACTCTGGGTTAACACAACCTACCCTAGACATTAGCACATCCGGCCTTAACCAAGGCTCCCACAATTAACTGACACGACTCTTATACACGTCACATCACAAGTCCTGACTCAACGATCAGTCTAACTTCACACTATCATATTACTATCATCAACACATCACATTAACGCTACCTCACACACAATAAATATAACTCATTACTAGCATGCAAATTAACACATATATATGCATGCAAACACATACCTTATCAGTGCACCCTCGTCAAGGCGATCGACGCACCCTGAGCTCATCATTAACCTATTAAATAAATGTCACCATTGATGACTTCCCGAAGAACCTCGTCCTTCACAATCCCGTTTGTCGTGTCTTAACGACAACGATGCAAACACAATATCCGTCGTGCCATAAGGACAATGACATCAACCATACAACACAAATATAAACATATAATATCATACTATACTTATATGACTTGTTCACCACACTTATACCTCACACATAGCATTAGGACAATATTTATCCCACATGCAATCGTAAGCATTTAGCTTCAACCCCGACTCTCCCTGTCCGACCCTTAACGCGTCACACTTTAATAACTCATCTCTCTAGCTCACACACTTATATGAACACACCATAAACCCTACGACTCTTAAATAAGCACTTTATACTCAAAGCATATTGGGTTAGAACCCGAACCCTTAACACGATTAATTATATTAACACCACGTGAATGTGTGTACGATAGCCCCAAAACAGTAAAACGTTTAAATGAAGGGGATTAGAAACTCACCGGATACGCTGAGTCCAATTCCTTGCTCTGCAACCCGCTCGTTCACGCTCGAGCTCGAACCTGTCAACGCACGTTCACGTGAATAGAATGTGTCCTAAACATGCGTCGAATGCGTACAATATAAATATATTCCAACTCTCATCTTCGCTGCTCGTCCCTTCACTTCACCGAACTCCTCGCTCTACACGTACACTTATCGGATCATCCTTGATCCAAATTAGAATTAACTTCCCGATCGAGTCTCCATGCACAACGTGACCCGCCATGCATAACCCTAACCATTCCACTCTAATACATGAATGCTTATGCACCCGAACCAGGTTCCTTGAGTGCACTATGCATGACCATGCAAGTTTCTTGCTCCACAAGCCTCATAACTCAAGCCGGACATTCCTTGCACCCACGCGCACCGAGCCCTGCCCAACCGTAGTCGGGTAAACCCGAATCAGCCGCACCCCCGGCTTTTATCCCTTCGTCGTCCTACCGTACCCTGTGTTACCTCCGTTCATCATTGACCGGCCGTTGTCCAATCGTCATCACCGGGCACATCACCTCTGCTTCCTTCATCGTGAAAACATTACCACCACCATCACTAATGGCTCTAACCGAGCCACCCATCATGTCGAAAGTGGTACAACCACCATTCCCTCACCGTTACGCTGCCACTAGACACGACCGCATGAGCCGTCGGCAGCCGCCAGGAGTCGCTGCTGCCTCCACGCCACGCGCCTGCTGCCACCATCCTCCCGCTCTCGTTCCCCTTCCTCTCGGCATTCGGCCACCCCACAGGTCGGGCATCACCATGATTCCCCTCCTTCTAGCCGTTTAACACCGTCATGCGACGCCACTACCCAACACCGCCACCTGCTACAACCCGTAGCCTCCCTACGTCGTAGCCACCTCCCCCCTCCGACCAGGAAACCATCCAGGAACAGTAAACCCTATCCGACCATGAAACCATAAAGTAAAAGGAGAAGTATGTTAGCAAGGGTTACCTGCTGGAGTTACCATCGTCGCACCGCTCCGTCGTCCACATCCTTTCTGTTTTCGGCCGGTTCTTTTGACAATCCCTAGGCCAAAAATGGTCTAGGGTTTTGAAATAAGGGGATATTTAAACCTTTAAAATTTTTACACTGGATCCTTGCCAATCACGCCTAACGCGTTTCTGTCCCGAACCATGAGACAAATAATTAACGGGTCCCTCTAAATCCGTTAACTCTCGTATATGTCAATCCAATCACGATTTATTTTCCGACTTTTAAACGTATTTAAAATGACAAACATTGCTTATTATTATTTTTAGTAAAGATTCGGGTCACCCAATACCCGAACCATCATCATATGGATTTCCGGGATGTTACAAGTCTACCCTCCTTAAAAGAGGATTCGTCATCGAATCCTACGTCGGCACAATCCAATCCTACATATCTTTCCGATCCCACTCACGTTCCAAATCCATTTGGTGTCAGGCAATCGCCTTCATACATGTTGAATCTAATACTTTACTTTGCAACACGGCCACTACCCTTGGTGTTCCAATAAGGCCTCTCTGTTGCCCGCTTTCAACTTTCGATCTCCTCACTTTCCTCATTTCTCTGACTTGCTTGCGGGGAACTCTCCTGCCGTTCCTCGTATGATCTTGATGATCTCATCAGTCCGAAGGTCATCTCCCTAAGTAAGGTTCATTGTCTTTCAAAATAGGAACATTCATCGCCCCTTTTAATGTGAGGTCGTCATACCGTTCGCCTCATACCTTGATCGCCATCCTACGATGATTTCTCAAACTCAAGCCCACTACCCTACCCATAAGGTTGTTACTTCTGCCCCCCCCCTGATGACCTCCAGGAGCTTGTGTAAAGATACACTGGTCTCCACAAACTTCCTCTATCATAGTATCTCTTTACTTTATTATCACACGTTTAAATACGCCCTTAAGTGTGTACATACACCCAACACTAGGGTCATCTTCAACGGCTCTCGAAGACTATAAAAAGCTCTCTTACCCCGTCGTGTCCGTTGCGACAGCCAAACAGTTGCTTCACTTGAATGCTCTAGAGGAGCTCACTTTAAACTAATCATTTGCGTACCAACGTAACCATTTCATTTCCACGAACTTATGTGCGATCTTGCACTTAACCCTTCTTCGTTCTCCTTTCCTCGTCTTTGCCCTAACATTGCCACGCGACCACCGGCCGCGTCATACTTAACAAGTGTGAACACTTAGTCCTTCTTATCACAAGCCTCAGCTATCTATCGCTTCGTTCAAGGAAAACATTCTCGTCCCTTTCCTGTCTTTCATTGACAGAATTCCTTCTATGGAATGTATTCCATAAAGACCCTACCGTCACGTCCTCCACTCCGTGATAACGTCTTCTACATCATCATCTCGATCGCATCCTAAATAGTTCCAATCAAGCGTCCACGTAACGCTTTCATCGTTATCTCTCTCTATGGCACCCCTCGGCTCTGTGCTCCGCATTCCCGAGATATAAGTATAGGTATCTCATAAGAGCACCTTGCCGATCGTCTTGAATGACATCACGCTTCTCGCTTCACCTTGATGTATCAACGTCGAGAAAATCGTCAAGATAGAAATACTATTCCTGAGCACACTGACTACCCATCCTATGCATGACTAATCATGTACTACAAGAACACACACCGACACAATGAAACTACAGAACACACAATGTCCTATGCACGTACTAGTATCCCCACCTTCTAACTTGCACAAAGTGCACATACACAATTATCTAGACCTGAGCGAATCTACCTGCGTACAATATGACCTCGTCATTTATAGTCACACAAACACACAATGAACCCTATCTTCTATTCAACTCAGCGTGTCGTACCGATGGTTTTGGATAACACATTAATCAGTGTAGACACAAGACGTCACTAATCATTTATACACAAAATATATAAGTCATAATTCCCCACAGAACCTTGTCTTGACTGGTGTAACATCCTGGTTTTTTGTTTAGAAAACGGGTGTGTACATTTTGTAAATAAAGGTTCTCGGCAAGGGGGGGTCCCCCGTTTCTTGTTGCGGCTGCCGAGAGAAGAAGGAGAAAGAGAGGGAGGCTGTTCATCGTGATTTGGTCAAGATGAAGGTATATTCGCAAGCCTCTAATCATCGTGTATGTGTTTTAAGCTTCGGTTAATCGTAATAATCATTTTTATGGATTTAGGGTGTCGGAGAAGACGAGTATAGGGAAGGGATGAGTTCTCTAGTGATTCGGTTAGCACGAGTCACTTGGATCGAAGGTATAACTCTAGTCTAGACTCGTTACGATTATGGTTTCTATTTTTGAACGTTTGGTGAGGCGTCGGGTGCTCGGCCGAACCCACGGTGTGGCCGGCGTGTGTCACAGGTTCGGGTAAAGGTCGGCGAATGTCAGAATAGTGGTTGCGAGTCGAAGAAGGGCGAGACGCAGCGGTGGTGGCTTCGTACGACCGAGGCATAAGCGGGGAAGGGTTGTGCCGGCTCGGTGCTAGTGGCGACGGCACGACAGCGCCGAGGGGGTCGCGTGGCAGCAGTGGCCGAAGGCCTTGGAGGTTGCGGGTGGTGGCCGGAGATGGTTTGGATCGGTGGGGCAGTGCCGGTGATCGTAGAAGAGAGTCGGGGTTAGCCGAGGTGTGTTCGGGGGTGGCTTGAGACGCACATGAAGTGCGTATACGTGCATGGGGGGTTCGCATGGTATTTAGGGTTTTTGCATGGCGTAATGCACGTGCATATAACAATGTGTGATGTCGGGATTAGTCAAGTAGGCGAAGGTTTATCGTCGGGTCATGATATTGACTCATAAATTATGTGTGAAATAGGTGCGAAGTCAAATGGCGAGTACGAGGTGTTAGCGGGTTCTAGTGATCAAGTTGCGTCTAGCAAAGGTGAGTCTCTATCGCCCACTTTTAAATGTTTTAATGTTTTGGGCTCGGATACATGCATAGGTTGTTGACGTTAATCGTAAGATAGGTGGCGTTGTGCGTTAAGCCCACATGTTCTAAATTTTGTTGCGTATGCATGGGATATATGGGAACGTGTTACGTACTTATTGACATGACGGGTGATTGAGTGCAAGCTTGATATCGGGTTTACTTTAGTCAACGGGATAACGTGTATAGCGGGGTCAGACGGGTGATTGGGTTTGTCGGTATCCTCGGATTAGGCAGGTGGGAATTAAGTGTACGTCGTGATATTAAACGATCATTTTTTATAACCCATTTTATGAGTTAATTTCATTTGAGACTTAAACCATTTTATAACGGTTTTGGGGAACTAATATCCTGATCAAAGTACTATAGAACTCACTCAGCGTAGCTGACGTTTTAGCATGTATTTCAGGTAAAGAGAAGGTGTGAGCTAGCGACTTCTGGATGGCGTTTGGTTACCGTGATTGCTATGATGACATTTATTTCCGTTGTGATGATTGAACTATTTAGATATTAGTACTTGATTGACTTGCATTTGAGATTTGGGTCGTTGACCACATGTTGACTGTTTGTTTTTTCGCTGCATTTATTAAGACAATTTGATGCCATTTACTACTGTGCTTACGTGTATGTCAATGTGTCGCGTTCCTGGGTTTGGGGCCTTACAAGTTGGTATCAGAGTGGTGGTTTAAATAATTTGGGCATCCTCGATGCCTAGACTTTGACTGAGAATGGGATCAATATGTAGGGCATGTCATCACGCGTAACCAAAAGCCAGAAGCGCCAGGTATGAGTTAGTGTATATATGTGTGTGTGTTAGTAGGATAAGACAGGGGCGTTATGCCATGTCACACCCTGAAATTCCACAGCGGGTTACCCGCGGGTTGTGACTGTCAAGGATCATCAGTCCCGGTCATTTCGAACCACCTCTAACTGGTTTTCGAAAAGACATTCCGTTTGAACATCATACAAAATTATACAGTAATACAGAGTTTGAAAATGCGGAATGTAAAGTGCGGAAGCAAAAGTAATGTTGCAAAATACAGAAGCATGACAAATGAGGTTCCCATAAACCTAAGCTTCTAAATGAAAACATGTTGTGGGACTCTTGGAGTGCAATCCTAGTCCGTGTATGAATGCTTAGCGACCTGAGATAAACATGCTTAAAGTGTCAACACAGGGTTGGTGAGTTCACAGGTTTAAGTAACAGAAACATAAATGAAAACAGTGTAACAGTACGCATGTATACCATTGATTCGATTGTTGATCAGACCATAAACATTAACTGTATAAGCAACACTGAAACCGAAGCTCAACGAAGGAATGCAGAAACTAGCATTTTGCCTCTTACGTGCCCAGCACGCAATGGATTAGGTCAATTATGCACCCGTTTGACTCCCAGTCAGAGTTAGCGCGACTAACCCGGGTGGGGGTTGTTAACCCAATAGTACTATTCATGAATCACCTCGCTTTGTGTAATAATTAACGGTTCGAATATGAGAGGACTTTATGTGTGAGAAATGCACCCACTTATATAAATTAAAGTGAAATCAAAGTAATTGTCATACGACTAAGTAAGAAAATGGTTTAGCATGTATCTCCCCCAATTGGAAAAGTACGTAAAATGGGGCCGTGAAAACTCACCTGGAATGCGGTGAATGAGAAATGAAAGCAACAAGAGAAATCGAGTAACTCCGGGTAACCGACCTAACCGAGCCCTAAGAATTAATAAGGCTATAAGGTCTATGAAAGTAAACATGGTTTATGTAACCACATTCATCCAAACGACTCAACGTTGAAAGGTTACATTGACGTTTTGAAAAGGTTTGACCAAAGTTGACCGAGGTTTGACCGATGTTTGACCAACTTTGACCAAGGTTTGACCAACTTTGACCAAGTTTGACCAATGTTGACTAATGTTGACCAATGTTGACTAGTGTTGACCAAGTTTGACCAATGTTGACTAATGTTGACCAATGTTGACTAGTGTTGACCAATGTTGACTAGTGTTGACCAATGTTGACTCATATTGAAGTCATGTATAAACAACACACAAGTAACATATAAGTTGTAAACATGTAACACATAAGCATCATACAAGTTATACATGTGTAGCACAAGTAGCATATAAGTTGTACATGTGTGACACGTAAGGAACATACAAGTTGTACCTAAGTAATGTATAAGTAACACCTTGTGACATAACATACATGCTTCAACTAGTTGCATAAGAAATTAACATGTGATAAGTGACATAGCATTTGCACCTCTTAATGGCATATTTCATACACAAAATTCATGTCATCATATTAATAACCTATTAGTACCATTTCAATTCTTTTAAACAAGTAGCGTAACATGTCATTGAAATTCCATAATTCTTAACATAACAAAGTTTCCATTTTTTGATAATTAGGGTTTTAGTACATCTAAGGTGTCATAGCTCAAACAAACAAGTTGTACATGAATTTATACTATTAACATACTAGTAACATGATCCTATGCATTTACTTTCTATTTCAAGCAATTATGAAGTTTTCTCAACAAATAAAGTTTCCTTATTTAGCAAGGTTCACCAAAACATGTCATAACACAACTTCAAATTACATATTCTTCCATAAGTCATCTATTCATATGATAATGAAGCTATATAATCCATTTTAAACATTTATAACCTACACATGCCAAATATGAACAATTAAAGTTTCCTTTTTAGGAAGTGGTCCAAACGACCCTATTGCACATGTGTAACCTCAACTAACTCTTTTTACTACTTTAATATATATTATAGAACCATAATATCAAGTTTTTATCCAATAGAAACTCATAACACAAAATATGCAAAATTAAAGTTTCCTTAAATAGTAAGTTGTCCATAACCGAGTGTAAAACAACATTTTAACCAAAAAAATTATATTTCCTATCTATTCCACTATTATGTGTACCATTTAAACCAACAAACATATCACACATCAAGTTTTGCAAAAATGCATCCAACAAAGTTTCTATAAATAGAAACGAGCAAATAATGACCTAAACAAATATTTCGAAACATAAAATGTGCATATGTGCATCAACAACTCATTATTATGAAATCTTTTAGTTAAAACAAGCATTATAACACTTTGAACCAACAAAACTCGTTTGGATGATGGTAGCTCTACACATGGCCGAAAATGATGAAAAAGAATGGGTAGATTCTTACCAAAAGCAAGTATGATGTTAGAAATGATGTGTTCTTGTCTTGTTTCACCTTGAATCACCCTTGAATGGCCTTAGAATCACTTGAAATGGATGAGAAAGCTTGAGAGAGGTGGTGGTTAGGTGGTGATGGTGGCGGCCGAATGGAGGGAGGGGGGGCTAGGGTTTGTGAAATGTGATTAGGGTAAAAGTGAGGGTGTGTGGGGTTTAAGGGATTTTTAATGGTAATGGGTTTGGGCTTTTCTATCTTGCAAGGCTTTTTATTAAGTAAATGGGCTACTAATATGGATTACTAACACTAATTTGCTGAATTATTTAGCCCAAGTAAAGAACCCATCATTTTTATAAAAATCTAATTTAGTGTTGATGGCACATATCGCGTATTTGCTTAAAAACGTTAAAATAAAAGTTGTTCTAAAAATTCCGGAAAAATTCACATAAGCATGAAATATTAAATTACAGTATTACATATAATTTTTACACACCAAATATATGTCTAAATATTATTTCTAATATTCGTTAACGTTCGTGTGACAGGACGCGTGTGTGACCCGGTAATCCGTCCGATTACCGATGCATGTAATGAAATGAAACGAATGAACTTGTTATATGAAATGTGTACTTAATTAACCTATAATTAAGTACGATGCAAGTGTAATCACGTGAATTCAAGTAATAGTCGGGTATGGATATTAACCTGAATTTGCCGGGTGTCACATTTCCCCCTGTTAAAAGGAATTTCGTCCCGAAATTCAGTTCGCGTCACTGATAGACGGCGTAGTTTTGAACAAGTGAAGGTATTACGCTTGAATTGATCCTCGCGCTCCCAAGTGAACTCTGGTCCACGTCTAGAATTCCAACTAACCTTAACTATGGGAATGCGGCTTTGTTTTAACTGTTTGACCTCGCGGTCCATGATCTCGACTGGTTCTTCGACGAAGTGAAGCTGATCGTCTATTTGAATCTCCTCCAATGGTATGACTAGTGTCTCGTCTGACAAGCACTTCTTCAGATTTGACACGTGAAACACGTCATGAATGCCACTGAGGGTTTCTGGTAGGTTGAGTTTGTAAGCAACAGGACCAATCCTTTTCAGAATCTCGAAAGGTCCAATGTAACGAGGATTAAGCTTTCCACGCTTGCCAAAACGTATCACTCCTTTCCATGGCGAGACTTTCAGTAGTACCTTGTCTCCCACTTGAAATTCTAATGGTTTGCGTCTCACGTCAGCGTAACTCTTTTGACGATCACGCGCGGCCTTGATACGTTCGCGTATCTGTACAATCTTCTCTGTAGTTTCATGAATAACTTCTGGACCTGTGAGTTGGCTATCTCCCACTTCTGTCCAGCAAATAGGCGATCTACACTTTCTTCCGTAAAGTGCTTCGAATGGTGCGGCCTTAATGCTAGTGTGGTAGCTGTTGTTGTACGAAAATTCGACCAACGGTAGATGGGCATCCCATCCGTTCCCGAAGTCAACCACGCAAGCTCTGAGCATGTCCTCCAGGGTCTGGATGGTCCTTTCACTTTGACCGTCCGTCTGGGGGTGGTATGCAGTACTCATATCTAGCCGAGTACCCAAGGCTTTCTGTAAGGATTGCCAGAATCGGGATGTGAATCGACTATCCCTATCTGAAATGATGGAGATTGGCACTCCATGTCTTGTGACTACTTCCTTTAAGTAAGTTCTGGTTAGTTTCTCCATCTTGTCCGTTTCTTTAATGGGAAGGAAGTGCGCAGATTTGGTTAGTCTGTCGACAATTACCCAGATTGTGTCACAGCCATTAGAGGCCCTGGGCAATTTCGTGATGAAGTCCATTGAAATCTGTTCCCACTTCCACTGTGGGATCTCTGGTTGTTGGAGTAACCCTGATGGTTTCTGATACTCTACCTTGACCTTAGAACAGGTCAAGCATTTACTGACGTAGGTAGCAATTTCGGCTTTCATGTTAGGCCACCAATAATGTTGTTCCTTGAGGTCATGGTACATCTTGTCAGCAACGGGGTGGATCGAGTACCTGGACTTGTGTGCCTCGTCCATCACCAGATCCCTTAGATCCCCACAGCTTGGTACCCAAATCCGATCCATAAAATAACGGATGTCATCGGATTTGACCTCAAATTGCTTGTCCATACCACGTAAGGACTCATGGCATAGGTTTACCTCCTTGATTGCTTCGAGTTGGGCGTCGCGGATTTGCATGGGTAAGTTCGTGTGGATGGTCAACTGTAACGCCCGCACTCGTCGCGGTTTGGGTTGATCCTTCCTGCTCAAGGCATCAGCCACGACGTTTGCCTTTCCAGGATGGTAACGGATAGCGCAGTCGTAGTCGTTTAGCAATTCGACCCATCGACGTTGCCTCATGTTAAGTTCCTTCTGATCGAAGATGTGTTGAAGGCTTTTATGATCGGTGAAAATTGTGCACTTCGTGCCATACAAGTAGTGCCTCCAGATCTTGAGTGCAAATACTACCGCTCCCAGCTCCAAATCGTGGGTAGTGTAGTTTTTCTCGTGCACTTTCAGTTGTCGAGAAGCATAGGCTATGACCTTCTCCCTTTGCATTAACACGCACCCGAGCCCTTGATGTGACGCATCGCAGTACACCACGAAATCGTTTGTTCCTTCTGGTAACGATAGGATCGGCGCGCTGCAAAGTTTCTGTTTGAGTAATTGAAAAGCGGTTTCTGCCTTGTCATTCCATTCGTATTTCTTATCCTTGTGTGTCAGTGTGGTGAGAGGTTGGGCTATCTTAGAGAAATTTTCGATGAATCGTCGATAGTAGCCCGCAAGGCCTAAGAACTGTCGTACCTCAGTCGGAGTCTTAGGTGCTTCCCAATTCTTAATCGCCTCGATTTTGGATGGGTCAACATGTATGCCCTTCTCGTTGACCACGTGTCCAAGGAACTGTACTTCGCGAATCCAGAATTCGCATTTCGAGAACTTGGCGTACAGTTTCTCGACTTTCAGCAATTCCATAATTAACTTCAAATGCTCGGCATGTTCCTCTTTGTTCTGTGAGTATATCAGGATATCGTCTATGAACACAATCACAAACTTGTCCAAATAGGGCTTGCACACTCGGTTCATGAGGTCCATGAATACCGCCGGTGCATTGGTTAACCCAAATGGCATGACCATGAACTCGTAGTGACCGTAACGAGTTCGGAAGGCGGTCTTTGGAATGTCGTCTTCCTGAATCCTTAGCTGGTGGTATCCCGACCGTAGATCGATCTTTGAGTAATAGCTCGACCCTTGCAATTGGTCGAACAGGTCATCGATCCTTGGTAGTGGATATCGGTTCTTGATAGTTACCTTGTTCAGTTCTCTGTAGTCGATACACATACGGAACGATCCGTCTTTCTTCTTAACGAACAAGACTGGTGCTCCCCAAGGCGAGAAGCTTGGTCTGATGAAGCCTTTGTCTAGCAGTTCCTGTAATTGGTTAGACAATTCCTGCATTTCCGATGGCGCCAGTCGGTAAGGTGACCTTGCTATCGGAGCAGCTCCGGGTGTGAGATCAATCCGGAACTCGACTTGTCGCTGCGGTGGAAGTCCGGGCAAATCGTCGGGAAATACTTCCGGATAGTCTCGGACGATCGGTATGTCTTTGATCTTCCTTTCTCCTTCTTTCTTTTCCGTCACGTGTGCTAGGATCGCGTGATAGCCCTTCCACAAGTACTTTCGGGCTTTCATGCAGGTAATGATCCTTAACGTAGCACCACTCTGTTCTCCTTGAATAGTCAGTGTTTCTCCGTCCGACAGTGGAATGCGGACTATCTTCTCGCGACAGACGATTTCGGCTCGGTTCTTGGACAACCAGTCCATACCGACTACTATGTCGAAGCTTCCCAACGTTACTGGCAATAGGTCTATAGTGAAAGGATGATCGGCTAGTGTTAAGACACAACCTGGAATTACTTGTTCTGTCTCTATTAGCTTACCATCTGCTAGCTCTACCGTGTATAAGTAATCTAAGGCGATGGGAGTAATCCCAAGTAATGAGCTAAACTCAGTGGATACAAAACTCTTATCGGCACCCGTGTCAAATAAGATAGAAGCATAGCAGTTGTTTACGAGAAACGTACCAGTAACAATGTTGGGATCCTGCCTAGCCTCGCCGGCTCCAATGACAAATGCTCTGCCCCGAGTGTTTGTATTTCCAGGTTTCCGGTTCTTTGGGCAGTCTCTGCGGAAATGTCCGGGATCACCGCACCCGAAACATCCGCGGTTTCCCCCGCCAGCCGGGGCTTGTTCAACTGATCGGCAGCTCTGGGCAGTGTGTCCAAAACGTTTACACTTCTGGCACCGAGAATCTTCACAAGTACCATTGTGGTGAAACTGGCACTTGTTGCACTTAGGTAGGGTTCCAGTGTATGTCCCTCTTGGCCTTTTATCCGGTTGGTTAGCCACAAACACCCGGGCCGGTTCCTGCTTCTTCTGGTTACTAGGCACATAGGACTTGGCAGGAGCATTTTCCCACTTTCTCTTGTTGTCAAAGGTTTTCACAAAACTTTCTTTCTTGTTGAACAGTCCCTGACGGACTGCCTGATCCGTGAGATTATGAGCCAGCCTCACTGTGTTGTGGATAATTGTGGGTTCTGCAGAAGTAACCATGCTTTGTATTTGAGGTGCCAAACCCCAAATGTACCGCTCAATTCGTTTGTACTCCGGTGTAACCATGTGCGGTAGTAGTCTTGCTAAATCGTGGAATCTTGCGGTATACCCCGCGATGTCAGCACCCTCCATCCTTAGGTTCCAAAACTCCTGTTCCAACTTTTGGAGTTCGTTACGAGGACAGTACTCTTCTTTCAACATTTCCTTGAATTCCTCCCAAGGAATGGCGTTCGCATTATCCAGGCCCAGAGTCTGGATATAAGAGTTCCACCAGGAGAGGGCTTGGCCCTCGAGAGTCCCAACTCCGTACATGACTCTGTTCTCCATTGTGCATTGGCTCATACTGAAGACTGATTCGATCTTTTCTATCCATCGTAGCAGTCCCACTGCTCCTTCCGTCCCGGTAAATGTATGCGGCTTGCAATCCATAAAGGATTTGTAGGTGCAAGCCTTTGTTCCATGCCCAGTTCCTGTGTGTCAATGATAGAGCGTAATTAGGTTAAATTTTTCCCGAGGTAGGGCTATGTTACTTGCAGTATATACTATTTCCGGTTTGTACTATACCTCTGCTCTCGCCGTGGCCTCCCGATCCTCCACTGGGTCGATTGGCTTCGTGGTTAGCGAGTGCATCTGCCACGCGTTGGGCGATAAGGGCTTCAGTTTGGGCAGTGGTCATGGAACTGGTGCCTTCTCCTGAGTTGCGGGGTGTCTTCCTTGGCGGCATGTTTCTTTATAATCATAATGATAACAAAGGTTAGATATTGCGTAATAAATAACAATCAACACACGTGCATAAGACAACACACAACAATCAACAATAAATCAACCATGCAATATAATCTAAAGACAACCACTTGATAAATAAGTTGTACCAAATACAAAGTATTTTTCAGGAGTAAACACTCCTCCAAAACAAGTAATATCTCAAAAATATTGCGTGAGCACAGCCCGCTCACGATAGGCTAATCAACTGGGTGGTGTAACAGTACCACTCTGCAAGAAGGTAAAAAGTAACAAGGCACAGAGAATCATCAGAACCCTGGCGGGTTCCAACTCTTCTCTGACCGTGTTAGCCGTAAGCTCTGCTGCTAAGGCTGTAGAGTCAGCAAGTGAGGCTCGATGCTCGGCTACTGCTGCTTGCTGGTGTGCCATCCCCAACTGCTCCTCAGTCTGCCGGAGGCGGCTGGATAGTGCAGTGATCCTATCCGTCTCTCTCTGGCGATCCTCAAGTAGTCCTGCTACCTGCCTCTGTAATGCCTGTAGTGCAGTCTCAGTAGCTGTGGCCCTCTGTTCTGTCTCCCGAGCCTTTTCCTCCGTGGCCTTGATCCGGTCTCGTACTATCAGTAGTGCCTGGTCTGTCAGTGCTAACTCATCCTGGAGGGATGATATGTCAGCGTCATGTAACCTGCTGCGCGTCGCAAGTATCGGTAGTACCTCCTTCGTAGGCCGGAGCCAATAGGGTGGTGGATAGGATGGTCCAGTTGACTCTCCCGTAGATGAAGTGTCCGATGATGCAATCCGGGCCCTTTTGGCCGATGGTCCAGCAATGTCAGGGGAGTGGGCTGGTCGCTTTCCTTTGCGAATGTTCTTCTTTCGAGCTGTGAGTTTGGTCTTCGCTCCCACCAGTGCAAGTAATGGTGATGGCGGCGTCGGGTCCGCCAGACGAGGTGGTGAAGGTAGTATGGAGCCGTCGTCGGACGATGAGTCCCCGTGTAGTACGGAGTAGGGCATCGTCTCACCCGAGTCGCTCCCCTCGCCGGCGTCTCCGTCACCTCCGGGGGCTGGTGCGTCGTCTTCCTCCTCCTCTAGATCCTCCTCAGGATCCTCCTCCGGGTCCTCCTCAGGATCCTCCTCGGGATCCTCTTCAGAATCCAACTCTACAAGATCCACTGAGTCATGTGTCTGATCCTCATCCGTGGATGAGTTGGGTGATGAAGGTGGGGTGAGTGGCTCCACTGATGATGATGGGGTAGCCGGTGTGTACTCCTCAGAGTCCGAGATCACAATGGGGTCCGATGAGGTCGACATCCTGTAACAAGTCAATATCCAGTAATCCATTGTATTCATGTATGAAAATGCATGTATGATGTGATGTGAACTATGTGAGCCTACAGTTATAGTCTAAGTATACTAAATGCAACTTAGTTCTCTATAACCAAGGCTCTGATACCAATCTGTCACACCCTGAAATTCCACAGCGGGTTACCCGCGGGTTGTGACTGTCAAGGATCATCAGTCCCGGTCATTTCGAACGACCTCTAACTGGTTTTCGAAAAGACATTCCGTTTGAACATCATACAAAATTATATAGTAATACAGAGTTTGAAAATGCGGAATGTAAAGTGCGGAAGCAAAAGTAATGTTGCAAAATACAGAAGCATGACAAATGAGGTTCCCATAAACCTAAGCTTCTAAATGAAAACATGATGTGGGACTCTTGGAGTGCAATCCTAGTCCGTGTATGAATGCTTAGCGACCTGAGATAAACATGCTTAAAGTGTCAACACAGGGTTGGTGAGTTCACAGGTTTAAGTAACAGAAATGAAAACAGTGTAACAGTACGCATGTATACCATTGATTCGATTGTTGATCAGACAATAAACATTAACTGTATAAGCAACACCGAAACCGAAGCTCAACGAAGGAATGCAGAAACTAGCATTTTGCCTCTTACGTGCCCAGCACGCAATGGATTAGGTCAATTATGCACCCGTTTGACTCCCAGTCAGAGTTAGCGCGACTAACCCGGGTGGGGGTTGTTAAACCCAATAGTACTATTCATGAATCACCTCGCTTTGTGTAATAATTAACGGTTCGAATATGAGAGGACTTTATGTGCGGGAAATGCACCCACTTATATAAATTAAAGCGAAATCAAAGTAATTGTCATACGACTAAGTAAGAAAATGGTTTAGCATGTATCTCCCCCAATTGGAAAAGTAAGTAAAATGGGGCCGTGAAAACTCACCTGGAATGCGGTGAATGAGAAATGAAAGCAACAAGAGAAATCGAGTAACTCCGGGTAACCGACCTAACCGAGCCCTAAGAATTAATAAGGCTATAAGGTCTATGAAAGTAAACATGGTTTATGTAACCACATTCATCCAAACGACTCAACGTTGAAAGGTTACATTGACGTTTTGAAAAGGTTTGACCAAAGTTGACCGAGGTTTGACCGGGGTTTGACCAACTTTGACCAAGGTTTGACCAACTTTGACCAAGTTTGACTAATGTTGACTAATGTTGACCAATGTTGACTAGTGTTGACCAATGTTGACCAATGTTGACCAAGTTTGACCAATGTTGACTAATGTTGACCAATGTTGACTAGTGTTGACCAATGTTGACTAGTGTTGACCAATGTTGACTAGTGTTGACCAATGTTGACTCATATTGAAGTCATGTATAAACAACACACAAGTAACATATAAGTTGTAAACATGTAACACATAAGCATCATACAAGTTATACATGTGTAGCACAAGTAGCATATAAGTTGTACATGTGTGACACGTAAGGAACATACAAGTTGTACCTAAGTAATGTATAAGTAACACCTTGTGACATAACACACATGCTTCAACTAGTTGCATAAGAAATTAACATGTGATAAGTGACATAGCATTTGCACCTCTTAATGGCATATTTCATACACATAATTCATGTCATCATATTAATAACCTATTAGTACCATTTCAATTCTTTTAAACAAGTAGCATAACATGTCATTGAAATTCCATAATTCTTAACATAACAAAGTTTCCATTTTTTGATAATTAGGGTTTTAGTACATCTAAGGTGTCATAGCTCAAACAAACAAGTTGTACATGAATTTATACTATTAACATACTAGTAACATGATCCTATGCATTTACTTTCTATTTCAAGCAATTATGAAGTTTTCTCAACAAATAAAGTTTCCTTATTTAGCAAGGTTCACCAAAACATGTCATAACACAACTTCAAATTACATATTCTTGCATAAGTCATCTATTCATATGATAATGAAGCTATATAATCCATTTTAAACATTTATAACCTACACATGCCAAATATGAACAATTAAAGTTTCCTTTTTAGGAAAGTGGTCCAAACGACCCTATTGCACATGTGTAACCTCAACTAACTCTTTTTACTACTTTAATATATATTATAGAACCATAATATCAAGTTTTTATCCAATAGAAACTCATAACACAAAATATGCAAAATTAAAGTTTCCTTAAATAGTAAGTTGTCCATAACCGAGTGTAAAACAACATTTTAACCAAAAAATTTATATTTCCTATCTATTCCACTATTATGTGTACCATTTAAACCAACAAACATATCACACATCAAGTTTTGCAAAAATGCATCCAACAAAGTTTCTATAAATAGAAACGAGCAAATAATGACCTAAACAAATATTTCGAAACATAAAATGTGCATATGTGCATCAACAACTCATTATTATGAAATCTTTTAGTTAAAACAAGCATTATAACACTTTGAACCAACAAAACTCGTTTGGATGATGGTAGCTCTACACAAGGCCGAAAATGATGAAAAAGAATGGGTAGATTCTTACTAAAAGCAAGTATGATGTTAGAAATGATGTGTTCTTGTCTTGTTTCACCTTGAATCACCCTTGAATGGCCTTAGAATCACTTGAAATGGATGAGAAAGCTTGAGAGAGGTGGTGGTTAGGTGGTGATGGTGGCGGCCAAATGGAGGGAGGGGGGGGCTAGGGTTTGTGAAATGTGATTAGGGTAAAAGTGAGGGTGTGTGGGGTTTAAGGGATTTTTAATGGTAATGGGTTTGGGCTTTTCTATCTTGCAAGGCTTTTTATTAAGTAAATGGGCTACTAATATGGATTACTAACACTAATTTGCTGAATTATTTAGCCCAAGTAAAGAACCCATCATTTTTATAAAAATCTAATTTAGTGTTGATGGCACATATCGCGTATTTGCTTAAAAACGTTAAAATAAAAGTTGTTCTAAAAATTTCGGAAAAATTCACATAAGCGTGAAATATTAAATCACAGTATTACATATAATTTTTACACACCAAATATATGTCTAAATATTATTTCTAATATTCGTTAACGTTCGTGTGACAGGACGCGTGTGTGACCCGGTAATCCGTCCGATTACCGATGCATGTAATGAAATGAAACGAATGAACTTGTTATATGAAATGTGTACTTAATTAACCTATAATTAAGTTATATATGAAACTTGTTATAATTTTTACACACCAAATATATGTCTAAATATTATTTCTAATATTCGTTAACGTTCGTGTGACAGGACGCGTGTGTGACCCGGTAATCCGTCCGATTACCGATGCATGTAATGAAATGAAACGAATGAACTTGTTACATGAAATGTGTACTCAATTAACCTATAATTAAGTACGATGCAAGTGTAATCACGTGAATTCAAGTAATAGTCGGGTATGGATATTAACCTGAATTTCCCGGGTGTCACATGCCAAGATGCAGTACAGGGATGGTTTAAAACCTTAATGGCGGGTAATGGAGATTGGCCACCGTCATTAACAGAATGCATTGCTCGGATTGTTTTAAATGATACCTAAGTATTTCCCTGTTTATTATTAAATTCAGTAACTGATGGCACCTAAGAGACAGACTGCTATTAATGCTACTGGTAGGGGGCGTCGTGAGAATGCTCAGGATGACAATGCTAATCATGAGGAGGTGTCGGTTCATACGGAACCGTCAGTACGTGTTGAAGCTTCGGTGCATTCTGAGCACAAAGAGGGATTCCAGTTCGAACCTGAGGTTCAAGAATCAGTTAAGAAGGAAGTGGATGAGATGATTCATGAGTATCTGCATGATATCGTGAAGGCGGCATTCGAAGAGCTCGAGACGAGAGTGCTAGGGGAGGTGGAAAAGAAGAAGAGGTCGTCTGGGACTGGCGACAACTTTGACTACGGGAACTTTAAAAAGTGCAATCCGCCTAGGTTTGATGGGTTAAAAGATGCAGTGGCCGCGTATCAGTGGTTTACCGAAATGGAGTCCACTATATCTATCAGTGAGTGCAAGCTAGAGCAGATAGTGAAGTTAGTTTCTCACTCTTTCTCTGTTGAGGCCTTGCACTGGTGGAACTTGGTGAAAGAAAGGAAGACTACTCAGGAGTTGGAAGCTATGACTTAGGAGGATCTGAATGGTTTGGTTATGAAGAAGTTCTGTGCTCCGGGAGAGCTGGAGAGGGTAGAGAGAGTTTTTGACTCTCAAGGCTGGAAAATCGACTCATCGTGAGTACACGTCGAAGTTCATAGAGATGGCACGTCTGGTGCCACATTTAGCGGGAAGTGATGAGCGATGGATGAAGTTATATATAGCTGGTCTGCCGGGTCGTGTTAGGTATCTATTCAAGGCTCAGCAACCTTCGAGTTTTGACGGTGCGATGGAGCTTAGTGGAACTTTATACGATGATGTAATGGGAGCAGAGGTGTAAGAGAAGAAGCCAGAGGATAAGAAGTGGACCGTACCCCTCAAAAGGTTCGATAAGGATTCTAGGGTTCCGTTTGTGAAGAGGGCTAGGACCGATGGTCCTGGTTCATGTCGTAAGTGTGGTAGGGTGCACTCGGGTGAGTGCAAGGCAGATGCGAGTTCTTGTTATAGGTGCGGCAGGGCGGGACACTTTGCTAGAGATTGCCCACGCAATCCTAAGTGTTACCAATGTGGGGGGTTTTGGCCATTTGGCAAAGGAGTGCAAGGTAGGTCAGGGAGCGGGATCTAGAAGGGAAGCAGTCCTAGTAAAGAAAGAAGACGAAAAGCCTAAGGCTAAAGCAAGAGCTTTCACCATGACTGCAGTTGAAGCCAAGAATGACCCTGATGTGGTTTCAGGTACCTTTCTTATAAATAATGTACCGGCTTCTTTTTTATTTGATTCGGGGGCAAGTAAGAGCTTCGTAGCCCCATCTTTTTGCAAGAGTCTGTGTAGGACAGCTAAGATGATTGAAAGTCCGTTTAGTGTTGAGACCACGGTAGGACCACCCACCAGAGTCGTTGAAGCGTTAGACGACTATTTTATTGATCTAGAGGGTCTTAGGTTCCCTGTTAGATTATTTGTTATTGCTCTAGGAGGGTTCGACGTTGTGTTGGGAATGGATTGGTCGGTCGCGTTTGATGCGGACATTGTTTACCGACAGAAAATGATAAGGTTGAAGTCCTTAGAAGGAACGGTGGTGATGGTGTATGGAGACAGAGTGAGCTCTCTACCTAGAGTTACCTCTATGATGAAGGCGATGAAGTCGTTGAGGCGTGGGTGCGGGGCATACTTAGCTTATGTCACCAATACAAAAGCGAAAAACATGGACTTTTCAGAGATTCCAGTGGTGTAGGAGTTTGCAGATGTCTTCCATGATGACTTGACGGGAGTACCACCGGAACGGGAGATCGAATTTCAGATCGATCTACAGCCAGGAGCTCAGCCGGTTGCTAAAGCTCCATATCGATTGGCACCGACGGAGATGAAAGAGCTCATGGGGCAACTTCAGGACTTGTTGGACAAAGGGTTCATAAGACCAAGTATATCACCATGGGGTGCACCGGTCTTGTTTGTGAAGAAGAAGGATAGTAGCATTCGTATGTGCATCGACTATCGAGAGCTCAATAAGTTGACGGTCAAGAACAAGTATCCGTTACCGCGTATCGATGACTTATTCGATCAACTACAGGGAGCAAAGTGGTTTTCACGTATAGATCTGAGGTCAGGATATCATCAGTTGAAGGTTAGGGAAGAAGATATTTCGAAGACGGCATTTAGGACACGCTATGAACATTATGAGTTTTTGGTTATGTCCTTTGGACTTGATGACCCGCGTGTGCCATCCAATTCTAGATACATCAGTGATTGTGTTTATCGATGATATTCTAATCTACTCTAAGAGTGAGGACGAGCACGGCGAGCATCTACAGGAAGTATTAGAAACGTTGAGACGGGAAAAGCTTTACGCTAAATTCTAAAAGTGTGCGTTTTGGCTGCGGGAAGTGCAGTTTCTGGGGCATGTTATTAACCCAGAAGGGATCATGGTGGACCCTGCAAATATTGAAGCAGTGGTGAAGTGGAACGCTCCTAAGAATCCAACTGAGGTGCGTAGCTTCTTAAGGTTAGCCGGTTATTACAGGAAGTTCATCAAGGACTTCTCTAAGCTGGCAACACCATTAACTAAGTTGACTCAAAACGGAGTGAAGTTTGCTTGGGGACCGGATCAAAAAGGTGCATTTCAAGAGTTAAATAAGCGGTTGACTGAAGCACCAGTGTTAACGTTACTGGAAGGAACGGACGACTTAGTAGTGTATTCAGATGCGTCTTGGGGTTGGGTTGCGTGTTAATGCAACGAGGGAAAGTGATTGCGTATGCGTCAAGGTAGTTGAAAACACATGAAGTGAATTACCCTAACCATGATTTAGAGTTAGCAGCGGTGGTGTTTGCACTCAAGTTGTGGAGACACTACTTGTATGGAATCAAGTGTACGATCTACACGGATCATAAGAGCTTGAAGTACTTTTTCGAGCAAAAAGAGTTGAACATGAGGCAGAGAAGGTGGCTAGAGCTAATCAAAGACTACGACTGTGAGATCATTTACCATCCGGGTAAAGCAAATGTGGTTACCGACGCGTTAAGTCATAAGGAAGAGCATACGCCAATCAGAGTTAAAGTGTGCCAACTAGTAGTAACATCATATTTTCTGACCTTACTAAAGGACGTGCAGACGGAAGCCTTGAGAACAGTCAAGGGGTGTGGGTCAAGGATGACCGTATTTGGATACCCAAGTTTGGAGGATTTAGAGAACAGGTACTTGACAAAGCGCACAAGTCAAGATACTCGATACATCCGGGAATGACAAAGATGTATCAGGACATGAAGGGAAACTATTGGTGGTCGGGAATGAAGCATGATGTGATCCGGTATGTGACCAAATGTTTGACATGTTTGCAAGTCAAGGCAGAACATCAGAAGCCTTATGGCCGAATTCAGCCGTTAGAGATTCCGAAGTGGAAATGGGAGCATATTACAATGGATTTTATTACGAAATTGCCTAAGATGGGTAAGGGGCACGATACTATTTGGGTAGTAGTGGATCGGTTGACGAAAAGCGCTCATTTTTTACCGATTAAGGAAAATTTCTCATCGGAAAGGTTATCCGAAGTGTTTATTAATGAGATCGTTGCTAGGCACGGGGTGCCGATTTCTATTATATCCGATCGGGATACAAGATTCACGTCCAAGTTATGGAAGAGGTTCAATGAAGCTATAGGAACAAGGTTGCACATTAGCACTGCGTATCACCCTTAGACTGACGGATAGTCGGAGCGGACGATACAAAAGTTGGAGAACATGTTGCGTGCATGTGTGATTGATTTCGGAGGTTCGTTGGATGGCCAACTACCGTTGGCGGAATTCTCTTACAACAGTATTTATCATGCAACTATTAGGATGTCGTCGTATAAGATACTTTATGGGAAAAGGTGTAGAACCCCGTTGGGCTGGGGAGAGATCGTACTGAAAGATTTAGGAAATTTAGATGTTGTGAAAGCAACTTCCGAGAAGTTTGAATTGGTGAAGCAAAGGATGAAAGCCGCTCAGGACCGGCAGAAGTCTTACGTCGATAAGAGGCGGCGACCTATAGAGTTTAATGCGGGGGATTATATGATGCTTAAGGTGTTGCCGTGGAAGGGCATTATCCGTTTCCAGAAACGGGGAACGCTTAGTCCGAGATATATTGGACCATTTATGATAGAGGAACGTGTTGGTAGTGTCGCCTACAAACTTCATTTGCCAGAAGTTACATGGGAGCCGGAAGCGAAGATGTGCGAACGATATTCGCATTTGTTTCCGGATAACGTAGGTTTCGAGGACGAAATCTCTTTAAGGGGGGTAGACTTGTAACATCCCGGTTTTTCGTTTAGAAAACGGGTATGTACATTTTGTAAATAAAGGTTCTCGGGTACAGGAAACTTGACGGGGAGAGTACATTAGCGTTATATAAATAAATAGGCAGGGGTTATTTTATAATTAGCAAGATTTGCGAGGTCATTTTTATAAAATGAAGCGAGATGGGCCAAGCCTGGGTGAGGGGCCGTGGGATGCAAGGGCCGAGCCCGGTCCGGGACAAATACCCCTATAGGGTTACGAAAAAGGGGGGTCCCCCATTTCTTGTTGCGGCTACCGAGAGAAGAAAGAAAAAGAGAGGGAGGTCGTTCATCGCGATTTGGTCAAGATCAATGTATAATCGCAAGCCTCTAATCATCGTGTATGTGTTTTAAGCTTCGGTTAATTGAAATAATCATTTTTATGGATTTAGGGTTTCGGAAAAGACGAGTAAAGGGAAAGAAAGAGTTCTCTAGTGATTCGGTTAGTACGAGTCACTTGGATCGAAGGTATAACTCTAGTCTAGACTCGTTATGATTATGGTTTCTGTTTTTGAACGTTTTATGAGGCGTCGGGTACTCGGCCGAACCCACGGTGGTGGCTAGCGTGTGTCACGGGTTCGGGTAAAGGTAGACGAAGGTCGGAACAGTGGTTGCGGGTCGGAGAAGGGCGAGACGTGACGGTGGTGGCTTCGGAAGACCGAGGCATAAGCGGGGAGGGGCTGTGCCGGCTCGGTGCTAGTGGCGACGGCACGGCAGTGCCGCGGGGGTCGTGTGGCAGGAGTGGCCGAAGGCCATGGAGGCTACGGGTGGTGGCCGGAGTTGGTTTGGATCTGTGGGGCAGTGCCGGTGACCGTAGAAGAGAGTCGGGGTTAGCCTAGGTGTGTTCGGGGTGGCTTGAGACGCACATGAAGTGCGTATACGTGTAGGGGGGTTTCACATGGTATATAGGGTTTTTGCATGGCGTAATGCACGTGCATGTAACCATGCGTGACGTCGGGATTAGTTGTGTAGGCAAAGGTTTATCATCGGGTCATGATATTGACTCGTAAATTGTGTGTGATATAGGTGCAAAGTCAAAGCGCGGGTACGAGGTGATAGTGGGTTCTAGTGATCAAGTTGCGTCTAGCAAAGGTGAATTTCTATCGCCCACTTTTAAATGTTTTAATGTTTTGGGCTCGAATACATGCGTAGGTTGTTGACGTTAATCGTAAGATAGGTGGCGTTGTGCGTTAAGCACATATGTTCTAAATTTTGTTGCGTATGCATGGGATGCATGGGAACGTGTTACGTACTTATTGACGTTACGGGTGATTGAGTGCAAGCTTGATATCGGGTTGACTTTAGTCAACGGGATAACGTGTCTGGCAGGGTCAGACGGGTGATTGGGTTTGCCGGTATCCTCGGATTAGGCAGGCGGGAATTAAGTGTACGTCGTGATATTAAACGATCATTTTGTTATAACCCATTTTATCAGTTAATATCTTTTGAGACTTAAACCATTGTATAACGGTTTTGGGGAACGAATATCCCGAATAAAGTACTATAGAACTCACTCAGCGTAGCTGACGTTTTAGCATGTATTTCAGGTAAAGAGAAGGTGTGAGTTGGCGGCTTCTGGATGGTGTTTGGTTACCGTGATTGCTGTGATGACATTTATTTCCGTTGTGATGATTGAATTATTTAGATATTAGTACTTGATTGACTTGCGTTTGAGATTTGGTCATTGACCACATGTTGACTGTTTGTTTTTTCGCTGCATTTATTGAGACAATTTGATGTCATTTACTACTGTGCTTACGTGTATGCCAACGTGTCGGGTTCCCGTGTTTGTGGCCTTACAACCGGTCATTCCGCATTCCCTCTAGCAAGAGCATCACGCCTGACCGGTCTCGTATGCTTCACCTTAACCACCTAATCCTACTCAAAATAGAACGCTAGAGTGATTACTATGGGCACAAATCCAGAATATGAGAGTAATCATAGACTGCCAAATCACGGTGATCAAATGCAATTTGGTGGTCCACATCACTACTCGTATTCTAAACCCTTCATATCATACTCACACTAACTTTCTACCTTCACGCACACCGGATGCACATGCATCCCACACAAGGCACATAGCATCACACAATAATCTAGCACATCATCATAATAATCACAACTACACACCACATGTAGTTACACACAAATTCACTAACCATGCTAACACACCAAGCTATGTCACATAACGCAATTAATGTTATTCTACATTAAATATGTGACAATCCGGACTTTTAGGGTTAACCCCGTTAGAAATCCAGTTAAATATTCCGTTAAATCCTAACCCAGTTAATCTAATCTTGAATCCCATGGACTAATTCTGTCATTTCTTAATCTCAAACTGCAGGGACTAGTTCTGCCAAGTCCCAAAACCAAAATTTTGACTTTCAAAGTCAAAATAGAAAGTGTTGTATTCCTGTTGACTTTCAAAACTCAAACTGTGTGATCATTGGATCCAAATTTGAATCCTATAACTGAAAATCATCCAAATCTGTAACCGATTAAGACATTAACACTATTAACGTTCTTCATCAAGTCTCTAATTATCATCATCATTGTCAAATTAAATCCAATAATGGGTAATGAACCCGTAAGCGTCGACATTCGCCATTTATCTATCAAATTGGACGAGTTCTTGTGTTACTTTCACAAATCGAGCATACACACACCTTAGTCGCTCTTGTTAGAAGTAATCCCACGCCTCAATTCGATCGGAGTAGCAGCAGGAGTCGCCGGAGACCAAACCATTCATAGTCGGACCTGCGTTCACTCGATTACCTTCAATTCGGCACTCATTTCGGTAATCAAACACATCCTTAACTTCATTTTAGTGTCTATATTGAAAGCCCCATGGTTATTAGGGCTTGCAATATCGAATCGAACACGAACCCGAATCTAGGGTTCATACAATTACGGTTTAAGCGAATTCAATCCTATACTCAATTAAAATTCAATTAAGTTATACCACTAGATTCGTAATCATCTGCTTTATGAAAGCCCTATATCAATTTAACCTGATAACATCGAATTTTACTCAATCCATAACCTAGGGTTTGTTCGTAATTCGATTTGGAGGTTTCAATCTTAAACGCTATCTAAATCAAATTAAATCATATCATTGGATTCGCAATGTCCTGTTTAGTAAAAGCCCTATGTTTTCGTTGAGTTTTAACATCCAATTTAATCAAATTGATTTGGTGTTCATATCTAGGGTTTCGACTTATGAATCTGTAATTAAATGATCCAAACCTTATTATTTTTGCAATTAAATGAGATCGAAGTTTCGAAATACCCCGACTATCAAAACCCTCATGTCATTTGGTTTAATCGAAGTCGGATTCATTAGATTTGGGATGGAATTGGATTCGAAATCACGAACGGGGGTAGGGACTTGATGTATGCGAAGATTAAAACCTTATATTCTGAGTTTTGTTCACAAACTGTAACCTAGATCAGTTGGTTAAGTTGTGTGGGTTGTTCACAGGAGACCCGGGTTCGAATCCGGTTTCGTGTGTTAATTTTTTAGGAGCTTTTCTTGGATTAATTATTATAAAACTTTTTTCACTATTATTATGATATTATATTAAAATGTTTTTAAAACCGAAAAACTCCCGTAGGCTCGGGTATTGAACATATGGCACATTTTTGAGTATATGTTAAATTAAAAATAATGTAACTTATTATATTATTTCCGAAACAATTATTAAACTTGTAAAAACGCTCGAACAATGGTTTTATATCCGATTGGGATATTATAAACCGTTTTCTTTAGGTTTTCACCATAATTAATAATATATTAATATTGTTTCTAAACCCATGATTTTGAATAAAATAATAGTGTATGCACATTATTTTCATCATGTTAATACATTACCGTGTCACGTTCCAAACTTGTAAATGATAAAATTATTTATGTTATTTTTGTAGCACAGTTGTTTATGGTGAGGTCTTGTTAAATTAAAAATAATATATATAAATTATAATATTTTCTTAGACCATTACTTAATGGTGAAAACACTCGAATATATTTAATATATATTATTATTTGTCATTCGTCGCGAAACGTATTTATCGTACTTATTAATTATAAAATTCTCATTCCCGTGGACACGTTCGTTTACTCGTTGATCTTTAGAGCATTTCCTTTAGGACGTTCCTCATTCTGTGTCGTCGTCACATATTCCATTTTATCCCTAATAATTATGTTGTAATTCTTGGGCATTCGTGAGCCGCGTCGGGCTAACGCTTGAGATTCCAATCTCATACTTGTGTGATTACTTCCTACGCAATCAGGTAAGTTTTCACGGACCCTTTTTACTGTTTTAACTTGGGGGAGAAAGCATGTCACAACTATTTTTGAGATTATTATAATTCATATGTTATCAATGTTAAAGCTAAGCGTAACACGCTATCACTGAAAGTCCTCAACACACATCGAACCGTTAATATGGATCTTAGCGAGGTAATGTTTAGTAGTACTACTGGGTTTGACAAATCCCACTCGTGTTAGTCACGCTAACTCGATTTGAGGTCGAACGGGTGAAATGTTAGCCTACTCACATCGCCAGTGTTGATAGACCTGGCAGGAGGCAAATAAACAAATAGTCAGCTTCAGTTGCGAGTGCTTAAGTTAAACATGAAACGTAGGTTAGCTACCTACAGATGCATATTGAATGTATAATAATCTGGTGAACGTTTATTTATATATTGAAACCTGTGAACTCACCAACCTCGTGTTAACATCTTTTCTTACATGTTTTCTCAGGTCGCTAAGATAAGGCACAGGTGCACATATAGGACATGCATGGAGTCCTACTCTTGAATTATGTTTTGATATTACTTTTGGACTATTTACATTTATGTTTGGACTCGACTTTTTGGGCACGTTTGTTTTGCGCATTTACTTTCTTTAGTCGCTTCCTCAATTACTTTGATTGATATGATATTTTCATTTGAGTCTCATATAGAGTCGTTCAATGTAACTAATTACAGAGATCCTGGTTTGTCAATTCCCAAAAGGGTAAAACTCCGTTAGCTGAATTTGGGGGTGTGACAAAATAGCTAACAAAACATGATTTCACCAAGTCACACCACACGCTTCACATAGTTCTACATACTACTACAACACATAGCACACATCATGTCCTCACACAGAACCATAAATCACTTACTCACACAAATCGCTTTACCTATCGTAACACTACAAAAAGGTAATTAATAATTACTGCTTGACTCAAAAGACGTACCTCTTGGCTCGCGGTTACTCGTGGTAGCATTCATTTCACCCTCGTCCCATTTTTGGTTTAAGTTAAAGTATTTTATTTGTTTAAAAATACCAGTTTTCTCTTAAACCACAGCTCTGATACCAACTTGTAAGACCCCAACCCGAGCATCCTACAGTTGGTTCTCATAACAGGTCATTTTCAATTAAAAACGCATTTATTGCAATTCAAACTACAGCAGAAGTCTTTCAAAACTCATTTATTACTAATTAACGTTATTCGGTTTGCCTCACGAATGCCTGCACACTAAGCCGAGTAGCACCACCTCCAAGCCAAGATACATCATCGCTATGCTTACCTGCACAATAATCTAACGTACACACAAAGTCAGCTACGCTGAGTGAGTTCTAATAGTTTAATTTAAACAAAAACCATCACGTCATATTCTTTAGTTTATTCCACTCAGAACTCTTTGGTCCTTATTAAATAGTTTTACGATTCTTTAACGAATAGTTAACCCTATGATGTACCACGGCATCCCATACCCGTTCATCAACCGGGACTCAGCCCGTACTACCAATAATAATAATAATAATCTTACAGTCACATTGACATAGACTCAACATACTCTGCTAACAACTCATACCCAAGAATACGCATTAAATCGACTCTAGGTTAACACAACCTACCCTAGACATTAGCACATCCGGCCTTAACCAAGGCTCCCGCAATTAACTGACACGACACTTATACACGTCACATCACAAGTCCTGACTCAACGGTCAGTCTTACTTCACACTATCATATTACTATCATTAACACATCACATTAACGCAATATCACACACAATAAATATAACTCATTACTAGCATGCAAATTAACACATATAAACGCATGCAAACACATACCTTATCACTGCACCCTCGTCAGGGTTACCCTCGTCAGGGTTACCCTCGTCAGGGTTACCCTCGTCAGGGTTACCCTCGTCAGGGTTACCCTCGTCAGGGTTACCCACGTTAGGGTTACCCTCGTCAGGGCGATCGACGCACCTTGAGCTCATCATTAACCTATTAAATAAATGTCACCGTTGGTGACTTCCCGAAGAACCTCGTCCTTCACAATCCCGTTTTTCGTGTCATAACGACAACGATGCAAACACAATACCCGTCGTGCCACAAGGACAATGACACCAACCATACAATACAAATATAAACATATAATATCATACTATACTTATATGACTTGTTCACCACACTTATACCTCACACATAGCATTAGGACAATATTTATCCCA
This sequence comes from Smallanthus sonchifolius, assembly GCA_023525975.1. Lineage (NCBI taxonomy): Eukaryota > Viridiplantae > Streptophyta > Magnoliopsida > Asterales > Asteraceae > Smallanthus > Smallanthus sonchifolius. Next base: position 66,622,514 of record CM042029.1, read on the forward strand.
CGTGCAATCGTATGCATTTAGCTTAAACCTTGACTCTCCCTGTCCGATCCTTAACGCGTCACACTTTAACAACTTATCTCTCGAGCTCACACACTTCTATGAACACACCATAAATCCTACGACTCTTAAATAAGCATTTTATACTCAAAGCATATTGGGTTAGAACCCGACCCTTAACACGATTAATTATATTAACACCATGTGAATGTGTGTACGATAGCCCCAAAACAGTAAAACGTTTAAAAGAGGGGGATTAGAAACTCACCGGATACTCTGAGTCCAATTCCTTGCTCTGCAACCCGCTCATTCACGCTCGAGCTTGAACCAGTCAACGCACGTTCACATGATTAGAATGTGTCCTAAACACGCGTCGAATGCGTACAATATAAATATATTCCAACTCTCGTCTTCGATGCTCGTCCCTTCACTTCACCGAACTCCTCGCTCTACACGTACACTTATCGGATCGTCCTTGATCCAAATTAGAATTAACATCTCGATCGAGTCTCCATGCACAACGTGACCCGCCATGCATAACCCTAACCATCCCACACTAATACATGAATGCTTATGCACCCGAACCAGGTTCCTTGAGTGCACTATGCATGACCATGCAAGATTCTAGCTCCACAAGCTTCATCACTCAAGTCGGACTTTCCTTGCACCCACGCGCACCGAGCCCTGCCCAACCGTAGTCGGGTAAACCCGAATCAGCCGCACCCCCGGCTTTTATCCCTTCGTCGTCCTACCGTACCCTGTGTTACCTCCGTTCATCGTTGACCGGCCGTTGTCCAATCGTCATCACCGGGCACATCACCTCTGCTTCCTTCATCGTGAAAACATTACCACCACCATCACTAATGGCTCTAACCGAGCCACCCTTCATGTCGGAAGTGGTACCACCACCGTTCCCTCATCGTTACGCTGCCACTAGACACCACCGCAGGAGCCGCCGGCAGTCGCTGCTGCCTCCACGCCGCGCGCCTGCTGCCACCATCCTCTCGCTCTCGTTCCCCTTCCTCTCGGCAGTCGGCCACCCCACAGGCCGGGCATCACCATGATTCCCCTCCTTCTAGCCGTTTAACACCATCATGCGACGCCACCACCCAACACCGCCACCTGCTACAACCCGTAGCCTCCCTACGTCGTAGCCACCACCCCCCTCCGACCAGGAACCGAAGACCCTGTCCGACCATGAAACCATAAAGTAAAAGGAGAAGTATGTGAGTGTGGGTTACCTGCTGGAGTTACCATCGTCGCACCGTTCCGTCGTCCACCACCTTTCTGTTTCCGGCCGGTTCTTTACTTCTGCCGATACTCCTTACCGTCGCACACAATCCCTAGGCCAAAAATGGTCTAGGGTTTTGCAATAAGGGGATATTTAAACCTTTAAAATTTTCACCCTGGGTCCCTACCAATCACGCCTAACGCGTTTCTGTCCCGAACCATGAGACAAATAATTAACGGGTCCCTCTAAATCTGTTAACTCTCGTATATTTCAATCCCGAGCTCTTTATAAGAAAATCACGGTTTCTTTTCCGACTTTTAAACGTATTTAAAATGACAAACATTGCTCCTTATTATTTTTAGTAAAGATTCGGGTCATCCAATACCCGAACCATCATCATATGGATTTCCGGGATGTTACACATGACCACCAAATATGAGGTGAAGTGAGTATTCAAAATGGAAGCACAACTTGTGTATTTATAACCTAAAATACAAGCATAAAAGAAATAAAACATAATAATAATAAAATAAAACAAATGATACATTTAACTATTTTTTTTAACAGCAAACTCTTTGGTTATATTATTATAACATAATATTAGTAATTGTTTGTGAAATTCTTCTGCAGTTTCTCGAGTGTCCTCCGGTGGATTTAAGACGCGTCCATTGATTAACCGTTCCATAAAAATATACACCCAAACACCACAATCTCCTTACCTGAGGATTTGTTGTGGCACGTTAGGTGGTATGACCCTCTTCAATGGCATCAGCCGTTCGGTCATATTGCGATTATGGAAAAACTGGGTGTACTATAACCGACCAGAAATAAGAAACTGCATATTCTCCAACAATTTATCGGCCTCTTCAGCATAAACGTTTTGCAAACTGTAGAAAAAATAATGTAAATTTGTAATTATTAAGTAATAAAAGTTAATTAAAAAAATTAGGATTATAACATGTTATATACTGTTAGAGTTCATGTTGCTGTGTTCACATGTGTTAGGAACCAATGTGATTTTTCTACATTCACTGGAATGTAAAACTACAAACATAGACAAATATATTTAACAATTTTTTAATAATAATATAATTACTAAATAAAATCATTACCTCATCAACAGTCCAAGTGACAGGATATGGAGGGTACGTTCCATCCCCTAATTTGAAACACTTCTCCCCTCTTAATAAATGATAATGAAATTCAATAGATAAAATTGACTAACGTGAATCTACCGGTCTACAATTGTACAAGTAAATCTCTCAAGCCAGAAGATTTTGTTAGTAAACCGAGTACAGCGGGTCATGCATAGTAATGTTATGACCCCAAGATCTGTAGATGTAGTTTTTAAAAGACTTGGTTTTGCTATTCAAAAAGGGTTGGCGGCGCAGCTTGTTGCCCGTTTGCCTTCTATCTCTATGTAATTTCCCTTTGGGAGTTGTGTTTTGTTAATTTAATCATAAATGAATTTTAATTTAATTAATAAGATAATAAGGCTAAAATTAATTTTTACTTTAACAAATTGCTTACGTTCGACTCCAGCCAACCATCAGATCCATCTAAAACCAACAAACTTTTCCTAAAACACGGTTCAATAATGGATGCATAGTAAGAGAAGTTTCACAATACTTTCCAGTTTTATAAAAACTCCTAATTTTTTTAATAACTGTGCTTTTCAATTTCTTTAAATTAGGAGTCGATGACATGATCCCGAAAGGTGAAAGCAAAACAGCAGATGGCTTGCATATCCTTTTTTCCCGGTTTAGACCCACAAGCTGTAAAAATAATTAATAATAACTTTATGTAAAAATACAAAAAACCTAAAATTATTAAAAAAACAAAAATATCTTACCTTTTCTTCATGAATATTTATATTTTGGTCATCCTTAAATAAAAAAATTATAGCAAAGTTAGTATTTTTAAATATCTTACCTTTTATAGTTATAAATATTTTAAATAAAAAATATACGCTTACATAAGGTGCTGTTGTGTAGACGTCATCATTTCTATTTGACGTTGATTCACCATGATCATTTTTACTATAATTTGTCCCTACCAGCGTCTGTATCTTCTATAAGACAAAATAAGATTTAATTAAAAACAATTTATATAAGAAAAAAATTAACTTCAAAACAATGGAAAAAATATACAAATAAACGCTCCAAAATGTTCCTGATAACATCATTCGATGATGATTTATTTTCTTTAGAATCAGTCTGTGTGTGTTTTATTGGACTTTCATTAAAATATTTTAATGTATCATCATCTACTACCTCACCCCAAATGCTACAACTCTCTTTCCTGTATTGTTGTTGTTCTTCTAATTTTGGAGGAGAAATGACTATGGGCTTGTAACCTGGCTGATAAATTTAATAACAAAAATATAAATGTTAAGAATACAACATTACATAAAATATAATTTAAAGTAAATGATAAGTTGATAACTAACAAAATGAGAATGATCTAATATTGCAGTTGCTTGTTCCCACGTGAGTTTACTACATTTTTTCCATCCAAGACAACGGGGTAAACTGCCGTCCCTATCAATTAACATCCCAATCTCAAGAAATATCTCAAATATCCACATCTAAAAATATAAAAAAAACTAATTAAGTTAATATAATAAAAATGAAAGTAAATAATGTATTATATAAAAATATAGAGACTAACCTTAAATGCCCAAATAAATCCTTTTATGCTATATGTTAGCTTTATTTTTCATTCGTCTCTATTATTTTTAAAAAGGGCATTATGAATATGTGGGTACGTGTATTTCCAAATATAAGAACCCCAGGGATAATCATTCCATGCCCCTAGATCGTTAACCAACTTTAAAAGAAACGGATCCAACAATTTTTTAGGTTCTAACCCCTTGAATCCGACCTCAACCAATAATAACAAACAAACCCGAACAGCATCCATCTCTTCTAAAGTTAGCAAATCATTTTTAAAAATATATAACAAATCTTCTGACTTAACTTTGTGACTACCAAATAACCTTTCTTTAAAAAATGGAGCACTTTGGTCATTTATGTGTGGTTTAACTTCACCAAATCTAAAACCAGTAATCAAACAAAATTCTCTAGGATCAAAAGTTAAAGTGCGCCCATCGATTGAAAAGTTTATGCCATTTTCTGGATTCTCAGATAATATTTGAGTTTGAAATATCAAAGGAACTAATGATGTTTCACTGTTAATAGATTCACAACTTAACCAATATCCAAAACATGTGTTACTAAAAAGAATGAGTACACTTGGATATGTTCTTAACTTTTCAAGAATTTGTTTAACAATTTCATATTACATCTAATAGCCACCTGGGCGGAATAATAGTGTTCCTGTATAAATAAACAAATATATATAAAAGTTTTAAGTAAGTAAATGAGATTTTATGAAATATTAGATGTAATGAAAAAGTAACTGATAATAAAAACTTACATTAACATTCATTTTTATAACGTACGCGGATAGGAGATTCGAAAATGAGAGTGAATGGCGAAAATTTGGAGTGAATGGCGAAATTATGAGTGAATGGCGAATTTATAGAAAAAAAAATTCAAATTGCGAAAAATGTGTTAAATCCTAACGCTAGATTCCCTGAATTTTCACTTCAAATTTTCGCTAGATTCCCTAAATTTTCGCCATCACTTTATGTCACCTTTTCTGAATTTTCGCCACTTCTTGTCAAATTTTCTCTAAAAAGGGTCAAAGTCAAATTTTCGCTAAAAAGGCTGAAATTTTCGACGCTTTTAACAAATTTTCGCCACTTTTAAAGATTCTCCTGAATTTTGGCCACTTTATTCAAATTTTCGCTACTTTTAAATATTCCCTACTTTTTCACCTTTTTAAAAAATCGCTACTTTTTACATATTTTCGCTTTTTCAAAATTTTCGCCATTTTCTCATTTTTTCGCCATAAACAATCGTCAATGGGCCCCACAAAAAAAGGGAAAAAAAAGAAAAAAAATTATCCGGGTGAAAATTTGAAATGGGCCCGACGAAAAAATATGGGAAATTTTCGTCAAAATGATTATTTTGGTGAAATCGAAAGTCAATGGCTATTTTGGAAAGAAGCATCGGTCAAATGTTCATTTTGATGATTTTCCCCAAAATTATTTGTGTTAGGTAGTTTAAAAGTAATAACAAATGTTCTACTGAGTTTGACACGTATGTTTTTTTAGACTGTTTTGAAACCCAACACCTCCTACTCCAGTGTGATAATACTAATGATGTATATAAACTTTGGCTTCAGCCTCTTTGTTCTTCTGGTTTGAGCATTCAGATGCATAGTGTCCATATACATCACACTTGAAGCATTTGATTTTTGACTTATCCTTCTTTTGTTTTTGACTCTTTGACTGATCAAACTCCTTATTCTTCTGATTTGATTTGTCTATGTCACATTAACTTTTATTCCCACGGTCATTCTTACTCCATTTCTTGTTCTTTACTTCCTGATCTTTCTTTTTATTCTGCCATTCAGAATAGGTCAACAACAGTTGGTCTTCTTTAACTGTGTTGTTTTTGTTTCATTACGGTTCTTTCTTCAAAGGCTTTTAGTCTCCCAATTACCTCTTGAAACAACATGGTTTCAATATCCATAAATTGCTCAATAGAAGCAATTATATGCAAGAACCTATCTGGTATAGAATCTAGTAATTTTCGAACAAGAAGTACCTCTTGGAATGGCTCTCCAAGATCATCTGCCCTTAATGAGATTGCACTTAATTTCCATGCGAAATCATCAATGCTATCACCTTCTTTCATCCTTAACATCTCGAATTCGTTCTTAACAGTGGTCATTCTTGCTTTCTTCACTCTATCTACCCTAACGAATCTGGTTTTCAAAGAATCCCAGATATCCTTCGCTGTTGTAAGATTCGCAATCTGTAGGACTAGGTCTTCTAGCATAGCCTGATACAAATACGCTATTGCAGCGTTATTTTTCTTTGCATCAATCTGGGCTCCGGCTCTTGGTTCAATTACATCCCATAGGCTATGAACATTGAAAATTGCCTTCAATTTCACTGCCCAAATGGTGTAATTGGTGGCGGTAAGAATTGGACACTGCAGAGGAATCGTCGTGAAGTTATCCCTAACCATAATCTGTTGATTATTCACCACTGTCTCACCCATTCGTGTTCTTGACCTTCGATGATACGTTGCCTAAAATCTTGACTCCAGATCCTATCTATATGAGAGAATTGAGCATTCAACCTGAAGCTCTGATACCAATTGAAGCTAGGTACAAAGAAATCAATGAAGAAGATTAACAGAATTAACCGAATTAGAGACCAACGAAGTTTGACTTTATTATCTTGAAAAATGAATTAACAAAATATACAGACCTAATCATCTCATTTATACTAATATGAGAATATGACTTATTACACAAACAGTCCTTCTAAAAACTTGTAATTACAAAACACCCCTCAAACTAACAGAGAGGAATTGGGGGGAAGTGATAGTGTTGTGTTGCTTCAAGGATCACACATACCCGTTATGGAGGGAAGAAGAAGAAGAAACAGAGGAAGAACAGAGTGTTTGTGGTATGGAAATGAACTTCAAAGGGTGATTACTGTTCTTTTGCGGTCGAGCTTTCCAACTTGATATATATATATATAGATACAGATACATATAGATGCAGCTATGGAATCGGAATTTTTTTTTCCTGTTGCGTCATTTGTTCTCACTCTTCTTTCCTGGTCATTCATTTTAGCATCAACGGTTGAGCCACCCTAGTAACTAACGACAGATGCTGCTAATGAGCTAGTGGTGAAGTGGTAAGAGAGAGATCTGATGTTTCTAGTGACCCAGGTTCAATCCCTGCCCTTCACATTAGTTTCTACGGCATGCAAATGAGGCCTAGCTAAGGCTGATACACCTGGGTTTTACCCACGCCGATCCAGGGTTTGAGCCTCGGCTCTCCCTCAAGCTCGGAAGGGTCAGTATTGGGTGAGATTTTTTCTTGGATGCTCTCCAACTCTGACGCCGAGTGGACCCGGTTAAGACAACATATTGGTCAGAGTTGGACGAGACTTTCCCATGTGACGTCACAACATTCATAGTTTGCCGTTAAAAAAAACTAATGATGATGCTAGTGGTTTTATTTATGTCATGTAATATAGGCAACTCTACATGCTATGTCATGGTTAAGAAAACAAAAACTTCATTATCTTTCAAAGCATGTTGTTTTTTTTTGGAAATCAGGTCCAAAACGAACACTCAAACATGACGATTTGTGGAACTCTTCACAACTCTTTTTATTAAGATTGAAAAACTGTAAATAATACAATAATTATACCATATATTTATACTAATCTAAACCCAAACCTATTCTAACTCAAACTTAATTAAACTAATTAAATATATTAACTCCTAATTAGACTCAAACTAAGAACTAATACTAGATAAACATAAACACTAATTAATTAAATAAATTCCTTTTTTTTCTCTATTCAAGATTAACTCTTCAGTTTTACCCCATTTTAATATTATAATTTGGTCAATTCTAATCTACAAAAAAAATTGTGTACAAATCTAAGATTCACCAACCAAATTTAGTCGAATAAAGTTTATAAAGAAAAAAATGTAAAATAAGTGCGAATTCTCAATCAAAATCCGAGTTGATTATTTGGATCGCTTACTAGTATGTCTTACTTTTGTTTCATCTAATAGTTCATATAAGTGGAACAATTTGGTCAATAAACATGTATGGGTATGAATAAAAGTGTAAATATGTTTGACTATTAATTTTTTTTGGGAGGCAAATTTTATTTATTTCAGTGAGAATAAGATTTGAACCAATGACTTACTCAAATAACAAGTGACTTACTCAAACTTTGATGTTCTCAATAACAAATGACTATTAACCAATGACTTACTCAAACTTTGGTGTTCTTAAAAAATTTTCTTCTATCATTGATTCACCATGTTTGACTATTAATTAGTGAATATGAATATGTAAGTAAAACAATAATATTTGATAACAACAATAAGGGAAATAGAAAATAACATTATGAATTCACATAAATACACATTTTTGTCCTGGAACATAAACAATAGCCTCTTTAGGTTCATCGGTCCGGTTTCAATTCCCTTAATTTGAATTTTTTTCAAATGACACAAAAAACCAAAATGAACTAAATTCAATGTTCAAACCTTAAATGAAAACCAAATCTGATTCAGTTCGGTTCCATACTGAAAAACCTGATCAGTTTTAACAAGAAGGATGTTCATCGTTTTAGATTTTTTTGGTAATTAATTTCTTTTGTTCTGTTTTCTCGGTTTTATGACAGGTTAAATATATGAATTTAATTTCCTCGATTTTAAATGGTTTTGATTTGATTAACCGAATATTTAACCCTAAATCTCTTCTTTGATTACCCCAATCAATTTATTAAATTAAATATTTCACTATGTTTTTTAAATATAAAAAAGAGTTAAGTACACGGATGGTCCCTATGGAATGTCTAAATTTTGGATTTGGTCCTTAGCTTTGAGAAACTATACTGACAGTCCCAAACTAAGTATAATTATAACACGGTTGGTCCCTAGGTTGGATGAAGAGTTAATTTTTTTGTTAATTAAAATAAAATAACTAAAATACCCTTATTATTAAAAAAAAATAAAAATATACTAATTAAAAACATAAGACCACCAATCTTCTTCCCCAACCAGACCATCATCTTTATCTCATCATTTGCAGAAATCTCAATTCAAAAAGGTTCACTGTTTAATGGAATCCCCTTGAAACCACTGTTACCATCGCCACCATCGTCGTAGCTTCTGTTGTCGTCGCCGCCAAATCAGAGTCATCGTCCCCAGTGGCGGATCCAAGAATTTTTTCTAGGGGGTTCACTATTTTTAAATGCTCCAATTTCATAGGGCCAGACATAAAAAATTTCGGTTCGGTTCAATTGTTCGGGTCGGGGAGGGGAGGGACGGCTGAACCATTTTGGATGCCTAAAGCGAAGAAAAAATTTGTGGCCTTTTAGTTCTTAGTTATGATTTCCATTTCTATTTCCATTTGATTTCCAATTGGAATTTCATGAGGGCTTGATAAATGTTAATCATACGAGACTATAACTTTGATTAAAGTGGGTTTTGGTTCAAGCATTCCATCAAACAACTGGTATGCTAAGTATGACCTAAACATGCTCAAGTTCATAAACCATTAACAAACAATATCAAAATTCACAGCAAATTAGTTTTTTTTTTCTCATATATGCAATTCACTAAATCTCCAAACCACAAATGAAATTATTTAATGCATAAAACTCTTACCTAGAAACAAAAGATTACCTCACTAAGTCTCAATTCTTTTTTTTTTCAACTTGATTCTAAATTAACATCTAATTCAAGTTTCTAACATCTAAATCTAATTCAAGTTTTAATATCAAGTTTCTAACATCTATGCCAAACAACAATAAAACCTTAGATTTTCTTTTTACAAACAACAAACCATAGCAAGAAACTCTCAAGTAAACAAGATAACATCTAAAATCTTAATAGCATCTAACATTTAAACTAACATTCAAACAAGTAAACAACAAACATTAAAATTAACCCTAACAACAATTAACAAACATTCAAATTAACATTTAATCTAACCTGTGGTGAGTGGTCTGTAGGTAGGGGAGCACCGGAGCATGAGAGCAGCAGCAGTGGGCCGTGGGCGGCGCGGGTGTGGGCAGGTGGACCGTGGACGGTAGCAGCAGGAGGTGTATCTTGCTACTGCATTTGATATGTATTTAGTTTCTTTCTTGTCTTAGCTGTCGGATTTGTTTATGCAGATTGAAGAAAAGGATCCTGCAAACAATGATAGAGACACTCTGGAGACTAACCTTGCTGAAGAAAACGTTGTCGAAAATGTTCAGAAGGCCTCAAATTTCTATTTTTATTTGTCAAGTCCTAATTTCTATTTTTATTTGTTGTTTTTCCCTGGTACAGCCTGAGCTTAAGTGAAGGCAAGGCCCAACAAAAAAAAGAAGAAATAACTAAACAAATTAAAGGGCTATATGATATCAGTTAAAAAAAAGGTTTTAAAAAATATTAGTGAATGGATTCGAACTCACAACCTCCATGTTATAATGCAAAGCCTAAACCACTACACCACTGGTTAAACTTTGTAAAGGGGTTCACCCTATAATTTTTTAAGGGGTTCACCCCAGTTTTTTTACCTAGCGTTACACTAAAATTTCAAAACTCGAGGGGTTCCTGTGAACCCCCTCCGACATACGTAAGTCCGCCCCTGATCGTCCCTACTGAAGCCAAATCGCCAGCCATCTGTTTCAGATCTGGGAAAATCGTTGCGAGCCATCGTCCCAATTGAATCCCGCCGCCACAACCTCAATTGCTCTCTCTCTCTCTCTCTCTCTCTCTCTCTCTCTCTCTCTCTCTCTCTCTCTCTCTCTCCTGATATGAGCAAACCGCGAGCCATCATTCATCTTTTTTCTAACTCGGGCCAAACAACTTGAATCCCCAAACCCATTCTCTCTCTCTCTCTATATATATATTTATATATATATATATATATATATATATATATATCTATAAGCAAATCGATTCATATGGTTGCAGACAGGTGGTGGTCGTCGGTTTGTGTCTACGTTGGGCCACCATCGCTTTTCCGGCAGTGGTTGTTGGCGGTGAGTGCATTTGCAGGCAGGTGGTGTTGGTTTCATATGTGGTTCCATGGTTGCAACTGTAATATTTTCATAAAGGTGGATTTAAATGTCGTAACCTTGAAATTGATAGACCCGTTCCTTGGGGGTGGATTTAAGAATTTAGTAAAAACATTTTTTTAATAAAGCGGGTATTTCGGTCATTTTACTCCATTTTAACGGAAAAGTTAACTATCCATCCAACCTAGGGACTAACCGTGTTACAATTATGCATAGTTTGAGACTGTCAGTGCAATTTTTCAAAGTTAGAGACTAAATCCAAAATTTAAACATACCACAGGGACCATCCGTGTAATTTACTCTTTAAAAAAGAGTTTTTTACATATTTCCCACTCTTAACCTTCTTAATAACATATATACCTAACCATAAAAATCAATTACATATTTACCCAATGTTTACACATTTACCTAATTACCTTTATATGTAAATTGATATATTTAGAAATGGGGTAAATGTAAATAGTACTTTAATGGCTTTATTAAGGTTAAATAGTAATTCAATACGTTATTTTAAATGAATTGAGTAAATATGTAATATATAGGCTTTAGGATAGGAAAATATGTAACTAAATTAAGGGTTTGATAAATATATAATAAATGAACTTAGAAAGTAAATAACGTATAAAAAATGGAGTAAGTTTTAGCATTTGATTTGGGACGTGTGATCGGCTTAAAGCTTACAATGCTTCATTTGTAGCAAATCGATTAAGTTATAACCGTCATCACCGGCGCCGCTCGCCGGAACTAAAATCGCCGGCCACCGTCTATTACTGCCTACAACTACAAAACAATCACGCGCATACCAATCCAAATGAAGTTTACCAACAACAATAAAACACCTTTCTCGTAACATGGTGTCTTTCTTCTGCAATGCCCCCTTTTAAACCCTCCAACTACACCCAAATTCACCGTACATGTGTCGTCCAATCGGTACTCAGTTTATGCTCTAAAGGACGCCTAACAGAAGCTGTAAAATCCCTAGAAAATTTAGCATGTAAAGGCCTACGTCTGGACTCCAAATCTTTAGCTTTTTTATTGAAACAGTGTGCGAATTACAGGTTGCTTAAAGAGGGGAAATGGGTGCATTTGCATATGAATGTTACGGGCCGGAAGAGGCCCGGTACGTTCTTGTCAAATCAATTGATTCATATGTACTCAGAATGTGGGTGCTGTGATGGTGCACGCAAGGTGTTTGATAAAATGCCTGTGAGAAACTTGTATTCATGGAACAATATGATTAGTGGGTATGCTAAGTTACGGATGATGAAGCCCGCGCGGAGCTTGTTTGATCGAATGGGCGAGAAGGATGTGGTGTCGTGGAATACAATGGTTATCGGTTATGCGCATAATGAGAGTTTTGATGAGGCGTTGAGGTTTTATAAAGAGTTGAAAATGTTGGACATTGGGTTGAATGAGTATAGTTTGGCGGGTGTTTTGAAAGTTTGTGTGAAAACGAAGGATTTGAAACTCACGAGACAGGTTCATTGTCAGGTGTTTGATGTTGGTTTCGTGTCGAGTTTGGTGGTTTGTAGTTCGATTATCGACTGTTATGCGAAGTGTGGGGAGATGAGTGATGCCAGAAAGGTGTTTGATGAAATGTCTCAAAGAGATGTTGTTTCTTGGACCACTTTGGTTTCAGGGTATGCGAGAGGGGGTGACATGGAATCGGCTAGGCAGTTGTTTGATCACATGTCGGATAAGAATCGTGTGTCTTGTAATGCACTGATATCCGGGTATGCAAGAAACGGTTTTGGGCATGAAGCCCTAAAAATGTTCATAGAAATGATGGTTCAAAGAGTTAAACCAGACCAGTTCACTTTCAGCAGCGCTCTGTGCGCGTGTGCTAGCATCCCGTCAATCAAAAACGGGAAGCAAATCCACGGGTTTTTAATCAAAACACATTTCACTCCCAACACTATAGTCGTTAGCTCCCTCATCGACATGTATTCCAAATGTGGAAGTCTAGCACTCGGTCAACTTGTTTTCAAACTCACGCGTGATAAAACTAACACGATACTTTGGAACACCATGATATCTGCATTGGCACAACACGGTCATGGAGAATCAGCAATAAACCTGCTTTCCGACATGGTCAACTCACAAGTCAAACCAGATAGAATCACATTCGTGGTGATCTTAAACGCGTGTAGTCATTCGGGTCTAGTCAAAGACGGGCTACATATATTTGACACGATGATGCATGAGCATAATGTTATTCCTGATCAAGAACATTATGCGTGTTTGATCGATCTTTTGGGTCGAGCAGGGTGTTTTGATGAGGTGGTAAATCAGTTAAGAAAGATGCCTGTTAAGCCTGATGTGCGTGTTTGGAAAACTTTACTAGGGATTTGTAGGATTCATGGGAACTTAGATTTAGGAATAAAAGCTGCGGAGCGGTTAATCGAGTTGGAACCAAGATCGTCTGTAGGGTATGTGTTGCTCTCGGGTTTATATGCAGCTTCCGGAAGATGGGAATTTGTGTCAAAAGTGCGAAAACTAATGAACGAAAGAGACGTGGTGAAAGAACGAGGCGTTAGTTGGTTAGAAACCGGGCACGAGTTGCGTGCTTTTGCGGTATCGGATAAATCTGGTGTTTTGAAAGATGAGTTTGAGTCAGTTTTGGAGATTTTAGCTACTGAAATGGAAGATGATCACTCCTTTGATGCTTGAAGGAGATGTTTCTTTTTTTGAGTCAGTTTTTATTTAATAATTGAAGATTGATTTTTGAGGATTTAAATCTTATATACTTGTAACAAGACATAAATGGCAAAAGGTAGACATCAAGCTAACAAACAAACCAAAATACTATTATATTGAGGCCCTCTTACAGTCACTTTTTACTTAATCGATATTAAAACTACTTTATAAACACACTCTTTAGTATTTATCTGATTCTATTTATATAAAATCAGATAAAACCTTACTGGGAATATTGTAAAATTAATCTTATTATCGTTGTTATCTAAATTAATATATTGTATGTTGTATATTGTACACGAAAAAAAAAAGATTTTAAAGTTAGTCTTATTCAGAGCAGCCTTTCTATTCCCCTGAGATAAAGGAAGAGTTTACTCTCATTCCAACATTTCCGGTCCCTACAGAGTACAAAGAGTTTTGCTATGGGCGGGATTTTATGTTGTATTTTTGTTTGTTATATGGAATAGTTGCTTTTTGATAGATTGACTTGGTCACTTCCATGTAAAAGTTAATACATGAGTTGCCTTTAAATACATTATCCCTATTTTATAATAATAAATAATAAAATTAATTGTATAAATGGCCCTGGTTTCATCAAATTGTATATTTGACTCTTAGGTTTTAAAAATTACAAATTTAAACTTTTAGGAGCTGGTTGGCCTTTAGCCCCACCAGTTACTTATGTGGAAAGTTAACTCACGTGTCATCCACGTGACTTACGATTACAAACTTAACGCTGAAAATGAGTTACAATCAGTAAAAGTCGTTAAAAATCAATAAAAAAAAACCTGTAAAATCAATAAAAATTCATAAAAAAATCACTAAATTTAACTAATTTTTACTCATTTTTAGGGTAGTTAGTATTATGGCCTTGCTACAAGTCATAACCAACGTTAGTTATGGTAGTTAACTAATGACTAATACCATTATAATGACCATAACTATAATTGAGGATCTTCTTTTTATTCTTTTTTTTTCTTTCCTTTAATTCAAATACATACATGATGGCAAGTTATATACAAACCATCAATTGTCCTACTGGTAAACAAATTGTAGTTTAACGTCTTTTGATACAGGTTTGAATCTCCTTCTCTGTTTTTCTTCTATCTTTTTTAGCTTCTTCTTTTTTAAGCCTTACGTGTTTTTTGGTTTAGCTTTTATCTACCCTTTTTTATGAGTTTTTACGTTAGTTTTTTTCATTGTTCTGCAACACGTGCAATAACTTTTTAAGCGTTTTTTTTATATAAGATCTTCAATATTATCAACATTCTCACTGCAACGCGTGAGTTTACATAATTAATTTGATTTTTTTTACACAAAGTTTAAAAGACGTTGATTTATTTCGCAGTTTAATGAGACATAACGTCTAAATGTTTTTTTTTTTTACTTTAATCTAATTTCTTCCATTAATTTGGCAAATGTCAATATAAAATGAGCGCACGATAACTGAGTCATGTTTACGATTTAATGAGTGGCAAGTTGTAACGAGCGGGGGAATCGACATACTTATTTTTATTAATGTTTTGATGTAAATCTTTTATAGGTTCAAGGTCGTTGCCGCAACACGCAGGTCTTTACACTAGCTATAACACATTCTTTTCTATTTTTTTCCTTCTTGATTGTGGCCAAATACAATTCTTTTCAAATTAACCACAAGTTGTCCCTTAGCTCACTGGTAAGGTGGCGTTTCTGCTAAACCCTCTTTTCAGTGTTAGCTTCAATTGGCACCGCAAAGTGTGAGGTATTTTTCGATTTCCAGTCACGTTAATGTCATACACTTCTTTTATGTACATAGTCATGTTAATGTCAACGTCGCAACACGCGGGCTTAATTTCTACTTATACATATTGCATAACATCCAGGGATACAAAACTTCCCAAGAAAATGGTGAAAAAAGAGCTAAATTTTAAAATTATGCGTCGAATCTCAGATGTGTGTGGACTTTTTCTGGGCAAAATTCTTTTCTCAAAGCATCCTCCAACTGCAGGAATATTGAAGAAAGTAACCCTGCAAACAAAAGGAGAAAATACGTCTCCATAATGACGTTCGTCAACCAAAGTTATCAAGAGCCGAGATTTACATTTTTTTAACAAGCTAATAATATAGATTTTATATTGATCTCATTACAAGTTTCAAATGTACACGAGTCGAGCCGAGCCGAGACCGAGCTAAACTAAGCTCGAGATTGGCTCATTTAACTTAAGAGAGCTCGAGCTCGAAGTCTAAACTCGACCTCGGCTCGTGACTGATTTTACAAGCTCCGGCTAGGCTTGGCCTCGGTTTGTTTAATATTTATTTACTTATACACATACATAATTATTTTGATCTATATTTATAATTTTAGTTTATATATAGATGCATGATAGATAATATATATTCTTTAGAAAATCGCCAAAATGTACATTTTGACCAAAAAAGTTGGCAAAATGTACATTGAAAAGTCAAACCATCCAAAATATACAAATCTGATTTAGACCAATAGGAAAGCGAAACGTAGGCAAAAAACGTTTTGAAGGCTTCTCCATAGTCGGCCATGTGTCAACACGGGGGCCTCGCACGTTTATCAACCCGGCTAAAATTTAGCCGTTAAAACCCATACCGCCCACCTGTAGCCGTGAAAATCACTATCCAATTAAACGACGACACGTGTCACACCAGTAACTCTCCTTTTGTCTTCATTTCTAATGTCATTACTGTTGGGTTTGTGAAGGCCTTGCGCAACAAGGTGGCCGGCCCTAGGGGTTTTAGGGCTAGTTGTGATTATGAAATGGTTTCCATAAATACAGTTTCTTGTTGCCTAAGTTGTTAACCCTAATTAGTCTCTATATATACCTGCTTATGTAATTGTAATTCTTTGTAGCACCTATCAATAAAAAAGTAAACCCTGGTTGCAGCAAGTGGATGTAGGTCACCTTGACCGAACCACTATAAATCCTTGTGTCGTTTATTACTTTCTTTTATTCTCGTTTGTGCGTGTTTGTGTGTTGTATCCGATGCGCTACCGTCTCTGATTCCTAACAACTGGTATCAGAGCTTTGGCTTGTTGTTACACACGGTTTTCGCACGGAAAAACGATCAGAGGGGCTGTCAGAATTGCGATTGGTGCTAAACCAATCTGCTGAGTTCTGGTTCGAAGCCGCAAGGGAGAAGGGCTGATGTTTCAGTTTTTTTTGCTACTGTTTGCGGTCTGTTCTGCGACTCGTTTTTTCGCTGGAGGTCTGGTCGCTGACTGTTGCTGTTGTTCCGTTTTTGTTCTGCTTCTGTTCGGCTGTAACAGGGCTGATTGGAGCCTGTTTTGGCTGCTGATTGCTGCCACAGGAAGGGAAGAAGTGCAGGGCTGTTCCGATTAGGGTTTTGGAGTAGCCGCCGGAAGTTTCTGAGGTCGCCGAACTGTTGGAGACCGGATTCTGCTTTTTGGTCGCTGCTGGATTTTGGGTCTGCTGCCAGGTTTTTCCTTGATTGCCGATTAGGGTTTCTAAACCCTTGAGTCGACGGGTTAAGTTTTTTTTATTCGTGTTCAAGTTAGTTTATCTGCTTTCTGTTTGCTATTGTGATGGCTGAGGATGGGAAGGTACAGACTAAGAGGTTCGACGGGACGGACTTTGCATGGTGGAAGATGCAAATAATAGCTATGTTGAGTCAAAGGGACTTGGATGTGGTATTGAAAGAAAAAACGGATAAGATTAGTCAAGATGTTTGGGATTTAAAGGACAAGAAGGCCAAGGCGGCTATTACATTGTCTTTGACGAGGAGTGTCGCGTTCAACATCATGAAGGAAACCACAGCTCGTGGCATGATGACAGCTCTGTCAAACATGTATGAGAAACCGTCGGCGGCAAATAAATTGTTCTTGTTGAGAGAATTTTTCTTGACTATGATGAAGGAGACGTTGTGGCAGAGCATATCAACAATTTAAATTCACTTTTATCCAGATTGAGTTATGTGGGAATCACTTTTGATGATGAAACTCAAGGTCTGGCACTGTTATCTTCACTGCCGAATAACTGGTCCGGAAAGGTAACTGCTATTACCAATTCTACAGGCCCAGTGGTTTTACATTTGAAAGGATGAGAGATTTGATTCTTAGAGAAGACGTAAGACGTAGAAAGCAAGGTAGCTCATCTTCTTCTGAATTGTTAAGTGTAAGCAGGGGAAAAGGGAAAAACAGGGAAAGTGGGAGCAGGGGTAGGAGTGCATCCAGAACTCTTAAGACTGTCACATGTTGGGGCTGCAAAGAAGTTGGGCATTTTAAGAGTCAGTGTCCAAAGGCCAAAAAGGAAAAGTCTGTTGAAGTGAACACTACTGAGGTCGTCCGTTATGGTGATGCACTGGTTTGTAGTGTGGAAAGCAGTGTGGACTCTTGGGTCATGGATTCAGGAGCATCAATTCATGCTATGCACAGCGGTGAATCAATGGTGAATCTAAAAGGTGATTTTGGACAGGTAAGGCTAGGAAATGGTGAAACCTTAAAGGTTACGGGCATGGGAGATGTGAATCTGAAGACTCCATTAGGAACTGCATGGAACTTGCAAAACGTCAGGGTAATTCCAGGTTTGATGATGAATCTTATTTCTGCTAGTCAATTGGATGAACAGGGACTGGATGTCAAGTTTGGCGGTGGAGAGTGGAAAGTGTTAGATGGAAATCTCGTTATTGCTCGGGGAGAAAAACGAGGATCACTGTATTTAGTTAAGATACCTGCTGAGGGATGTGTAACCGTCCCGGTTCAGAGTAAAAAAGTCCGGTTCGATGGATCTCGCGCTAAGAGGGTTCACTTTGCAAACATGAAGCCTGGAGCTACTGAGATGTCAGCCGAATGTGTTCGGAGGTTGAAACCAGTCAGGGGGTTTGAGAACAGTAGGAGCACGGGACGTGTTCCAGGTACAGTTCGGAGAGTTCGCTGGGTTTTGAAGACTAAGGTTCCGAATGAGAGAGTCTCTCCAAGGGATTGTTTACTGAATTTGGAGAGTGATAATGGTCTTCGGTATATCTCTGGAGTCGGTGGAACGTGCATGCCGGTTGAGACAGAAGATGGGTCGGTGGTGGAGATAATCACGGCTGGGTCTGGTATGACTGGTATTGGGTTGAAGCTCGAGGGAGCTTCAACGGGCCTTTCAGGTAACTGATGAGAAGGGTCGTGCAACTAGGAGGGTTTGACATGGAGTCTTAGCTTGGGCTTGGAGGACTTGATTATAAAGATTACTGGAATTACTGGTGCTGAGTTTGCTAGGATGTTTTGTATGAGCAAAGCCTTCAAGTGGGAGATTGTTGGGTTTGTGAAGGCCTTGCGCAACAAGGTGGCCGGCCCTAGGGGTTTTAGGGCTAGTTGTGATTATGGAATGGTTTCCATAAATACAGTTTCTTGTTGCCTAAGCTGTTAACCCTAATTAGTCTCTATATATACCTGCTTATGTAATTGTAATTCTTTGTAGCACCTATCAATAAAAGTAAACCCTGGTTGCAGCAAGTGGATGTAGGTCACCTTGACCGAACCACTATAAATCCTTGTGTCGTTTATTGCTTTATTTTATTCTCGTTTGTGCGTATTTATGTGTTGTATCCGTTGCGTTACCATCTCTGATTCCTAATACTCTAGAGAGAGAAAGCATGGAGCTTGCTTTGAGCTTAGGAGATACTCCAAAACCCTTTTCGATGCTAGATCATCAAAGCAGATCCCAACAACAGAAGATGAAAGATTTATGGTTTTGTAGTTTGATCTTCACATCAAGAACATGATGAGAGAGAAAGATGATGAGAAAGTTATAAGTTCTTCTTCTTCAGATCCGTCATCATCATCACCGCCGCCGCCTCCTCTGCAGCTTGATCTCCTTTCTTTCACTCCGTTTCTCCGATCATCACCACAACCACCGTCGGTGTCTCACCGGTCCTTCCCGTGGCTCTCCTTCCTATCACTACGGTTCTCCGATCATCACAACAACCATCGTCGGCGTCTCACCGGTCCTTCCCGTGGCTCTCAAGGAACTGTAAACACTAAAATCTCATCTTTCTCACCGGTCCTTCATTTCTAAGTATTTATTTTTAACGGCTAACTTTTAGCCGGTATGATTTTAACGGCTAACTTTTAGCCGGGTTGATAAACGTGCGAGGCCCCCGTGTTGACACCTGGCCGGCTATGGAGAAGCCTTCAAAACGTTTTTTGCCTACGTGTCGCCTTCCTATTGGTCTAAATCAGATTTGTATATTTTGGATGGTTTGACTTTTCAATGTACATTTTGCCAACTTTTTTGGTCAAAATGTACATTTTGACGATTTTCTCTTTAATTATTCTATCATAATTATAAAGATAATAATATTTATTATGTAACTGTATATAGTATTATATTAAATACAAATTATCATATTTTATAAATAAAAGACTCATTTAGATTCACAAGCCTAACCAAGCTCGGACTCAAGCTTGTTTATTGAATGAGCTCCAATTAAGATCATGCTCGAGTTCAAAGTTGGTTAACCTCGGCTCGTTTCGCGTTTTTCACAAGTTGATCTCAAGTAGTTCACGAGAAGCTTTTTACACCCCTACTTTGGCTCTTTAATACTTGACAGTAATCAGACTTTGGAACAAAAAATTTACTTATAATCAACCTATAAAACATTCTGTGTTTTCACTTACAGATTTAGAGTGGTGGTCTTATTAGTTGAAGAACCTAAAATTAATATAATTCAAGAACAGGAAAAAAAAAAACCTGGCACTACGGTTTCTCCAGGTTTCAAAGATCCTCTAACTAAAAGAGTGCCCGGAATCTGCTCAAAAACCTATAAAAAGGCAAAGAAAAATATAAACACAAATGTGTTCTTGAAACAAGCCACAATACAGAAGTATATAATCGTTAAGTAATAGCGTATTTACCGTTACGCGAAAATGCAAATCATTTGAGATCACATCAATGTAAAATGAGGCGGCATTTAATTTACAGGATGTGCCACTCCCTTTGAAGAAGGATTCAACTGACTGGAGAACATGAAATGCACTGAACTGGCGTTGGATTCCCTGAAGTACAAAAACGCTTTGTTATTGAATTCAGAATATAAATTCATGCCAGATTTGTATTTATAAATAGTTAGTATAACAGATAGGACACTAATCACACTATATGGATTCTGAAAATTCTTAACCCTGATATTCTATGCATTTACTTGTTGCATAATATTTGATGAGAATCAATTGATAATGTGTTAATATTGGATATAATAGCATAATTACTTATAATGCATATAACTTTTCTCTAATTATTTAAAAAATAATTTACTTGACAAATAGTTCCATATACATCCTTATGATCATAACGTATTATTACATATTTTCGCTGCAGATTCTTGAATAAGAATTTAAAGACCTATTTTATTAGACTCTACATATGCATATTATAAACTCTATTCAAAACCCAAGCTAATGAACAGTAACATGATCTAATCAACAACTGTTACGTGTCACTTTGTAACTGTCTAAATTTTATTTTAAAATTTTACTTTGTGTATACATACATGGCCGCAAAAGCAATAACAAACAACAGCTCGTGGCCTGGTGGTCTCCGCATCTGACTTGCAATCAACCCACACGGGTTCGAACCCGGTCCCCTCCCCCCCCCCCCCCCCCCCGGCGGTTCTTTAGGTTTTTACTTTTTTTTTAAGATTTGATGATTAAGCAAGCAATGTACATCCATCATTATCAATTAATTTATTCAATTTATAATTTCATACAAGTTAAAACTATCAGGATTAAGAAAACCTTAAAACCAACATCATAACAATAAAGTAACTAACATTCAAAATCTACTTTTGAGTACATATATAGTCAAAAAAAAAAACTACCTAAAAAAATATCTTTTTTATATACTACGATTAAAACAAATTTAATATCTTTTATTTGGTAAAATTTATACTAACTTTTTAAATTTCTTATTATTATTTTTTTCTTTTTTAACTTTTAAAATATAACTTTTTCTTAAATAAATTTTATTCAAAACCGAGCCTTGTTAAATATAATATCTTTTTTCTTTTTTAATTTTTAAATTCAATTTTGTGTTCCTTAACGGTCACTTTCACAGTAACGTAATTTTGTAGTTCGTAACTTTGTGTCTGCATAACTTTTAAGTTCAATTTGTTGTTCCTTGGTTTTTTTTATTAGGTTCGATTCTCGCTGCACCGCGCGGGGGAATTTTACTAGTTTAGACCAAGAACATATAAAGAGGTGTATAAAAATAAAGGGGTCATCAATTTAATGATATATATACTGACCTCAAGCATGAAAGTGAGGACATTTTTTGTTGCCACATGAGATGATATTATCTTTTTGGTTGGAGGAATAAAAGACCAAGCAATTCCCCAACGACATGTTTGACCCTGAACAAATTCAGTAGTTTTAACTACAGTAACTCCCACCTCACGAAGTTTTGATATCAAATTTTTTAAATTTGATTTCTTTCCAACCATGGATGTGTACCACCTATAACAAAGACAAAAGTATAATATATAAAAAATTCACAACAAATTAAAATAGAAAGTATTATTCTATATGGGCGTACCCGAAAGATTGTTTAAGTTGAACACTATCTTGAATCATTCGACTGATAAAAGCTTGTTCGCCACCAGGGCAGACCATTTCTGCTGGAGTCCCACCACAAGATGTGTTTGGATTAAGGCCCGCTTCATCCATTGTCTCAAAAAAAGGAGGATTACACATACAAAAGTCAAACTTCTCATCATTTTTTACCACACCTAGAAGTATAGGGGGGCCATTGTAACCTTCACCGCTGTTAGTGTTTTGATCAGTTGACTCTTCCTTAAAGTCAACTTTTCGAATCTCGATTAGTTTGGATATGTGTGGGTTACTCTTAACATTACTCTCCGCCCATTCTAGCGCTACGTCTGTGATATCTGTTATTAATTATGTTTCATACGTAGCTGTTAGAATTTGATAACACGCCCAAGATTTTGACTGTTAAAATATAAAAAAAAAATTATTATTCAAAAGAAACGAAAAGGTCAAGTACCTGTTCCAACAAAACTCCAACCAAGAAGGGATGCACCAAGTAGAGGATAAATGCAATTGGCCCCAGTGCCAATATCAAATCCTTTTATGATATTGTTGTCTCTATGATAATTAGGAATGATGTCAGACGACAAAAGGTCTTCAATCCAATGAATATAATTAGATCTATTGGGTACAGTGGGGCACAACTGTCCATCAGGGATCCACCTAATGTGAACAACATAGTTTGTTCAAAAACTCAAATTGACCAACACAAAAAAGAATACAGGTACATAAAAATGCAACAAAATAAAGCTGATGAAAGAAGAAGCTCAGCATGCACCCACACCATAACGGGCATGCAAACAATCTTAAAATTATAGAGTTTTCCAACTTAATTTTGTAATTTTTTGCTTTTTAGACGGAAAATTAGCATAAGGCGCGGTGTTGAGGCGTGCTTTTTGTGGGGGGAGTTTGTGCTTCAGGATGTTGTACAACAGGCTTTTTAGGTTGTACATATAGATATTTAGATATTAAACCATATATACAGCTTTTTTGTGTCTAAAATTTGGGTAAATGATGCTAGAAACCTGTGAGAAATATATTAAAATTTAATATAATAAATTTGGGCCTCGCGTACGAAAAGCGGTGCGCTTTTGCGCTTTGTTTTTAGACTATGTCGCCTTGGTGTGCTTCTCGCTTTATAAAAATACTATAAACTAAGAAAGGTTAATGCACAAAAAATGGTAAACTTATACTCACTGAGTCCAAAGTTGCAAGGTGTGATTCATGAAATAGTTGAAGAACTAAACTGGTAGTTACTTAAAAGTCTATAATATGCCCTTCAATAATACAAGAGATTAGAAAAATATGATTTTCTACTTTTGAGGTCAAACCTATGATTTCTCCAAGTAAAATTACCATCTTTTCTGCACAAATATGCTTCTATTTCAGCTATTTGTTACAAAACCAGACCTAGTTACCAATATTTCCTAAAAGCATTCCTAATTCACATCAATTGGAGGCCAAATTTTATAACCATTGACCAAAAATTCATAGTGTACTTCAAAACCCTAAATTCCCAAATTTCAAGATCCTAAATCATATCAATTAAAAAAGAGTACACAATCACATATACAATAATGTGAACATAATTAACAGCTACATATCACATTCTTTCTAAATTCGAAACCCTAAAATTTCGAAATTTCAAATTCATAAAATTCTCACTAACACGAACCATACGCCGATCAATTCGATTGAAAGATACGTATGTAGGCATACATGAAAGAGAAATTTAACCTAATTTGGCGGTAACATACCACGTGAGGGAGTGATCGTGCAGAAGCAAAACCCTAGTGAGCTCACGAGTGGCATTGAAGTCTTTCCAATCGATCTTCGGCTTGCCTTCACGAGAGTAGAAGACGTAGGATTGAAATGAAGGATAGAGAGATGCCAGAAGAGTGAAGTCCGGCGGGTTATCGGAGTATTTGTTCCGGGGATGTATGCTCCGTTTCTCGGTCTCCCTCTTTCTTTTGTTCCCCATTTTGTTCGCTCTTTTTGGTTTGTTTTTTCCGGTTAATATCCAGTTTGGGCCACACACAACTCAGATAGGCCCATGATGCTTTATAAAGATATAGTAACATTCTTATTTTGAAAAGAAAATATAAACATATACTTTTATTTTTATTAACAAGAGGGAACACGCGCTGTGCGGCGTTGCAATAAATCACGGTAATGATAAACCATGTGATGGGGAAAGTAATTTTTTTATTACTTATAGTCGTATTTGGTGGTTGTATATTTTAAAACATTAATAAAACAGGAGTATTAAAATCTGTACCGTAAAATTAAAAACAAAGTTGGGGAAAACAAAGCTAAAAAACTGGATTCATAAATAACTAAACAAAAAAAATGAAATAACTAAAACTGGATTAAAAATTTGGAATAAAACCTCACCTCCCCTAGGATCGAACACGAGTGGATGGGAGAGTGGAGGCGCTAACTTACCACTGAGCCCGCACTTCGCAGCCGGGCACATTTTTATCCTAAAAAAACTACAAAATAAAAGTGCAAGAATAAAAACATAACGTACCGCACACTAAAACAAATCGTAAGAAAAAAAGCCATTAAAAACCACAAAGGATAGTAAAAAAAAACACCCCTAGGGTTCGAACCCTGGGTGTTAGGAGCTTGAAAGGAAGAAGTCGCATGCTTGGACAGGTTGGGCTAGCCCCTTTATAGTGTTAATCTTCAAATCTACAATTTTAAAACACAAAAAAATGGAAAAAAATAAAACCCCACCCTAAGATTCGAACCCGGGTAGGAAAACAGAAGGCGCGAGAAACATTACAACTGGACCACCCCGCTTCCTTAACATTTCCAAACCAAACTATTTAATATAATAACATTTCCGATGAAAATGAAATAATAAAAAAACATCCAATCAAAGATTGTCACGTGGCAAAACCGCCCAAATGCATCAGTAGGAATCTAGAACTGTTCACATCCTTTTGAATTGTATGTTATGTAATTTATCATATTTTAAAAAAAAAAATTGATGAACATCAAGGTTATAGAAAATATTTATTGAATCATTCTAATTTGTTCCATGTTGGATTCAAGTTCGACTATTTGGTCATTGTGTTATTAAGACGTTAACAATAAGGAAAAACTTAGATTTCATCCATTTAAAACGGTCTTTCATCTACCACAGTTAACATTTGTGTATGATTGTTACCTTATTGGTAGCTAATGTAACATTTGGAACACTGACACGACCATGCCGGAGGTGACACGATTATGCTGGTCGTTTGGATTGCTTATTTCCGAGATCAGGACTAGTGTCTGAGTGAGCAAAGGTAGGCATGGTCGTGCCGAATGGTGCACACCCATGCTTCTTCGTCGATTAGAAAAGAGTAGTGTAGTAATTGACATTTTTAACACTTTGGTTCAACCCCCTTCCACTTGTATTCCACTATTTCTTATCTTGCTCGACTCTAAGGTTAATGCCCACCATATCCACTTTCATTTATCACAAAAGAAATCACTTGAAACCCTAAGGACACTCTCTATCCTCACCATCACTTGCATGTTCACATTTGGAGTGATTTTTGTTGATAAAACTCGATTCTAGTCACCAGCAATCTTTCATCATCAGTAAGATCTTTAACAATTCAAGTGGGAAGTGATTTAAGCTTTAGTAAGGGTCGGCCCAATAGTGTATTTGGGCCAAGCAAGGGCTTGGAGCCACCCAAAAAATAGGGCCCCCAATTTTAATTTTTTTTTTATATATGTAGACTTAGGGCCTGTTTAGTAATTTTGGGCTTAGACCAAGCCTAGCCCGCAACGCGGGAGAAGCAATCTGCGAGCGTATTGTATTAAACTTAGGCGGCTACAAGCAAAATTTTTGAAATCGAGGATTTGGGAGGGAGCTGATGTGATTTGGGAAACCAAAAATCGCGAATATGGTGGCGAAAATCATTCCTTATTGATGGAATATCAATCGTTTCTTGAGAGGAGTCGTTAGGGATCGATAATCGATTGATGACGATTCTATATATGGATACAATTGATCGCCGTCATCGCCTATCTTTGATTTGCCCCAATTCCAAAAATCAATTGTTGGATTATGAAGTGCAAAACGATTGTTTCATATAATCGATTATTCATTGTTGCTGTTCGTTAACGATTTGAGTGGCGGAGGTCACCCCGTCACGGGCACGGTGATGTTGTGTTCGTTTATGCCTCATTGCCTCAATCGATTATTCATTGCAAAGACGGTGTTGTTTTGTTCTGTTCGTTTTTGCCGGTTTGCCCTCTCGGAGCTTTACCTGTTTGCCTTTTTGGAGCTTTGCGTCTTTGCTGGTTTGTCCTTTGGAGCTTTACCTCATTGCCCTCGATCTCAATAAGTCAAATAGTCAATTGCATTGCATAGAACTAGGGGTGTGCAAAAGAAACCGAAACCCGAAGAAAACCTAAATCCGAATCGTATCCGTAACCGAAAAAAATCGAACTGAATTGTGAATTCGGTTTGGTTATTAACCGTATCCGAATTGCTAATTCGGTTTTCGGTTCGGTTAACGGATATACCTTTTTTTTAATTCGGTTTATTCGGTTTGTTTGGTTAGACATATTTCGATTTCGCCTTGGTTTATTCGATTTATTTGGTTTATTCGGATATATTTTCCTTTTGAAATCGGTTTATTCGGTTGAATTCGGTTAGGTTAGAAAATTTTTCAATTCGGTTAACGGATAATGGTTAAAAAAAATCAAAACTGAACAAACCGAATCGAACAAACCGTTAACCGAACCGATGAACACCCCTACATAGAACAGGTTTGCTTCATTTCCCTCATTGCTTCAATTGTTTTATTTTGGGTATTTAGATTATATTGGTTTGGTAAATTTAGATTAATTTGATTATTTAGATTAATTATGTTATTTGGTTAATTTCAGAATTTGGTTATTTTAAAATTAATTAGTTTGGTTATTTTAGAAATTTAGATTAATTGGATTTGGTTGTTTAGTTTTATTGATTAACTAGGTTAGAATCCTATGTATTACACGGGGTTGTATATTGAAAACGATGTAACTTATAAATTTAAATTTGTAAATACGTCATAATCTGTTAAGCTATTATGATCGTCTCAAAATATATCAAATGGAAATGTGTGTATATAACAAATTAGTATTTTTTTTTAATTAGTTATACTTTGATTTCCTATTATATATTCTTATTTGATATAATTAGTATTTTTCTTTAACAATGTATACATAATATCATTATTATTTAATAAGATACATGCGTATTTATTAGGAGAGAGAGGCGGGAAAACCAATATGAGACACGAGGAAGTGACACGTGTTCAAGTTAAACCTTTATTTATTAGTATATACTAGTAGGAAACTCGTGCGTTGCGACGGGGGTTCTGTATGTACCCAAAGCATGAAATAAATTAAATCCGACACGTCTAGGGTTTATACAAAATCTACATCGCAACGTAAAAATAAGCAAAGTTATAAAATCCAGACAAAATATACAACGCTACATAAAAATAAGAAAAAGGTACGCCATACCTATTTAATTTATGATTTTTTGCACTTGTTTTTTTTATGGTTTATATAGACAGACAAAGATACCGATGTGATCTACGCCCAAATGAGCCTTCGACCTAGGAATTCGGTGAGTTATGTAAAGAAATTTACTCAAAAGAAAAGTCAAATTTTGACTTTTGAGAGTTAACTTGACCTCAAAATTTTAAGAAGTCAAAATTGAATTTTACAATTTTTTTGGAAACACCAAATAGATTTCAAACTTTGCAAGATACGCACGATTTTTAACATGTACAGATGTAAAATCAAACTAAACATCATCACAGTTGGCTTTTTCAACAAAAATTCAAAGTAAAATCATACTAAAGCTATTATTCTACAGACTCCATGTCATCATCCAACTAAATACATCAGAGTAAATCTTGCAGCTTTTTTCTGTTTAAGATGTGATTTCCATGCATTTTTAGGTGCTTTCACTTTTGACCCATTTATCAATCATGGTCTGATTCAGATTGATCCATTTGTCATCCCAGTGCTTTCACTTTTGACACATTTTCTGTTCATAACCAAGTAATATATAATAACATGAGGAAAAACATGCCTATCAATAAGACCGCATACATACATAAGCAAAGGCTAAGGGAGACATGACATACAAACACAATTTGACAAGAAAAAACATATTTATATAAGAAAACAGACACATGTGACAAGTCATGAAAATCACATACCCAACATGAGTAAGAACACGTCAATGAACATAAGAAGATGAATAGCAGCTAACACATACCTAGTAATAGTGTAGATGTCCAATGACAGCAGAGAAAAAACAAAATAGAAGCACATCAGCTGCATTACACAACCTACAAACAGGATAAAAGCAGAAGTAAACAAAATCTAACAACTCAAAAGGAAATCCGAAAAGGAAAAAGTGGTTGACACAGGTAAGAGCCGTGTTCAGATTAGTATTACGACTTTAGAAATAAATATGAGACACGACATAAAAATCACAATGGTAACATGAGTAATAACCCAACAGTGAACTTAAGTAAACAGATCAAACCTGATAAGAAAATGAACAAAGCTTGTTGTATGTACATACTAATATATTATTGTTACATGATGAACAAAAGTGGCTGTATATATTATTGGAAAAGAGGGGATTATTTATATAAAGCAGTTTAGCTAACTAACTTTAGTTGTCATATTAAATTGTTAGTAAACTATTGTTTTGAAAATTTGGGTCTTCTTGTCAAAAAAGTGTTTTCATTCAGATGTAAATAAAAAATGTTTTTAAATATCCAAAATTTTAGTAGTATAACTCAATTAGTTATCTTAAAATTTTAGTATATTTTATCTATAAATAAAATAAATAAATAAATAAATATAATAGATTACACATCCTAAAGGAACTATAGGCACTTAATAATAAATTTTATCTTTCATATTTCATAGTTTGTTTAAGGATTGTTATTTTACAAATTATGTTTTAAAACCCTACACTACTTCCAACCTGAAAACTTGCAAGCGGGTCAAAATGGCAACCTCTAGTTATGACCATATATCATAATGTAAGAAACATTACTTGGTTATATTTGGCCGATCGGTCACTTCGGCAAGGAGTGCCAGACTTGGTCTAACTCTTAGTCTAACAACTGAAAAAACCAAAAAATTAGAACAAAATAAATAATATTGAAAAAAATTTAAAGATGATGAGCAGGTAAAATTAAATTACACATGTCAGCTAGCCAAGCCAACAGAACGTGCGGGATTCTACTCTGAGTAGGCTTCTTCGTGTGTACCATTCTAGGAGTCTTCATTTACTCCGGGATAAAAAGGGTTATATCAAAATAGGTATTCATATGAATTTGACTCCACTAACCTGTCTAAATTGAAGATCTGCAGCTGCAAAGATTGCAATAGCTACGGGTAAAATAAGAAATATATCTGCAAGAGTTGAAACACTAAAACAGTATAGAATTCCAGTAACAAAATCGCAACAAGCAATCACAGTAATGCCTGTGATGTCTTCCATCCTCTTGGAGACTTGACTATCATCCCAACAAAGGGTCACCACACATGCTGCCACAACTGAATAACCTGCTTGCATCAAAGTTCACAAAGTTTTAGAAAACTATACTAGTGATCCAACTGAGAGGATATGTGACAACACGGTCACATTTAACAGTCCAACCAAAATAAATGCAACGATTCCAACCCAGATTTGAGAGTGAATTGGAGTGTGACGTGTTGGATGAACTTTAGCAAATATTGCAGGCAATAACCCATCTATTCCAAGCCCAAGATACAACCGAAAACAACTGCTCGAATTTCATTGTGTATGACAAGTACCCTTGTAGAGATGCATGCCAGTTATTTTGTGGGTCCCATTTACTTGATGGCTTTGATGCAAATGTTGTTTCTCCTGCATCCTACACCAATAAAAACATATTTGGTTGAAATTTAACAAAAATATACCTCAATGAGCCTACCAATAGCTTTATTATTGGTGAGATTTGACTAAGTATGGTTGTTGTTAATGTAGCTCAAAGAATAGTATTTACCTCCAATCTAAGAAAATCAATTGAATTGCAGTCATTATATAAAGAAAGTAGGATCTAATGGGAGTTATGATTTATGAAGCCAACACCATGCAGTTGCTATATATGTAATGAACAAAGTGATATATGGAATAATGTTAAACAAACCTCTTTATGTTACACATATATTTCTTGGCAAAGAGCCAACTGAAGAGTTTGGTGAAAGTTAGCCCCATCCTCTTGCTAATGAGGATGCAACAGATGAAAGTTATAATGTGTAGAACCAATATTTCATTATAAAACCAGCCTGTGTGGGACGTACAGATTGAGAAGATGTACATTATATTTTTAAAAACCTTTTTTTTCAAAAAGAAACCTCTAGAAGATATATTATTCAGAAAGTCGAATAAAAAAATACCAAAACAAAATCTTCAAGAAAGCAATTAAACATGAAAATATACCAGTTCTTGCTCAAGAAAGTAATTAAACATGAAAACATGAAAAAATAAAAATACCAGTTCTTGCTCGGCTTCATAAACACCAATCCCATGAGCCAAATCATCACATACCTTGCCTCCATACATTGATTTAATGCAAGAAAATGCTAAGTAGATCTCACAAAATTAACTTTCATGGATGCATAATGTCACAACGATATTGGCAAATTGATTGATAAACAATTATTTTGAAAGCTTCAATCGTGTACCCCAAAAATGGAAAATTAATAAAAACCCTAAAATTGGAAGTTTACCTGTTACATCCATGGAACCCCCATCTCCAGAGCCCCAAGTCAAGGTTAGTTTCAATCAATCAATCAATTGGAAGTTTACCCTATTATGTTGCAACGAAACTGATTAGTTCGTCTTCGAAGTCATCTTCACCTAGGACTGATTAGCAGATGAAATCGATGTATGATTCAGGTAGCAAAAGTCTTGCCATTTACCTAAGGTTTAAATGTATTGGTTAAAAGGTAATTAAAGGTGTGTTTGGGATTCTTTTCAATTCAACTTATTAAGTTATAAGTTATAAGTTATAAGGAAGTTTCACTTACTTTTTTAAAATGGGATAAGTAGGTGAATAAGTTAGCTTATCCAAACACCTTATTAACTTATATAAGTTAATAAGTCAATAAGTAGAATAAATAAGTAATCCCAAACACCCCCTAATAAGGTTTAATTATAAATAAGGGTTAAAAGGTAATTCTACATATTTGAGGCATTATGCATGTGTACACTATGTAACAATAAATGTACAAGGTGTCTTAATTTTTTAAATAAATTATATTTAAATTCTTCTAATCCCTATTATATAGTAGTATAGATATAGATTTGGTTTGGTTATTTAGAATTGATTAGTTTGGTTATTTAGATTAAAATGTTAAACCGTAACTGTAAACATGAATGAGTTGCATCAAAAATGGCTAAAAAAGTTAAACGGGATGCTTTAGATGAATCTCTAAAAGGATCACTACTAAAGTTCCTAAAAACCACAAATATAAATGTTTTAGTTTATTATTGTCGGTCCCAAGTCCGAATAAAATATGAGGGTTTTTATAATATGACTTTTGAAAAAGGGCCTCAAAATTTTAGTTCGTTTGGGGCCACCAGATATGTTGAGCCAGCCCTGGCTTTAGTCTCCAAGTTTTCTTGATGATTTTGTGGGTTTAATGGGAACTGTTATATTATAGGTAATTAAGACTAAGTGGAGTTCATATTTCATCATCCTAGTAACATATTATCTTTGGTAAGCCTCCTAAACTATATTTAAGCTTTGATCGGATTTGTTCTTAAAAGTTAAGTATTTGTTAATAAATTGTGTGGTAACTAAAATCAAGGGCATGCAAGTTGATCATTATGATTTGGAGGTTTTTAACAAGGGTTGGTTAGATGATCGATTTGCATGTTCGAAATTTGGGTGTTGTTCAAAGTGAGCACAACCGTAGTAAGTGGCTTAGAGAAGGTTTGTAGCTTATGGTGTTCCATGTCAGTATAGTGTGACGAATGGTCAGATGGGTTTTGAAGGCTTGTGTGACAACTATAAGTCTTGTTGTTTTGTGAACTTTCCTTTATACTGTCAAGCTTGAATACTTTGAGATTTAAGTTTTTCATAATTGTAAGTCTGACAATGATTTAGTAAAAGACTTGGTTTAGGTTTCTTCTGTGTTTTGCCTATATCAATCGATAACGGTAAACCCGGCTTAAGAGGGGTGTGACAACAATGATCCTCGGGTTGATATCTTGCACCAAGTCTATATCAATCATATTATTTTTATTTGATCTTACAAAAAATACAGGAATATAAAGTATTAGGGTTTTTTCATTCTTTTTTGCCAAGCTTACTTGGTTGAAAGCCATTAGACCATTTAATCTTGTTTTCTATAATTTATACAAAGTGACTTTTACTTGCATGTTTGCTTATATGATATATTAGACTGCTCAAATCTTGTATTTTGGGTGCATCGATTTGACATATTTTAAAATTTACATCACTTAAAAACTTCAATGAAAATTCTTATTAGTATTGAGAACAAATTGTTTGTCTATGAAAGTCATGTAACGCCCTACTTTATTATGGAAAACAACGCAGCGAAAAATAGGTGCTTTTCTTTTCAAGACGACATTTTGTTTAGTTTAGAATGTCAACCATATAGTTAAAACATACTCTTAATAACTTAATATGTATTTAAAACTACTACTACTTAACAACATTCAAATGCCATAACTTGATCAATTCGCAAAAATAAAAATCCAACTTCGAGATGTGTGGTCCAAGTTTCATTCCGAGAGCCTGATCTTTAAACACCAAGTCCCAAAAGCTTGATCTCCAACATCGATTCGTTTCTTCCATGAGTTCTACCTAAGGTGTTATAACAAGTTAGTGTTGGTGGTATATAAGATCATATGATAATCAGATGTGCAAATATTATGTAATATTTAAATAATTTTAAATTCCATAAAATTAGTTATGGGCCATTCAGTTTTTTAGACCGGTTTAACGAGTCCTACCAGTAGTCCGATTCGATAACGGTCCAGTTTTTAAAACATTACTATTAAGATGAAGTCGTAAACATGTAAAAATATCATAAAAATGATTGTTATCGTAATAAAAGAAAAGGAATTAACATAATGTAAACTCCCAAAATTTGTGTCTTGTTACATCTACAATTAAATAGAATTTTCAAACTTCCCTACACTACTTTCTACACAATTTTTAGTTCATAACAAATGACTATTTTCTAACATTGTATACACTAAGACAAATTAACAGGAAGAAACATCAAAACTTGTCGTTTAATACGTTACATAGATGTCATCGAATAAATGATCCTCTTGTATTTCTAGATTGATAGATCTCTAATCTTTGCTTCGCTTCAACGACGAGGGTTTCTAGAGACAACTGCTGCGTAAAATGACCTTGTTTCAACGCCCACTCGAGCACCACAAGCACCTCGTCTTGAGCTAGTGTCTCACTATCAGGCACATGCATCGCGAGGTAGCATAGAAGGATAAGTGCAAGAGCTTGAAGCGCTTGTTCCCCAAAATATGTCAATTGAATCAAGTGCTTAGGCCCTCCGACATCTATTATCTTCTTGCAATGGTTTACGTGTAGGAAATTATCAGGGCATGCGAATTTGATGAGTGTGATGATTGCTTCGGTTGAAACATCGGTTTCCGTGTTGTCGAGGAGGCGTACTACAGGTGGAATGATTCTTGTTTCAGTTGCACGAAACGTTCTCGCCAAGTGTCCAATTGCTTGGATACTTGGGACAAGAAAGTCCGAGTTTGCGTTGTTGATGATTTTGAGGAACTGGTCAACAACTGCTCGAGCAGCGGGAGATGTTGGCTTAAATCCTGAGTGTCTTAACTCGACATGTTGTTCGGCCACGGCGGTGATTTCTGTCAACGCCATGGTCGAATTATACTGTATTTCATACTCACCTTTTTCCAAAAGTACCGCGAAGCAAAGAAGTGCGCGCGACTCGGTTATGCTTTTACATATCGTTACATTCCCTGCACAAAGGTACCACAAGGCTCGGGCTGCCATCGCCTTCATTTGACTTTTCGTCGTTGGATCTTCTAATACCCTCGATCTAATGCTCGCCCCTAACGTAATCTGTCTTTTGTTGTTTCTACTCATATGTGTCCTATCGTTACGACTCTTGGCTGACTTCTCGACCATTGTGTTCGTCACTACATTATGCATATCGCGTGCTCCCAAACCTCCCGGGTGTGTAACTTGACCCTTTTCAGGCTCCTCATTCCCGATTTTAACTTTTTTGCCGGTGTTCGTGTCGGTGGCTATGACGACCGAATGAATCGACATATTTTGCTTGTTAGTGTTGCTAGCAATCGCGTATCGACTATGTTCTTGAATCGTTTCAAAGGCTAGATGACTGACAAGCAACCGAATCACATTGTTTTGCAAAAAGTGTTCTTGACATTTCGGGTAGTTCGCGGCTAACTCGGAGACGGCCCATGCCACGACTAGTTGTACCTTCATGTGTGAGTATTTCAAGATATTCGCGAATATGGCGCAAACACCCGCGTTTATAATATGCTCGACACTCTCAGAATTCCGACCCAATAGACCGATGGCACGGGCAGCATTTTCCTGCCCGTCCTCGTTCCCCTCTTTCGCGAGTCTTAAAAGAGGTGGCACGCCACCTTCCTCGATAATCAACTTCCCGTATCTCTCGTTATCCCGCGCTAAAGAAACAAGCGATACAGCGCCCTCGGCCCGTTCCGCCACTGTACCCGAGCATAGAATAGCGATTTGCTCCCAAATTAGACACAATGTGGGCTCGTTAGCCGCGATTGGAGGCAACCCAAGATACTCATCATCCTGATCATCAGACGGGGTGGACACACGAAGGAGCCACGACACGTCTCCAATCGAATTCTCGAGTTGTTGTTGCGTCCTACGAATAACGGCATTGGGGATGATTTTGAACACCCTACGTAGCCCGTTTCGGCTACATTTGTACACAAGATGTAACGCCTTTTCAAGCGTCTGTTCGGTCTCATTAACAATCCGACGTGTGGGTCGTTCGTAGAGATCGTTGCTCACACGTGCCACCTGCCGGAGAAGGGTAGCGAGCTTCTCGGTTTTGGCTTTGATCTCGGCGCAATCTTGTTTGAATGAACAAACATATTCTGATGCTTTTACCACTTGGTCTGCTAACTGAATCGGCCTTGCAATGATCTGTTTTACGATGTCGGACATTGCCAACGGCAGACCGGCCACCTCCACGGTGGTCGGAGAATGTTAATTTTGGAGAGTGTGTATTGGGTATCGGTGTTGGTTCAAAAGGGAGAAAGGGGGAATGTGATATATGTTGGTTGGTTGTTTTATGGTTTTTGCATACGGTGGTTGGGTGGCGGAGGGTGGGAATGCATGATGGTGATGAGATCGGAAAAGGTAAGGATCACAATGTTGTCGGAGAGAACATTTTGGTGTGCCAAAAATAGCAACCAATGAACCATGTTTATAGGGAGTATAATCTTTGGTGAGAATTCTTACATCTACGATTACATAATTTCACGTTTTAAGAAGAATGATTTGAATTTGGATCTGGTCGGGTCAGCCACCATCAATGAATAATTTACGTGTGTGAATAAAAGGATAAATTAAATATGATGTTTTTTTGATGTCTAATCTTTCATCTGAAACCGAATAAAGCTAAGTCTATACTATATAATAAATAAATGTTTTTTATGTCACGTGTCGTCATCATATTCAATATTATTATTCTTTTCCCGTCGCTCTCTTATTAAATGCACTCATATCTTTTAATAAATTACTAATTATACTAATAAAACACATTTATTTTAAATTATCTTTTATTATAAAAAAAACTTTAAAATCTAATTATATAATTTTTATTTTCAATCAAATAGTAAATGAAAGTCAAATTACATTAAATAGTAATTGGCGTATTTCCGAAACCCAATTATATATTATTTTTTATATATTTTGAATTTTGTTTTATATCCTTAGTATACAGTAATACATTTTTACACCTGTAAAATACATAAATAAAATTTGAGAAATTTATGTATTGATATTGTTATAATAAAACTGAATAAAGTTAATTTAAATATTTTTTATTTCTCTAAACTGTATGTTTATAGGGATTGTCTATCAAGAAAGTGGAAGGATTTGATTTTTTGTCCGGGTTCGATCGTGGTGCGACGGAGGGAACTACGAGTATAAACAGAAAGTCTTTACAATGAGAGATGCGTAAAGATAATAATTTGTTTCTTGAACCATTTGAATAAGCTCTCGTATGTGCATCACTTTTGTTCCTTGTGTTAATTGCATAATCAACATATCTCCGAGTCTAGATAGACTCAATAAAATGATTTACAAGTAAAACATCAACATTAAATCAATTAAATTGAATTTTCATTAGTAGTTGCAATTCTTCGAACACTACATCACATTTCATGAATAGTTTCAATTCTAGTACTAAAATAGCAAGTGAGAGTAAGGCGAACCAGAGTATACATAATTATTTTATGAGAGTATCGACGACTTTGGCGTTGTTATAGTGACGATGATGTCATTGACATAAACCAGAGTATACATAATTATTTTGCCAAACTTCTATGTAAAGATTGAAGGATCGATTTGAATCAATAAAAGCCGAGCTTGTGAAGAGCTTGAGACAGACGATCAAACCATGCTCTAGGGGTTGTCGAAGAGACTTGTCTAAATAAGAAATATTTACTCAAAATTGGTCCAACCAAAACCGGTTTAACTGATATCGGTTAAACCCATGATCGATTAAACCCATGAAAACCGAAAACCTTTCTCCCAATTTTCTTGAAACTTTTGTTTATACCCAATTTTAAATATCCATGTTACTCAACTTTTGAAGGGTGTTAATTTAAAATTATTATTTTCGTTCAAAAAATATGCACTAAAAATCTAAACTACGTATAACATTAGAAGCTAACTTTAAAAGGAACATTTGTGAACCCAGTGGGAGTGTTATGTGGCAACAAAAATATTTTTTTATATTTTTATTTTAACCTTATTTTAACCCTTATAGTATATATAGTATACGTTTTTAGCTCGTTTTATTTTCTATTAATTTCTTTTTTTTAATAATTTTCGATTGTTAACTTTTTTCAAAATATAGTGCGTAGCTATTTGTAACTTTTTTTCTCAACGTTTTGATATAATTTTTTTTTTAAAAACGGAGTTATATTCAAAATCAAGTATTTTTTCGTTGCTTATAGCGAGTGTCGTTACAGTTGTGATACCGTTACTAGCTGAACCTATTATGGGCGAACAACATCATTGTCAATATTGATATTATCAGAATCCGTATCGATATTTGTCTTATGGTTTTCGACATCTTGAAGCGGTATTTTTTTTATTCGTTTTTTTCTTTTTTTATTATTTAATTTTATGTTTCATTTATATTAACATTAGTTTTATCATTGCGCCTACGTTTTAGTTTAAATTTTATTAACGATGGGCCCGACACAATTTTCTATAATAACTATCGTTCGTTAAGTTTTTTAAATAACGGAATGCGCAGTTTTATTAACCTTTTTTAGTCAACGTTCTGTTTAAAGTTTATTGAAGACTAAATTCAGTTCAAATTCGAGTTTTTTTTGTATCGTAAGCTATAACGAGAATGAAATTTGATGTAACTTTTATTAACGTAAACGAGTCAAACCAACCCGTCGTGAAACAATGGGTAAAAACTAATTTGATTTAAAGTTAAGAATCTTTGTATGATTTTACATATATTTACAAAATTTAAATTTTAAAAAATATTCTGATTTAATAACTTTTACTTTCCAAAATGATAAAATAAACAACTTAAAATCTTAGATACCCAAATCGGCAAATCCCAACCGTTAGATCAATGTCATCCCAGAAGTCGTACAAAATTCACCGGTCAAAATTCAATTCGCCGTTTCGTTGACCACCAATGACGTGGCTTTTCATTTCCTATTCTACCCTTCCCCATCGAAACCGTTTATATAAACCAATAAAAGGCTTTCTAGGGTTTATCACTCTCTAAATCTCTCCCGAATTAGGGTTTGAATCAATTTAAAATCGAGTAACGATGGCCGTCGATGGTGGTAGGCAAACGGGAACTGTGAAGTGGTTTAATGATACCAAGGGTTTCGGTTTCATTACTCCCGACGATGGCAGCGAAGATCTGTTTGTTCATCAGTC
Source organism: Smallanthus sonchifolius (assembly GCA_023525975.1). Lineage (NCBI taxonomy): Eukaryota > Viridiplantae > Streptophyta > Magnoliopsida > Asterales > Asteraceae > Smallanthus > Smallanthus sonchifolius. The sequence goes on from CM042029.1 coordinate 66,660,907, forward strand.
TTCGATCAGGACTGATGGATTCAGGAGTTTAGGTGACGGCGAGACGGTGGAGTTTGTTGTGGAGACCGGATCTGATGGACGGACCAAGGCTGCTGACGTTACCGGTCCAGAAGAGGGCCCTGTGCAGGGAAGTACTCGTGGCGGTGGCGGCGGAGGCGGTGGTGGCGGAGATCGTTACGGAGGCGGCGGAGATCGGTATGGAGGAGGCGGTGGAGATCGTTACGGAGGAGGTGGAGATCGTTATGGAGGAGGCGGTGGAGATCGCTACGGAGGAGGCGGCGGCGGATATGGCGGTCGCGGAGGACGTGGTGGTGGAGGCGGAGGCGGCGGTTGCTACAAGTGCGGCGAGTCTGGACACATGGCTAGGGATTGTAGCCAGAGCGGTGGAGGTGGAGGAGGCTACGGCGGTGGACGTGGAGGTGGTGGTTATGGAGGAGGCGGCGGTGGTGGTGGAGGAAGTTGTTACAAGTGCGGCGAGGAAGGGCATTTTGCTCGTGAATGTCCTACCGGCGGCAGCCGTTGAATGGCCGTTATGACGGAGAAGGTGAATTGTAGATGTGTTGAATCACATTGATTTGCTTTCCTTTAGTTTTATTATTTACTTTCTCTAGTTGTTTATGTTGATGAATCAATGGTTGAACCATTTTGCAAATGGTTTAGACTTTTTGTTTGATAGTTTTGGTTTTTGGTGATTATGGTTATGTTTATCAAAATTAGGGTTCTTAATGGTGCTGCTTGTATCTTGTTTAAACCCTTTGATTGAAATCTTTTGGTTCTTACAAGTCTTTTGTTAGTTTGGGTATCAAAGTTATGGTTTCTTGTTGGTGCTGTTTTTTATATTGTTTTAACCCTTTAATTGAAATCTTATGATTCATATACCACTATTTGTTTTGTTAATGAATTTATTTCTTCATCAATCTTGTTATTGGTTTTGTCATGAGTTTTCTTATGTTGCATTTAAACTATATCTTTAAAATTTATTTTGATCATTATATAGTTGTAGCAAAAAAAACCCTAGTGGTAATGTGGTGTTGCGCTAGAGGTCTAGGTCTCAATGGTTTTGAGTTTGAAACTTGATGCTCGACTCCTGTTTTTAGCCCTGGCTGGTTGGGTGGGTTAGGCCGGGTTGGGTCGGGTTTTACCAACTAAGAAAAACTTTAGGGCATCCTGTATAGTTCCACATTTTGGTGAACGCCTTATCAGTTTCTATTAATTTTTTTCACTTCTCATTGATCTCTACATTTGAATAAAAAATTACAAACCTTTTAAAGTTACCTTTCTACACATCTTTTTTAATCCCCCAAGAACCCTTGTTATTCAATTACTTAAATCTTTTTCATGTGATCCCTTACATGTTTAAATTAAAATCTCAAGGTAACAAATTAAAGCAAATAAAAAAGTGCAAGCAAGCTTGTAAAAAAACTTATGTGAGCAGAATATGAGAGCAGAATATGAGATGAGTAGAATGTGAAAATATGTAAGTTTTATTTATCAGGTTAATATTAAAGAAAAATGTTTTTTTATTTAATTTCAATCAAACTAGCCGTTCAACAGCTACAACACAAACAACATTGTGCCCAACGCTCGTGAACCAGCTCAGTAGGAGCTCCTTCCCCACTCTCACGCCTTTAGGACCGGTGTTTCACGTCTGTGAGTGGCCAACGTGACACCCCCGCTTCCTCTCATGATGCCATAACACATAGCCTAATGTTCTTTTTCATTTGATGTTTATTCAAATGGTCTTCATCCGGTCATATCTATAATCAATCTGTAAAAAGAAACTGTTAGTAACAATGACAAATATGAAAAAAAATAAGTTAGTGAAATTTGATAGTAACTCACCCATGAAAATATGAACTTTAGACTAGTAATAATGACATAAACTTGGAATAATGTTTAAAAGGTTTATGTTGAGGATTGAAAATAATGTTTTAGTTAAGAACATGATGAATTCAAATCATGCACAATACAATGGAAATATTTGGTATTTTACATATTTTTCTTATAATCTATTGGTGAGATGATGAATAAATATTGTCAATATTTGTCTAAGATAAAAACAAGTAAATGTAAAAATTGCACGATTACGGGTCTTCATATATACGAGTATTCAAAAGTAGGATGGCAGAAAAACTCGAACTCGATTGAAAAGTTGAAACACTTAGAATGGGTATTCAGATACGTCAACACCTATACGATTAATTATAAAAGATTTTATTTGTATGAGACGAGTATGATATTATGTGATACTCGCTCGATTACTCAATTACTCTAGACCAATTCTATACCTGTTCACCCTCATCAAAATCGCATATATTAATGCATTACAGTATCTTAGAAATATAATAAACAAAATTTGAAATTTTTAGAAACTTAAATTATTGAAATATCGAATAGTTAGAAGTATAGTTGAGTGTTTGATATTTGAAGTATATCTTGAGGGTGAGTTTAAGATCTAGTTTTAGGTAATTGTAATCCCAACATAAATATATTAACCATAAAATGGGCATACCCGATACCTGTAGGTTTATCCACAAACCCGACAGGTAATGGGTAACATGTACATGTATTGTCATGTGTTTTCAAGACATGTATTGATCACAAGATTACAAATAAAACCCGATATCAAAACTCTTTATGCCATGGCATACGGTGTTGTATGATGTGCTACAAATTGTGTTAAAACCAAAACCACAACAAATATTATAAGGAATACGAAAATAATATTTTCTTATAATTAATTCCAAATATTTCCTATGCTACAATAAAAAGTGATCACACTGATGCAATTAACATTCTTGGTGGGATAGAAGTTTGGTTTCAAGGTTTGTGAAAGTGTGTGCTCCCTAGTAGTTGGAAGTGAGTGGTGTTCGCCGGAGAAGTTATTGGGGCGGTGGCATTAAGCAGCGGTGGTGATGGCGGGAGTTGCGGTGGACATTGGTAGCACTTGGTAAATAGTCCAAACGTGTCGATTTGGTGTATGAAGTTTGTCATGCTTGCCCAACCTCCGAATCCGAATCCAACAATGAATACCCACACGACTACAAAGGCGTTGATTGTGTATGCGCCCGCCCATCGTCCGAGAAACTTTGGAGGCGGCTCCACCGCATTCTACATCACCAAATTAAACTAGTCAGACATATTAATTGGTCAAACATGTTGAAAGTCATTTTCATCATTTTGTTCCAAGATATACATTATTTGTCATATCGAGTTTATTATTAAATAATAATATTAAATAGACCCGTTTTGACTCGTACAAACAAGTGAGCCGTTTTAATCCCAAACAACTTTGACATGTTACTCAACCTACCTCTCTTCCCACTACTATATATATTATGACGTGGGGGAGGAAAGTAAATTGATACCTCTCGTGCAGCAGCCGACCGGAAGGTGAACATGTGAGCAAGAGCGGGGATGATGTAGACCGTAAAACTGACTAGGAGAGATCCGACAGTCGAATTGATAGGTCCAAAGAAAGGGAAGATGATCGCGAGAAACCATATGGGTACGACCACAGGCAATCGCGCTGCAGCCCGTTTGCACATGCTCTTGCACTCGTGCATCCCGATTGCTTTCTCCCACACAAAATACAACGGCGTGCAAGCAAACCCGAACGTTATAAACTACAACAAGACCAAATTCACATCAACATTCCAAATTCAATAACTTAACTATAAAATCAACAATTGTGAACATTTTTGAGGTAACGTTTGGGTGACAACTTAATGGCCCGAAAGTAGATGTTGTGCAACCCGTATCTTGATTGAGTAAGTGGGAATCACGATAATAACGTACTTGGTGAATAAGCATAAGGATGACGGCCATGTTTCTCCAAGGGGACCGAGGGAGAAGGGCAAACGCGTTTGAGTGATTGAGTAACGAGTCACCAAAAGCCCAATAAACGGCTGCAGCGGATGGAAGCGTAAGCGTTAACACGTACGCGGTAGCCCATAAGTAAATCGCCTTAAATTTTTGCGGTTTCCACATCGCGTGCATGATTTCCCTGTTAAGAAACGAATAATCCCCATTAGTAGTAGTTTAGTACTCGTTAATCTCATAATCTCCATTAGCAAATGGGCCCAAAGCCCAACTTTTATTGTTCAACTTTGGGCTTTTTTTTGTTTTGATCAAATGGATTCATGGGCTCATATAATATATGCTTATTTATTTAATAAAAAATAAATATAGGACGAAGACAGAAAAGGGTGTCCCCCAAAAGAATGACTGTCACCCATGCCTGAGGAAAGGGGTATAGTTGTAATTTAACATGTTTAAACTGTCATGGTGCAGAAAAGAGTTTTGCATAGACGTGGGTGGGTGCACAGCGATTAAGATAGAGACTAGTCAAAATATTGGGAATCTTATTCACTATCAGTAGTAGTGAAAGCCCAAGTCGTTTTCAAAAAAGAAAACTAAATATCTAGAAAATACTTAGTGCATCTAGACTAATGGTATCCTTATATTAAGTTAGAGTTCAATATCTTATAAGTTTTGAGTCGAATCTCAGTATAGAGTCTTATTTTCAGCCTAGGTTGGATGAGTTAGATCGGGAACCCGATCCCGAATAAGAGGTTTAGATTTACTTATCTAAAAAAATATCTAGAGAATAATTATTCTTCTAATATATTAATATTGCACACTAGTGTTAGATATCAAATACAATTTTACATATATAATAAAATATATAAATATATGTTCTTGCATAAATTCTTGTAAGAAAAGGTAAAAATTTAGTTAGGAATTAGTATGGTATAATTCAAGGGATTTATAGTAATACTCAAATAAAAACTAGATACACAAAATAAGTTTACTTATTTATGGTTATAATATAGGTGGAAACTTGTTTGACATTAACAATAATCTATACTAATAAATAAAGGTTTAAGGTGGACACTTGTCACTTTCTCATGTCTCCTCACATTCATTTTTCCGCCTATCTCTCCTAATAAATGTGCATCTATCTTATTAAATAATAATGATATTATAAATATATTATTAAAGAAGAATACTAATTATATTAAATAAGAATATTTTGGAAATCAAAATATAACTAATTGAAGAAAAATACTAATTTGTTATATACACACACATTTCCACCCGATATATCTCGAGACGATCATAATAGTCTGACAATTTATTACGTATTTACAAATTTATAAATTTTATATTTTTTAATATACAATCTCGTGTAATACACGGGATTTTAACCTAGTATATGAATGTACCAAAAATTGAGTATTCTTGTGATTTTTTTTCTTTGATTAAAACCTTTCTTTCCACAACAATAATGAATAATGAATGTATATAATTGTGTTAAAAAAAATAATTATGAGTTTCCAAACATGATAATGTAGATATTTTCAAGCTAATTATTTTATCTTAAAGCATCATGATAAATTGATCCACTATCAACATTTTATTGAACGAAAGACCTAATATTCATATGATTTATATGAGATAACATGTTATTACATAAATGTTGTTAACTCAAAACCATATTTAAAAGGTCCTTTTTACGCTTACATACGGAGATGTGTTGCCCATCCACTCTAAAACTGTATTTCGAGAATATTTTTAAATGACTATTTTGCCCTTGAATGTAACGTTACACAAAACTTTTATAAAAATACCTCTTTTTATAGATTCTTTACATAAATGGATAGGATGAAAAGAAAAAAAAAGTGAAAGCAAACAAGCTCAACTTACTATCAACATGAAGATAATGCTCACATACGAAACACATGTGATGTTAGATGGCATTTGTAGTTATTTAAAATGAATATAAAAATGCAGGGGTGTATTTTGGAATTAAGGTAAAGAACAGGGGGGGTTGTCTTACACTGTAACAGCATGTCCCCCGAACGTGTAGAGAATGTTTGTAGCCCCCGTGAAGTATAGAACCATCTTTGCTGGACCTGTATGTTTCACCCCTTCCACCTACAAAGTTAACATTTTACACCCCATACTTTTAATTATATAAACATCTTCTACTTCCCTATGTTTTACAATGTGCATACAAAAGTGAACATTCCCTGTTATTTTAGTGAATGATATAGGGACTAAAGTAATGGTTTTGTATAAAATTGGTAGCTTCATTACGAAAAGATACCAAACTAATAAAAAAAATGCAGAAAAATAATATTTTTAGCGCGGTCGACCAACTAATAATCGATACTATGTATAGTCATCCCTGATTGACATGATACCCAATTATTATAACGTTTTTATATTCGATTTGACATTCTGATGTACTTTAACTAATTCAGGATAACAAGTCTTTATGACATGAAACGGCAGATGAAGATATATACCTGGCCGTGGATCAGTGATGCGATAGTTAGGTACCATGCAGTGTAAGTAGTCATAATCAATCCAAGAAACGACCAAATCCGGTAGTTGTGAAATGACGGGATAAATACTGTTGTCGCACAACATGCACCAAATATGTATGTCCATGTCCTCTTGTCTAAGTTGTCATTTATGTAATATATATTGCTGCGTGAACAATGAATAGTTAATTCAATCATTGATTCGTTTAATGCATCGACGAGATGTAAAAAACATAACATATTAAGTACAAACAACATGTGCATGTGGCCCATTAGGACTATATGCGCAAAAATGTGTCACATCTTTATTTGATATCTCGGTTGATTTAACAACGCAATCATACATTGTATTTTACATCTTTATAAAGTTGTTGCAACCGCGTTTTAAAATACATTTTAAAAGAAACTTGCTTTTGATGAATAACAACACATTTGTGAAATGGGAAAAAAGTGTTAGTAGCTTTATTGACTTGTACACTGTGTTTAAAGAGTTGTACCTTGCACAAGCTATGAGTTGAATTACAGATCCAAAGAGAAGAAAGGTGCAATTGAATCCCAAACCAACATTTCTCCAATGCTTTCCAAGCAATCCATCAAGAACTTCAAACCACTACAAATAGTCAACATAAAAAGGTCATACAAATCCAATTTAATGTACAAGTTATAGAGCATGAGGTACAAGCCCTTATAAAACAAAGTAAGATGTACAAGTGGTAGATGCATAGACTTGCATTTAGGAGTTGTACCTGGATGACATGGTTTCTGAAATCAGCCTTTTCTCTTTCCTTTCTAGTTCTATATTCAACATAGAGAATGCTAATGAGATAAGCAGTCCAACTGCCCATCAAACCATAGAAAACTTGAAACAAAATCCCTGAGAGCATTCCTAGTTGTGAAAATGAGTATGGTAGTGTAAGTAACACTTGTGCTACCTGTACCAATAAGACCGTGACACGTCATTCAAGTTATAAATCCTACAAACATATAATGACATCATTCAACCGTACAAAGTCATAGAAACATAGATACCATACTTAAGTGAACAAATAACTCAATATATGTTGTTTCTCTTCATAATTCATAATCATTGATGGGTTAAAAACATTGCATTTTCTTAAAAAAATTTATTATCTATTTATTAGAACGTCAGCACACACTCTTTAAACATAATCTTAAATCTATACTAATGTAAATCTAACGTAAATAGTAAAACTTAAACCCTCAAATACTAATACCAAATACTCAAAATACACAATTTGTCAACAATAATTATATTATGGTGTAACAAATAAAGGCATTTTAAAAGATATTTGCCAAATTTGCCCTTTTATGACAAAGTTGCCCACTTGCCCTCACAAAAGGTTGGTTTGATCATTGGTGACAAATTTATTTATTTTTAATGTATTTTGGATGACAAATTTATTCTTTTAAACTACTAATTTTGTTTTTATTTTTGTAATGATAATAAATACATACCCATGTTACAAAGCAAAACTTATGTTGCTTCCCAAAACTTAACCTACTACTACTATTACTATTACTATTACTATTACTATTAGTCAATACATGTAACATTTATTAATAAAATGCTAGTATATTTAATAAAATTAAAGTTCATATTGTTGCAAACTTGCAATAGCTAGCAACTTTAAACAAAACCATCTAGTTACTCATGAATATTTTACGGTTTGCGTACGATGAAAAACCATATATACGCATGTTTGAAAACATGAATAACTGCTATATCTGCTATATGATAAACCGTTTATCTGCTTATTGTGTTTTGATACAACAGTAAACTGTTATAAAACTGGTATTACAAAAGTAATACCTGATTTGAAGAGCAACTAAACCATGCATCATAAGCAGAACCACCATGCCAAAAGAAATTGGAAATGGTGGATTTGACATTTTTAGGCTTCCCTTCAACCTCCATTTCCACATAGTTTCCTGCAAGCACGGTCTCCACCACCTTCTCATGACCTTCATCCATGGCTGTCCTTTCTCTCTCTCTCACTCTCTCTCTCTCTAAAGATGTTAATTTATATAACTTATTAGGGTTTAATGAAACATTGAAGAGATGGTGTGTGATATGTGTGTGTATTTATAGATCAAGAGAGACATAAAAGATGACCTGTAACTATATGTCTACATGTTGGATGTTGGGAATACTTTATACCAAGATTTATTCTTTCCATAAATCAGGAAAGTGTCCGGTTTCTACAGTTTACCTTTTTTTAATTAAATTCATAAATCAATAAAATGGGTGATGTTGGGAGTACTAATGCCGGTTTGTTCGTTGGCTCGTATAAATTAGTCTGTTAAAAACGTGAGCTCACTTGCTTGAGTAACTCGCTCATTTATAACATCTCGAGTTGATTTGGCTGAAGGTAGTTCGTTTTTATAAAATCATGAGCTGATCTGGCTCGAGTAACTCCCTCCTTGGGTCGTATAAGCTAGCTAGCTTATTTTCTTGTATATTTGTAGTTTAGTACAATAGTATTTGAAACTCTATAATTTGATATTGTTATTAACTTATTCTTTAAGGGTACTTTTAACAAAAAAAAACATATAAAATAGGGGTAATATCATAAAACAAAACCTATATATTCTTTTTTTTCACAGAAAAGTCTATAAACATAAATTTGATACATTACCTTAAACATGTCAAAAAAACAAGAAAAAAAAATATTTCAATCTAGTTTTGTTATATTAAAGTCTCTAAACTTATTTTCTTGTATATTGTAGTCTAATACAATATTGTTTGAGACTTGTATAATTTGATCTGGTTTATTTGAGGTTTTATAAGAAAAACATATGAGAAAATTAAAACTGTGAAAAACGAGTTAACTCGTCGAGTCATGATTAACTAGTATGTGCATGAGGTGAGTCGAATACGAGCTTAGATTATGACTCTGTTGGCATTATTGATTCAATCTAACTCGGTTATTATTATTATTGGATTAAATCCAATGCTTGCTTGGCTCTAATGACCATTGAACAGCCGTAACTTCAGAAGATGGATACAAATATTTGTATATATTTATTTACTTGTGTATTTAATATTTCAAAATTCTCTCAAAAAAGGACAAAACGCAAGAGGCAATTTGTGGGAACTTGTAATACTATCAGTTTATCAGTATACCTAATGATTATAATAAAGAAAAAAAGAGATGGAGAATACATGCATGTAAAGTGAAATCAAAGATAACATTCTTATTTTTTTAAAACTTGTTTGAATAGATAATATCTATTAGATATTGTTGGAAATTTGAGTGAAATTTGAGTTTTTTCAAGTTGTAAAATGAGTTCTTGTCAGCTTTGTATCGAAATAAATATATGCAAATAAGGTCTTTTTGTATATTTCTTTATGGGTTTGTATTTTATGTTGTGAGGGTTTTACAACGAACCAAATCTAGTCCAAAACAGAGCTAATATGAATGAAATATTGATACTCGAAGTTGTGTGTTTAAAGTTGTGTAAAGCTCCTAAATATGAAGAAAAAAGAGCGGAACTTGTCCGACATAGGTGGTAGGACCAAACTTTATGTGATATAAACGGGAGCCTCCTAAGGTATTGTTTCCTTTAAGGCAAACACTAGTTGGAGCCTCCTAAGGATATTGCTTCCCACTCGCGCACGTGGTGTGGGCATTTAGTATAATGTGACGTATTGAAGAGGCACTTGGCACTTCGCGATGTTACACAAAATACTGATACGATTTGGAGAATTAAAGTACAATAAAATATTTTCATTTTAATTCTCAAGGATCTGTTTCGAATTTGTTTTCCCTATAAATACCAATGTGTTCTTTAGTTCTAAACACACTAAAAACACAACATTATTCATACAAATTCACAGCAAAGAATTCCAACAAGTTCTTTATCCTCTTTTCTTCTTCTCAAGGTATTCTTTCGGGTGTTTAGTCATCCCCGATAGTACATACCACTTCGACTGTTGTACCTTGGGAAACAAACGAGTTCTCTTGCAGACTTGAAATTTGTTTTAAGGACCCCTATTGGATATGAATCCTTAACCACAACTTTCTACTTTTACCCCTTTTCTTGTATTCAGTTATAAATTGTTATGTAATTTAGTGCTTTATTTTGATTATGTATATGTATTGTAATTTGAATTTATAAAATGTATTTATTTATTTTATGTGAAGAGTTCCTACATATATTTATCAATTTTCTTATGTTTAATTATTTAGTTCAAAACTTACTGTAAAAGTAGGATGGTAAATGATTACTTTTATGAAACATAACTAATAAGAAATGAAATAAAACATGATTTATAACAAACAAGCTTCATTGAACAAGCAAATCACATTGAAGCTACACTTTTCACATTGGAATTCTTTGATGTATCACTTGAAAATATACATCACATCCACACTAGTAAAGTAAAATAAATACATGAATGTTTTTAATAGAAACTTGTATTTGTTTTAAAACTTCATTAAAATGACCATTTTACCGTTAGGCTACGCAACCTAAGTAGAAAGCGTTAACGGCATTTTAAAAAAAAACTTCTAGTTCGAATTCTTCAATTAACGATATTTTAAAGCTGTACAAAATTTTCTGTGTTTTAGTTAAATCGAGTATTCAACTATATGCTCAACAATTATAATTATAAATAAACTTAATTGCAAGTGTAGGCCAATTTTCTTAAAATTCAATTTTAACCCTCTAATTTATTGGAATGTCATATTTCATCTCCGACTTTATAAAATGTCACTTTAACCTTTTCAAATTTCTAAAGTTTCAAGTTTACCCTATGTAGTACATATAATAATTTTAGTTCGTTCACTAATTTTTTTTCTTGATGTCCCGATATAAATTTCATTAAAAACGGAGTTGTATTCAATGTAGGGTATTTTTTATGTGTCGTAGGTAATATCGACTGATGGTAATGTGTTGATACCGCGTGTAGAAACGAGATCGACACCGACTAAAAAATATCGGTTCCGCTATATAACTATTTTTTATCTATGTTTCGATCTCCACAACCGGTTCGTCGTAACTTTATATACGTCTATGTACTTAACCACATTTCTTTTTGTGTTTAGCCACGTCAATGCCATCGTCCAGCCGTTTAAGGTATGCCTCTCACCGTGTGGTGCAAGAGTGTAACATCCATAATTTTTTCGAGTATTATTTCACTTCATTTTACAATAATGACATTTCTATTTTCAATCTTTTACTCGTTCAATACAATATTACACATTAATTCACTATCTTAAACATGTATCAATACATATAGATATATATAATACTAGGTTAGAAACCCCGTGTATTACACGGGTTAAATAAATTCAATGTTATACATTTGGTAATAAAAAATTTAGAAACGTTATATAATTATTTTTTTAAAATATTTTATAAAAAGAATGAAAGAAATATTCAATTTCTTAAAATGTTTTATGAATAGTCCTATTTTTTTTAAATATAAAAGTTTTATAAAAATAATTATAGAACTTCATTATAGAAAAGAGAGGTGGGGAACAAAAAATTATAAAAAAACAATTAAAGAAAGTTTGTATAATTAATAGGAGAGAGAGGCGGGAAAAAAATGATGAGAATGAATAAGAGAGTGACAAGTGTCCCTTTAAAACCTTTATTTATTATATAGTATAGATATGCACATATATTTTTAATGACTAAATCAAAATAAAACTTATCAAGTTTTTTTTATTTTATACATAAAAATGTATCTACTTATGGATAAATAAATAATTATATGTATTACTTCATTTATACACTTGATTATTTTATAAAAACAAATACATATATATATATATATATATAAACTATTCTTTTATAAAATAATTGTACAAATTAGACTTTCATGAAAAACCCTATCCTTGAACCTTTTAGACCCTCTAACTCATTTGAACCCTTGGATTGAACCTTCTAACTTGAGTTTGACCTAGTCACAAGATCTTGATCAGGTTTGACTTTTAAAAAGTCAAACATAATCAATTTTGGTGGGATTCATCATCCAAAAACTTGTCAATCCGACCCATAAGGACCTGTCTGGATTATAGAATGATTCCCGGTCATTTCCCAATCAATCTAACATACCAATTCGGCGATTTGAGCGGCCAAATTCGAATTTCAAATTCGTTTTATTAACCAGGGTCAAACCAAGACAAATCAAATACTCAATCACGAAATTGAACGCGGTTTAAGCTCGCAAATCACGCACAAACGATCCCCTAATGTATTCGACCCTATTTTGCGACTCAATTCGTTCAAATTCAAACCAACTGCGCGTAATCGGATCCCGACAGTTTACACTTACATTTTTAACTCGAATCGAGTGATTAAGACAAAATTAATCGAATTAATATACACGCACACCGTCATACAACCCCATTCAAACTCTCAAGAACCAGAATCACATCCCATTCCGCGTCTGGAACCGAATTGAGCATCAAGAACCTCGAGACTGAATTCGTAGCCGTCTGCATTCGTGTGCAAGACAAATCCGTAAGTGTTTGTATCATTCGATTCGTTTTTGAACCCTTGTCAAGACCCCTTACCAATTCGTATTAAAAAAATATATCGGTTCAATTATACATCAATATTTATACACAACTTTATAAATAAACCAGATTCATTAATTTTCAATATAAATTCATTTTATTATGAATTTATGGTTAAAATAGTATATTAAAGGTTTAAAACAAAAATTTTAATATTTAAATTAATTTCCAAATAAAAGCATTTGTTTTTATAAAGTTTATAAAATGCCAACTTTATTTAAATCAATCAAGTACTTATTTTAAAAATAATAAATAGATAAATTTATTTATTATAATCTACACTAAAAAGTTAAATGTACATTTTTTTATTATACATCAATATTTATACACAACTTTATAAATAAATAAATAAAGAAAAAATATTTATTTAATTTATACCTTAAACATAATTTTTACACTATTTTTCTAACTAAATAAATAAATAAAAAATTGTTTAAATTATTTAGTTATTTAAACCCAAATTCAATTATTTTAAAAACTATTTATTTCAATCTTTCATTTTATACAACATCCTTTTTAAGTACAAACAAAGTACAAACCACAATCACCTACAACACAACTCTTTGTACACACACTCAATTCAATCATAGACTTAGACATAGACTATTGTACACACTATTAATTCAATATACATTACACACTAGGTTAACGTGGTGAGTTATACGGATTATTTTGCTATCTAGTCTCGCGTGCTAGCTACACCCTTGATTCAAGTGAGTATTACATAGTTCCTTTTCACACTTTTACACTTTTTGGGGTGGAACATGAACACTATACATACAATGATTTACATTTACACAAACTACATAAATACAAATCCACTTTACATTCATGTGTGCAAATTTGAGCTTTATGTTTGGGTTTTTTGTGTGCAATTACATGTACAATCATTAACTAATCAAGCCGACGGTTAACAATGATAGATCTATTGAGTCTGACAAACCCACCCAGTTAGGGTGATTGTTACCGACAACACACTTTGTTTTTTTGCATGCTAATTACAAATGTTTGATTGTACTATTTGGTTACACAATAGTAACTCTCCATAAATGCCTTATTTATCATGATTTGTTTACTCACATCTATATACTATCTATGTACAAACCTATGTATGCTCATCAACTTTTTAGTTGACTTTATTTTATTCATGTCTCAGGTGCTAATGTGTGAGTTTGATCAAGACATGCTACACTTAAGTTTGGACTTAGATAATTTTAAACAATGAACACTATGTATTTCGTTTTATGTACTTGTTGAATTTGGTCTGTGTTTGTTTTGTTTGAAATGGAATTTGATGATTAATATATTGCCATCTAGTCAACCTTGTGCTTATGAACAGTCTACATGTCCTGCCCCGACGTATATCTCCGTCAGTTGGGGTGTGACAAAGAGCCTCCCATCGCGAAGCGCGAGGCTCACAACCGATTCATCGTAACTTTATAAGTTTATTCTATGTACTTAACCACGTTTATTTTGTGTTTAGCTACGTTAATGTCATCACTCCAGCTGTTTAAGGTTCGCCTCCCGCCGCGAAGCACGGGTCTCATTTTCTAGTTCATTATTAATCATTGTCTCTAATGTGATACCCAACATTTTCATTAGCAACAAGGCTCACAAGAATGCATGCCAACTTCACATTATCAAATTATGGTTGTAAGGTGGTATGCACTTGTGAAATCACATACTCTACTCAATTTACATTTAACCTATCATGATTAGGCATGCAAACAAATCAAACAAATACGGATGCGACTTGTTCGTGACTTCGTGTTTATTCTTTTAACTTTAATCGAACAAATATAATTAAACAAACATATTTTCTTGTTCGTGTTTGTTCATTAAGAAAATGATGTCTTTATCCGTTAGTATTTAAAACGAACGTGTAACATCCAAAAAATAATAAAACGAATAAATATAGCGAGACCGGTGACTTAGTCGGAATATTTAAACAAAAGGGAGCGGGCTTGGGCTCGGCTTCAATGGGCCGAGGGAAGCCCAGGTATATAAGAGGCAGGGCAGCCCTCTTCTCTGCTCATTCCCCTACTCACGCAACTTCTAGAGAGAGAAATGAGAGCTCGGGTCTAGAGAGAGAAAGTTGACGGATCATCCCGGAATTGAGGGAACACGTTACTGCTAAGCTCGTGAGAAGAACCTCCGGATCAGAATCTCGATACAGGTAATGATCTTGCCTAAATCTGAGTTTTTGTTCGTTTTTGGGATTTTCAGGTTTTGGCTAAAAAGGTAACGATTTTGCGGATGGAACTTGAAAATGAGCTTAGGTATAGCATCTAGAATGAAAACCGAACATTTTGATCTAAGAAAAATTGAGGTACTGACTCGATCAGACTCGCATGCAAAAACTTCAGATTTTTGGGAAGACGATCTGTGCAGGCCCATCGAAACTACCTAGTTTCGATATGTGCAGGCCCATCGAAACTACCTAGTTTCGATATGTGCAGGCCCATCGAAACTACCTAGTTTCGATATGTGCAGGCCCATCGAAACTACCTAGTTTCGATATGTACAGACCCATCGAAACTACCATAGTTTCGATATGAGCCCACGATCCGAAGTTAAGATTACACCTAAGTTTCTTATCGAAACTACCAAGTTTCGACATACACAACCTATCGAAACTATCAAGTTTCGATATAAGCAAATCCATCGAAACTACTAGGTTTAAGCATAGGGATGTCTAGTGTCATCAGGAGCACTACCTTACACGTATGGCTTTATTATAACAGATCGTGAGTGACATTAGTGACGCGCAGTAGCCAGCTAAGAGTATTTCAGAAACTACTTATCCGGTGAGTTCTAGAAGGCCTCTTTTAAATGTTTTAATAATGTTTTTGGGCTGGTGTGCATACGTAACGATGTAACGATTTTATAAAACGATGTTTATGAAGGTTGTATGTAACGTTTTATAAAATGATGTTTATGAGTGATGTTTTAGAAGGAAAGGTTATGAAGGAAGTGTTTATGAAATATTTTGCCAAAAGAAGTTTATGAAGTGTGTTAATGAATGAATGTTTTTAATAAAACGTACGAATGCTTTAACTGAAGTTTTTGAAGTAAAAGAAGCGAAGGTTTATGAAAGTCACAAACGAACGAATCTGCCAATATTCCTTAGGGAATGAAGGTTAAGGGATGGGAATTATGTTATGGGCCTTTACCTTTTAGAGGCTTTTGTGGCTGGCCAACTGTTGTACAACTGGGGCGATGACGGTCGTCAAGGGGATTATCGTGATCCTTGAAGTTTGGTACGATTTACCTTACGGGGTAGTCGTGCTTGAAGTTTGGTACTTGCGCCCTACGGGGTGCAGTGCTTGTGTGACATTTCAAAGATTTTCGTTGCGAAATTTATCGTGTAAATATTAACATTTTATTTCAAAACATATACACGTATATTTAATCAAATTTATACAAATCGGTTTATTGGCAAATTTCAATTTAGATATTTTTAATTTAAAAAAAATATATATATATTTGAAGGTTATAAACTATATAAATCATGTTATCAAATTAGATAATTTATATAAATAAATCAATGGTTTTCAATTTTATTAACCATTCAAAATGATTGATTTTAAATAAAAACATAAGTTTTATAAAATTTTATATGCTTAAGTTTTATTTGGTTTTATACAAATAGGTATCTTATTTTATGGATTTAAACTAATTAGAAATTTATAAATTTTAAAACTAATATAAAATTTTATATAAAAATCTAAGTAAAAAAAAAAAAGAAGTTACATATTTAATAAAATAACCCATTTGAATAAGATGAATAACCTTATAAAAATTATTTATAATAATAATAATAAGTAAGTTTATAAAAACATTTAAAATATAATGTTAAAGTAAATTGATTTAAAAGAAATTAAATTAATTTATTTAATAAAAAGTTTAGGGTTCGTTTTGTAATTAACTAAACTAGAAGGTTTTAAAACTAAAATCGTTTGAGGGACTATTTCTGGACAAATGAAACCACAAGGATCCATCCGTAATTATTTTAAGGGTTGTTTCGAATTAAACCAAACTCCAGGGACCAAAACTGTCAATCCCCAAATCGCATTTCCGGTCACCGCTTTCCTTTGTCCGGCGGTCCAAGTTAATTTCCGGCGACCCGCTCGACAAGCCTGTCCCCTGCACCTCAACGCCCGACAAAAGCATCCCCGACTTCGTCTCCCCCACGCGAACTAGACCCCTCGACCAATTGGTCTCCCCAACACACGGATCGTCTGATCCTGTTGGTGGCCGAGAACCCACGCCCGAATTCAGGCCCGACAGGCCACCCCCACGCCTGTCGAATGTCGGGTTAGCTTCGCCTCGTCCAGACTTATGTCGGAATGTGTTCAATTGCACGTTCGAGCATAAGAATCAGGCCCGACCATAAATAGCCATTACCGGCCCTGCTCGAACTC
Organism: Smallanthus sonchifolius; assembly: GCA_023525975.1. Lineage (NCBI taxonomy): Eukaryota > Viridiplantae > Streptophyta > Magnoliopsida > Asterales > Asteraceae > Smallanthus > Smallanthus sonchifolius. Next base: position 66,678,211 of record CM042029.1, read on the forward strand.
GTTACCCTCCGTCCACACATTCTCACTCCAAATTGAGGATACCATCACTTTCTTCGTTACTAAGTGAAGCTACAACCTAAATTTCGAAGTCAAATTTCATCCAGAGGATCGATTTCCACCTTGGACATTTTCGGTTCAAAAGTCTCTGCCGACCAAGCCCTTCGCGACTAGGTTCGAGCCTCGATTCGATTCCTGTACCTTCTGTTATCTTCAGGTAATCTATTCCAGTCGAAAACTCGACCATCGCACGAGAACTACCGGGCAAACCCAGTGTCCTCGGACACGGTTTGCCGGTCACCGAGAATCAGCGACCAGTTGTTCCTTTGTGTATTTAAATTAACGGATACACACATAACCAGCGATGGGCAGTAGCCCGGCTGGTTATGCGTGTTTGTGTCTGAAGCGAAAGTCGCGGGTTCGAACCTTCTGGCCTTCGGCCCATTTTTTTTACTTCTGTTTACATTTTAATTATTTTATTAATTTAACCTAACTTATTTTAATAACATTTTTATACAATAAAGACTAAAACGAGTCGGTTTACTCGTTCGTTTATTTAAAATCAATTAAACTATATTTTTATAAACCATCCCATTTTTTTTATATAAACTTATTTAATTACATTTTTAGAGATAAAATGTCCTATATTTTTTTATAAATCTTGTAATACCTTTATAAACTTATTATATTTTTAAATATAAAGTGTTCTATATTTTTATAAACCTTGTAACATTTCATAAACTTAATAAAATACACTTAATATATAAAATGTCTCATTATTTTTATATGAACCTAGCAATATTGTTAATAAACTTGTTAAAATAAATTTTAATATATAAAATATCAACATAATTAATCAAATAAAGATTTATCTTTTTATTTATTATTATTGTTTAAATACATTAAACATAATGATTAATTATTTAAAAATGTAATATTTTATAAGTCAAAGTTTTACAAAATCATATTCATTTCCTACCACATTTTATATTAAGGATATTATTATAAAACCTATACTCATTTAAATACAAATACGCACATACATATAAACATACAATAATACCCATTTATCTACATAGGGTTTCATTGTGCTTAGACTTCAACATACTTATCACCTACACGCGTGGACAAATACCCGCTTGCAAGGTGAGTTACATAGCCCCTATTTTTACATTTTTATACGTTTTGGGGTGAAACATTATACATGCTACTCACATTGTTTGTACGTGTTATACATGAGACTATATGCTTATTCTTTGGATGTACATACATTTAAACACAAGACAACCAACTGTAATATTGATAGATCTATTGTGCCTGACCAGCCCACCCGGTTAGGGTGTTTATTACTGCATACTCGGATATAACCGCGTGTTATATTCAATCATACCGGATATAGTGGGTAACTATATTCAAGCATACCGGACTTAGCTGTTGTGCTCTGTTCAAGCGCGTCAAACTCGGTTTGAATTGTGATTAAATAAATGTTACATCATATACTATGTTTAACAATATAAACAATGAGTTGCAAAACGATTTACAACCACTATTTACAGGAAATACTAAACCTATGTACTCACCAACTTTTTAGTTGACACTTGATTTAAATAATGTTTCAGGTTTGGATATGTGACTGCTTACCGAAGATCTCTCCATTTAGGAACTATGGACCTAGTTAAATAAATTAATGTTTTGAACTAGACTAGGTTATTTGAAATGTATTGTATTTGGAACTTGTTGTCTTTAAATTAAAGTAATGAATTATGCAACCTTTAGTATCATGTGCTTTTGAACAATCATCACATTGTCCGCCTCGATGATTCCGCCATCGGTCGGGGTGTGACAGATTGGTATCAGAGCCATGGTTATAGGGAATTAGGTTATTAGACACAATGACCTAGACTATAACCCTAGGACTCCCTTTTTATGTGTTATGTGCTAAATGATTAATTGCTATGTGAATTATTTGTAGTTAGGAATTCCCTGAATTTTCCCGAGTTTGGTACATGAGACTTATACACATACATACAAGATTTTGATACATGATACATACTATACATACACATTTGATCAACACACTTATGCAAACAAATACACTACATATCCTTGTCCATACTCTCTCCTAATCCTTATAAATCGCAACATCCCTACACGTTTTATACTCATGGACTCTCAAATCTATTAAAATCTTGAAAATCTCGTCAACGACTTAATTTCCCGAAATCAGTAAAAGACACGTGCAATCTGGAAGGGTGACACCTGTACATTGGGTTTTCTGTCTAGGAAAGCATTTCGTATAAATCCAAATAAACGGACCCGTATGCTTTCCTGGGAATTCCTGAAGTGAGTGTTTACCTATAGGCTAAAGCATGTCTCTTTGAAAGTTTTGGGGAATTATTTAACGTTGATAAGTCAATGTATTCGCAAGGATACAATCCGAACTTGAACTCAAAATCTGGGGACATTATAGCAAAATAGGAAAAACTAGACGAACATGCAAACAAATCATTGTTTCGGGTGCACATGTAATAACAATTTGTAGTGCATGCAAGTCCCGGCAATTCCTATTACGCGAATAATGACCTATAACATCATGTTCTATCCGGAATAGATGACTTAGTTTCCCCCATCAACCTAGAATATATACACATGCACTGGCACACGTCATGATGAATCCCGTTTTTCTGCTTACATTATTTCCCGCTATAACTCATATATATCCATCTTATCTAAAATATCATTGTCTTTTCTTATGGTGTTAGAATGCCTCCTCGACATGCTAACTCTAGCAACTCCAACGTTGACCTTGTTGCACTACTTACTCAACTAGTAGGCCAAATGATCCAAGCTAACAACAATGGTAATGGGTCTAATACGCAAGGGAAGGGTGCAAACCCACCATACTGCACATTCAAGCATTTCAATTCTTGCAACCCCACCAAATTCTTCGGGACGGAAGGTGCTACTAGCCTTCTTCAATGGTTTGAAAGTATGGAGAGTACTTTCCTAAACAGCGGTTGTCCCGACGTCCTCAAAGTCCGTTATGCTGCCAGCGTCTTCCAAAAACGAGCACTCACCTGGTGGAACGGTGGGAAGCGTACTCGAGGCAACGAATCTGCTATGTCCTTGTCTTGGGACGAAATGAGACGACTTATGACTGACGAGTTCTGTCCTCGCAACGAAATGAGGAAGCTCGAAGCTGAGTTTTGGGATCTCACCCAAGATAGCGGAGAAAATTTGGCTTACACCACTCGTTTTCAAGAACTAAGTCTGCTCGTGCCCCACATGGTTACTCCCTTAGCACGGAGAATTGAGAAATACATAGGTGGACTGCCTATGCCAATCCAAGACACCGTATCGGGAAGTGATCCCTCCACTCTCGGGGACGCTATCCGTTTATCTGCTGTATTGACTGACAATCACGTCAAAGCGGGTACCTTATCTAGGAAGAGTACCAAGAAGGTGGTCGACAAAGCTGCTACTTCTGTGTCCGACAAAGACGAAGAGCTCAAATCTTCCCATCATGATAGGAAGCGCAAGGCCCAAAACTTTGCGGCCATCATTCCTGCCGTACCTATGACCCAAGTTACTCCTACGGGTCAAATTCCGAGAAACTATGTAGGTTCATTTCCCCAATGCCCTACTTGCAAGTATCACCATGCCCCGCATGCTGCATGCCGTCTATGCTCAAAATGTGGACGCTATGGACACGTTGTTACTACTTGCCGTGCTCGCACTATCGTTAATCAAGCTACTCAAGGCAATCATTCAATGCCTCTCACTGTCACCTATGGACGGGCCTGTTACGAATGTGGAGACCCAAACCACTTTCGGAACCAATGTCCAAGACTTCAAAATCAAGGTGGTCCTCGTGGACGAGCCTTTAATATAAATGCTAACGAGACTCCGGCCAATGACGACACTGTTAACGGTACGTTCCTTTGTACACTATCTTTATACATCCGATTTATTCAATATTCATGCCAATAGAAAAAATTGTGTCTCTTGCTTTTAACCAACTGTTTGCTAAACCATCAATCAATCTTGATAACTCGTATATCATGGAAATAGCGGATGGGAAATCCATTGCTATGAGTTTTATAACCCGTAATTGCATATAACAGCTATGCTATCACCATTCATCTCATTCCTATACTTTTGTGAGACAAACCTATTAGGTTTAAACTCGGTCATACAACTTGCTAGCTCTGTTAAAGTTTACCTAAATTGTTGAAGTTCCAAATCCTAGTAATTATGCGCGGGGAATCCCCGGTATATCAAAGGGGTGGTGGGTTAGCCGCTGGTACACCCTATACATAAACCCACTTGATATAACGAGTATAAACCGTGCATAAGTACTAAGAGGAGGACCGGTTTTAGAAAATGTTTTTGCAAAATTTGAAAATATGAACACCCGTGGGGTGGAGTTTTAAAGGAAAATGCCATGTCACAAAGTGATTGGCACCAATATTGTTAAATCTGGGTTCTAGTAGTTTACATTCATGCATTGTACGAACAATTGTATGCATAAATCTCATTATACTATTAGATCAACTAATTGACAACTCGACTCGAATTAGCATCGTCATCCGTTATCATACGATATTTCCCCGCTGAATCTTTCTCTTGTGAAGTAATTCCATTCTAAGTCTATTGGCACCCCTTTTCCCGTTCCCATAACCTTCGCTAATCGAATTTCGGGACGAAATTCCTTCAACTTGGGGAGACTGTGACATTTCAAAGATTTTCGTTGCGAAATTTATCGTGTAAATATTAACATTTTATTTCAAAACATATACACGTATATTTAATCAAATTTATACAAATCGGTGTATTGGCAAATTTCAATTTAGATATTTTTAATTTAAAAAAATATATATATATATTTGAAGGTTATAAACTATATAAATCATGTTATCAAATTAGATAATTTATATAAATAAATCAATGGTTTTCAATTTTATTAACCATTCAAAATGATTGATTTTAAATAAAAACATAAGTTTTATAAAATTTTATATGCTTAAGTTTTATTTGGTTTTATACAAATAGGTATCTTATTTTATGGATTTAAACTAATTAGAAATTTATAAATTTTAAAACTAATATAAAATTTTATATAAAAATCTAAGTAAAAAAAAAAAAAGAAGTTACATATTTAATAAAATAACCCATTTGAATAAGATGAATAACCTTATAAAAATTATTTATAATAATAATAATAAGTAAGTTTATAAAAACATTTAAAATATAATGTTAAAGTAAATTGATTTAAAAGAAATTAAATTAATTTATTTAATAAAAAGTTTAGGGTTCGTTTTGTAATTAACTAAACTAGAAGGTTTTAAAACTAAAATCGTTTGAGGGACTATTTCTGGACAAATGAAACCACAAGGATCCATCCGTAATTATTTTAAGGGTTGTTTCGAATTAAACCAAACTCCAGGGACCAAAACTGTCAATCCCCAAATCGCATTTCCGGTCACCGCTTTCCTTTGTCCGGCGGTCCAAGTTAATTTCCGGCGACCCGCTCGACAAGCCTGTCCCCTGCACCTCAACGCCCGACAAAAGCATCCCCGACTTCGTCTCCCCCACGCGAACTAGACCCCTCGACCAATTGGTCTCCCCAACACACGGATCGTCTGATCCTGTTGGTGGCCGAGAACCCACGCCCGAATTCAGGCCCGACAGGCCACCCCCACGCCTGTCGAATGTCGGGTTAGCTTCGCCTCGTCCAGACTTATGTCGGAATGTGTTCAATTGCACGTTCGAGCATAAGAATCAGGCCCGACCATAAATAGCCATTACCGGCCCTGCTCGAACTCGTTACCCTCCGTCCACACATTCTCACTCCAAATTGAGGATACCATCACTTTCTTCGTTACTAAGTGAAGCTACAACCTAAATTTCGAAGTCAAATTTCATCCAGAGGATCGATTTCCACCTTGGACATTTTCGGTTCAAAAGTCTCTGCCGACCAAGCCCTTCGCGACTAGGTTCGAGCCTCGATTCGATTCCTGTACCTTCTGTTATCTTCAGGTAATCTATTCCAGTCGAAAACTCGACCATCGCACGAGAACTACCGGGCAAACCCAGTGTCCTCGGACACGGTTTGCCGGTCACCGAGAACCAGCGACCAGTTGTTCCTTTGTGTATTTAAATTAACGGATACACACATAACCAGCGATGGGCAGTAGCCCGGCTGGTTATGCGTGTTTGTGTCTGAAGCGAAAGTCGCGGGTTCGAACCTTCTGGCCTTCGGCCCATTTTTTTTTACTTCTGTTTACATTTTAATTATTTTATTAATTTAACCTAACTTATTTTAATAACATTTTTATACAATAAAGACTAAAACGAGTCGGTTTACTCGTTCGTTTATTTAAAATCAATTAAACTATATTTTTATAAACCATCCCATTTTTTTTATATAAACTTATTTAATTACATTTTTAGAGATAAAATGTCCTATATTTTTTTATAAATCTTGTAATACCTTTATAAACTTATTATATTTTTAAATATAAAGTGTTCTATATTTTTATAAACCTTGTAACATTTCATAAACTTAATAAAATACACTTAATATATAAAATGTCTCATTATTTTTATATGAACCTAGCAATATTGTTAATAAACTTGTTAAAATAAATTTTAATATATAAAATATCAACATAATTAATCAAATAAAGATTTATCTTTTTATTTATTATTATTGTTTAAATACATTAAACATAATGATTAATTATTTAAAAATGTAATATTTTATAAGTCAAAGTTTTACAAAATCATATTCATTTCCTACCACATTTTATATTAAGGATATTATTATAAAACCTATACTCATTTAAATACAAATACGCACATACATATAAACATACAATAATACCCATTTATCTACATAGGGTTTCATTGTGCTTAGACTTCAACATACTTATCACCTACACGCGTGGACAAATACCCGCTTGCAAGGTGAGTTACATAGCCCCTATTTTTACATTTTTATACGTTTTGGGGTGAAACATTATACATGCTACTCACATTGTTTGTACGTGTTATACATGAGACTATATGCTTATTCTTTGGATGTACATACATTTAAACACAAGACAACCAACTGTAATATTGATAGATCTATTGTGCCTGACCAGCCCACCCGGTTAGGGTGTTTATTACTGCATACTCGGATATAACCGCGTGTTATATTCAATCATACCGGATATAGTGGGTAACTATATTCAAGCATACCGGACTTAGCTGTTGTGCTCTGTTCAAGCGCGTCAAACTCGGTTTGAATTGTGATTAAATAAATGTTACATCATATACTATGTTTAACAATATAAACAATGAGTTGCAAAACGATTTACAACCACTATTTACAGGAAATACTAAACCTATGTACTCACCAACTTTTTAGTTGACACTTGATTTAAATAATGTTTCAGGTTTGGATATGTGACTGCTTACCGAAGATCTCTCCATTTAGGAACTATGGACCTAGTTAAATAAATTAATGTTTTGAACTAGACTAGGTTATTTGAAATGTATTGTATTTGGAACTTGTTGTCTTTAAATTAAAGTAATGAATTATGCAACCTTTAGTATCATGTGCTTTTGAACAATCATCACATTGTCCGCCTCGATGATTCCGCCATCGGTCGGGGTGTGACAGCTTGAAGTTTGGTACGCGCTATCCTTTGGGACGCCGTGCTTGAAGGGTTGGATGACCTAAGTATCGGGTCCTAGGGGTTCCTCACCCGAAGGACAGTACGGTGATGATGGGCCTAGTGGTGGTGATCCTTAGTTCATTCAACCAGTATGTAACGTATGGATTTGACGGTTACGAGAAGGCGCAGATTCGATATGTTCGTTGACTTATGTTTATGATGTGTTATGTTTTGTTATTGCATTACTTTACGTACGCTTTTTATTAAATGAAGTTTGAAGTTATGTTTTTGGCAAATTATTCGAAGTTAAAGTTTTATGTTAAAACTAGAACTCACCAGCATAGCTGACTTTTTAGTATGCACATTCAGGTTAAGGTAGGTTATGAGGATGGACGGTGATGCTGGGCTAGCGAGAGGAGTTACTCGACTGACTATGAAGACTGGCATCCCGTTGTGTTTAGTTATGATGTATTTATGTTTTAAACAATGTTTACGCTTCCACGTGTATGAACAATGATGACGTTATGTTTGAATGAAATTTTCCGCCGCGTTATTTGATATTCATGTTTAAGAACTGTTTGTGAATGAGTAAATCCAACAAGTGAGGCCTCCCGGGTTTGGGGCCTCACAGAACGGTTCACGAACATAAACGACCATACACAAAAAATAATAAATATAAACAAACGAACATAAACGAAACCATTTAAAAGTAAGTATGAATATCAAAGTTAAAGTCTAAAATAACATTATCTTTGCATCTAACATTTTAAAACTTATTAGACCAAGTATAATAGTATGATAGCTTAGGATTAAGTATGTAATATTGTGGACTGTATATACCACATTCATGTAACCCTAAACACACACAACAACAATTCTATAATACAAAGACATTTGGTGAATCAATGTGGTATCAGAGCTTGGAGAGCTCTCGTCGAAAAACGTCGACAGAGATGCGGCCACACGACGTTGCCGCCCTACCCACCACTACAACCGCCGCTCCAGTCTTCATCTCTTTCTCCCTCCATCGCCGTCGTTAACCTTCCCTACACCAACCTCACAACCGTCGCCATCACAAAACCTTAGATTGCCACCGCCACCACAAAACCCAAGATCTGCTGCCTCCATAGTTGTCGCTGCCACCACAGGCAGCCGCCGCTCCTCCCCGCGTCTTAGGTTAGCAGAAACAAACTGCTCTCGTGTCACTAGACATGCCGCCACAATTATACAACAGTGGCCTATCTCCGACGGCTTGCACCTCGTGAAAGCCACAACGCTTTCGCTTCCTTTTCTTGCGAGGGCTCCAACACTAGGATCTCACTTAGGGGAAGATGATGGAACATGGGAACAAAAAACCTATTAGGAGAAACTATAACCGGGCGAAACTATTTGGATGGGCCCAAAAGTTTCACAACGAAACTTTCGGCCGACGGACGCAAGTGTTAACTTCCGACCGAAATTTTGTGGCAGAAAATTTTGGTCTGCAGGAGAACGGGAGAAGAAGAAGACCTTTTATCTTTTAAGTTTATAGTCTTTACATTTCAACCTAAATCTCTCCGGCGCTTAGTTTGTAGTGGAATATTAGACCAAGTGTAATAGTGCCATAGTGTAGGGTTAAGAATGTAATATTGAGGTCTATATATACCACCCTCATGTAACCCTAAACACACACACAACAACCATTCTATAATACAAAGACATTTGGTGAATCAATTAAACTAAACAAAGATATCAAACTATATTTAATTGGGCTTAAGGGTTTAAATTATGAAAAAAAAATTGATTTTAAATCTATATTAGTAATAAATAAATTTGAATGAATATCTAAATGAATGGATATAAACGCACGTTCACGAACTAAATGGACGAACGAGACATGTGTTCATGTTCCTTCGTTTGATTAAATGAACACAAATATATGTTCATGTTCGTTCGTTATTAAATGAACGAACATAAAAAAAATTCATGCCAAGCAGTTCAAATAAAGCTGACCGAATGTTCGGTTCGTTACAGGCCTAAGCATGATACATCTACTACTAAGTCTTAAGAATTAATCATCTAGACACAGTATTAAGAATTAAATGAGTTAATTAACATAAAATATGCAAGTGATAACAAGTATGATGTATCTAGCACACAACTAATGGAACAAATAAGTTCAATTCACAAATTAGGCATACATGAAAATAACCACACAATACAAACTATAATTTAGAAACTTTCCAACTTTAGAAATATAGCAAATTTTATTAAATCCTTAATAAGATGGAGTTTTCATGAAAACAGTTGTACAAAACTCTAGGTACATCACAACAGTTTCTACTAGAACTTTCTTGTTTAGACTCAGTTGAACATCTATGATTAAACAATATCTCAAAAGGATGATACTAATGAAGAAATATGGTGACCAAAATCTTCCTACCATATCCAATTCACTTCTCACAGCTGAATTCCACTTATATGCATCATGTTAGTCATGTATTAATCATCCGGGTGTATTTATACTTTAGTTTTGTAAATTCATAAATTTTCAACCCAAATTAACTCATTTGTAACGAAAAACCTTGGAAATGTGTTTTATAACCTTCCACACTGATGTGTTGCAAAGCACACATGTATTTCCGCCATGTTTCGTGTCGTTTTTATATAGTTTTAGAGTCGTTTTTAGTTAGTATTGATTCATACGTGGTTTTATAGGTGATCGAGTCACTTTTGGGCTTAAACGAACAAGAACCCGGAAAGAAATAAGCACGAGAACCCGGGATGCGAAACGGAAAAAGTTGGGAAAAAGTCCAACCTTAATCCATTGAGGTTGATTCATATATAATTAATAATACTCATTCCATTCGTTCCATAATCTATTGATTTCTAAAACATGTAAATCTTAGTTTAACGTGGTGGGCAGGCAAATCTACATGAATTAATTGACATCCTTCTGAATCACTACAAATCCTTCTGTTCATGTAATTATATCTCTTCTAGTGTAAACCTTTAATATTTTTTGCAACCTATATGTTTCAATTTTTTTTATTAAGTAAAGAACTTAAAAAAAACGATCGATAAATAAAAAATACCTTATTTAACCCCTCGTTTTTACATATATGACGACTATATGTGTATGACTGATTGAATTCTTTACACAACTAGTTAATTATATTAATATATATATTACTACTACCTTAAAAGGTACTGTTGGCGTCCAATAGACTTTTAAAAAAAAATCAATTTTCTTTCATGTCTTATACATTATGTTTTATAAATATCAACAATTGAGGTGTGGTCTACTTGGTTTACTCCCTTGGCCTCGAGAGAAACCACGTGGGTTCGATCCTCACAACATCTATTTTTTTTCTGTTAACCTTTTTGTACAATTCTTTTGTTTTTTAAATTATTTTATTTCTTTTTCTTTTTTCCACAAAATTGTAACACCCTTAATTGGAAAACCAATTAATAAAACATTTAAACGCGCGGAAGCTTTTATCCCATAATTTTTTTTTTTGTATTTTTCGCTTGTCGCGAAGAACCAGACAGACATCTTCGCGTGCCGTGAAGAGTCTAAATTCAGCAAGGCCGGAAACCTGGTTCTTCGCGTGGCGCGAAGACACACAGTAAACAGAAAGTTTAGTTTTTCTACCCAATTCTATACTTAGTCAAAATTTTCACATTTTCACCAATTCAACATGACCTAAAATTATCCCAACACTGGGTTTTTGACCAAACATTCAACATCTATTTACACAACATGTTTTAACACCAAAGTACCATTTCATATACCAATTTACACAACTTTTAAAGGATTTTCCTTCAAATCCCAAAATCACCAAAAGCTTATGAGAACCCTTCAACGCCTTGGACTTGACTTAGACTTACATCGAAGCTTTTCCTACATAACCACATGAACATATCACCGTTAGTAATGAAGATAAACATATCAAACAAGTATTTGTTACTTGTTTTCACCCATTCACCCATTTGACCCGTTTGCACCCATTTGGTCAATTAAGGTTCTTAACACTTGTATTTCCACAACAAGTTTCATTCTTTTCATATAACATTCATATTACACCATTTCATATCCATTATGACACTTAGGCCATAACCTCATATCCATTATGATACTTAGATCATAACCTCATATCCATTATGGTATTTTAACCATAACCTCATATCCATTATGATTCATAGATCATAACCTTATATCCATTATGATTCATAGATCATAACCTCATATCCATTATGATTCTTAGATCATAAATTCACACATATCCATTATAGTATTGCACTATAACTACATTCATTCATTGCACACATCCATTATAGCATTTCAACTATAACTACATCCATTCACATAACCATTACGGTATTTCCATTATAACCACATTCATTCATTTACACATATCCAATATAGTTTTATCACTATAACTACATTCATACTCTTCCACATACTAGTTCATTCAATAATCACACACATTCATTTCAACTTATAGTATGCATACATATCACATACACCACACATTTATCAACATTACTAAGTAAGTGCAAAGGCACTTACCTTTTGAGTTAGAAGATCCCGCACCACCTTTTAGCTTTGCAATTTGATTACCTAAACATATACACCTAGTTTAGTAATCTAACATACATACATAATCACATTACAATTGAGTCCACAACCCAATTTCCATTTCCAACCCAAACTGACCCGTTTGAGTTATTCCCATAACCAAACACCCTCTTTCAATACAAACTCACCTACTTGAGTTTTCTTTCCAATACCTTGACACTAATTTCTCATTTAATAACTTTTATTAGGTCAATTTGGTGTTCATTCAAGTGTATAATACCACCTAAACACTTAATCATCACTAATTCAACATTCTAGCATCATGATCCAAACACCCCCAATTTTCGCCATATGAACCCTAACTTCTCATAATCAAAATCAAAGGGTTCTAGGATGTTAATCACCACTCTTTACCTTTAGTTTAACTAGATTATCCTCAATCTAACACCAATTAACCACATGCATACATAATTTCTGGATTTCTACAAAACCCACCTACTAACACATTCAAAGGTGAAATTAAATAGAAGATTATCACTTACTTGATGTTAAGAAGGTGTTGTGTGAGCCAAAACCTTCACAATCCAAACTTCAATTGCAAAATTTAGCTTAAAAACCCATTTTCTCCTTTTTCTCCTTGCTATGAATGACTTCAACAACAAATGAAGTCTCAGTTTTGACTTTAATAATCAATATGGCAGATTTTGTCATATTTACACATTTAGCCCTTCCACTTTCATTTCACCCATTTCATTATATTATTAGTTAAAAACTAACATAACCCTATTATTAACTTGAAGCCCACTTGTTTCAACTTATTTCATAAATATTATTTTCACCATAATATTTATTAAAATATTTATTTATTTGAAATCGAAACCCGGATTTTGGTTCGTTACAAAAAAAATTCGTTCCTTTTTAATGGTTTTGTTACCATTGCGTTATGTTTATTTTTATCAACGTTTATACGTTTTTTGTAGGATCGTGAAATTACAAGATGGTTCTGTTCTTAGTTGAAATTGGCGGAAACAATAACAACTACACAAATGTAATCGAACATGCAGAAAGAATACTTTTAAGAACACTGTTGCATTAAGCTTTTGCAGATAAACGATTACAAGTGAAACTCAATCAGAAAGCACAAAAAGCACACATACAGTGAAGTGTTTACAGATTATTTATACTCACTTAGAATCAAGACAGCCCCTTGATTCTAAGGATCAGATCTAACACAGACCGTTGATCTGTTGTATCTTGCTAACTATTACACGTTTTGTCTATATCTAGTTAACTTTATTGAAGCGTCTTCTTTATGCATCATTACTTTCATGCTTGGAGAAGAGCATTGTTGTCCGTCATTGGTTGTGCCATTGAGGTTCCTTCTGCTTTGAGTGTGTAAGTTGCTTTTGCAGAAAGTTGTCAGTGACGCTTGGTATGGATAGTCAGCTGCAACGATTTGTCTTCAAGGCACAAGGCTGTCAGCAACAAAGATGTTGATCAGCAGCAAGATGTAACCATCCAGAGCTGCTGATGATTTACCTGTCAGCAGCATCAAGTGTTGATGCTGCTGAGAAGCTTATCCGCAGCAACTTTGGTCTTCAGCAGATAAGGCTATCCGCAGCAGATTTGTTCTTTAGCAGGAAACTCTGAGATCAACAGCATTTGTACTTAGAGAATTTTGTAGCCATCAGTCTTTGGTTCTATAAACTCCCCCTAGACTGATGCTACCAAAATTCTCTTATTGCCTTTGTTGCTGAAGCTTTTGCACATTTCTGACTATCCTTTCAACCAAAGGAAAAAGCTTCGAAAACAGCCATCTTGTACTTTGAAATACAGACTGCAGTCATCAAAGTTGTCTGAGTCTTTCTCCATTGGGACCATCTCCCCCTTTTTGGTTGCATCAGTGGACAAATGTGCGTCAGTTTGGGTGCCCACTGATACAAAGGAGGGAGTAAGAAAAGTTGGGCATTGATGTGCCTCTATCATATTCACCCTGGCCGTCAATTCCAAGATATGAAGTTTCAGTCTGTCCTCATCCACAGTTGTGGAATCCTTGGATCCAGATGGGGCCTTAGGCCTAGCCTCTTCATCCCCATCACCCATGGTTTCTTGGCACCTGGGATTCCTCTCAGTGAGGGGAGTTTCCAAGGAAACATCCTCACTGTGAGTTGCCGTGGTTGAGGACTTAGCAATGTTGTCACTATCCTCCTGGTTATTTGATGGACTAGCAGTAGTGACAGCCTCTTCCACATCCATTCTGTCATAACTCCTAGAGTGGACCTTCAGGGTAGAAGAACTTGGGATGGGTGTGTTGGAAGCAAGATCAATCAGTACCTCCGAGATGGTGGTAGTTGGAGAAGGTACATCATCTTGATCAGGTTCCTCAACACTTAAGTTCAGAAGAGAAAGGAAAGGCTCAGGGGGGGCTGTTCTATAGATCCGGGAAGTGATCCTGATCCTAATAGAGAGACATCCAAAGGAGTCTCCCTAATAATGTGGCTTTCCCTTATGATATTCTCACCAGAATGTTGTGATTCTGAGTGAGGGCTGTTAGGTTGGGTTTGGGCCTTAGAGGCAAGAAAAGAAGGAGTTCTCTTGCCCCTTTTCCTAGTATATGTCGTTGCAACCGGGGCCTTGTGTTCCGGTTGAACGATAACATCCAAAACAGGTGTAAGTAATGTTTGTGCATGTGCATCCTTAGTAGTATGCACAGGGGTTCGAATGGTTGAAGCAGACTGTTGTTCAGGATGTGAGGTGGAGGGTGTGGGATCAGTATCAGCTGGGATTGCTGAACTGTCACCCGGGGTACTCTGTATGTTCAGCATTGTAGATAACAATTGAACATTGACCCCTGATAACTTTTTGGAAACAGTTCTCATGTTATCACTTCAGATCGGCGAAAATGCAGATCTTCGTGAAAACCCAACGGGTAAGACGATCACGTTTGAGGTCGAATCCTTCGACACAATCGACAACGTGAAGGCAAAGATCCAAGACAAGGAAGGTATTCCGCCAGATCAGCAGCGTCTAATCTTCGCCGGAAAACAACTCGAGGACGGTAGAACCCTAGCCGATTACAACATCCATAAGGAGTCAAATCTTCTCCTCGTCCTTCTTCTCGGTGGTGGCGCGAAGAAGCGCAACAAGAAGACCATGGAAGACGGAGACAAGTGCGGAGCTTACCTGATGACATCCGTTTCTTTTCTGAGATATGCATTGGAGAAGAGTGTGGCTTCCGAGATGGTGATATCCATGCCGTCTTCCTTGGCTTTGATTTGGGGAATCCCTTGTTCGGTAGAGTAGACGGCGGTACTCCAGAATTCCTCCATATGAGGGATATGTGTGACATGGTTGGTTGTGATGGAAAATTGGATCTTTGATCGACATAAGAAGTCGATCATATCATTGAATCCTTCGGATATCTTTCACTTGGTTGGGTATGACAGTGAGGGATGAAGGGCTTTGAAAGTGATGGGGGCTTGAAAGAAAGTGATGGGGACTTGAAGGAAAGTGATGTTGGTTTAGGGAGAAGTGGAAGGTGAAGAGGTGGAAATTTGATTTGTTTTACAACGGCAGAGGAGAGAAAAAGCAAAATGACTTGTACAGTACAACCCAATTCACCTTTAATTGTTACAGCTGTAATGCACCGAGGCAGTCATGGTAAAGACTGACGGGAATTTTAACAACGGGTAAAGGTTAATTTGGACTTAAATTTACCAATCAGCAGCAAACTTGATTGCTATGGATGCAGAAGGTTAAGTCTGTCAGCAGTAAACTTATCTGCTGTTGATGGATTTAATAATCCGCAGCAAGGATGTTGCTGCTGACAGTCTTAAAGAAATCCGCAGGAAGCCTGTTCCTGCTGATAACTTAAAGCAGTCAGCTGCAAATCTTTTGCCGCTGAGGATTAAACGTGTCAGCAGCTGAAGGACAAAAATGTTGCTTACTTATAACTTTTATTTACAACATAAGACAAAACACAAAAATAGAGTGGAGAAGAATTTTAATCTAAGTTCATCATACCAATTGATTCAACTAAATATTTAAATCTAGCTTCATCAAAAGGTTTTGTAAACAAATCAGCATATTGCTCATTCGTATGAACTTTGGTTAAAATACTCCTCTTTTTCTCAGCTTGATCTCTTATGAAATGATACCTGATGTCAATGTGCTTTGTCTTTGAGTGCTGAACCGGATTGTTTGTGATTGAGATAACACTCATGTTGTCAATGTGAATTGGAGTTGCCATGAAAGTCATCCCATAATCCAACATTTGATTTTGTATCCAGATGACTTGTGCACAGCAACTTGAAGCTGCAATGTATTATGCTTCAGCTGTAGAAGTTGAAACACATGTTTGCTTCTTGTACTGCCATGAAATCAATCTCCCTCCCAGAAATTGACATCCCCCTGAAGTGGACTTTTTGTCCAAGTTGCATCCCCCATAGTCACTGTCAGTGTATGCATATAGATTAAACATGTCATTTTTAGAGTACCATAGTCCAAGTCTTGGGGCACCCTTTAGGTATCTAAAGATTCTCTTGACAGCCTGAAGATGTGAAACTTTTGGAGCTGCTTGAAATCTTGCACAGAGGCATACTGCAAACATGATATCTGGCCTTGAGGCAGTGAGATACATGAGAGACCCTATCATTGCACGATACTGATGTTGATCAGTGTCTTGGCCATCTTTGTCTGGAGTCAGTTGATGATGCACTTGCATGGGGGTTCTTGCAGAAGAGCAGTAAGCCATTTTGAATCTTTCCAGAATGTTCTTTACATATTTGGATTGGCTGATGAAGATTCCATTTGGGACCTGTTTGACTTGTAGACCCAAGAAGAAATTTAGTTCACCCATTGAACTCATTTCAAACTTTGAGTGCATCAGAGTCTCAAAGTCTTTGCACAGCTGTTTCCTTGTTGATTCAAAGATGATATCATCAAAATAAATTTGAACTAGTAAGATTTCTCCCCCTTCATCTTTGATAAACAAGGTCTGGTCTATGGCACCTCTTATGAAGTTGTTGCTTAGTAGATATCCTGACATGGTTTCATACCAGGCTCTTGGTGCCTGATGTAGGCCATACAGAGCTTTGTCCAGTTTGAACACTTGAGTAGGATGTGCAGGATCTATAAAGCCTAGAGGCTGTTTGACGTATACTTCCTCACCAATCTTCCCATACAGAAAGGCACTTTTGACATCCATTTGATAGACAGTGAAATTCCTGGATGCAGCATATGCCAGGAAGATTCTGATGGCCTCCAGTCTGGCAACAGGAGCAAAGACTTCATCATAGTCAATCCCTTCTTCCTGAGTGTAGCCTTGAGCTACAAGTCTGGCTTTGTTCTTGACTGCAATGCCTCTCTCGTCTTGCTTGTTCCTAAAAACCCATTGTGTGCCAATAGCATATTTACCTGGTGGAAGATCAACAAGTTTCCAGACATCCTACCTCTTGAATTGCAGCAATTCATTAACGGTTTTGTTTCTTTAGAAAATGTTTTGGATATTATTAACGCTCTCTTAGTAACGTGCACAATTTTTGATTTCGTTATATAGAGTTTTGAAGACGTTATATAGTACCCCTAAACTTTTTAAAAATTACAATAGCACAACCAAAATTCAAGTACATGACTTGAAGAGAGAAACACAAAAAAAAACTAACCACATGAAACAAAACAAAATAGAAGAACGAAAGGGAACGAGACGATAACAAACTCCCATGATCCGATCCGAAAACTCACTGCACTAAACCACAAATATAAAGTGGCCTAACCGTCATCCTGCAACTTCAACCTCTCGCATGATCTGTCGATAGCACAACCGTTTTTGTCTATCCTAACTGTAACTTGCCCATATAGAGCATCGATTAAAAGAATACTAACTTTTTCGTTTTTAATTTTTCTCCATATCTTTAATCCACATGGAAGAATTCGATCCATTTACACAATTGGGTAAAAGAAAAAGGGTCTTAAATTTTGAAGGCGTTACCTTTCTAATGCTTGAGGTTTTTAATCTTTCAAGTTTTTAAGCCCAAGCCCGCTTATTATTATGGAATTAACATGTGAAAGAATACACAATACCCAGCCTGATGGAGTCGACCCCAATATTTTGGTAATGAATCTAGGTACGATTTGCAAACCTAGATCAATTAGGGAAATATCACATTAGATTAAGAAATCGTTATTTCCCTCAGGTAATGCAAAGATTGATCTAAAAAAAATTCCTTTTATTTTCTATTTTTTCTTTTCATATGCATCCCTCAACTTTCTACATTTTCAAATGGTACCCCTAAACTTTTTAAAAATTCCAATTTAAATGGCAAATGTCCCTTAAACTTTGTAACATGTCACTTTAATCCCCTCAAATTTTTAAGGTTTCAAGATTATCACCTGTAAAATATATAATATGATTTTCTGTAATAGTTTTCATTTGTTTGTTTAATTTTTTTCTTGACATCTCGATACAAATTTTGCTAAAAACGGAGTCGTATTCAAAATAGATTATTTTTTAGGTATCATGAGTTATATCACATGACGTTGACGTGTTGGTACCGTGAAGAATGAGGTTGACACCGACTGAAAAACATCGGTACTGTTATATAACTGTCTTTTATCTATGTTTCGATCTCCACAACCGAGTCGTCGTAACTTCATACTTACTTTTATGTATTTAACCATGTTTTTTGTGTGTTTAGCCACGTTAATGTCAGTGCCTCAAATGTTGCCTCCTGCTACGGAGCGCGACGCAACATTTCTAGTTAATATTAAAAAGCAAACTATCCTTTGTTAGACAAACTTATTGTAGCTTTTATACAACTCTTCAAGCTTTGTGTACAAACAAAGTAAGCCATATTCTTTTTTTTAATTATCCTATAAAGCTATTAAAAGTTAAAAAGTATACGATATGTTTGGTGGAGTGGTTTCCTCGCTTTATGCTTATGCAGCCGACACGGGTTCGATACCCACAGTCCACATTTTGACCGGTTTTAAGGTATTTAATGTTATTTTTTCTTGCTTTATTTTTTTACCTAGGTTTTAATTTATAACCATAAATTTTATACACTCTTCTCACCCAGGTAAGTTTATCCAAATGTTTTGGTTTTATTCTATAAAATTTTGAGTATATTAATTTCTTTCACAGTTTAACACACCGCAACGCGCGTTGATAAAAGCTAGCATTATCGCCCGGATGCCGCCGCAACACGCTAAGCCTTCTTCTAGTTTATATTAAATACAAAAGCTTTAATATAACTACAACTAGCTTTAACCCCATGTGTTACATGAGAAGAAACGTTAACATTATATTGATAACTATCTTAACATATCTTTTTATACAAATTTGATATTGTATTGATAACTTTTTTATTTTGTTAAATGTTAAGATTATATGGATGATAGTAATCAAAACATAGAAAAAAAATACATGAAAATACATTTATAAGTGGTGTATTTTTACAATACATTAAATTACATGTCAAATAAAACCTTACAATCATGATTTACAAATTGGAATATATTTCATTGTATACAACATTTGACGTGATATTGGTAACTTTTCAATGTTTAACACCCACTAAATGCAACAAAGAATAGAGTTTTTTTGCTCAATGACTGAAACCACAAAATAACCAAAACCGTTCAAAAAATAGGACACAAACGGTGTGAACCTGATTGAAACCAGTAGTGAGTCAAAGAAATCGTAGATAATCAAATTGGTCAATGATTTTCTTGCATACGTTGTTTCTTCATTGTATTAGTTTGTTGAACTCTATCAGCTTTTTTGTATAAACTTTAACTTTGATGTTTTAACATATTTACAAATGCTTAAGTTGTAATTAAATTTACATATCAAACTTAAGTTACTTTTTTTAAAATCTCGTATTTTATACGAAAAAACTCTCTAAACCTTTAATATTTAATCTCTCATTTAAAATAAAATAGAATTTAAATTTCAACAATATATCGTCTTTTAAATTCAAACTTTTAAACTCCAAAATTCAAAAATTGCACTCCTTAATATATCGACACAATTTAAATTTAAAATTCCAAAATTAAATATCTAAAAAATTAAAATTAATAAATTAGAATTGAAGCCAAACATATTTTTTTGAAAAAAAAATCTCGTCATTTAAAAAAATTAGTTTAAAATATAATATACTTTTAAAAATAAATATTTATAAATTTCTTAATTTTAATTAAAAACTAACTATTAAAATTTTAAAATAAAATTTTTTTTATAAATATTAAACTTAATTAAAAAACTACTAATTAAATATTAGTAAACTTTATTTTAGCACATATTTATTCAAATACGAAGAGTAGTCTTTTCCAAATCTTCTATTTTTTAATTTTTGTTTTTTTTAGTATACACTTTTGATTTTAATTTAAAAATAAATTTGAGTCAATGGTAATAATGATAAATTAATTTGGTAAAATATTTATTTATGTAAATTTCCAAAAAAATTAAGCAAAATATGAAAAGATTGAATAGTGGATTTAAATATGGTTTTGGAGGGAAAAAAGTTATGAGGGTGAATATGGTGATGACAAGTGACAAAAGATTTAGTTTTTTATTAGAATAAGGATATGTTGCTCCAATTGACGTAATCTTAGTGGTACAATAATATACTATTTATCACCCTCACAAAATCCACGCTATATATATAACTAGTTTAGATCCCGTGTCGATACACGGGGTGAAAACCGAAAAATATCAATATATAAAACTTTTAAATCTTTATGTATATATTTTACAGGTATAAAAATATATTACATATACTAATGATATAAACAAACTCAAAATATGTAAAATTAATATATAATTGAGTTTTGAAAATACGTTGATTACTATTTAATGTAATTTGACTTTCATTTAATATTTTATTTAAATAAAAGTTACATAATTAAATTTCAAAGTTTCTTATAATAAAGGATAATTTAAAATAAATGTGTTTTATTAGTATAATTAATATTTACTTTAAATATATATTATTATTAAAAAATAGAAGTGCATTAAATAAGAGAGAGAGACAGGAAAAAATTGGTGAGAATGAATAGGAGTCGACACGTAGCATCAAAAACCTTTATTTATTATATAGTATAGATGAGCGTTTTATTCGTGCTTTCATAGTATTGGTCATGAAGGTTATGACAATAAAACACAACAACACATTTAGAGGAATTGTAGAGAAATGAGGATGGATACAGTGTCTAGCTTTTTCAATGACTAATTTGTTTTTTAACGTTAAAAATTTTATTAATAAAAACCTGGCTAGTAAGCAACTAGACAGAACGATACAAAATTATAAGCCGGTCTAAATTCAAGTACATGACCTGAAGAGAGAAACACAAAAAAAATTAACAACGTGAAACAAAACAAATTAAAAGAACGAAAGGGAATGAGACGATAACAAACTCCCATGATCTGATCCGAAAACTCACTGCACTAAACCACAAATATAAAGCGACCTAACCGTCATCCTGCAACTTCAACCTCCCGCATGATCTGTCGATAGCACAACCGTTTTTGTCTATCCTAACTGTAACTCGCACATATAGAGCATCGATTAGAAGAATACTAACTTTTTCGTTTTCAATTGTTCTTCATATCTTTAAATCCACAACGAAGAATTCGATCCATTTACACTACTGTGTAAAAGAAAAAGGGTCTTAAATTTTCCCTCTACTTATATAGCCATTTATTCCCTGTTTCTAGAACATTTTAATGAACCAACATAGTCTGGCAATAACAAATGGATTAAAAAACGTGCATACCACCTTTAGGATTCATACCCAATGAAGAACCCGACAATGATCTTAACCTCCAAATCTTAAGCAATATGAATCAATATGAATTATAAAGCTATTGCATAAGGAAAAGTCTTGCCTCTTCTAAGTAAGCTCACTGAATGATAAATATGTGTTCTACAAAGATCACTTAAAACAACCAAAGCACTAACTGTTTTTGTTCACATAGATTTTGAGACTTTGAATGTTGTCATCACATATCATCATTACATTAATATTATGAACTCTCAATTTGAGTTAATTACAAAGAGTAACAAACAACTAGATCCTAATTTTTAATTCAGTCATAAAAGTTTAAAAGTATTAAAAAAAATTGAAAATTTGAAATATTATCATCTATAGTTATATATATTAAAGTTGGTTCCCATATAATCGTATTAGCCCAACTTAATGCAAAGATGAATTGAAAATTGAAACAAAGTTGAATTTCACTATTTGCAATTACAATAAAATGTATATTATAATACATTTTATATTTGTGTTTAGGAGGACCAAATGAATAAAACCTCAAATATTTAAGGGCTTTTTATGACCTTGTGGGAATTAACAGGGGTCGTATAGCCTTTTTAAAACATGTTTTGTTTTTAACCCATTGATTAATTTAATTAAGTCTAATTATTTCAACTTGTATAATAATATATCCTGAGTGACTGAGTGGTCCATCCGCACGAGCGGGTCCTTTTTATCAAAGCCAATAAATCAGATCTCTATAATTTAGTTAATAGAATAAGAATGATGTTTTACAATTTTACCCTTTAAAAGTAAGTTAATCATAATTAATTTTTAGTTATTTTAATTTGTCAATTCACTTTAAATAGAAGAAGACAGGTAGCCGGGCTAATCTGAGTGAAGAAAAATAATAGAAAAAAATCAAATTGATAATCTTTCATGGAGATATACATTTTTCTCGAAAGACAACTAAGGTATTTTCATAGATGCAATTAGTATCGGTGACTTTAGTGTAATTCAAGCCATTTTAATTTAGTTTGAGTTTTACTTAATATTAAATGAAAAGTTAGAATACATTAATAAAAGTTAGGATGTGCGAAGTGTACACTCGATCAAGACTGTACTAACTTCGATATTAGGAAACTCTAAAGCGGTTAGGAGTGAACTCCCTAAACTATGGGGGTTCCAGGGGGACACCGCCCTAGCATGGGGTCAGAGGTTGGCCCCCGATGGGGTCCAAGGGGCAACACCCCTACGGGGTCGAGAAGTTGCAAAACTTTGATTAGGGAAAAGTCGGTTATGTATCGTTTTTGGTCGCTTCCATAGCCATAACTGATTGGTTAGTTATGACCTTTTCCATAACTATAATCATAACCAATTGGTCGATTACAGAAGGGTCGGGTAACCATCGGTTATGGGTTGGTTTCGGTTAACTTCGGTTAATTGTTCCAAGTTGAATTGGTTCGATTACTTGATAACTAATTACAATTTGTTCTTTGATTATTATTAATGGAAAATACAGTTACTTTATATTTAAACTTCATTATGTGGGTTTAACTATTGATTTATGTTCGTCGTATCAGTAAAAGAATGTACATAACTCGAATGAATTTTTCATTAAGGTATAACACATGATAGCAAAACAATTAATAAAACGTGTAAAATCACAAAGATAAATTATTTTATAAGTTTCTAAATGTTTAATCATCAAACATATGTATGTAAATATTAAATGTCTTGTTTAAGTAGATTGTTCAATTATTTACTTTTCCAAAACAATATATGATAATTTACCCCGTTTAAATATTTTAATATAAATACAAATAATGATAATAATTCCACAATTTTTAATTTTATTTTTTTTAGAAACAATGTTTTAGATATTTAATAAATTTCTATTACGACTACCAATTTTTTTGACCATAAATCCATCATACTACTATGTACATAGACGATAGTGAATGGGGAAATCACTTAGACTTTGTGTATACATCTTATGCATAGAGTTGTATCGGCCGCTTCGGTTGATGTTCGGTTATGAGACACCCTTAATCGTAACTAGTTTATCGGTTAATTAAAGAACCCTAACCGTCGGTTAATTTCATTTATCGGTTATTTTGGTTTTGTGACAGTTCGGTTATCGGTTATTTTGATTAATGGTTAAGGTTTGCTCATCCCTAAATTTGATGATGGAAAATACTGATAAATTGTTAGTGAGTTGCTAGTGATCATCAACAACTTTATTCCTCGGCAATAAATTTGGCCATTGGTAGCAAATATGTATTTTGGTAGCAACTGAAGCATCGACAACAATCTTGTACTTCAGCATCAACTTTCCACTTTGGTAGCAAAACTTTTAAGTTGGTAGTAACTTTGTTACTATTGATGCTCGATAGACTAAGTTACTACTGATGGGTACTTTATACTAATGCAGTTACGAGCATTTACAACCGCCACCTGTCATCCTTTTTTTCATTAAATGTTGTACCGATTCATAATGCCCTTTCGTCACATATATAAAGGATTCGATTTAGTCTAATTTCATAATCAAATTCACAACATGTACTGGTACAATTTCATAATAGAACTTCATACCCGTTTGATATGTCATCATTTATACATATTTTATATACATAATAATCCCACATTATGGTACTAATTGAATAATAATCTTGCAATTTATGCTTAAAACACTTATATTTTATAATTACAGGTTATTCGGTGTTGAAAATATGAATCAAGCTAAATCCTATCGAAAACACCAAGAATTCAAGCTTCTAGAAGATTCATTCCCGAGCATTGACCCCCAAGAAGTCAAAATTGATCAACAAAAGTCAACCAAGCAGCTAAAAGACAAAACTGGGAGGAAGCAGGGGAATTCACGGGCATGCATCCCAATGCACGGTCGTGCATTGCTGTCCCTTGCTCCCCACGGCCCAGTACTGTGTCCTCTGTACCCTGTTTGATTCCCTAAGCCTTTGCACGGCCGTGCATTGCATATTTTGAGGTCTATAAATAGGAGGCTTGAGTTCTTCATTCCACACACCAATCCAGACCTAAAGAACACTCAAGAAGACAACATTCTCGTAGTTAGAGTAGAGGGTAGAGGGATTCTTCCTCCTTGTTCCACAATAGAGGAGCCTACGAAACACATCATTACGCTAGTCGTTATGACTATTCGTGGCTAAAACTTCTTTTTATTTCTAGGGTGAAGATGATGTTTGGTGCATATTAATGTTTAATGTATTAATGAAGTGGTATGTTTATGTTTTTAACTAATTCGTTCTTAAAAACCATCTTTCGGTGTGCTTTTATTATTTTCTAAATATGTCTTTATATTTGTGAGTGTCTTGATTTTAAAAAGTAAGATCGTAACACCCTTTTTTAATCAAACTTCCTTTGAAACTCGTACGTCTTTATACGAGCAGAGATTGATAAGCCAAGGCTTGGTCTATACTTCTAAGATCGTACGTCTTTATATGAGATTATTATGCGACCAAGAATTGGTGAAATCATGTTGGGAACGGTACGTCTTTATACTTGGTCTCATTGTTACACCGCCTCCCGGTGAGCAAAATATAATCACCTATTTAACTTTAATGTAAATCAATTTAAGTCTGATGCCTTAAACCAACCCAGAGATGACCATTCGATGGGTTGAGGGTAACTGTTTTCCCTAACAGGAGGCACTACCACTTTTAAAATTTATAATTTATGAATCAAATGTAGTGAGTACGAGGCTCTAGCGGTGACCCGGGTCACAAGTTTGTAGTAGTCATACCACTGAATTAGTCAACTTAACATTATCATGTACCAAGTTGATTCGAATCCCGAAGCAATATTATCCGTAATCTGATCATTTACGCCATATTTACTTTTCTCCTATTTACTATTCTGCTAGTTACCTTTCTGTTACACACTTCACGTACATTTTTACTTTTATGTTATTTACTTTACCGTTACCGTCATTTACTTTTCTGCTTCACAAGCACACAAAACCCACTCACTAATTAATCCGGCTAAACGATAACAAAAGTTGAGTATTGGAACTCGACTGTGTCCATTGGTTTGATACTTGGTTCTTACCTAAACTATATTACGTTGCGATAGGTACACTTGCCTATTGTGTGTGTTTTAAGTTAACGTAATTATCATTTTATAAACTTAAAACCTGATCTTGTAAAATCATCCTAAAAATATAATAAATATATTTTTATATACTTATCTCACGACACATCACCGTTCTTGAGAACTTTCTCTAGCTTATCCGATTGATAATTTTGTGATACTAGCAAAATACTTCAATTTGATAGTGTTCAATATGATTTAGAGAAATCCAAATAATCATAAATTCAAAACCTACAATCTGGAGATGAAAACAAAATTCTAAAGGATACAAAAAAAATATTTAAGAAGATTTTTGTTTCAAAGTAAAGGAACTTTTAAGGTATGAAAAAAAAATTTGTTTTGCTTCAACCCGTAATTCATCATATAAAATTGGACAATATAAATTTAAGAGATTTTTTATGACAGATATCTTAGATCATCCATAGTGGTTTCACGCATCGCATTTAATTATGACAGATATTTTAGATCATCCGTAGTGGTTTCACGCATCGCATTTAATTTTTACTTAGTAACTAAATATTTAATTATAAAATATACTAGGTTAGAATCCCGTGTATTATACGGGTTAAATAAATATAATGTTAAATACGTAGTAATAAAAAGTTTATGTTTTTAAAACCCGTGTAATACACGGGTTGAATAAACGCGTGTATTACGCGGGTTGAATAAAATATAATGTAATTTATTAACATATACACTCGTCAAAATGGAACAATGTGAATATGTAAATATATATATTTTTTTATTTTTTTTTTGGAGTTATGATACTTTTTATTTAACTTGAATTAAAATAGGACGATTACAATAAAGTGGCAGGTAAACGGGCAACAAGTTGCGCTGCAACCCCCTTTTGAATAGCAAAACCGATCCTACTAAAAACAAAGTTTTGGGTCTTAGAGGCCGAAATATTACTATGCATGACTCGTTGAACCCTGTTTAGGAATTCCACTGCCTCCGGTGCTAGGAACCCAAAAGTATCAAAAGCAAAAGGGATAAACACGTGTTGGTTCTCTAAACAAGCTTTCTCGTGTTTAGCAACTTTGCCTGATTCCGCCTTTAAAGCAGCATGACCCGCCACAACCCCATTGTCCCTAAGCCCCACAAGAGGGGACACTCCTATAAGGTCCACACAAGCGTGTTTCCCCCCTGCCCAACCAAACACAAGAATATCAGCCGGCCGCAGAGTAGACCTCCCTTCAAGCGGATATGTCAGAAAGTTCACGGGAGCCTCTTTTTTAGCAGAAATTCATGCCCGTTTGAGAACATCACAAAGAACATCCCTAACCAAATCATGCCTGTATTTAAACCCGGGTAACTCTTTGCAATGGACCGCATGCTCGCCAAAGGATCCAAACAAGCCTTGCGACAAACTGGGCAGGGCTCATCAGTCGAAAACAAGAGGATCATTAGCCGATACTTGAGGATAGCCCGGTACTCCACAGCCGACATATGCTGACCTAGTCCTTCAATGAGGATAACTGTTAGAAAATCTTGAGCCCGAGGAGCCCGGAGACATTCAAACTCCGCTTTTTGACGAGGTGATAAATCAAACTTTACTCCCAAATTCTGGACGATTCTGCTAAATAAGGCATTCGCCAAAGCATGTTGGGCTTTAGGGGGGGCGGTGTCCTTATTAGAGAAACCGCTAAGATCGAAATCAGGAAGGGACATGCGCAAGCGATCCATCGCACACCCATAATCAGAGTCTAACCCATCAATATCACAACCCCGGAGAATGTGGTCCTGTAAACTTCAAGATTGTGTCCTCGAGGCCACAAATATATTTTTAAAAGTTTTTTATTTGAATTATAGTTGGCTATAAAATTGTTTTCAGTTTGTAGAGTTCATAAAAGTATAATTGAACAAATTAATTGATTATAAAAATAATTTTAAATTGAAAAATGTGTAGATAAAAATTGAAACAAATAATTAATTTAGTGATTCCATCCTTACGTAGGCGACAAGTGTCCTCCTATTTTATTTGTTTATTATGTAGTATAGATTATGTGGATTATTTTAAATGGATGGATTTTGGTGAGGATCCCCCTTCTCCGTGAATGCCCCCCCCCCCCCCCGGCCCATTCACTCACATGGGGGCTATGTTCACGCCCGTGAAAACTGCCCACATGGCTCACGCCTTGTGTTTCACGCCTCCATTATGGAAGACTTTATTGGAAACAATAATCTACTAGCTTGGATTAGTCAATTATATCGTTCATTACAAAATTTGGGACACAACTATACAATAAGTTCTAACTTTTGTTTTAGTGTTAAGGGTTTGGGGTATACAATAAGTTCGACTTAGCCTGACGCATTGGTCTCCACATTTCAGCCTTACGTAGGCGACCCAGGTTCGAAACTTGCATTTGAGCTCTTTGTCTGTTTTAAGTGATTCCATCCTTTTTTTCTTGCGTTTTAATTCTTATACGCTCACTCACACATGGTGAGTTTATGTAAAAGTTTGTGCTTTCTTTTATAAGTTTTCGAGTACGTTTATTTCCGTCGTAACGTGCAGGGTCTTTTTCTAGCTAGATATAAAAATAAAAGAATATATATCACTAATCGAGCCATTTGTTAATAAGTTACAAAAGTAAGCATGTACATATGCATAAAATCTAAAATATACGTTTCCAAGTCAGATCATGTTCGAAACACATTGGTTGATTATATTATGTTTTGGTTAAGAGTTCAAATTCTACGAATGACATTTCATGCAATGACATTATCAAGTAACTTTTTATTTAGTTAACCGAAATATGTCACTATTTTTAGATAGTCTTAGGATATCTTCCAAACACATTTTTATCACTCCATCTAAAGGTCATTAGGCAATGATCATACACTAGCGGAAGTCATCATCATTTACTCTTTTTTACTAATTGTTTGTTAGGTGAACTATTAATTTTTTGAAGAGGATGTAAACATTTCTTTAAATGTATAGTTTTTTTATAAAAATTGTCCATGAGGTTTGTAAAATTTGAGTAGCTTACTATTATTTTACATAAATTTTTTTTTTTTTGAATCATGGTTGTTTTAGTGTTTGAAATCGAAAGGGGTTCATTGGGAAATGACTTAGAAGTTGGTAAATTAGTAAGGGAAGGGAAAATGATGAAACCGTCTTCATCTGCAAGTCCGTGAAGGTACTTAAAAAGAGTAAATCTGACGGAGTTACGAAAATTGATCAATGTTGAAAGTAAACAATGAATTTATAGAGTAACCGGGATTTTTTTTAAATTGATATATCAAAGTGTTCACCGTTTAGTTCCACTTGTTTTGATGAAAACTTTGGACTAAACCACTAACTATGATTTTGGAAACAATAAACAAACAACCTAGTTGGAAGAGTTAGCTAGAGGCCAAACCAACAAAAAAACAATTCATTTTGATGGTTTGACGGTTTGAGTCGTTTTATGTTGTTAGTTTGTATTAGAACTTTTAAAATGATCACGATGATTTATTAATAAAATATATATCGTAAAAAATACTTTAAAACTAAAATAAAATATTAAAATAATAAAGGTTAAACAACTGATTTGATTTACACACTCAGATCCAAGTTCTAAACTGCTAATACAATTATTAAACTGTTAAATTGTCAGAACCAACTCATAAACAATGCTAATAATTCATCATACTAGTCGAACAAGTTGATTTGCTTCGGTTTAGACTATTTCTATGAGTTTTAAAGGTATATAAACATGCCTAATAAAAAGAATTAGTTTTGTAATTAACTCTTAAACACATTATTAATTTCACTAATGGGAATAGCAAACGTGTCATGGTCTTAACCAAAGGCATTTTGGGTAAAAAGCTAAAATTTACATAGAGGCATGCAAAAAAAAAGTTGAAGGGGGGACAAAACAAATAAGCAAAAGTATAGGGAAGTGTGAGGGAAATTATAACAAACTAGACAACATGATTGCAAAATGGGTGTGGTCGCTTTACAAGAGAGGAAAAGCCTCTTTTATCACATGGTTTTTTGTATTTTCAATTTCCCCCTCCCACTTTCCAAAAAAGGCACAATAACCCAGAATTCTCTCTTATTATTCCCATGTTCTTTCTTATTCTTCGTCTCTAGTCCCTCTTTTCTTTGTTCATTTAATACTTGCAATTAAATTTCTAATGATACCATTAATCTACGTGTGATTTGAGTGGCACAAATGGCATAAGTTTTAATAAATAATATAATGATAAAGTTATCTTACAAATTACAAAAATACCAGTTTACCAATATAGTTTTGAAAGTATTATAAACACTGATGAATATATCAACCCAAGTCTTTGAAGTTCTAAGGGGGGTGAGAGTACCCAGCGGGTACCGCGGGTACCACTCCCTCTTCTAGCGGGTAACATTGCGGGTAAGGCGCGGGTATTGTCAGCGGGTATTGGAACCCGCTGAAACAACCATTTTAACCCGCCGATATTTGGAGAAAGAGGTTGTTGTTTGCGGGTAAATAGCGGGTACCACCCCCACCTCCCTGGGTAGTTTGGGAGGGTAGTTTGTCAAAATGAGGTGGCATATCCTCATTGGTGGGTTTAAGAGGGTAGTTTGAAGTGGAATGATTCCACTCCCACCTCCCTAAGTACAAACGAAATGAAAACTTAGGCGTATCATCTTCTAAAGCCTAGTCCAAAAAATTTGCTAATCCCTACTGTTTAGCGAATTGATACGAGACCATGTGCTAATATTGTATATGCACCGCGTCTTGAAATTTTAGTAGTTATTATTTTACTCCTTATAAAGAAAATATAAATAAATTACTTTGTTATCCTAGAATCGAAAGTTTTACATATTCTTGAGCATAGTTATTCAACAGCTATTTTCTACGAGTAACATGTCACTCATTTCCAAGAAGAGAAATGAACCGCCATGAATCTTTCAAGCACACTAAAACACTAATATGTTCTCGAGCATAGTCTCTTATAATAGAAACCAATAAAAAGTGGAAGAACAATGTAGTTTCTACCTTCAAGGTTCATTTTCTTGAAATCAATGATTTAATGCATCTTTTCAAGGATACAAAAATAAACTAAAAAATATTAATTATCTTTTAGCATAAGATTGACTATATGACATCAGTCCATGTAGAATAATTGTTGTAGCCTTAATAATTTTATGAAAAAAAATTATATTGAAAAATGTGAGATTTGTGTAGGGGTGGAGAGTTGTTAGGATCATGTGGACATTGAAAAACTTGCCTTCATAATATTGGTTTCCAAAAGAAAAATGGTGGGGGCAAATGACAAATACTTTTGATGTTTCTACACATGGGTTTTAAGTATTTGGTAGTTTGTATCATCATTGAGATTCCACTTTAATTTTCTACACAACCAAAAGATATCAACCTCTCTTCTCTTTGTTATTTTGCTAATAAGATATAATAAATCAAATTAAAATTGTTTATTACATAGATATTTATATATTTAATACTTTTGTTAACATAATTTTAAGTTAGGGTGAGCATGGACCAATTCTATTACGCCAAATCCATACCTATTGTTTTGTTTTTTTAGATTTTTTATAATGGATCGGTATTCGGTTACAAATAGTCTGGTTAATTCAGATTTTTGGGAAAAGAGTTTCACTGATGGATTCTAGGCATGAGCATACTCAAATCGATTCAGTTAATAAATCCAATGAAGAAGGTTGATTTAATGGCAGCTCAGTTCGATCATTTAAGTTATTTATATAGATATAATTATATTCAAACTATAAAACTTGGTTATAAAAACCGTAACCAAAGTTACTAATTTTCAACTGATTTAGTTGTTTTCGGTTATGGTTGAACTATTCAGTATTTCCGTTCACCCTATATAAAGGTTTTTAAACTGTTGGTCGGGTAATTTTTGTTGTGAAGACCTTTTCATTTATCTATTCACAAACTTCGTAACCCTTGATGACTACTCAATAAATGAATATGTGTTACTCCTGAGTCTGTTTGACGTCGATAAACAAGTGATGTAGTATTCTTTTCGTATCATTAGGCTAGGTGTGCAAGATGTAATCAGGAGTGATTTGAGAGGGGTGGACCACATGGAACATTGCCCCTTAGGACGTGAATGGGTGCGTGGACGGGGTGTGAGGCGGATCGCGGGCGTTGGGCGCTCTGTCATTTGCAGACGACCAATCAAGTTAATTTAAATTAAAAAAAAATTAAAATTTAAATTAATTTTGAAAAGTAAAACCATTACACACTTTAGTGGTGTTGTTTAGTGATTGTCCATCTACTCACGTGGTAATAACGTGATTGGATGAGATGGGACGTGAATCACTTTTTAGTCCTTCAAGTACACACATAACCTTAAGGTGAATATGAGACATCTTTTTGTTATTAGCCTCTAAAATTTATAATAATGATAATTATCATTATTATCAACATAGTAATAATAATTATTATTTACTTACTCTTATTTACTAATGTCGGTGCCCAATATATAATCTTTTTTTAGAACGGTTGTCGGTTAATATGTCGCTAACCCCACCTAGCTCATAGTTCAAGTCTTGCCACATAGGATGTTCCTGAAATTATGAAGTGCATCTTGTGAGCATTGAACATGAGACCTCCACAGGAGGAAAGCCTTATGACAAAACCCCCTGACCACCAGACTAAAGACAAAACCCAATGAATTATCACCAACTCAACCTTATCTAATATTTAATAGTGTTGTTTTTCAAGTTCCAAATTAAAAGTAGATTTGGTGTAGTGGTAAGTAGTTGGTCATTGTTGTTGGTGTCATGGGTTCGTGTCCCATTGACCCCTTTTTTTGTTTCTATTTTTTTTTTCTTTTAACGTTTTTTTTTATCTTATACTTTTTTCAATTTTGTATTGAAAAGTTGCAAGTTCGAAGGTTTTTTTTGTCATTAATCACGTCAAATAACATATTTTTTTCAAATAGCTTCTTTGTTCTTAAGCGAATTTGTCGTTTCAATATTACGTCCTGTTTACTCTGTACTTTATTCTATTTATACCAAACCGCCGTAACTTTGTATGTTTCATTTATGCGCTTAACCACGTCGAATAATTTTTTTTACATTTTTTTGTTTACGCTATACTCTTTTCTATTTATACCGAACCGTCGCAAGTTCATACGTTTTTTTATTTGGTTACCAACGTCAAATATTTTTTTTTACTTTTTTTCCTAATAGTTTTTTTTCTTGAGCGATTTTGTCGTTTCAATGTTACGTCATGTTTACGCTATACTCTTTTCTATTTATTTCAAACCGCCTTAACTTCATATATGTCTTTAATGCACTTAACCACATCAATGTTACCGTCGCATCACGCGTAACTAGATTCGCCGCATTGCTCAACCTTAGTTATGTGCTTAACCATGTTAATGTCACCGTACTTGCCCGTCGCAACGCGCGGGTCTTAATTTCTAGTTAAGATTAAAATTGACAACAAATACGTCTAGTCAACAAAGACCGCTAACAACCACTGCTTAGCCTAGTGGCAAAGGTGTATACCAAGACTTCTCTAAAATATCGATTATGACAAAAAAAAAACAGGGGAGGTCCAGTGGGTTTTCTCACCTATGGTGGGTTTCCTCCTAAGGATGGTGGAGAAGATCGGGTGGGCAAGTGGTCCATCAGTGATCCAAATTACTGTTAAAAAAAATAAAGACCGCTGAAGAAGAAACGTCATAAAAAACGACCACATCAACAAAATAAAATCTTCTACAAGTCAATATTTTTATTCAAATCTGATATTTAACCTTTCAAATTTAGCCTTTTGTATAATTAATTTTTACACTTTATTTCAAAACTAGCTTTAACCTCGTGTGTTACACAGGATGAAACAATAATATTATATTAATAAATATTTTAACACATTTTCTTATGAAAATTTGATATTGTATTGGTAACATTTTCATTTTGTTAAATGTTAAGGTTATATGGATGAGAGTAATCAAAATATCAAAAAATACATAAAAATACATTTTATAAGTGATGTGCTTTTTACAATACATTAAATTACATGTTAAATGAAACTTTACAATGATAATATACAAATTTGAAAATACTGCATCATATACAACATTTGACTTGGTATTAGTAACTTTTTCATGTTTATCAAAGATTAATAGTTTGAGTTCATCTATATTTTTAAATCTTGATATGTAACATACAAATGACCATGAATAAACACTAGATCTTTCAAATACAAACCAACCTTTGAAAGTGATTGCCCTAAACTCTTATTCATGGTCATTACAAACCAAACAACAATTGTATATTTTCTTCTTTGAAATTTAAATGAAATTCTTTTGTCTGAATGTATTAACCTAACTATAGGGATAAAATTGTGATGACCAATGTTGTTTCCAGATATAACCTCCTCTTCTATAACGCAATTACCTAGTGATTTGACCTAAAGTCTTGTTCCATTACATAAACCATTTTTTATCAATGGTTCTTAGTGGCATAATTGGAACACCGACATTTATAACTAATTGATGGTTTTACAAACCCGATAATTTAAGTCCATTTAGAAAACCAGGAGATTATAAACTTTCATCAAAATTATAATCAAGATGTTCTGATTGACAGATACTGTGTAGACTTGTATAGAAAAATCTTGTTAAACGTTTAGTACCAAATCTCTCATTTAAAAAAAAGATACAAATAGATTTTGAATTTAAATGATATATTTTAAATTTCAATAATATTTCGTATTTTAAATTTAAAATTTAAATGTATTTTGATATAGTTAGGAATGTTTGACAAATTATCCAAGTTGTTTATTTAGAAAACTAGCTTAGATCTCATGTAATACACATAGTCTGAAAAATATCAATACATAAAATTCTTAAATCTTTAGATATATATATTTCACAGGCGTAAAAATGTATATCATATCAAAATTCAATATATGTAATGTTTAATATATAATTGGGTTTCGAAAATACGTTAATTATTATTTAATATAATTTGACTTTCAATTACTATTTGTTTGAAAATAAAAGTTGCATAATTAGATTTTAAAGTTTCCTATGATAATAGATAATTTAAAATAAATGTATTTTATTAGTATAACTAAGTTAAAATCTCGTGTATTACACGAGTTGAATAAAGAAAATGTTATATACTTGGTATAAATTTTTTTATATTTTTAAAAACCCATGTAATACACGGGTTGAATAAACCCGTATATTACATCGGTTGAACTATTTATAATTAAATAATAAGTATTTGTAATTAGATCTATATTAAAAATCTAAAAATATATTGTTTTAATCTCATTATTCAATATGAGAGAGAGAGAGCCGGGAATAAAATGATACAAATGAACCAGAAAGTGACACGTGTCCACATAATTTTATTTATTAATATAAATATTATTATTTGATAGTATTATTTAATATGAGAGAAAAACAGAAAAAATAATATTTAATAGGAGAGAGAGGCGAGAAAATAAATGTGAGTAGTAATTAGAGAGTGACATGTTTCCCCATGGTTTTCCTTTATTATATAGTATAAATTAATATTTTTTAAATATATTATTATTAAAAGGTAAAAGTGTATTTAATAAGAGAAAGAGCAGAAAAAAAATGATAAGAACGAATACGAAGGTAACACATGACATAAAAAAAACCATTTATATATTAAATAGTATAAATAGATTAATTTCCCTTTTTCTTACTTAATTAATGTAGTTTGTTTGAGTGATTCGAAAGGACAATTTATTGGTGGTAAGCTGTAAAGAACCCCGAAAAAGAGGGATCTAATGTGAAATAAAAAGTAGATTAGTGAGTATATTTGAGTGCCTTCTAAAATATTAATTAATTAAATAAACATGTCACTTTGAGCAATCATTGATCATCTTTACTATCAATATATATGATAATGAGCCATAGTGAGTTTTTATTTTATTTTATTCATAAAAAAAGTTTTTAAGAAAATACATCAGAGCAATGGTATTTCTTTTACGTTTGACACATGATTTCTAAAATGTTTCTCTTCTATTGTCTATCTATTTACTAGGTTAGAATCTCGTGTATTACATGTGCTGAATAATTATAATGTTATATACTTAGTAATAAAAAATTATGTTATTAAAAACCCGTGTATTGCATGAGTTAAATAAAATTTTACGTGACACTTATAAATTATGTTAAGTTAATTTTGAAAACATTTTTTTATCTAAGTATTAACTTTTTTTTTATGTAACTGATAAATGTTAATTCATATTAAATTTTAGAAACACAGTGTATTATACGTGTTAAATAAATGCAATAGTATATATATTTAGTAATAAAGATTTACATATTACATATTCATGAAAAACGTTTTATAAAAAAATTATAAAAGTCATTATTATTTAATAGGAAAGAGAAAAAATAATTAAAGAAATTTGTATAATTAATAGGAGAGAGAGTCGGGAAAAAAACTTAAGAATACACGAGAGAGTGACACGTGGCACATCAAAACTTTTATTTATTATATAATATAAATTTGATTTGTTGGGCCTTTCATCATATTTTTTTTATTGCATCTATCATTTTGTTAATGTTTAAGATGTATGTATTATTTTTCATCATTTAACCTATAATTTATATTTCTTCTAGTTTGTTTCTTATGTTATTTGATTTTAAATGCCATCAAGGTTCTGCCTTGGTGGTCAGAGGGGTTTTCTAAAGGGTTTCCCCTCTGTGGAGGTCATGGGTTCGAATCTTGCAAGGTGCACTTCATAAAACTAGGAACACCCTATGTAGATTTTGAATTCCTTGGGGGATGTTCGGGTAGACTGATGTACGAGACTCCCCTGGTGGGACGCCAGTTGAGCCCACGCCGTTCAAAAAAATTTTGATTTTAAATGTTTTTCTATTTTCTTACTAATTTGATGCTTAATTAAGCCATATGTATCATTTTTCATCGTTTGACATGTAATTTATACAATTTTTATTTATATAATTGTCTCTTTCTTATAAACATTCGATTTTTTCCGTCTTTCGATCTTGTGTTTTATACGTGTCTTTATGTTAATGTGTAAGATCTATGTATTAGTTTTCATACCATAATTAGTTATTATATCATGTAATCCTATTGATATGTCATAAAAGATTATGAAACTATTATTTTTTAAAAGCCAATTTTTTTCAGTAAAAGATTTGTTTTTTTACATGAAAATAAAACTTCAAATTTTAAGAAATTGAAAATTTAGAATAATACAAAGGAAAAAAGAGACAATGATATGTTGGTCAGTAATACCCCTTGTTATGTTATGTCATGCTTTCATAGTTATTCACTCCATAAACATTCCCCTGCCCATCCTGTCTCTTTGACTAAAATACATTTTGATTTTATTGTGCCCTAATCATGCTTACAACCATTTTCATTTTTAACCTTATTTAAATAAATATATGATTTATTTTAAAAAATAAATTATAAACGCTAAACCCTAAATCATAAACATACAAATAGTATCGTCTGAAAAGTTATTATTGTAACTTATTATTTTGATCACGAGATTAACTTTGAGGAAGTCAAAGATGAGTTAGTGTTGTTAATAACTTGATGATATCATGATCATGTCATGTTTAGGTGCAAAACATTTATAAAAAGAATCATTTGGCATGAGAAGGGATATAAACATGCGCGAATCGAGATTGAGCCATCTAATGATGAAGAATGGATGACATAAATGAATGATGCTTTTAACAAAGATGAGTTTGATTGATATGTAATGATAGTGATGAACATTTTTTGTTGCATGACTTACAAAACAGTATTATATAATTTGGTATTTTAGAATTTATAATATAGAAACAAGTAAATGAGAAAACACAATAATTTATGTATATTTATAAATTCTTAAGTTAATATGTCAAAAATATTTTACATGCTATGGGAGTTTTTATTTATAGTCTTGGTTGGAGCATTGATAACGGGTGATGTAGCAAGTACGAGTGTTCATTTGGCTTAGCCTGTAGTAAATAATCATTCGTATTGTTATGCATCTGTACAGAACATTGACGTGTCATGTTATATATTATACATGATATAGAGTCCTTTATCACTACTTTGGATTGTCCAAATAAGTATAGATTGGGATGGTAGAACGGGCTTCGTCTGGACAATCACTAGTTCAAACCATAGAACAAGTTTGGTGCGTACCAACGTTGATCTAGATGATAAGGTTTACTTTTATTCAGACTAGTGTTGATCGGATATTTGTTCTGTTCGTCAGAATTTGAGTTTTTTATCGGTCTTATCGAGGTACTTCATTAAAGTTATCAACATTTTAATCTATATAATCACTAAAAATACAATAATATATTTAATTTAAAATATGAATATATGATTATGTTTTTATGTAATTTGAAAAGTTAAAAAAAGTTCATTACTTTCCATTGGATCCTCCTCATCATGTTTTGCTTTGTGTGTGACTTTGTGTCATCGATGGCTCCTTTTCTTTGTATTTGTTACACTTTGCTACCTCTCTATTCAACATCCAAGACATTTCTGACCCTTCAATTTTCGTATTTGATATTTGACCCACAATGTTGAACTAAAAACAACTTTTTCATAAACTCAATGTTGAAATTGGTCATACACGCTCGAACATATCGAATGGATATATGTTACTTATGCCAAAAAGAAGACGACTTCAACATAAAAGGTGTTATTTCACTTAAGGTACCACGACGTAGGTTACCTTTTGCTAAAATAAATTACTTAAAACTTATATGAAAAGTTCAAGTGCAAACCGTCCTTAATTTCACTAAATCGGATGGTTTACGTGCATATCACCCTTGATCTTGAAAAGGATGATGTAGGCAACAAGCTCTAGGGTATAATCGATTGCTTATGATTCTTTCGAATGAAATCAAGAATCTTGTAAGCTTTTAGCATGCCGGTAAAGGGTTCTTTTCTCTCTTTTTACCCACATTTATACTTGAATGATGGTCAACTCCATTAGCAAGTTATTGAGACATTTGTCAACAAACACCATAATTGTGAAATCCCCTTTTTGCCCTCCACTATGGGAGACAGCCAAATGTAGGTCACTTAACAATGTTATGGTCTTGTAGGAGATGTCCTTATCATATCAAGAGTTTAATGTCTCTTAACAAAGTCTATTAATTAGTGTGGTTCAATGTCCCTATTTTGAAACTCATTTTTTTGCGTTTGGATCTATGTTAAGTGTATTAGATGCCAAAGTAGAATCTTACAAGATAAAGTGAAATAAGAAATTTGGTTTCGACGAGATTTAAAAAAGTGATATTGATTTGGTGTCGTCAAGAGAATGACAACTCGAAACAACTTATATAATTGAAGTTGACCGTTTTTAATATGATTATCGTTATAATTTGAGTTAATTATCCTAGTTTATTATTGGGCCAAACATTCTTCGGATGACATTTGGTTTATCGTTACGAATGACTGTACGCATAAGATATCATACCAGCAAGAATGGATTTTTATTATACGTTTTTTAGGATGGTTTATAAAATCTTTTATTCATGAGTTTTTTTCCAATTTATTCTCTTACAACAAACATCATTTTTTAATGTCCTTTTGTATTTTTGTTTAAACCTTCAAACCAAACACAATCCAATTCCAAACTCAAATACTATTATAGTATTATGTATTTTGTTCCTTACTCTTTTTATAAAATTTTAACTAACATAAGCATTACTAATTAATTTTACACGTGACATATTATTGGGCTCACACTTTTTTTTAAGATGGGTTGCAATGCAACACAATAACACATCTTTGTAGTGCTTGGGTTGGGCTTGCTAATCTGGTTTAAGCACGACTCATGTTGGACTCATCTTTGGCCCATTGGTTTGTGGATTTCTTTATGGACTATGTCAGCTTATTTAAAACCAAAATCACACCTTTTATATGAAACTAGTAAACAAGCGTCGCGCTTCGCTTCGGGTTAAAGTACATTAATTAATACGTCGCAACGGTACACCAGAAACAAAAAAAACAAACATATTTTATAAGCTATAAGAGAAACATAAACTGTTTATAAAGAATAAAACAATTACATAACAAATGGACAAAAAAAACTTACCCCGTGCGTAAATTGTAATCGAATTGGAGAATGGAAGGTAATCGAATAAAGAGGACAGGTCGGCAGGGAGAAAGCAAACTATTTGTATTTGACTATTTCTGATTCATGAATATTGAATAATCAATTATAAACCTATATAAAATAACTTTTTTTTTAAAATAACTGGTTAACTGGGTTTCTTTAGAACATGTTATTAGGTTAATTGGTTTTAATATGTTTATTAATTGACTAGCTTTAAACATGTGATACACAATGTAAACCTTAATATTAGACTGATAAATATATGAACATGTATTATTATACAACATTTAATGATGTACTGGTATTTTTTTTCATATTGTCAAATGTTAAAGAATATGAGTAAACGTTAAGAACATATTGGCTAACATAATTAAACTATTGTTGTAAAAATATTGTGGACAGCCTCCTAAAATATTTTATTTGGCTAAAATTGTAGTAATGTAATAATATATTTGAAAATCATAATTAAATTAATAGCATTTCAATAAATATTTAAAGATTAGCCGACCCATTTAGACATGTACTAAAAAGTGACCCATTTTGACCCAAAACCATTTTAACCCATTGGTTGACAAACATCTTACATGTAGTATTTCGACACTTCCGGTTTTAGGGCCCGCCCAGACGTTTTGTTTCAAGGTTAAGCCAAGTTTTAGAAACATGAAACTGTCTGTTTTTTTTGATCTTGTCATCCAAATCACCAACTTACATAAATAATAGGGAATTTGAAATTTAAACTTAAGTGCATAAATATTGAATTAAAAGGATTTGATATTATTCAAATAGTACAAATTAAGAAAGTATTAGGAACATAAATGGTAGTATTGAAATTTTCATTAAATTTAAAATTAATCTAAATTTGATCGGTGTAAGAGGAGCAGACGCAACAAAACCTGATAAACTCGATGGGCATCTCCCCCCTAACCACAAATTGACCACTGCGGTGATGGTAGTTAAAAGATCAGTGGCAACTGCAGACCCGTCTCCACATAAAGCATCCAAAATGTGTTGTGCTCGCAAGCCGTCTTTCCCACACGAAGTTCCCTTAGGAAACGATTTAATGCAACCAAGGACACTATCAACCTCCGCAACAAGAGGAGGCTCGGAGTATATTTAATTTGGCATAGATGGAGGTTGCCTGTGCGGGTGTTTAGCCTCTAAAGCTTGTATGGTATCGCCATTGTATGGAGCAACACCAGACGAGCATAACACCTTCACTGCCGCTGTAAAATGGCCATCTGCAACCTTACGAAGACACTGCCTGATGTTGGTATTGCCCACAGCTCCCTCCTTATGATTATCAATGCCTCCTGGGCCAAAAGATTCCAAGCTAGAACTGTTAAATATATTTTTAACTAACATGGCAATACCATCCTCTTTCCCTCAAGTGGCTAAAGAACTCAGGATTGAACGTTGTTGCAAGGCCCTCCTATTCCCAGACCTGCTTTCTTGCCTATTTTGTGGTCTAAACACTTGCAAAGTGCAACGAGGAAGAAGGAACAACCTAACCCATGCATCAATGGATCCCGGTTGGGCAACCACCTTGCAGAGAGCGGTCTTCAACGCTTGAGAGAAAGCCAAACGACAACTATGAGGAATGCTCTTGACAGTAACAATAGGCGCTTTAAAGACACGATCAAGGAGAACAACATCCAAAATAAATGACTCATGTATATTGGTTTCATCCACACAGATAGAAGGCTTCACAATATCCACAATGTGTCCATCCATGTCATTATCACGATCAGTAAAACGGACAATACCATCAGGGTGATGGCAGGCACGACTAATGGCATGTAAACTCATACAAATCCCACACATCCATTGACCTAAAACCTTTAAAGTACCCTCCACCGCCATAAACAACCCATGGTCCGTGGCAATAGCCTCTCGCAACACACTTCTACGTTCATCGCTAGGAAGGTGCAACCTCTTGAGATGAGAGATCAACCGAGAAATCCCCTTATTTCCCCCTTCACCATCCGGGCAACAATGAAACTTACGAAATGGGCATGGCAAAGGGCCATTCGAAGACGAAGAAGGGGTTGTCATTAAAAGAGGCGACAGGAGTCACGCCTGGAGTTGAAGCGTAGAATTTGGGTGTAAATACAAAAAAAATAGTATTGGCATTTCATCAAACACCTGGAGTGCATTCATCACAAGACTTTCAATTGAGAGTACCCATATGAGAATTTCGCCCCATTTGAAGAGAAAAGATCAGATAGTCATTCTTGATCGATTTAAAGGCAAAAACAACACAGGGAAAGGAGGAGTTTTACTTCAGATCTGCAGAGAAGAGATCGATCGAAACCCTAGAGAATAAGAGATCGATCGTAGAAGGAGAAGATACTTACGATTGTTGCAAGCTGTTATGTGATGGACGAGAAAGAAACAGCCGTCGCCGGACGTCTGATCGACGGTTTTGATAATTCATTAGGTCCAGAAAACTAGATGGAGGGTACATGAGGTAGCGAGTACGGTTTTCCGAGTTTGAAGGGATTCCGACGGTGGCAGGGGTAAGACACGGCGGAAATGGAGAAGAATGAGGAGGGGAAATGTCAGTGTGAGCTTTTTCTCATTGCATGTCGCCCAAGTACCTTAATGATTATCAGTTTGGGGTTGGTGTGTCCGGTGGCGCCGAGGCCATTTTACATAGCGTCAACCGGGTATTGAATGAACGTCACACGGATGGGTCTCTAGCCATGCTTACAGTAGATTTTTCTAATGCATTTAATCTGGTGGATAGATCAGCCTTACTTCGCGAGGTCCGGATGAGGTGCCCGTCTATTTCTTTGTGGGTAGAATTCCTATATGGGCAACCAGCTAGATTGTATCTTAGAGACGAGTACATTTGGTCCACCACCGGGGTTCAACAAGGAGACCCATTGGGACCATTTCTTTTCGCTCTTGTTTTGCACCCCCTTGTGCATCAAATTAGAGACAAATGCAAGCTTCTTCTTCATGCTTGGTATCTTGATGATGGGACTGTCATTGGAAATTCAGAAGAGGTGGCTAGAGTGTTAGACATTATTAAGGTGGTGGGTCCTACCTTGGGTCTTGAACTGAATATTAAGAAAACTGAGTTATTTTGGCCTTCATGTGATGGTAGCAAGTTTCATGATGGTTTATTCCCTGTGGACATTGGGAGGCCGTTATCCGGGGTAAAACTTCTTGGTGGGGCCGTCAGCAGAGATGCAAATTTTATTAGTGGGTTAGCTAAGAAGAGAGCTACTAACGCTGTTAATTTGATGCGTCTTCTTCCCAAACTTCGTGACCCGCAGAGTGAGCTACTCTTGCTTCGATCTTGTATGGGTATTGCCAAACTTTTCTTTGGCTTGAGGACGTGCCAACCCGTACACATGGAGGAGGCAGCGCTGTTCTTTGACGAAGGATTGCGTGGGGCGATTGAGGACATAGTTGTTTGTGGAGGTCCTTTCTTTGGAGACTTCCAATGGCGACTTGCTTCCCTACCTATTAGGTTTGGGGGTTTGGGGTTGTATTCCGCTGTAGAGGCTTCATCTTATGCCTTTGTAGCCTCGATGGCCCAATCTTGGGCGTTACAGGACCACATCTTACGAGACAGCGGCATATGTGGTATGGATTCTGATTATGATTGTGCTTTGGCTTGTCTTCATGATACGATTTCAAGCTTTGACTTCAGCGGTTTCACTAATAAGGACACCGCCCCCCCTAAAGCACAACATGCATTGGCGAGTGCCCTTTTTAGTAAAATCGTCCGTGAAATGGAAGTCCAGTTTGAAATGACCGTTAGACAGAGAGCTGTTTTTGAGTGTCTACGAGCACCACATGCTCAAGATTACCTTCTCGCGATCCCTATAGATGGGCTAGGCCAACATATGTCGCCGGTGGAGTATCGTACTATCCTTAAGTATCGCCTCATGATTCCACTATACCCGGTTGACGAGTTATGCCCTGTTTGCCGTAAGGCGTGTTTAGACTCCTCTGGGGAGCATGCGGTTCATTGTAGAGAGCTCCCGGGGTTCAAGTACCGACACGACTTGGTTAGGGATGTTCTTTTTGACATATTTAGGCGTGCCGGGGTTTCTACCAAGAAAGAGGCACCAGTGAATTTCTTGACGGACCCATTGGAAGGAAGATCAACACTTAGACCCGCTGACATTTTGGTCTTTGGGTGGATAGGTGGGAAACATACGTGTGTAGATCTAACAGGGGTCTCCCCTCTGGTGGGCTTGGGAGTTAGTGCTTTCACGGTGAGTCAGGCTGCTCTTAAAGCTGCTTCGAGCAAAGTGACCAAACACGAGAAAGCGTGTCTTGACAACCAACACGTGTTTATACCATTTGCTTTTGACACTTTTGGTTTCCTTGCACCAGAGGCCGTGGAGTTACTTAACCGAGTATAGCGGGTCATGCATAGTAATGTTATGACCCCAAGA
The DNA here is from genome assembly GCA_023525975.1 of Smallanthus sonchifolius. NCBI lineage: Eukaryota > Viridiplantae > Streptophyta > Magnoliopsida > Asterales > Asteraceae > Smallanthus > Smallanthus sonchifolius. The sequence goes on from CM042029.1 coordinate 66,722,783, forward strand.
TCTGTAGATGTAGTTTTTAAAAGACTTGGTTTTGCTATTCAAAAAGGGTTGGCGGCGCAGCTTGTTGCCCGTTTGCCTTCTATCTCTATGTAATTTTCCTTTGGGAGTTAAAAAGTATTAAAAGTTAGTTTTTTAATCTAAATTTTAAACTAATTTATGAAAAACCACTTTACAATCGAATTTGAATATTGTAACTAAGAAAGGAATAACCTTCAAATTTTAAAAAACCCTTACAAAAAGTCAAAGATGATAAAGAATTTAAATTTAAAATATATTAATAATGTAACAGATTTGAAATATATATATATATATATATATATATATATATATATATATATGTGGCTTCAATAAATAAAACAAAACATAAAGAAATTTTAAAAGATCAATAAAACCGAGTTCATTTTGCATTAAAAGGATTTGAAGTTATTAAAAAAAACTGAAAATAAGGAATGATTAAGAAACATAAATGTTAGTATTGACAATTAAGAGAATTTTAAATTTTAAATTAATTTGAAATGAAATCTATTTATGGAAACCATATTATTGGCTATAAAAAAATTTAAAATTTAAATTAATTTGAAATCTGAGTGATGGATAATGGGTATAAAATGATTTTGGGAGAAAAATGGGTGAGAATGAATGTGAGCTTGACACTTGGCAAAATGATTTAAGTTTTTATTATAAGAGGGATTGGGTTTATATGACGTGGACATCTGCAAACCGTCGGAAAGTCGAGCCAAGCTAGCAGTGGTCTCGTGATGGCTTTTGAAATTGGCTCTGGTGGTGTTTAACTGGTCTCGTGGGTCCGAAAGTCCAAACAGAGACAACGATGGTGTTTAACGAGACTAGTTAAACACCACCAAAGCCAATTTCAAAAGCACACACGAGACCATTACTAGCTTGACTCGACTTTCCGACGGTTTGTAGATGTCCACGTCATATAAACTCTAACGGCGTTAAGTTTTTTAACGGGGGGTCCAATGTAAAAAAATAGTTTGAAAGTAGGGAACGGTGGTAAGAATATTATCAGTTGGGATTATTATTGGCTAATTGGTAAAATGTGGGATTATTAAAATCCAATAATCCAAAAAAAAAAACAAAAAAAACAAAAACTCTGCAATTCTTCTTCTTCTTGCCATGTTTATGACTTGTTGGGCTTTTATCTAAATATTAGATCCATTAAATGAAGTTCATATCAATTCATGTCCAAAACTATCAACATAATGATGACCTGTTGGGCCCTCAGATTTATCAATTAGACTCATCTTTAAAGCCCAACCTTGGATTCTGCAAACTAAAAGAGATTTTGAAACCTCAGTTGTACTGTTGTACACCATACATGTAAAAAGAACCCAGCCAGATGATACATCTTATCCGTTAATAATAACCACTTAAATATAGACACGGGCCATAATCTTTTTACGGGTGTTACTTTTAAAAATGTTCGATAAATCAGTCTTACTCGGACTTCAGAAACATAGATAACAGAGCGTGTGTCTCTGATTATATCCAAATTTATGCAACGCATGTCAGGTTGTTGACGAGGATACTAGAGTCTGTAGTATTTGATCCCAAAGAGTTTAGAGGCGGTCAAAACCGTGATGGAAAGACGAACCCTACAACATATCAAGACAATTATCGAGTCGCGTTGAGTGAGCCCGACAATCGTAAAATCAGAGGGTTCTTAAAAGGTTTTATTATTTTTATTTTGTAGTTTCATCCTTCATTCTAGGGTGTGCTTATTTTTTTTAATTTTGATAGTCATCAAACAAAAGATGTTTGTCCTAAAATGAAAAGTTTGACCAATAAGAAGTAAAATGTATCTATTCATAACTAGTTTCGTTACCCACCATCACAATCACCATCACCACCGCCCACCACCACCACAAGTGACAAAAGTAGGAAAGGCACGAGCATCGCCACCACCGCCATCATAAGTGATAAAAGTAGGAAAGACTTTAGCAGTTACAATTGTCAATATCAATATTCTTTCTTTCATACTAGTCCCTTACCAGTCACCACCATCGCCGCCCACCATCACCACAAGTGACAAAAGTAGGCACGAGCGTGGCCACCACCACCAACACAATTGACAAAAGTAGGAAAGGACCTAGCAGTTACAATTGTCAATATCATTATTCTTTATATCGTACTATCATGCAATGTAACAAAATGTTAAATACTTAAAAACTAATAAAATATACAAAATGACAAAGAAAGAAATTGCCACCTTTACTATGAAATAAAATAAACTTTCTTGAGCTTTTCAAGACACCTAAACAATTTCCAAGAGAAGTCATCCTATTTGATATCAAAACGGCTCCGGATCTTGGTATATCCCCGACAGATCTTTTCACACCCAGACACGCATACGACTCATATGTGTCTATACGAGTCGTATGCGTGTCAAGTTGTCAGAGAATGTTTAACCACAAAACCTATACTAGTCGTATATGATGTTACGACTCGTATACAGTTAATGTCAATTTGAAATTAGAAAATGTTGTCCATTTTGGGTTTGATTCATTTAGGAACCGCAATACCCACGAAGGCACCATAATCTTTCATGCACCACATCATCGTATGGGTCTCCTGTGACCTAGCATCCACCCACATGTAGGGCTATAAACGAAACGAACGTTCAACGAACAATTGGTGAACCGTTCGACGGGAAGTTCGTTTACGTTCGTTTGTTTAATAAATGAACGAACATGAACAAGGAATTCCGTCTGATTAACTAAATGAACGAACACGAACAGAGGTCTCACTAGTTCAATTGTGTTCGTGAACGTTCGGTAACGTGTTTGTGAATGTTCATTTATGTTCGTGTTCGTTCATGTGTCGTTTTTTTATGTTGTTCATTAAAAAAATTTGTATATATTTCTATTTTATTTTATCTAAACTTTTTATATTCTTTAATTTTTATTTTATTTTTTACACTAACAATTAACTAAGTAAAGTAAGTTCGATACAAATACAAAAAACTTGAAATTAAAATGATCTTATTAAATGTTCATTTCGAAAGACATCAGAGTTGACATCAAAAGTCTCAAACTAGCATTCGTTCGGTTCCGTTCGTGAAAAAATTCATTTCCTTAATAAACGAACACGAACATGAAATTTTCGTTCGGTTAGTGTTCGTGAACCGTTTATGAACACGTTAAATGCTTAACGAAAGAACACGAACAAGGCTTCGTTCGGTTCGTTTACAGCTCTACCCGTAGGGCCAAATCGAGCGTCTTTCGTGACCTCGTGTCTATCTCATTAACCTCGCGTGAAAGGTTAACCATCGCGTCAGCCGGTGGTGCAACAGGCCTAAACACGATCCGAGGGTGGTGGTGGTGGTGAATAACCGGCCCATAACCGAACTCGAATAAGGTGAAAATGTTTTGTATATTTGGGGTTGGTCTCGAGGCGGTCCGAGTCGACTTTTCTCAGGTTTGCTCGTAAGATTCTCAGTGATAGACATTATGTAGTCGTAATATTTTTTTCATTTTACATCTTTAACTTTTTGATAAACTTGTTTAATAAAAAAAAAGTGTGTATACATATACACATATGTATAAATTTTCAACACATCATCGAGTTCTTTCATGTCGCCTCGTTAGGCCTTCAGGTATATCTCCACAGCACGGCGCAACACCATCGAACACATGTTTATCTTGCCCCTGAAGCATGGTGTTCCACTGTTCCCGCTATCCCGATGACCCAAATCAGCTTGCAGTGCTCCACCCTCGCCACTCGCTCCAAACCCCTTCATTGTCTTCATCACCGTGCGTGAAATAGATCACGCAAATCATTTGGCGGTGGTGGTTGTGGTGCCATTCTTCCACGTCGTTTGGACATGTCGGACCTCCACCACAACAAGCGGCAAGGGTATAATACCCAACGACCTAAGAAGTGTACAAACATTTATATCTTTTGTTAAACAAATGATATATATATATATATATATATATATATATATATATATATATATATATAGGGGAAGGTTCCACTAAGAAGTGGTTTTTCGCTAAGAAACGCTAAGAAGTGGGTCAAATGAACTCCGATTGAGCTCATTCCATCAGCGTTGGAACCGTCTCATTGAACTCTAATCCGGACCCAAAAACCAAAACCCCCCTCCACCCGCACCCCCAAAAACCTAAACCCTCCCTCCAACCCCATCCCAAAAAGCCTAAAACCATCATCCCCACCCCCCAAAAACCTAAACCCCACCCCCCCAAAAACCTAAACCCACCCCCACCTACCCCCAAAAACCTAAACCCCCCACAAAAAAAACCTAAACCATAAAATCTAAACCTTAAAAGCTAAACCTCAAGGCTAAATCATAAGGCTAAAACCCTAAAATTCAAACGTAAAATATAAACCTTAAAAGCTAAACCCTAAAAGCTAAGATGATAGAGTTCGACGAGACGGTTCCAACGCCGCTGAAATGAGCTCAATCGGAGTTCGTTTGATATCGTTTCTAAGCGTTTTGGTCATTTATTAGAGTTCTTAGCGAAAACATATTTCTTATTTGATCCTCCCCATATATATATATATATATATATATATATATATATATATATATATATATATATATATATATATATATAAAAGACAAACCTTTCTCTTCAAATATACATATTACATTCCATGTATTTCGTAAAAGTGTTTATGTAGTTGTCAGTAACACTCTATTTAAAATTGGTTTCGTATTAAACGTATCCATATTTATAAACATGTGTGTGTGTGTGTGTATATATATATATAGGGGGATGTTTAAATAATAAGTAGTTTTTCGCTAAGCAATCTAAGAAATTACCAAACCGGTAAAAACGATACCAAACAAACTCCCATTGAGCTCATTTAAGCGACGTCATCTTAGCTTTTAGGGTTTAGCTTTTAAGGTTTAGATTTTACGTTTGAATTTTAGGGTTTTAGCCTTAGGGTTTAGATTTTATGGTTTAGGTTTTTTATGGTTTAGGGTTCGATTAGACGGTTCCAACGCCGCTGGAATGAGCTCAATCGGAGTTCGTTTGACCTACTTCTTAGCATTTTTTTAGCGAAAAACCACTTCTTAGTGGAACTTTCCCATATATATATATATATATATATATATATATATATATATATATATATATATATATATATATATATATAAGGGAGGGTTCCAGAGAAAAGCACATAGTTAGGCGAAAACCGAGAAAACCACTAAAAACCAATTTTAACCAATCATATGATAATATTTATTTTTGTTTATTTATAAGAGTATCAATATAATATTACAAATTTTTACCAAAAAATCATTTAAATATTTGCTTACGTATGCGTAAACCATAGTGTTACGTATACGTAAACAGAAAACAAAAAAATTGCGGTTACGTATACGTAGTCCATAGTATTACACATTGTTTTAGTGGTTTTCTTGGTTTTCACGTAACTTTGTGGTTTTCTTTTTATCCTTCCCCTATATATATATAGGAGGTTCAACTAAGAAATGTAATTTGGTTAAGAAGTCTAAGAAAACAATCTTAGCCATCCATTTTCTAATAAGGGATGAGATTTAAATGGAAGGAAAAAAATGTTGAAGGGGTTTATTTGAAATAGCTATTTTTGTTGACTTTTTTTCAAGTTCCCCTTCATTTTTTAAACAATCATAACATTTTTATACGACATTATTTTTGGAAAAAAGTTACACCATAAAATTGAGAATTTGTTTCTCTTTAATTTGAGTATAATGTTGATATATAAAAACGATGTTTTAAAAAAAATCAAAATCTTTGTTGATTTTCGATAAAACAACACTAATAATATAATTTGTGTTGTTTTCTAGTAAACAACAGCAAACCAACACAGGAAAATAGCATAACAACAAAATTAGCACAACAACAAATCAGTACAGCATAAAAAACAACACGATAACAAAAACAACATAGGTAAATTTACAAAATCATAAATCTGAAATAAAAGTCATCATTTTAAAAGAAGAATGTAAGTAATTAAGTTTTGACCTTCAGCAGCAAAAAAAGAAGAATGTACCTTATCTATGCGTTTTCTGGTAACTATTGTTGTAGGGAAAAGAATGTACCATTAAATATAAGAAAGTGAACTAAAAAACTTCTTGTGAATGCTATGAAACTTGGGCTAGAACCTAAAATCTAATTTGTAAATGTTTTTGTATATATTACAATATTAAAAACTTAGTTTTGTTGTGTTGGGTTTTGTTCATTTTTGTGATAGTTGTGCTGGTTTTGCTTGTGCTGGGTTATGTTTGTGCTGATTTTAGGATTATAACCTGTCACTTCTAATTTTGTTCTTTGTTTTGTGCTGGTTTGATATACAATCTTAAAAACTTAGTTTTGTTATGTTGGTTTTGTTTGTGCTGGGTTAGCTAAGAAGAGCAAGTCACACAATAAACCGTGTTGTTTGGTGTTGTTTTATAGTAAAACAACACAATTAATTGTTATGTCTGGTAAAACAACACAGTTAATAGTGTTGTTTTACAACACAACACAGTTAATTGTGCTGTTTTACTAGAAACCAGAACATTTACGTAAAGTAAAACAATTTCATTAAGTGTCGATCTTGTTTTTACAAAAAAAAAATATAGCAATACTATACTTAAATTAAAGGTTAAAAACGCTCGATTTTATAGTGTAATTTAAAAAAAAATAAGGTCGTAAGAAAAAGTTATGTACGTTTAAAAAAGTGGAGGAATTTGAAAAAAATCAACAAATGTGGATTTTCCAAGAATGTCCTCCACCCTTTATTTTTTCTACACTTAAATCTCTATCATTGATCTTACAATTGAATGGATGAGATTACTTTTAGGTTTCTTAGCCAAATTACATTTCTTAGAGGAACCATCCCCTATATATATATGTGTGTATTTAAATTATTTAATAATTTAGAGAAAAATATTTGCATTTCATCTAAACAATTTAAAATTTTGAATTGTCTTTTAGTGCTTTTACTAGAATTCAATTTTATATCCATTAATATGAAGTTCATCTGAACCCATGTCCAAACGATCCGCATCATGATGACCTACTGGCCCATCAGTTTTACCATTTAGACCCATCTTTAAAAGCCCAACCCTATTAGGAATATGCAAACTAAAACAGGGTTGATACGATAGATTTTTGAACTTCCATTAGGATATGAAACATGTAAACGAACCCAAATCGATCAAATCCCTTATATAATAACCAATAAGCTAGGTCGAATAAGATAATTCGTTCATGTCATTTTGACCCACCAACATAAAGTTTCGATTGTAATTTCCACAAATTTGCGTTAAAAAATCATAAGTTCGAGTATTCGATCACCAACCAGACCAGCACCGCTGCCCACCATCGCTGCCCACCAGAAGTGACAAAAGTAGGAAAGACGCCACCACCACTAAAAGTGACAAAAGAAGAAAAACCGCTAATAGTTGCAATTGTCATTATCATAACTCTTTATTACTTTTACCATAATCAAAATGACTATTCGGGATCTTATCAAATATTAGATCCATGGATCTATCACAATTAATACAGTTTCTCTCAGAGTCTCAGTCCATTTTCAAAAATCAAAAGATCCACATCAAAATTTACCAATTAGACCCATAAAAAACCGGAGATAAAAAAAAGCCAATATCAATATTGCAAATTGTTGTTTGTTGACATTTCGGGTATTCTTAAGAACCGGTTTCGGGTATAACCGGTTCTGAAAAACGGGGTATTAGAAGAAACCGGTTACAGTTTCGGGTCCGGTTCTTGGTTGAAAAACCATACCCTATTCCGGGTATTCAAGAACCAGTTCCATTTCAAGGTATTTGGGCGTGTTCGGTTCCGGTTTCGTTTTTTTTGCATCTCTAACCATTACTATATAGATGAGTTTGTTGTATTTGGGCCCGAAGGGTCCAAAAACAGTCAGAACCTCAAAACATAAACCCTATAGCCTATCTAGATTATAATTGAAGTGACATTGAATGAGCTTTGGGTAAAATTAGTAGGTTCTTAAAAAGATTTATGAATTTACTGTTTTGATTTGGTGCTTCATTTCATATTAGTCCTCCTATCTATCACCGAACACAGGGCGGCTTGACATATTTTGGGGGAATAAAACGAATATTAAAATTGTGGTTTTTGTGAAAGTTTTCTAAATATGTAAAAATTAATAAAATGTAATTTTATGGAGAGTGAAAACGTATAATGTTAACACAAAAGTTGACTAATTATCATTTCACTCTAAAAACACAAAACTTTGATAAATTACCACATATATTTTTACGTCAAAATATAAACTGAATTGGTTTCTTCAACTTTTTAGGCCCTTAAAATTTTAAAAACGATTGTTTTAGTTGTTTGTACCGTAGAGCCATCCATCACCGCACACCGCCACCACTATCTACCATTATCATAAGTGACAAAAGTAGGAAAGACACAAGCAATTGAATTGTCGATATCATTATTGTTTTATATCATGAGTCCCACAAATACATCAAATACATCATACTTTCTTGTTAAGTAACAAGAAGTTAAATAATAAAAAATTATAAAATATATAAGAGAAATTATCATCTTTAACTTTGCAAGCAAGGAAGGCAACACATGCGCTTTTTAACATGAAATATATAAAAAGGTATTACAAAAATGATTGCAATTGGCAACTTTCATGAGCTTGCAAGCTACCAAACAATTTCCACGAAAAGTCCGTATTTTTTTAACACAAATCTACTCTAACTTCTATTCTTAATTTACATCAAATAAATCATTTCATATCTAAGTTAGAACCCATAATCTTCCATTTAAGAGACAAAAACCTCTATCAAATACGCTAGCCCACGTTTACAAAAGAAAAGTCAATACAATTTGAAGTTATATAATCAATTGATACATGTAGGTTAAAGAATCATTTACACTATGAAGTTATGAACTTTATTTGATATCAAATTAAACATGTTAGCGTCGGGGGTAAATGAGTTTAAGTCATAAACATGTCGATATGTTAATGATACAATTAAAAGAAATAGGTTCAACCCGCTTAACCTATTTATGACAGACATAAGACATTTAACTTATTGAGTTAAATAGATTTACAGGTCAACACGACACGATTATCACTTGATTATCAAAACATTGTAGTTTTAGCAGATTATAAATGATTAAATATGGATTATAAATTTGTTAACTTTTATTTTATCATGTTAATTGTGTTATTATTTCTTAACCGTGTATACTTAGTTATGTCAAAAATCATTTTAAATTTGCAATGTCATACGTGCTATTGAAGTGCTTATATTTAACCGTGTCATGTCATTCTTTTTTTTATTGAGTTGGTTAGTTTAATCGTGTTAAACATGTCGTGGCATGTATGTGCTAGTATTTAAAAAAATTACACATGTTTGGTTTCAATAGTTGTGTTAAATGTGTTGTTTCTAAGACAATATGTTTAACAAATGTCATCTTTGGTTTTTTTTAATGGCGGCATATTATAAAACCACGACTAGACATGAGAAAAAATTACAAGAACATAAGGGGTTTTTGTAACCACTACACCTAATTCAAGTTTATTTTACGGTTCCTATTCACTATCCACAAAAGAGAGAGTCGTACTATATCACCAAAAATGGTATCATTTCCCTTGTTTTGCACACCAAAAACCAATTCGTTTCTATATCTCCATATGATCCACCAAGTAATCATCACTACAGTTCCAACCAAATCTTTTTGCAAGACATTATATTGGAATTCTCCACCCATGACTGCAACTCCATCGGCAACCTCAAATTTGTGACACCTGCGAAATTCAAGAATCTAAAACCTAGTAGTTTGGCTAAGCCCAATAAGGCCCAATAGAAATCCAAGCCCGTTAGAGATCTAATTTACATAATCCGAATATCATACTAGCAACATGATTCCGTCTGATTACTTGTTGCATGATTATGAGAATTTAAGAAAAGATAGGCGTACGTACGCGATTCAGAAATTTAAACGTTAAGCGCGTCAGACATCGGTTTAGTATCGGATATTCGGCAAAAACGATTAAGAAAGATAACGAATTATTAGTAAAATAGTAAACCCTAAACTTGGAGCGCGAGACGTTTAAAAAGAACAAAAATGTTAAAAATGCAGTACCGACGCGTACTGGTTTGGACATCACTCGAAGCAGAAAACTTCACGATTTAAGTACTTGAATGATATTATCACTAACGTTCAAGAATCCTAATTATTTTAAAATAATAACCAGAGAATTTTGGTTAAGACGGAGACTAGAACGGATACGCGGTTCTGCAAAACCAGTATTTTTACCCATGAAAATCCCACCCAAAACCCTAGGTATAAAATCAAGTCCACTCTCTCTCTAACTCCATTTTCATCCCTTCAAACAATTTTTAGAGAGAGAGGGTAGAGAGCAAGAGGGAGATCGTGGAAGGGAGGGGAGCCGGCCACCCTCCAGCGGCCCCTCCGACAGACGACGACAGCTCAGGCGCGAAGAGCAGGGCGGCGGCGCACGGCGGCAGTCCGTCATCCGGCGAGTGGGGGCGAGTGGAGTTGCTTTTCGGGTTGATCTCGTCATCCTACTTCCGATAGTGGTGGTGGTTCTCCCTAACTCACTGCGGTGGAGGTGTAAACCGTCTCCGAACAGTGACGGCGGCAACAGGTAACCGGTAAACAGGGGCGGCGGAACGACTAATCAGGCTAAACCCGATTTTCCGGTCACCTGCGCTTCTCCGGCGACGGCCCAGACAAGCCATGGCAGCGGCTGTGGTGGTTCAAGCGCGATCTGCCCAGATTCCGACGAACAAAAACGTTTTCCGACAGAGAACGAAAATCCGGTAAACTCCTACTAGCGGCGCTAGGTTTCCGGCGAGATCCGCGATTTTCCGACGAGGACCAGATGAGTTCTCGGTGAGTTTCTTTCTCATTTTTTAGTTATTCAAGTCTAGATCTACACACTCTTAACGTTAGATCTCTATTAGAAGCGATTCCGGCAGACAGAAGCCATTTCCGACCATCCCCAGTTTTCCGACGAGTCTCCGGTGGACCCCACCTGACCGGAACCAAGTTGTTTGTTGTTCTAAAGTCCCGATCTACGAAGTTTTGAGGTTAGTCTTGAGTTTAAGCGTAATCTTTGGTCAACGGATTATTTTCTGTTTAGATCCGTAAATATATGTTGTAGATTTAGCATTTGTGGTGGCCGGGTTTCATTCCCGAGTATAAAATATACATTTTTGGACAGGTTGCGACGGCCCGGACCTCGGTCAACGAAAGTCAAACTTGGTCAACGTGGGTTAACGGGTTCGTGTATGTGAACCGAGTGAATGGGAAGGTAAAAACGCACACTAAACGTAATAGGTTTAATATTACAAAAGTTAAACGTGTGTGTACAGTTAAGTTACGTTGAGCCTAAATGATTCTTTAAGCGGTAAAAATAATTATTAAAAATTAATATTACCTATTCGGGTTAACGTGTTGTCAGCAAGAGAGAGGTTTTCTTCCAATTTATATTTATATTAATTAAACGATAAATGAAAACGTGAACACATAATGAGTAAGACGAGAAACTTAATATAACTAGCGACCGTTATATATACATATGTATATTTTATATATATATATATATTAATATACACACATAATAATTATCACTTTAGTCGTATAAATGACTACAAGATATTTGTTATAAATAAACCGTTAGACACTAGTTATTTAGGATAATTTGGATAACAAATATAATTTGTAAAAACTCATATATTGGATATTACATTTAAATGAACTTAAATGTATACAAATCAAGCTATAATTTTACCGACCAAACAAGGGCTTGATAAGTAACGACAACCCTTTCAAATATGAATTTTGTGTATAAATGTATTGTATAAACATATGCATTAATAAGTCTTCAAACTTTATTCGAAACCAAACTATTATTATATAAAACGACTTTTAGATTCAAATACATATATGCTTATTATACGAAATCGGACACCTAGGTATATAGTATAATATTTTACTACACATATAAATAAATAAAAGACTTTGAGGATTTGAAAATATACTGATACAAACGGTTTCAAAATATAAGACGTCATCATATCATAATCAAGTAATATAAATGTTCACGTAATGATATACTTTGATAACTGGTCTTAAACGATATTTCAATTATATATGTATATATATATATATATATATATATATGTATGTATATAAATTTAGTATATAAACATATGGTTTGTGTGAAACAAACGAGACGATTATCTTCAACAAGAATAGTTATATATATATATATATATATATATATATATATATATATATATATATATATATAAATATATATGCCTTTCAGTTAAATGGACAAGATATGTTAACTAAGTATACTAAAGTAAGTATATTTATGTGTATACGTTACGTAAAGACAAACAAATACTATTAAGGAACGCGTAATATTATTATTAAATATACGTGCACCTAACTATAGACGTTCATGTACATGACAGAGTAATATTTTCTTTTTGTATATAAATATTGAAACATATTTGAGTTAAGAAACCCGACACGAATTAAGCAACTATAATCATTGAATGCTAAACCAACCTCGTATGCCGAATCGGTAATACCGTTAAGAATCAACAGAGCTTAACAACACACGTGATAACTCGACACGGGTTTAGACTCGTTTTACATTATTAGGATTAGTCTATAATGCTCATTAAGTACCTACAGGTATCGTATGACTCGGATAGGATATAGACCGGCTACTACTGTATTACGTGGACTTTGGTTTCCCTTTGTTACATGAACGATGTCATTGTTCCTGACCCGTCACCAGGTGAGTTTCACAACCCCTTTTAGTTTTTAATGTTTTATAAACATCGGGGGAGAAACATGCTTATACGACATATTTGAAAGAATGAAACATATTTGTTTACACTATGGATAACATGAACATGTTGGTTTAACTCCTTGTGAGTTTCACGGCCCTTTTTTTTTACTGTTTTCTATATTTGGGGGAAAAACATGTTAAATTCAAATGGTATGATAACTAGAAAACGAGAAACAAGCATATGATTCACTTGTGTGCATGAGTTAACACATAAAGGTCCTCGGTATTTCGAACTATAACCATTAGCTATGGACTTAGCCGTAGATCGATATGAATAGTACTATTCGGGTTGACACCCCCAATCATGGTTAGTCGCGCTAACCTGACCAGCAGGGTCAAATGATTGCATATTAGGTCTTGTTGTTTCTCATTGTTTAAAGGTACAATGGGCTGGGGCAAAATTCAAGAATTCGTTAAAGGTTTGGTTATAGGCTTGTGCATCACATAATTCGTTTGTGCTAGCTAGACAACGATGAATCAACCGCTAACTTGTTTTGCTTATCATATGCATAAAGTAAATTTCGAGCAAAGGATTTCGCCAATGGTATACGTACCAATGGATTTGTTAGTCATTTTCGAGAAACGGGTTTTGCCATTGGTATACGTATCAATGGTCTTGACAGTGAATTTCGAGCAAAGAATGTTGCCAATAGTACCCGTACAAACAGTTTTGTCAATCAATTTCGTGCAAATGGTTTTTGCCGAAGGATTTCGTATAAATAGTTTTTGACAAACGATTTCGTAAATATGGTTTTGCCAATTGTATTCATTTAAAACCTGTGAACTCACCAACATTGCGTTGACATTTTTGAGCATGTTTTTCAGGTAATACATAGCTACGACATGGTTGGAATAGGTTAAACATTTGGATTAAGCCCTTAGAAGATGGAGACGCAGAGTGTTTGACATATTTAGAAGTCTTTATTTAGCTTCCGCTGTTGTGTAATGCTACCAATTGTTATAACCTTAATTTATTTATTTATTTACTAAGTAAATAATTTGAGGGTGTTACAGATTGGTATCAGAGCCAATGGTTTTAGCGAATTAGGTTTCCTTGGTGTCACCTAGGCTCTAACCAGACTCAATTAGGGACTAAGATTTCTAAGACTTATATCACATTAAGAACACCTAAGACTTGAGTATAGAAATTCCAACCGTTGTCGAGCAACTTGTGTAGTCTATTAGTGTATGTTGTTACACTAGGGTATCATTAGATACAATAATACTTAATATAATTACATGACACACGTAACGAACACTTAACACGTACAAATAGACATCTACAACTACTCTAGCTGTGGAGTCAATTTTTTTTCTAACAGGTGTTGTCTTCGTTTTGTGCGGTATATACACTTTCCTTCACTAATTGTCGGATTAAATTACTAGACCCTTCACCTTGAGATATGGCAGACGAGACTGCCCAATCATAAGGGAACCCGAGGTGGATAAGCAGGACTAAACGGGAGAGAACTCCACTGGTCAGGAGACCCAAACATCAATGGGATCATGTGGATCCACACGTACATACAAACTTGGAGCATGAATTGCTTGACACAAATTCAAGTATCTCTGCCCTAACATAGTGCCTGAATTCCACCGCACACGTCCTAAAGGACACCGATTTTGTCTCTCTATCATTAACTCCATCCAACAACAACCTTAGTCGGCATATGCATGAGTATTGGTACACATGACTTAGAGTAATCTGATAGAACATACACACTCTTGCGCGAGAGTGCAACATAATAACACAATCTAATGAACATTTCAGATTTCTCTTAACTGAGAGCTTGGGATATGAGAAACACTATAGGGACCATGCAAGGTAAATTATCATTACGGGTGCACACGTAATCATAATTTGCAGTGCATGAGAACTCTAGTGAGTCTTACTGTCTGAGCTAATGTTCACGATTAATCTGTATTTCTAATCTCAATTCTCAATCACTCGATTAATGATCGAAATTACCATAACCAAAGGGTTGAGCCAAAAGGCATCAGGTGATGCGATGAGCTATCACAAGTGACGTGGAAATGTACATCATCTCCTTCATCTTCGAATTCTAATGAATCCAAAACCCTTATCGAGACTTCATTGGCTTGACAATTTCGACCAAAATGCTAAGTATATCTATTCACAGTTGATTTGACCACGGTACTTGGACCGAATATGGAAAATTCTTTGTGAAGTACTATTACAACTCTTGAGATTCAGCTATAGATTTTTTTTTCTTTTCAATTTTGTTATCTATCTACCAAAGCATGAGGCTGATATACCGACTCCTAAACATACCTAGAGAAAATACAAAACTCTAACACTTGACACTCGTTATCTCAATTCTATGGCTTAAGCCCTTGCGCTAAGGACTTTAAGGCTATAACCGATATAGGTGAGATACGAAATGGTAAATCATGATAATACCATTCAAAAGCCAAGGACTTTACAAGCATCCTGTGCTACCAGTTGTTGGCAAATAAGTAATTCGACCCTCTTCATCGCTAAATCACGAGACAAATTCTAAACCCTTATGATTCACTTCAACCAACTTTGATAGGAAATTAGGGACCTAATTTGAAATCTGAGGATTTAGTTCTCTGTTCTACGATTGATGACCGTTTAAAACCATACGCCACTAGGAAGATGAACAAAGGGCGAACTGTAGTTGACATTACTCTCTTGTAAGTCTACACATATACATTTCTTTCGACTTCTCAAATTCCCTTTTAATGTTACATTCATTCTTCCAATTTCTTTTGAGATATCTATACATTTTCCGTAAGGAACCTAAGACGTTCTCGCATTCAACGAACTTCTGAAGTTATATTTAATCCTTGCTTATTTTCTAATATCTACCTAAAGAGAGTCCAGACTCAGTCTAAACTGAAAATGATATTACATCAGAGCTTACCAATTTAATGATTGGTGAACACGGAATCGACTTCAGAAGACACTATTTCTATAAGACTACTTCCACGATGTGACCTTTACTTCCTCATCTAGACGAACTACGCCTTTTCCACACGAAAGCTAGACTATTCATAAACACTTTTCTCTGAACCCTATGAAGATCCATTTATCTTTAATATATGTTGAGTCAAATTAACTAAACCATTCCCAAATACTTTGACATTCTCTTTCTTCATCGAGGTTTCACTTCCATCTTAGGAGAGATCATAGGAATCTGAACGATTCAAAAATCTGGATCATTCACTGCTACTATAACATTTTTATTGCTTCGAGCTTATTGTTCAACATCTATTTCGTTAAGATCCCTATCCAGACCAGATTACAAAGGACATGCGCGGTGACGTCATTAGTAATGAACTTGGATGAAACCAAGACCAATCTTATCGAATCAAGTATCCATAAAAATCTTATTCCATATCATAGTTGTCTAATTCGCTACCTAGACAACTACTAACGTTTCTCTAAGCCATTCTGACTTTCTTGTGAGAAACTACGTACGCTGATAGCATTTTCTGGAACTCAATTGAATCAGTTCAATCTACATACTGATTAGACAATAGAAAGGTTAGTTAAAATCTTTTGTTCTAAAAAGATAGAATGCATTAAGGCATTGACTCGTTGCAACGAACGGTCAATTACCGGGTTATGAACTAATATGTGAACATTTCATTAAACCATCTGACATATCTTTATTGGACTTCTGATAGTTTCCTTTTAGATTCGATCAAGATGTGATTTTCATGAGAGAAAATCAAGCATGAATACAATATATGTACTCTTATACTTTTGGAATCCGTGTGCATGAATGCACTTTTGCTTTTCTAATCAAAGATGGAGATCATACAGTTACACACTGATGAGAATGATCACATAATGAAATGCTCCGACGGCTAATCCTCGATTGTCTACTTGGTGTGTGAGTTGTTCACTTGGGTTGTGAAAACTAACTATCTTAATTCACACCGACTAGACATTCTCTTAATGGTTTACTCATTACACCAATATGACATCTTCGGTTATAATTCCTTCTTTTATGACTTTATCACCTTGTGGTATAGCCAACGCCAATCACGTGGCGACAAATTCAAAAAAAAAAAAAGAGAAATTCAAATCTACTCGATGATTATAATGGATGCTCAAAAGTAACGTACACTATTACAAGATACGATGACATCACAAATCATTACACATCTAATATCGATAGTTGATGCGATATCCACTTTATCTACATATACCGACTACTGTTTGGAACGAGTAAAAAAAAAATTCTCCCTAATAATCCGAAAATAGAGTAAGGATACGAAATACTAATCCAAGTAAGTCTAACAAATTTCGAGGACGAAATTTCTTTAAGGAGAAGAGAATGTGACACCTGCGAAATTTAAGAATCTAAAACCTAGTAGTTTGGCTAAGCCTAATAAGGCCCAATAGAAATCCAAGCCCGTTAGAGATCTAATTTACATAATCCGAATATCATACTAGCAACATGATTCCGTCTGATTACTTGTTGCATGATTATGAGAATTTAAGAAAAGATAGGCGTACGTACGCGATTCAGAAATTTAAACGTTAAGCGCGTCAGACATCGGTTTATTATCGGATATTCGGCAAAAACGATTAAGAAAGATAACGAATTATTAGTAAAATAGTAAACCCTAAACTTGGAGCGCGAGACGTTTAAAAAGAACAAAAATGTTAAAAATGCAGTACCGACGCGTACTGGTTTGGACATCACTCGAAGCAGAAAACTTCACGATTTAAGTACTTGAATGATATTATCACTAACGTTCAAGAATCCTAATTATTTTAAAATAATAACCCGAGAATTTTGGTTAAGACGGAGACTAGAACGGATACGCGGTTCTGCAAAACCAGTATTTTTACCCATGAAAATCCCACCCAAAACCCTAGGTATAAAATCAAGTCCACTCTCTCTCTAATTCCATTTTCATCCCTTCAAACAATTTTTAGAGAGAGAGGGTAGAGAGCAAGAGGGAGATCGTGGAAGGGAGGGGAGCCGGCCACCCTCCAGCGGCCCCTCCGACAGACGACGACAGCTCAGGCGCGAAGAGCAGGGCGGCGGCGCAAGGCAGCGGCGCACGGCGGCGGTCCGTCATCCGACGAGTGGGGGCGAGTGGAGTTGCTTTTCGGGTTGATCTCGTCATCCTACTTCCGATAGTGGTGGTGGTTCTCCCTAACTCACAGCGGTGGAGGTGTAAACCGTCTCCGAACAGTGACGGGGGCAACAGGTAACTGGTAAACAGGGGCGGCGGAACGACTAATCAGGCTAAACCCGATTTTCCGGTCACCTGCGCTTCTCCGGCGACGGCCCAGACAAGCCATGGCAGCGGCTGTGGTGGTTCAAGCGCGATCTGCCCAGATTCCGACGAACAAAAACGTTTTCCGAAAGAGAACGAAAATCCGGTAAACTCCTACTAGCGGCGCTAGGTTTCCGGCGAGATCCGCGATTTTCCGACGAGGACCAGATGAGTTCTCGGTGAGTTTCTTTCTCATTTTTTAGTTATTCAAGTCTAGATCTACACACTCTTAACGTTAGATCTCTATTAGAAGCGATTCCGGCAGACAGAAGCTATTTCCGACCATCCCCGGTTTTCCAACGAGTCTCCGGTGGACCCCACCTGACCGGAACCGAGTTGTTTGTTGTTCTAAAGTCCCGATCTATGAAGTTTTGAGGTTAGTCTTAAGTTTAAGCGTAATCTTTGGTCAACGGATTATTTTCTGTTTAGATCCGTAAATATATGTTGTAGATTTAGCATTTGTGGTGGCCGGGTTTCATTCCCGAGTATAAAATATACATTTTTGGACAGGTTGCGACGGCCCGGACCTCGGTCAACGAAAGTCAAACTTGGTCAACGTGGGTTAACGGGTTTGTGTATGTGAACCGAGTGAATGGGAAGGTAAAAACGCACACTAAACGTAATAGGTTTAATATTACAAAAGTTAAACGTGTGTGTACAGTTAAGTTACGTTGAGCCTAAATGATTCTTTAAGCGGTAAAAATAATTATTAAAAATTAATATTACCTATTCGGGTTAACGTGTTGTCAGCAAGAGAGAGGTTTCTTTCCAATTTATATTTATATTAATTAAACGATAAATGAAAACGTGAACACATAATGAGTAAGACGAGAAACTTAATATAACTAGCGACCGTTATATATACATATGTATATTTTATATATATATATATTAATATACACACATAATAATTATCACTTTAGTCGTATAAATGACTACAAGATATTTGTTATAAATAAACCGTTGACACTAGTTATTTAGGATAATTTGGATAACAAATATAATTTGTAAAAACTCATATATTGGATATTACATTTAAATGAACTTGAATGTATACAAATCAAGCTATAATTTTACCGACCAAACAAGGGCTTGATAAGTAACGACAACCCTTTCAAATATGAATTTTGTGTATAAATGTATTGTATAAACATATGCATTAATAAGTCTTCACACTTTATTCGAAACCAAACTATTATTATATAAAACGACTTTTAGATTCAAATACATATATGCTTATTATACGAAATCGGACACCTAGGTATATAGTATAATATTTTACTACACATATAAATAAATAAAAGACTTTGAGGATTTGAAAATATACTGATACAAACGGTTTCAAAATATAAGACGTCATCATATCATAATCAAGTAATATAAATGTTCACGTAATGATATACTTTGATAACTGGTCTTAAACGATATTTCAATTATATATGTATATATATATATATATATGTATGTATATAAATTTAGTATATAAACATATGGTTTGTGTGAAACAAACGAGACGATTATCTTCAACAAGAATAGTTATATATATATATATATATATATATATATATATATATATATATATATATATATATATATATATATATATATATATATATATATATATATATATATATATATATATGCCTTTCAGTTAAATGGACAAGATATGTTAACTAAGTATACTAAAGTAAGTATATTTATGTGTATACGTTACGTAAAGACAAACAAATACTATTAAGGAACGCGTAATATTATTATTAAATATACGTGCACCTAACTATAGACGTTCATGTACATGACAGAGTAATATTTTCTTTTTGTATATAAATATTGAAACATATTTGAGTTAAGAAACCCGACACGAATTAAGCAACTATAATCATTGAATGCTAAACCAACCTCGTATGCCGAATCGGTAATACCGTTAAGAATCAACAGAGCTTAACAACACACGTGATAACTCGACACGGGTTTAGACTCGTTTTACATTATTAGGATTAGTCTATAATGCTCATTAAGTACCTACAGGTATCGTATGACTCGGATAGGATATAGACCGGCTACTACTGTATTACGTGGACTTTGGTTTCCCTTTGTTACATGAACGATGTCATTGTTCCTGACCCGTCACCAGGTGAGTTTCACAACCCCTTTTAGTTTTTAATGTTTTATAAACATCGGGGGAGAAACATGCTTATACGACATATTTGAAAGAATGAAACATATTTGTTTACACTATGGATAACATGAACATGTTGGTTTAACTCCTTGTGAGTTTCACGGCCCTTTTTTTTTTTACTGTTTTCTATATTTGGGGGAAAAACATGTTAAATTCAAATGGTATGATAACTAGAAAACGAGAAACAAGCATATGATTCACTTGTGTGCATGAGTTAACACATAAAGGTCCTCGGTATTTCGAACTATAACCATTAGCTATGGACTTAGCCGTAGATCGATATGAATAGTACTATTCGGGTTGACACCCCCAATCATGGTTAGTCGCGCTAACCTGACCAGCAGGGTCAAATGATTGCATATTAGGTCTTGTTGTTTCTCATTGTTTAAAGGTACAATAGGCTGGGGCAAAATTCAAGAATTCGTTAAAGGTTTGGTTATAGGCTTGTGCATCACATAATTCGTTTGTGCTAGCTAGACAACGATGAATCAACCGCTAACTTGTTTTGCTTATCATATGCATAAAGTAAATTTCGAGCAAAGGATTTCGCCAATGGTATACGTACCAATGGATTTGTTAGTCATTTTCGAGAAACGGGTTTTGCCATTGGTATACGTATCAATGGTCTTGACAGTGAATTTCGAGCAAAGGATGTTGCCAATAGTACCCGTACAAACAGTTTTGTCAATCAATTTCGTGCAAATGGTTTTTGCCGAAGGATTTCGTATAAATAGTTTTTGACAAACGATTTCGTAAATATGGTTTTGCCAATTGTATTCATTTAAAACCTGTGAACTCACCAACATTGCGTTGACATTTTTGAGCATGTTTTTCAGGTAATACATAGCTACGACATGGTTGGAATAGGTTAAACATTTGGATTAAGCCCTTAGAAGATGGAGACGCAGAGTGTTTGACATATTTAGAAGTCTTTATTTAGCTTCCGCTGTTGTGTAATGCTACCAATTGTTACAACCTGAATTTATTTATTTATTTACTAAGTAAATAATTTGAGGGTGTTACAAAATTAGGCATAGCCAAGTCAATCCAACGACCTATAGCACCCTAAATTCTATCTGCAATACGGCAAGAACCGAAAATATGAACCCTCGTTTCCGGGATAGAAAGGCAAGCTGGACATAACACCAATGGAACATCAACTCCTTTGTCATCCAAGTTATCACGAGTAGGAATCTGATTCAACAGAACTCTCCAAAATAAAAATATCTACTTTTCTTGGAAGGGATTTGTTCCAACGAGTATTAATAAGGCCCACGAAAAGAATATGATGGTCAATATGTCGGCAAACACTTTTAACCGAAAATTCATGATCACCTTCTAAATATCGAACACATTTATCCGGCTCAAGAGAAAAGCTAACTTTATTAATATTATTAATTAAGTCAAGAAATTTAGCTTCCTCCTCCCCTCCTATTAGATGCCTTCGCCACTTCCAGGAATCCCTTACATTCCAATTTCTGTCTTTAACAAGATAATATTTTTCGGTCTCTAGGGCATAAAGCCGAGGGTATTTAACTGATAATAGGGGTGTTCACGGTTCGGTTCCAAACCGTGAAACCACCCAAACCATTCATCAGTTTGGTTTTTTATTTTAATTTTTGGTCGGTCGGTTTCAGAATTTTTAAACCGTAGTGAAAGGTTTGGTGTGCGGTTTACACCGGAAACCGACCGTATAAAACCGGACCGGATAGTAAGATTAAGATATACTAAATTTTTTTTTAATATTTCATATTATATATTTAACTCTTTATATTAAATTTAGTTAAAAAAATTGGCTAATTATTTGAAGTGAAGTATAGCTCAAGTGCTCAATCTCAACTGTCTCATGTCTAAATTCTAACACTAGGTCAAATATTCAAAATCTCCCTTTCCTAATTTTCGATTGTGATTTGTGTTCGTATTATATGTTCCTAAGTTTCACAGTTTGTATATATTTCAAAAGGACTTGTTTGTGTTTCTATTACATCTCTCTAATTTTCACTGTTATTTCTGTTTCAACTTTGATTTAACCTAATGTTGTAACCCTCGTAAATGCTAGTGAACTCAACAACTTTGTTTTGGACAATATAATTTTTATATTTTATGCCTTATTTTTTAGAACAACTTGTATTGAGCCTCAAACTGTGAAACCAAATTGAAACCAAACCGTTAGTAACGGTTTGGTTTGGTTCGGTTTTAAGTTTAAACGGTTCAGTTTTGGTTTACGACAATAAAAAACCGTTACTAACGGTTTGGCTCACGTTTGACCTAAAAACCGTCAAAACCGGATCGTGAACACCCCTAATTGATAAGGAGGAATCAAATCCACACATCATTCCAAAAAGAAGTATAATGCCGTCATATTAGCAAATAAACATATTCATAAGCTTAATGTGCGAAAGCAATAAGAAATTAGCTCAAGGAGTACTAAAAAAGGTGCTAATGGCCGTGAGACTCTGCAGGTAATAAGAAGCTTAAAAAATGAACCTCATTTCTTAGAAATCCCATTATAGTAATGCCAATAAAAATAGAAAATGAGATATCTAAAGTAATGAGAAAATGAGTTGTAACTATAAAGCCATACGGTATCAATACCCTGACGATTACAAAATAACAAAAAAGTAAAAGTGACTAAGATGCAAGGGAAAACTTTTGTTTAACTTTTCCCGAAAGGGCCCCTATTTGTTTATTTACTAGGTTCAGCACGAAATCATAAATAAGCTCTACTAAGCATTTGGTACTAAGTTTCCTCCTTTTTTTAGTAACAAAATGAATCATAAGTATGACAAAGCTGAGAGTTAACAGCATAAACAAAGATGAATTTGAGTAAAGTATATACAAGTTTACTATCTTCATAATAATGGGAGAATGGAAAATTGCTCAAGTGGGCAGGTACAAATGAATATTCTCTATCATTACAAAACTTTTAATAATTTAAATATTTTTTTATCAGAGTAGTCGAAAGACTGATAATGATCAGACAAACTCCTTAGCTCATATTGATACATAAATTCAAGCTTCCTAGAAAGTAATTGTGGGCATGCATTGTTCAATTCCCGTTATTTCTTCTTGTATAAACTAAAAAGGAATCACTTTCGTCTAATTAAGCTTAACAAAAGATTTCACCAATCTTTTAAGCTCTAATATTGTAAAAGAATTTGTAAACACAAGCTAGACACCTTAGTTCAACTTGAGAAAGCTTCATAACAAACTCTTTCGGATATTCGGATATCCGAAATATCCGAAAATCACTATCCGAATCCGAATCCGAAAATTCGGATATCCCCGAATTTTCGGATAATTCGAATTTTTGAATAATTCGGGTTCGGTTTCAGATTCGAATTTTTTTTAACACCGCTAAGTGAAGGGCCACTTTGATCTTTAAATAGATATTAATATTCTAGATTGAAAGGTGAGATATGGTTACAAATTTGAATAATACTCCTGAAAAAGTAGTCGTTTGTAATATTTTAAATATTAGTCTTTTCATCATCTTCCAAAAAATCAAAAAAGAGGATCGTTTTATGCTCATACTAAAAACTAAATATTTAATATTTTATTAACTAGAATTAAACTAATTTAATATGTTATGACTCCGTATTTTACTTTGTATTAAACAGAATAAAATAGTTTAATATTAATTTGTGGGATAAAACCAAAATCATCATATAATTCATGACATGGAATTATGAGTCAAAAAATAAAACACTCATATTGTTTTATAACAAAATATTTGTTAGAATTAATAACAAGACGCAACAATTTCTACTAGAATCACCCAAGTTTCACAATTTTATATTTTAATCGCTCAACTTCGAGCATCGATTCCTCATTTATCTTATCTCCCTTTTGGATACAATTTGTTTCGTTTTTGAAGCTCTCACACCATAGAACACAAATCCAATAAATTAATAATTATATTAATTACAATTACATATAATTATTTATATCCAAAGTTAGTGAAAACCATATTTTCACTAAATTTTCTAACAATGACCTATACATTAAGCAAAATTCGAAAATAAAACCATACCTTCATAATACAGAAGATCCAAGAGTCTTGAGATCCATTGTTATATAAAAAGTAAAACCATATGACTCTTGGTTCTTGTGGTAAGTCCCGATTGTGTCTATGGTCCTTTAACTTTGAGATATTACACATTATTGTTTATAGTTGCGGACCCGAAATGTTTTCCATGGGGGTCGAAAATTTTTGCGGACGATTGTCCATCGTTAAATATTAATTTTTTCAGTCCGGTTCAAGCCGGGTAGGGTCAGGTCAGGTCACTTAGTATTATCACTAATTACAATTAACAAATAGCACATACGGCATAACTTATAACAAAATAATATGATAAGGAAAATTCAAAACTTAGAGAAAAACTAAAAAAAAGTTACTGAAATCGTGAGGAGGCAGCGGCGCAAGGCTGTGAATAGTGAATCGACTAGTCGGTATAGAATTGAAATTCGTGATTAGCGAAGAGGTCTGAAATCGTGATGAGGCATGACAAAAATCGTAATTAGCAAGGCATGACAAAAATCGTAATTAGCAAATTGTCGTACTTCAGATTGCGTGAATCATGAATATGAAATGTCGAGACGTTGATGGATCAAGATTGCTGCTACTTAGATTTTTTATCAGGTTAAGTTTTTTAAAATTTTAAGCGGATAGTGGGTTAACTAAATGTGAGCTTTATTGTATAAATGGGTAATTGGTTAATTAAATGTGAGTTTAATTGTTTAAATGACTAAGTTTTTAGTCCTGTTTATTCCAAATATCCAATTAATTTATTAGTTTAAATAAGATCGGTGTTAAAATTAAATTTTATTGGGGTCGTTGTGTAAAAGATAATTTGTTTGAGGGGTCGGTCAAAACTGTATAGGGGTCGGTATCAAAATTTCATAGGAGTCGGTCGAGATTATGTCGCATACATAAAAAACAAAAAAAAATTCTTTGGGGGTCGGCCGACCCACCTAGCAATGCTAGGTATGTCACTGACTGTTTACGAAAGTGTAACACGGGTAATCCTTAACTTGGATGGGTATTAAGTTTTCTTGTTAGTTTGGGATGAAATGACTTATTTACCCTTAAACTAAAAGATAAAATAAATAAAAATAAAAAATAAAAAAAATTATAGGACCCGCTTAGTTAAGTTTAAGAATTAATTACACGAATGGTCCCTGTGGTTTACACATATTTCACTTTTGGCCCCTACGAATGAGAAACTACAAGTTTGGCCTAATAGTTTGTACAAACATAACATATATGGCCCCTGAGTTAGATGGATGTTAAGTTATTCTGTTAAATATGTAAAAATGACCAAAATACCCCTTAATACTAAAAAAATAAAAATTAGAATTCACTGTGGGACCCACCCAAAATCCCCTACATCACCCAAAATCCCCCTACTTGTCTTCTTCGACTAAAAACAACTCTTCAGACTTCTAAGAAATTGAAAATGGAGATTTTGAGATTCACGGTCTAATAATGTAGATGGTTGAATTTGGTCTAAAAGCAAATGTTCAGACTGCATCTAGTAGCTCCCCATCTGGTGTTGCGACGACAAATCAAGCTCAGCCAGCGGCCGACGTTTCCTTCCTATTCCATCCTTCGTCTCCGATCTCCGGCTACTTCATCTTCTCATCTTGATCACGCAGCGAGGACGGAGCAGCACCTTGAGTGTGTAAGCATGTGCTTCCCGATGCAAGCGGATTTGACGTTTCTGATGAGGTCGGCGGGGATATCTAAGGGGAATCCTGAGGCGTCGGATTGTTCGGGAAACGTAGGGATGGTGGTGACCAGCGAGGAGATCTAAGTTTTTTTTTAGTCCAGTTGTAAGTAATCGAGCGGGGTTTGGTTTATATCGAATTGGGTTTCGCAATTTAGCAGATGAATAAGTGTAGGGAGTGTTGAATTCCATGGTTGTGGGTTTAAATTAACACAGGTTAGCCATGGAAGTGATTTGCATTGCAGGTGTGGATTGAAGAAGATGAAGTGGGTGGATGGGGGGCACTCTTTTTTATTTTTATTTTTTTTAATGTAAGGGGTATTTTAGACATTTTACACTTACTTAACGGATAAACTTAACGAACGTCCAACCCAGGGGCCATCTCTGTTACAATCGTGCAAACTATTGGGTCAAACTTGTAGTTTCTCATTCCTAGGGGCCAAAATTGAAATACGTGTAAGCCACACGGGCCAGCTGTGTAATTAATTCTAAGTTTAACTTACCCAACCCACCCAACCTCCTCCCCTCTCCCTCATCTTCAACTCTTCCATGCCCCAAATCTATGACCACATCGCCAAGGACCGCAAATATACGCACCACCTGTAATTAACTATATAGTTTACTTCGCCATCAAATCTCTGACAGGAGAAAATGAAGGAAATGATCTATTCATCTTTAGCATTCTAAGCCATTTAATCGGCGATGAAATTGAACTTAAGTGTGGAATAATTAACTCATTGCGACTCGATTCACCTCTAAATCAGTGATAACCTAGATAATCGGAGATCGAAGTTTCAAAACTGGACTTATGGTTGCGATTTCATGTGGTTAGGAGAGGAGTGAATCGGGGGGAGGGATGAGTTGCCAAAAAAATGAGGAAGATGATGAGGGTGGGTATAGTCGGAAAACATAGTTGACGAGGAATGGTGGATATATGTACATTTTGAGGGTGGGCGTCGCCAGCGGTTGGTTAGGTGAGGAAGTGTAAGACCCCAACCCGGGTATCCTACTGTTGGTTATCATAACGGGTCATTTTCATTAAAAACGCATTTATTGCAATTCAAACTACAGGGGAATTCTTTCAAAACTCATTTATTACTATTTAACATTATTTGGTTTACCTCACGAATGCCTGCACACCAACCCGAGTAACGCCGCTTCCCAGCCAAGATACGTCAACCCTACGCTTACCTGCAAAAAAATCTAACGTACACACAAAGTCAGCTACGCTGAGTGAGTTCTAATAGTTTAAGTTAGACAAAACCATCAAGTCATGTTTCTTAGTTTATTTTGCTCAGAACCCTCCGGTCCTTATAAAACAGTTTTACGATTTATTAATGAATAGTTAACCCTCTGTCATCCCACGACATCCCATACCCGATCATCACCCGGGACTTAGCCCGTACTACCAATAATAATAATAATAATAACCTTACCATTACGTCGACATAGAATCAACATCCTATACTAATAACTCATACCAAGAACAAGTATTAACTCGACTCTTGGTTAGCACAATATACCCTAAACATTAACACACCCGGCCTTAACCAAGGCTCTCACAATTAACTGACACGACAATCATATACTTCACGTCACAATCCTGACACAACGGTCAATCTACTCTACATACCACATTAATATCATCAACACATCACATTAACACCATCTCACACACAATAAATATAACTCATTACTAGCATGCAATTTAACACATATATACGCATGCAAACACATACCTCATCACTTCACCCTCGTCAGGGTTACACTCGTCAGGGCGTTCAATACACCCCGAGCTCATCATTAACCTGTTAAATAAATGTCACGTTTGGTGACTTCCCGAAGGACCTCATCCTTCATAATCCCGTTTTCCGTGTCATAATGACCACGAGGCAAACCCGACACATCAATAAAAACACATAATATCATATATCATATACAAGACTCATTAACTACACCTGCACCTCACACACGACACTAGAACAACATATGCAATCATAACCATTTAACTTTAAGCCCGACTCTCCCTGACCAACCCTTAACACGTCACACATTAATAACTCATCTCTAGCTCACACATTTCTATGAACACACCATAAACCCTACGACTCTTAAATAAGCATTTTTATACTCAAAGCATATTGGGTTAGAACCCAAAACCCTTAACACAATTGATTATATTAACGCCACGTGAATGTATGTACGTTAGCCCCAAAACAGTAAAACGTTTAAAAGAGGGGGATTAGAAACCCACTGGTTACGCTGAGTCCCGATCCTTGCTCTGCACCCCGTCACTCACTTAAATCTTGAACTTGCCAAGCGCACGATCATATGATTAGAATACGTCCTACACATTCTTCAAATAACGTAAATAAATAAATCCTGACACTCGACTTGTTTGCTCGTCCGTCCGATTCACCGAACCCTTATCTCCCCGAATACTCGTTATAGCCCGTCTTTGACTTGCTTTGAAACCGAATACCTGAACCGGCTCCATGCATGCTCCCACGCGCACCATGTAAACCTTAACCATAACGCGCAAGGACCCTAGCCCCGCGAAGCGTACAAACTTAAGCCGCGTCTCCATGCAAACACACGTGCATGCATGATCATGCAATCCAAGATCACCATCTTCACCGCCGTCAAGGTTCACCCCCATGCGCTACCATGAACACCGACCGCCGTGTATCACTACCAAACTTCATCCACATTGTACTATCGTCATGTTTCGTCACGTTTCAAACTATTGGAAACCCTAATCGGGTTCTCCTTCATGCGTGAGCACCACCACCACCTTCGTCGCATTGTCTGTCACCGTGAAGCACACCACAACCGACTTCCATTGACCCCGGTTCCGCCTTTGCACCCTTGTCGTTTTGGATGTCTCCGGAGCCATCATCACCCACACTCTTCGCTCTCCTCTCTCCTTAATCTCCCTCTCGTACGTCGGCTCCTCCTCTACTCTGGTTGAAATCATCATGTGCCACCATCCCCTACACCGTCGGCCGCCACCATCTCAACCGCTCGCCCTTCCTTGCTCACGGCTTAAGCAACAAATCAAAACCCTTGTCGGGTTCCTGTACCGCACACATAAACAAACACACATATAGCATAAACGAGTAATACCTTGGTTTCGTATGGCTTCGTTTGTTTCTCTCCGACCACCGTGCGCCGCCCTTGTAACGAACCAAAAATCCGGGTTTTGTTTTCAAATAAAAAAATATTTAATAAATATTATGGTGAAAATAATATTTATGAAATAAGTTGAAACAAGTGGGTTTCAAGTTAGTAATGGGGTTATACTAGTTTTTAACTAGTTTTGGAGTGAAGTGGGTGAAACGGAAGTTGAAGGGCTAAACTTGTAAATATGAAAAATCTGCCATATTTGACTTATTGAAGTCAAAATTGTCATTTTTTTTGTTGAAAGGGTCGTTCATTCCAAGAGGTGAAAAAGGGAGAAATCGAATTTGAAGCAAAACGTGCATTTGGAGCTTGATTTGTGGGGGTTTTGGTTTGCACATCACTCTCCTAACATCAAGTAAGTGATTTCCTTCCCTTGATTTCACTTTGAATGTGATATTTGGTGGGTTTTGGAGAAATCCAAAAATTGAGTATGCATGTGGTAAATTAGTGTTAGATTGTAGATAATCTAACTAGACTAAAGGTAAAGAGAGGTGATTAACATCCTAGAACCCTTTAATTTTGATTTTGAAAAATTAGGGTTCATATGGTGAAAATTGTGGGTGTTTGGATCATGATGCTAGAATGATGAATTAGTGAAGATTAAGTGTTTAGGTGGTAATAAACACTTGAACAAACACCAAATCGACCTAATAAAAGTTATCGAATGAGAAATTAGTGTCAAGGTATTGGAAAGAAAACTCAAGTAGGTGAGTTTGTATTGAAAGAGGGTGTTTGGTTATGGGAATAACCCAAGCGGGTCAGTGTGGGTTGGAAATGGAAATTGAGTTGTGGACTCAATTGTAATGTGATTATATATGTATGTTAGATTACTAAACTAGGTGTATATGTTTAGGTAATCAAATTGTGAATCGAGAAGCCGGAGCGGGATCTTCTAACCTAAAAGGTAAGTGCCTTGCACTTACTTAGTATTGATGATAAATGGGTGAAATGGGTGATATGTATGCATACTATGTGTGGAATTGAATATGTATGATGATGGCATGAACTAGTATGTGATAAGTATGAATGTAGTTATAGTAATAAAACTATAATGGATATGTGTAATTGAATGTATGTGGTTATAGTGGTAATAATATAACAGTTATGTAAATGAATGTAGTTATAGTTGAATTAATATAATGGAAATGTGAAATGAATGAATATAGTTATAGTGCAATACTATAATGGATATGTATGAATGAGGTTATGATCTAAGAATCATAATGGATATGAGGTTATGATCTATGAATCATAATGGATATGAGGTTATGGTTAAAATACCATAATGGATAAGAGGTTATGATCTAAGTATCATAATGGATATGAGGTTATGGCCTAAGAGCCATAATGGATATGAAATGATGGAAATGAAACTTGTAGTAGAAATGCAAGTGTTATGATCCTTAATTGACCAAACGGGTGCAAACGGGTCAAATGGGTGAATGGGTGGAAACAAGTGATAAATACTTGTTTGTTATGTTTATCTTCATTACTAATGGTGAAATTTTCATGTGGTTATGTAGGAAAAGCTCCGATGTTGGTCAAGGTCAAGTCCGAGGCGTTGAAGGATTCTCGTACGCATTTTGGTATTTTGGGGGTTTAAAAGAAAATCCTTAGTTTGTTATGTAAATTGGAACAAAACTTGATGTTTTGATGAATTTTGGTATTGTGTATATGTAATGGTCAAAATACCTAAGTGTTGGGAGTTTTTTGGTGTCAAGTGGTTTGGTGAAATATGGCAAAAATTTGGCTAAATGTGAAAACTGGGCGGCTGAGCTGCGGCACGCGAGAATCAAACCAGGGTTTCTCGCGGTACGCGAGAGACCTGGTTTCTGGGTGTGGTGATTTGGGAATCCCTCGCGGTACGCGAAGGGATGTCCCTGATCCTTCGCGGTACGCGAGGAGTAAAAAAAAGTCTTGGGACAAAAGCTTCCGCGCGTTTAAATGTTTTATTTATTAGTTTTCCAAGTAAGGGTGTTACAACTTCGTATCAGAGTAATGATTTGAGGGATTTTGTGTGGTGGCACCAAACTCAAACCGGATTCTCTTGATATAGGGGAAAATGATACAAGAATCAATGAAGGACTTGACTAAGACTAAGAGCTTGCGGAAATAAAAGGTTAGTAATGATTTGATAAGTGGTTATATATATATATGGTATATATGTATATGTATGAATGTTTTCAAGGTGTTATGTGTGTCGAAACTTGTTTTGTGACTTGTTATATGGAGATGATAATTACAATTGGGCATGTCGTATTATTAAACATGTCTGGCCAATATGTTTAATAAGACGAAATATGCAAGGGACTTTATGATAACCATATAACAATGAACATTTGCAAGGATTAGGTGAAGGTGGTTATATATGTATGTATGTATGTATATAGGTAGGTATATATATACTTAACTCATATAATAGTGAACGTGAATGGATACTTTGGGTATTGAAAGTAAAAAAGGGATTAAGGTGTTTTTGGTTCATTTTCTCAGTTTAGAGATGGCGAAAGAAGCTAATAATGAACCATTGGATCCAAGAATCCAAGAAATGATTAAGGAAGAAGTGGCTAAGGCCTTCGAGCAAGCCACAAGCTTGTTGATGGAAGAAATGAGAGGGGCTATTAAGCTCACTCTAGAGGATGTATTGAAGGAAAAAAGAGAGGGTACCACAAGGGTGTACTCTTAAGGAGTTCATGGTGATCAAGCCCAAAGAATATGATGGGCAAGTGGACCCGATACTTAGCCACGGGTGGGTGGTGGATATGGAGTCTAACTTTTAGACGACTAAGTGTAAGCCCGAGGATAGGGTTATGTTTAGTGTGCCTTTGTTGACTGGGAGAGCAAAAGAATGGCTATTGAATCTCCAAAAGGAGAGGGGTGAGTTGGGTGTGACCTCCAAGACTTGCGAGGAGTTTAAGACGGTCTTTCTGAAATATCATTGCCCTCAGGCCGTAGTAGACAGTATGACTGAGGAGTTTCTACTCATGAGGCAAACAAATGAGTCAACAGATGAATTGGCTGGGGCCTTCTTTGATTGCGCCAAGTTCTGTCCGGACGTGGTGTTGATTGAGAAGGCGAAGATTGACAGGTTCTATGCTATGCTGACGGTGGAGTTAGCATATATCAATCCTCTTTTACCACACTTGTAGATTTGATAAACAGGTTTCAGGAAAGGGAAGTGGAGTTGAGGAGGCAAGAAGCTTGAGGGGAGAAGAGGAAAAGAGAGATAGTGGAACAGGTCGTGAAGAAGATAAAGGGTGGGAGCCCTAGTAAGAAGCCTTTTGGCAAGTTCTCTCCTCGAGGCTGCAAAGTTTGAGGAAATGAGCACTTCGGGGAATGTAGGAAAGGGACTCTGAATTGTTATAAATGTGGGAAGCCGGGGCATATGGCTAGTCAAAGTACAAGCCAAATTCGGATATGCTATAACTGTTACAAGCCCGGGCACAATAGGGCGGATTGTCCCGATTTGAAGCAAAGTGGAAGCGAGAAGAAGGTAGATATACCAAGGCCTAAGGGTAGAGCCTTCCACATCTTGGCTGAAGAAACAAAGACAAATTTGGAGGTGGTTTCAGGTACATTTAAGATTAACTCTTTACCTGCACTAGTTCTTTTTTATTCGGGGGCTAGTCATTCATTTGTGTCCTTAAAATTTGTTAAGCATTCTTCGTTTCTAAGTAGCAAGTTAGATGAACCCTTAGAAATCGAGGCGGAAAATGATAAGAGTTTTTAGTAATCGATATTTATAGGAATCGCAAGTTAAGGGCGGGGGGTGAAACGTTCCTTATTGACTTAATTCTTATGTCTATGGGAGACTTTGATGTAATTGTGGGAATGGATTGGTTGTCTAAGAACAAAGCGAATATTCTATGTGAACCTAAGGCGGTACAACTCGATTCCCCATCTGGTGAGTCCATTTACATAGAAGGTGAAAAGAAATGTAACGTAAATATGTGTTCTCATGTGAAGGCAACAAAGTACATGGTGCGTGGGTGCAAGGCATACATGGCTTGTGTTGCGGATGTGGTAGAAAGGGTGAAAGATATTCGCGAAGTTCCGGTTGTGATCCAATTTGTGGATGTGTTTCCGGATGAATTACCGGGGGTACCACTGGAAAGGGAAGTAGAGTTTGGGATTGACTTAATACCGTGTGCCAAGCCGGTAGCTAAAGCACCTTATAGGTTGGCACCGTCAGAAATGAAAGAGTTAATGGAGCAACTGCAAGAGCTTCTAGATAAGGGATTTATTCGCCCAAGTGTCTCACCTTAGGGTGCACCCGTTCTCTTCGAATAAAAAGAAGGACGGAAGCATGAGAATGTGTATGGATTATCGGGAGTTGAACAACTTGACGGTGAAGAATAGGTACCCGTTACCTCAGACTGACGACCTCTTCGATCAATTGCAAGGGGCGTCATGGTTCTCTAAGATTGATTTGAGGTCCGGGTACCATCAGTTGAAAGTGAAGGAAGAAGGCCTCCATAAGACAGCTTTTCGCACTCGATACGGTCATTATGAGTTCACGGTTATGCCTTTCGGATTGACCAACGCACCCGCGGTTTTCATGGATCTTATGAACCGGGTGTGTAGGTCGTTCCTCGACCGTTCAGTGATTGTATTCATCGATGATCTTCTCATATATTCGCGGAGCGAAAGTGATCATGCCTTTCATCTTCCTGAAGCAAAGGGAGAAGCTTTATGCTAAACTTTCAAAGTGCGCATTTTGGTTGCGTGAGATCCAGTTCTTGGGTCATGTGGTGAATGAGAAGGGGATTACAGTCGACCCATCCAAGATAGTGGCGGTAGAAGATTGGTCATCACCGAATACGCCTTCGGAGATTAGAAGCTTCTTGGGGTTGGCGGGTTATTATCGACGGTTTATTGAGAACTTCTCTCGGATTGCCTTGCCAATGACAAAGTAACGCGTAAGGTGTAACACCCAGTATTTCAGGTCATTATCCATATTCATAATGGCACGTTCGTATTTTATATTTGTTAGGAGTATTATCTTTGACATGATATTGTCAGAAGTCTAGCAAAGGAACACATGCCATATTTTAGTAAATTTCAAGAGTTACTAGAATAGTAAACAGTTATAACCCGCAAGATACGGTCGTTGGTGATTAAAAAGGATTTTATTCCAGTAAAGTCTAGAGACACACCTTAAAATAAAGAAACAAATATTGGTGACTAACTTTTATAAAAAGTTGACACATAAATAAGTGTTACGTGTCTTTATGTTATTTTATGTGTTATATAGTTTAAGTGGTAACTATAACGGGTTAACTAGTAGTTTATGGAAACTAGTCAAAACCATCCAAAAACTTATAAGTAATGAATCGTTTAAAGGTTTTACACCAAGTATTAGATCACGGGAACATCTACCGGGTATATACTACCTAAAAATAGCTTGACTAATACATAGACTTAGTTAAATGATGGAACAAGACCCAAACTAAACCCCCTTGTGCACCCTTCGGCCGAGAACCACCCAAGGCGCCCCACCCATTTACCAAACCAACTACTCCATCATTA
Organism: Smallanthus sonchifolius; assembly: GCA_023525975.1. Taxonomy (NCBI): domain Eukaryota; kingdom Viridiplantae; phylum Streptophyta; class Magnoliopsida; order Asterales; family Asteraceae; genus Smallanthus; species Smallanthus sonchifolius. The sequence goes on from CM042029.1 coordinate 66,757,550, forward strand.
TGAATGGCATAAGGCCATGCTTCATCAACCAAATGAGCAAGCAAAGGTCAAATCCATCATATCCAAGTCATGATTATAATTATTAGAGCAAGTTTAACACTCAAGCTCCATCCCCCTTTCACCCTATATATATCGACACATGCACACACACAACCACTTTACATCTTTCAAATCCAAGAGCAAAAACCAAAAGAATACCCAAAAATCCCGTTACTCAATTTCTGGCAGATTTTTGGCCAACTTTGCAAGACCATATCTCCTTCGTTACTTGGCCAAATCGGTCCATTCTTCTTCTAGAATGAAGCTCCATGTTAAGAAGGAATAACCCAAGTGGAATCACTCGAATCCATGGAGTATTCGACCTACAAACAGCCGGCGCGAGAAGGCCGCTCTGTGCAGGTCGAATCTGAACACTTCTTTCCATTTTCCTGTTTTGAGGTACCTACACAACTCCAAATGTAGTAATTCTTTTTCACATCTCCTCTGGTTTCAATAAAATTGATTTTAGAAGGAAACCCCAAGTCATTTGGTCTTCTAAAACCATCTAAAAATCTATTCGAAGTACGCCTAAAAATCTGAGTTTTCAAGGACGAAATAAAACATAAAAGTCTTGATGAGTTTTGGCGTTATTTCTTCATAAGTCATGTTTGAGTACATATATTTAATACACGTACATGTTCATACATAAAATACCAAACTACAAGGACCATGGACAAGACAAGGACACATCAAATATAAACTACATATATACATACTATCACATAAAATAACACTTGGATAATGGTGTTCCTCATAAACCCTTCATTCCATTCATGTGTTATGTTGAAGGATACATGTTCGTGAAGTTATATGATCATGTGTGACTTACCTGGCAAGACCCGAGGTAGTGTCCTATGATTCAAGAAGACATACGAACGATTATCATCAACATATGAACGTGAAAGGTGTTACTAAAAGTATATGTTTATGGATAAAATTATGATATATATGTATTGATGTACGGTTTTGGTTAAATCATGGAAATGTTCTAGGAATTAAAGATTAGTATCCTAATATGAACATTGGATATATGTACATGGAACATATGAAGAGATTCGGTTAAAAATAAATAATCACGTGACATCGTGGAACATAAGTGAATATATTTTAAGTTACAAAAATAATATTTATTTTTGGTACACTTAATAAGTCACCAATAGGGAAACATATTATTTTCTCGGAAAATATGTAAGCGTCTAGACTGGAATAATAATCACCAACGAGTCGTAAATAAAAACACTATTTTTACTAAACAAAGGCGTACTTAACGGGATTTGTTAAGTCGGATATAAGACGGGTAGTTTTAACACGTTAGTACCCTTGTGTGATTAGGGTACGGATAGACAAGAACTAGCACAAGTTTGTTTGCTAGGATTTCATCGAACACAAGGTGAGTTCACGGCCCCCTTTTAACTTTTTAATGTTTTGTAAACATCGGGGGGAGAAACATACTTACTTGTTATGTTTGAAAACATGAATTACATTTGCTTACAAGTTTGACATCATGAACATTCAGGTCTAACTCCTTGTGAGTTTCACTAATTCCCCTTTTTCTAAGTTTTTGAAATGATTTGGGGTGGAAACATACTTGTAAAAGACTTTTGTGTGTAAATGAATTGAACTAATGATCTGACCGTATGTGTGTATTGAGGGAAAAGTAAAGCGCTTAAAGTCCTCTGAATAAGTTAGTAACCATTAGCTATTTTAGCCCGGGATTATATGGATAGTACTATTGGGGGTGACGCCTCCGGTCATGGTTAGTCGCGCTAACCAGGGGTCAAAAGGGCTGAATGACCGCATATTGTCTTACTCGCAAAAAGGCGAGGGGGGTGGCACAAAAGGTCGGGGTTTGGTTACGGTCTCGTACATTACATACTATTTTGTATTCCTTGCAAGCTTACAAATGGGGTTAATAGATCGGATTAGTATTCAAATTCATTGGTAATACAAACAAAAGGGTTCTGATCAGGTTAAAGTGATCAGGTTTTAAGCAAAAGAGTTCTGATCAGGTTAAAGTGATCAGGTTTTAAGCAAAAGAGTTCTGATCAGGTTAAAGTGATCAGGTTTTAAACAAAAGAGTTCTGATCAGGTTAAAGTGATCAGGTTTTAAGCAAAAGAGTTCTGATCAGGTTAAAGTGATCATGTTTTAAACAAAAGAGTTCTGATCAGGTTAAAGTGATCAGGTTTTAAACAAAAGAGTTCTGATCAGGTTAAAGTGATCAGGTTTTGAACAAAAGAGTTCTGATCAGGTTAAAGTGATCAGGTTTAAAACAAAAGAGTTCTGATCAGGTTAAAGTGATCAGGTTTTAAGCAAAAGAATTCTGATCAGGTTAAAGTGATCAGGTTTTAACCAAAAGAGTTCTGATCAGGTTAAAGTGATCAGGTTTTAAGCAAAAGAGTTCTGATCAGGTTAAAGTGATCAGGTTTTAAGCAAAAGAGTTCTGATCAGGTTAAAGTGATCATGTTTTAAACAAAAGAGTTCTGATCAGGTTAAAGTGATCAGGTTTTAAACAAAAGAGTTCTGATCAGGTTAAAGTGATCAGGTTTTGAACAAAAGAGTTCTGATCAGGTTTAAAACAAAAGAGTTCTGATCAGGTTAAAGTGATCAGGTTTTAAGCAAAAGAATTCTGATCAGGTAAAAGTGATCAGGTTTTAACCAAAAGAGTTCTGATCAGGTTAAAGTGATCAGGTTTTAAGCAAAAGAGTTCTGATCAGGTTAAAGTGATCAGGTTTTAAGCAAAAGAGTTCTGATCAGGTTAAAGTGATCAGGTTTTAAACAAAAGAGTTCTGATCAGGTTAAAGTGATCAGGTTTTAAACAAAAGAGTTTTTGATCAGAAAATGATCATGTTTAAACATTGGATTCATGACGGTTAAGTCATGGTAATGTTTTCAAAGGAAAAACTACATATTTTATGACGGTAAAGTCATGGACATGTTTTCAAATGAAAACTACTCATTATTATGACTGTTAAGTCATGTATAGTTTTTCGGGGAAAACTACTTAGTTTTATGACGGTAAAGTCATGTACATGTTTTCGGGAAGAACTATAAGCACTGATATAACTAACTCTGTGAACTCACCAACCTTTGTGTTGACACTTTCAAGTATGTTTCTCAGGTAACCTCTAGCCATGGCGCGGTTGGAATAGGCTAGCCATGTTGGATCGATTCCTAGTAGCTGGAAGGACGTAGAATATCAAGTCTCAAGTCTATCGTTGATCTAGAAGAACTTAGATCATAGTATTACTTAGTTTTAGTAATTGTATTTGTAATCAAGTCTTAGAGATCACAATTACCGCTTCCGCTATCGTGTAATGAACCAATCGTTGCAACCTGTATTTATTTATTAAGTAAATAAATTTGAGGGTGTGACAGATTGGTATCAGAGCAATGGTTTTAGCGAATTAGGTTTCCTTAGTGATACCTAGGCTCTAACCGGACTCATTTAGGGACCAAGATTTCTAAGACTTGCATCACACTAAGAACCCCCAAGACTTGAGTATAGAAATTCCAACCGTTGTCGAACAATTTGTGTAGACTATTAGTGTATGAAGTTACACTAGGGTATCATTAGCTACACTAATACAATTACATGACACATATAATGAACACTTAAACATATACAACAAAGTGGAAATAATAAACACCTACAACATGTTACTGATCGGATTACGAGTCAAGAATAACGGGTACTCAGCATACTACAACCTTAGAAGATCGAGTTACGAGCTGAGCTTGGACGACGACGGCAGCGATCGTCAGTTACCGATCTTGGTATCACAACAGGCTGAACCCGTACCAGAATCTGTACCTATACCTGCACCACAACTATTCCAGCCATGGAGGCAACTATCTTTCTAACATATTTGCGGTATAAATACTCTCCTTCATAAGTTGCCGGATCGGATGCCTAGAATTTCGCCATGAGATATGGCAGACGGGATTACCCGGACAGAAGGGAACCCAAGATGGATGAGCAGGACTAAACGGGAGAGAACCATACGGGTCAAGAGACCCAGACATTCATCAGGATCATGTGGATCCATAAGTACATACATACTTGGAGCATGAGCTGCTCGATAATCATTTGAGGATCTCTGCCCTACACATAGTGCCTGACTTTCATACGCATTTTAATTCTGAGACACTGGTAGTGCCTCTCTACCATTAGCCTCATCCGACAACATCCATATTCGGCAGATTCATGAGTATTGGTACACATAATTAAGAGTAATCCGATAAAACAATACACACTCCTGTACAAATGTGCAAACGCAATCTAATGATCATTTCAAATCCCTTTTGATTAAAAGCTAGGGATAGGGGAAACACTATAGGGATCAGGCAAGGCAAATTATCATTACGGGTGCACACGTAATCATAATTTGCAGTGCATGGGAACTTTAGTGAGTCTTGCTGTCTAAGCTGATGATCAACCCATATTCTCAATCACTTGATTAAGGATTGGATCTTAACAAATCAGACTTCTCAATTAGGTACTCACAAAGCATTCTCCTAGTTTTGGAGGAACGAGAGAAATTCTAATTGAATTCAACCAATCCTTAGTAAATCCTGAACGACAAAGGAATTCGCACATTCATTCTTTGAGATTCTACTTGTCAGGAATGCTTCAAATTGAGCGTTAATTGCACAATTATTGTGGGAGATTATAGCGTAATCTCAGAATCCATCATACAGTTCAATCTCACAATTGCTTTAAAGTTACGCCAAGAGTGTTATGCACTAACTTCAGTAATGGGGCAGGATATTATTCTGACCCGCATACACATGGCACCTATGGATATTGTGGAAGCTCGACATGAGACAAGTAGGTAATCGGACATTTCAAAATATCGGTCAAACAGGGTTGCTCTCGCAGCCATTGACATTCAATATACCTTTAAGTCTAACTATTCTCTCGGTAATGGATAAGGCGGGGTTGATGCTCAAGCGAATGCCAAAGAAACCTAAGTGTGGACTAACGACTATTGTCGCACTAACAGGGAAACGACATGCAAAACTCTTAAAGGAGTCCCAAATGCGGAATTTCATACTAATCTCATTAGTTCGTGATATGCATAAGGGACGTAAGCTCGAGCTATTCACAACAGGCCACTGTCCACAAAAAGTTGAGAAGAATAATTTATTACTCTTTTGTACTCGCACTTCCCCAAAGTTCATCTTGATGGATGGATCCCAGATTTTAGCCTAGAAGAGAGGTGTGATCGCATCTTTCACTCCTAGTTTTCTATAATTGGGAAGCTCTAGAGCATCTATTGTTAAGAAATGATCTCTTGGAGTAGGCTCAATTAGAATACAAAAGTCTCGACGTTCAACACTCATTACCTCAAGCTTATCCTTGTGCTAAGGATTTTGAGGCTATAACCTGAATGAGTGGAATACGTAATGGTAAGTCACCAAAGTACCATTCAAACTCTAAGGAAGTGCAGACACACTGAATGACTATAAGATGGCAATTGTAAAACTCCCAAAACGTCTCAGCCAACTTAATGGGTTGACAAACCCATAGCCCATTTTGGGGAAAGCACTAATTCGATGAGACCATTTTCATAGTATTACTATTCATTCCCTCAGCTAGACGGAATGTGAATATTCCAAACAAACATCGAACTTCGTATGGCTTACATACTTTGAAGGTATGGTAGTCGAGACAAGAGTTTTCATATCAGGACGCTACAACGCAAAGGATAGTCTGCCTCGAAAGGTAGTGCAGGCAAAGGGGTAAAGTGGTGATTAGACTCGACGTTCGCAAATAAGAGCTCCCAAGGAACATCAAATCTTAGCTCCATGAAGGCACATGGAGAGGAAAATCCTAGGAAACGTGAAACCTGAAATAAGAGAAAAGTCTTAGTTCGGGAAAATGCTTTCGAAAAGCATAAGAGGGACAAACATAAAAGTTTCATTTTCGTACGGTGTCATTACTACCCAATATTCAACTAAAAATTGGACACTTCGTCGAGTAATTCTTTCCTAAGATCTATAGAGATCTGCTTTTGTGACAAAGTGCGTAGACGAATAGAGGGTATGTGTCAAAATACGCTCAAGATTCGTAGGCACCATTCCTTTCATTACCAGGAATGAGCATCACATAACCCTACCCTATTGAGGATAATCAAATAAACGGGTTCTTGCACGTATAATATTGTTAGTCGGAGAAGTATTCGCTTTGCTTTCGAATACTGACTACCAAGTAAATGGAATCAAGCAATTGAAGCCTAAGTTGGATGATACAGATATAATTTGGGTACCAGGTATCGACAGCCTATGTGGGAGGTTATGGATGATGTCCATAAGCCCAAGTACTCCGTTCATCCAGAATCGAATGAAACGTATAAGGACCCCGAGGAACTCCATTATGTGGCCAAACATGAGAGGAGAAATTGCTATTTGTGTTGGGAGATACCCGACAGTACAAGCAGAATGTTAGGAATCAACTGAGTAATCACAACAACCTCATATTCCTCAATGGAAATGGGAGGGGGATTCCCTGGATTTCATTACAAAGCTACCCAAAACACATAGCGGCTATGATACAATACGGGTAATCGTCAGTCGTTTTACGAAATCCGCTCACTCCCTACCAATAAAGGAGACAGATAAAAGTAAGAAGCGTGCGAGGCTAAATATTAAGGAAATTAAGGCTAAGCATGGTATGCCAGTTTCCATTTTCTCTAAAAGGGACAGTCGATTCAGGTCAAGAACCTGACAATCTGTAAAAGAAGCCTTGGGCACACGCCTTTACACGAGCACTGCATATCATCCCTAGATGAACGGTCAAGGTAAAAGGACCATCCAAACTTTAAAAGATGTGCTCCGTGCGTGTGTAATTGATTTCAGAGGAAATAGGGATACTCATTGCCGTTGGCTGAGTTTTCATATAATAAAAACTACCATACCAGCATTAAAACCGCTCCGTTGAGGCTTTGGATGGTTGTAAGTGTCGCCCATCGCTATGTTGGGCGGAGGTTGGCGAAAATCATTTGACTGGTCCTGATATTGGCTAGCAAACCATGGACAAGATCGTCGAAATCAAAGATCGTCCGAAAGCCACTAGAGACAGTCGAAAGAGAGTTGTGCTAGCGACAGACGAAAGAGAGTTGTGCTAGCAACAGACGAAAGCCATTAGAATTCCAAGTGGGAAACAAAGTCATGTTGAAGGTCTCACCTTGGGAAGGAGTTGCAAGATTTAGCAACCGTGGCAAGCTTAACCCTAGGTACGTTGAACCATTTGAAATTTTGGCTAAGGTTGGCCTTGTAGCATACAAGCTCAAGATGCCACAAGAACTAAGCAGTGCACATGATACGTTTCATGTATCAAATCTCAAGAAGTGTTTATCAGACGAGACATTAATTATATCGCCTGATGAGATTCACATAGATAACAAGCTACACTTCATTGAGGAACCGATTGAAGTCACTGATTGGGAGGATCAGAAAACAAGGCGTAGCCGGGTTAAATTGGTTAAGGTACGTTGGAATTCAAAGCGCGGCCCCGAGTATACGTGGGAGCGGGAAGATAAAATGAAAGCCAAGTACACGTCCTTGTTCACGAACACTCCAAGTAAAGATGACAAGAATTGAATTTCGGGACGAAATTCTCTTTAACATGGGGAGAATGTAGCACCCAGTATTTTAGGTCATTATCCATATTCATAATGGCACGTTCGTATTTTATATTTGTTAGGAGTATTATCTTTGACATGATATTGTCAGAAGTCTAGCAAAGGAACACGTGCCATATTTTAGTAATTTTCAAGAGTTACTAGAATAGTAAACAGTTATAACCCGCAAGATACGGTCGTTGGTGATTAAAAAGGATTTTATTCCAGTAAAGTCTAGAGACACACCTTAAAATAAAGAAACAAATATTGGTGACTAACTTTTATAAAAAGTTGACATATAAATAAGTGTTACGTGTCTTTATGTTATTTTATGTGTTATATAGTTAAAGTGGTAACTATAACGGGTTAACTAGTAGTTTATGGAAACTAGTCAAAACCATCCAAAAACTTATAAGTAATGAATCGTTTAAAGGTTTTACACCAAGTATTAGATCACGGGAACATCTACCGGGTATATACTACCTAAAAATAGCTTGACTAATACATAGACTTAGTTAAATGATGGAACAAGACCCAAACTCACCCCCCTTGTGCACCCTTCGGCCGAGAACCACCCAAGGGGCCCCACCCATTTACCAAACCAACTACTCCATCATTATGAATGTCATAAGGCCATGCTTCATCAACCAAATGAGCAAGCAAAGGTCAAATCCATCATATCCAAGTCATGATTATAATTATTAGAGCAAGTTTAACACTCAAGCTCCATCCCCCTTTCACCCTATATATATCGACACATGCACACACACAACCACTTTACATCTTTCAAATCCAAGAGCAAAAACCAAAAGAATACCCAAAAATCCCGTCACTCAATTTCTGGCAGATTTTTGGCCAACTTTGCAAGACCATATCTCCTTCGTTACTTGGCCAAATCGGTCCATTCTTCTTCTAGAATGAAGCTCCATGTTAAGAAGGAAGAACCCAAGTGTAATCACTCGAATCCATGGAGTATTCGACCTCCAAACAGCCGGCGTGAGAAGGCCGCTCTGTGTAGGTCGAATCTGAACACTTCTTTCCATTTTCCTGTTTTGAGGTACCTACACAACTCCAAATGTAGTAATTCTTTTTCACATCTCCTCTGGTTTCAATAAACTTGATTTTAGAACAAAACCCCAAGTCATTTGGTCTTCTAAAACCATCTAAAAGTCTATTCGAAGTACGCCTAAAAATCTGAGTTTTCAAGGACGAAATAAAACATAAAAGTCTTGATGAGTTTTGGCGTTATTTCTTCATAAGTCATGTTTGAGTACATATATTTAATACACGTACATGTTCATACATAAAATACCAAACTACAAGGACCATGGACAAGACAAGGACACATCAAATATAAACTACATATATACATACTATCACATAAAATAACACTTGGATGATGGTGTTCCTCATAAACCCTTCATTCCATTCATGTGTTATGTTGAAGGATACATGTTCGTGAAGTTATATGATCATGTGTGACTTACCTGGCAAGACCCGAGGTAGTGTCCTATGATTCAAGAAGACATACGAACGATTATCATCAACATATGAACGTGAAAGGTGTTACTAAAAGTATATGTTTATGGATAAAATTATGATATATATGTATTGATGTACGGTTTTGGTTAAATCATGGAAATGTTCTAGGAATTAAAGATTAGTATCCTAATATGAACATTGGATATATGTACATGGAACATATGAAGAGATTCGGTTAAAAATAAATAATCACGTGACATCGTGGAACATAAGTGAATATATTTTAAGTTCCAAAAATAATATTTATTTTTGGTACACTTAATAAGTCACCAATAGGGAAACATATTATTTTCTCGGAAAATATGTAAGCGTCTAGACTGGAATAATAATCACCAACGAGTCGTAAATAAAAACACTATTTTTACTAAACAAAGGCGTACTTAACGGGATTTGTTAAGTCGGATATAAGACGGGTAGTTTTAACACGTTAGTACCCTTGTGTGATTAGGGTACGGATAGACAAGAACTAGCACAAGTTTGTTTGCTAGGATTTCATCGAACACAAGGTGAGTTCACGGCCCCCTTTTAACTTTTTAATGTTTTGTAAACATCGGGGGGAGAAACATACTTACTTGTTATGTTTGAAAACATGAATTACATTTGCTTACAAGTTTGACATCATGAACATTCAGGTCTAACTCCTTGTGAGTTTCACTAATTCCCCTTTTTCTAAGTTTTTGAAATGATTTGGGGTGGAAACATACTTGTAAAAGACTTTTGTGTGTAAATGAATTGAACTAATGATCTGACCGTATGTGTGTATTGAGGGAAAAGTAAAGCGCTTAAAGTCCTCTGAATAAGTTGGTAACCATTAGCTATTTTAGCCCGGGATTATATGGATAGTACTATTGGGGGTGACGCCTCCGGTCATGGTTAGTCGCGCTAACCAGGGGTCAAAAGGGCCGAATGACCGCATATTGTCTTACTCGCAAAAAGGCGAGGGGGAGGCACAAAAGGTCGGGGTTTGGTTACGGTCTCGTACATTACATACTATTTTGTATTCCTTGCAAGCTTACAAATGGGGTTAATAGATCGGATTAGTATTCAAATTCATTGGTAATACAAACAAAAGGGTTCTGATCAGGTTAAAGTGATCAGGTTTTAAGCAAAAGAGTTCTGATCAGGTTAAAGTGATCAGGTTTTAAGCAAAAGAGTTCTGATCAGGTTAAAGTGATCAGGTTTTAAACAAAAGAGTTCTGATCAGGTTAAAGTGATCAGGTTTTAAGCAAAAGAGTTCTGATCAGGTTAAAGTGATCATGTTTTAAACAAAAGAGTTCTGATCAGGTTAAAGTGATCAGGTTTTAAACAAAAGAGTTCTGATCAGGTTAAAGTGATCAGGTTTTGAACAAAAGAGTTCTGATCAGGTTAAAGTGATCAGGTTTAAAACAAAAGAGTTCTGATCAGGTTAAAGTGATCAGGTTTTAAGCAAAAGAATTCTGATCAGGTTAAAGTGATCAGGTTTTAACCAAAAGAGTTCTGATCAGGTTAAAGTGATCAGGTTTTAAGCAAAAGAGTTCTGATCAGGTTAAAGTGATCAGGTTTTAAGCAAAAGAGTTCTGATCAGGTTAAAGTGATCAGGTTTTAAACAAAAGAGTTCTGATCAGGTTAAAGTGATCAGGTTTTAAACAAAAGAGTTTTTGATCAGAAAATGATCATGTTTAAACATTGGATTCATGACGGTTAAGTCATGGTAATGTTTTCAAAGGAAAAACTACATATTTTATGACGGTAAGGTCATGGACATGTTTTCAAATGAAAACTACTCATTATTATGACTGTTAAGTCATGTATAGTTTTTCGGGGAAAACTACTTAGTTTTATGACGGTAAAGTCATGTACATGTTTTCGGGAAGAACTATAAGCACTGATATAACTAACTCTGTGAACTCACCAACCTTTGTGTTGACACTTTCAAGTATGTTTCTCAGGTAACCTCTAGCCATGGCGCGGTTGGAATAGGCTAGCCATGTTGGATCGATTCCTAGTAGCTGGAAGGACGTAGAATATCAAGTCTCAAGTCTATCGTTGATCTAGAAGAACTTAGATCATAGTATTACTTAGTTTTAGTAATTGTATTTGTAATCAAGTCTTAGAGATCACAATTACCGCTTCCGATATCGTGTAATGAACCAATCGTTGCAACCTGTATTTATTTATTAAGTAAATAAATTTGGGGGTGTGACATAAGGAGACCAAATTTGTATGGGGTTCCGAGCAAGAATCTGCCTTTCAACTCTTGAAAGAAAAGTTGACTAAGGCGCCTATCTTATCCTTGCCGGACGGGACCGAAGATTTTGTGGTATATTCGGATGCCTCGTATTCGGGGTTAGGGTGTGTATTGATGCAAAGGGGGAAAGTGATTGCCTATGCATCTAGTCAATTGAAGACTCATGAGGTTAATTACCCTACCCATGATTTAGAGCTTGCGGTCGTGGTTTTCGCGCTCAAGATTTGGAGGTATTATTTGTATGGGGCTAAGTGTACGATTTACACGGATCACAAAAGTCTCAAGTACTTCTTTGACCAAAAGGACCTTAACATGAGGCAAAGGCGGTGGCTTGAATTGGTTAAAGATTATGATTGTGAGATACTTTACCATCCGGGTAAAGAAAATGTGGTGGCGGATGCGCTTAGTCGGAAGAAGATCCATGCACCTATCAAGGTGAAGTCATTTAAGATGACAATTTCATCATCTCTTATTGATGAAATCCGGGAGGCTCAAGTGTTAGCACTTGGTGGTGATTTGAAAAAGGAGCAGATGGTTGCTTATGTTGATAAGCTTGGGGAAAATAGCTCGGGGCTAAAGACATGCTTTGATAGAATTTGGATTCCTAGATTGTTAAGTGTTTTGACAACTATCTTAGATGAGGCGCATAAATCCAAATATTCTATCCATCCGGGGGCCACAAAGATGTTTTATGACTTGAGGTATCATTTTTAGTGGCCGGGTATGAGGTGTGATATAGTTAAGTATGTGGAGAGGTGTCTCACATGCTTAAGGGTAAAAGCGGAGCATCAAAAGCCGTATGGAAAGCTTCAACCGCTTGAAATACCGCTGTGGAAATGGGAGAACATAACCATGGATTTGATCACTAAACTACCAAAGACTCGAAAAGGTTTGATGCAATATGGGTAGTAGTGGATCGGTTGACAAATAGTACACATTTCCTTCCCATAAAGGAAACGTATTCATCGGATAGATTGGCGGAAATGTATGTGAAGGAAATTGTGTCACGACATGGTGTGCCGGTGTCGCTTATATCAGACCGAGATACGAGATTTACTTCTCATTTTTTGAAGAAGTTCCATGAGGATATGGGTACTAGATTAAATCTAAGCACCGCTTATTATCCTCAAACGGATGGTCAAAGTGAGCGGACGATTCAAACGCTCGAGCATATGTTGTGAGCGTGTGCTTTGGATTTTGGTGGTAGTTGGGATGACCATTTACCGTTGGAGGAATTTTCATACAACAATAGCTACCATTCTAGTATTGGTATGCCGCCTTTTGAGGCATTGTATGGGAGGAAATGTAGAACACCCGTGTGTTGTGGTGAAATTGGTCAACGGGAGCTTGGTAGCAAAGAGGTGGTTAATGAAACTATTAGTAGTATTGACCAAATTAGAGCACTCTTGAAGGCGGCTCAAGATCGCCAAAAGTCCAGTGCGGATAATAGGAAGCGGGCGATTGAGTTTCAAATGGGAGACTTTGTGCTTTTGAAAGTCTCTCCTTGGAAAGGGGTGATACGGTTTAGGAAACGAGGGAAGTTAAGTCCACATTTCATCGGACCGTTTAAGGTGATAGCAAGGGTGGGAGCGGTGGTGTACCGTTTGGAGCTACCGGAGGGACTAATTAGACTTCATAACACATTTCATGTGTCTCATTTGCGAAAATGTTTGGCGGATGAATCTACTTTTGTCCCATTAGATGATATTGAATTGGATGAAAAATTAAATTATATTGAGGAACCGGTGGCAATCTTGGATAGAAAAGTGCAGAAATTACGGAATAAAGAGATTAGCCAAGTTTTGGTGAGGTGGAAACATAAGAAGGGGGCGGAAATGACTTGGGAAATCGAGGAAGAAATGCTCAAATATTATCCGAACCTTTTTTATGTGAAGTCGGGTTTCGGGGACAAAACCCAAATAAGGGGAGGTGATTTGTAACGAACCAAAAATCCGGGTTTCGTTTTCAAATAAATAAATATTTAATAAATATTATGGTGAAAATAATATTTATGAAATAAGTTAAAACAAGTGGGTTTCAAGTTAGTAATGGGGTTATACTAGTTTTTAACTAGTTTTGGAATGAAGTGGGTGAAATGAAAGTTGAGGGGCTAAACTTGTAAATATGAAAAATCTGTCATATTTGACTTAGTGAAGTCAAAATTGACATTTGTGTTGTTGAAAGGGTCGTTCATTCCAAGAGGTGAAAAAGGGAGAAATCGAATTTGAAGCAAAACGTGCATTTGGAGCTTGATTTGTGGGGGGTTTTTGGCTTACACATTACTCTCCTAATATCAAGTAAGTGATTTACTTCCCGTGATTTCACTTTGAATGTGATATTTGGTGGGTTTTGGAGAAATCTGAAAATTGAGTATGCATGTGGTAAATTAGTGTTAGATTGTAGATAATCTAGCTAAACTAAAGGTAAAGAGAGGTTATTAACATCCTAGAACCTTTGATTTTGATTTTGAAAAGTTAGGGTTCATATGGTGAAAATTGGGGGTGTTTGGATCATGATGCTAGAATGATGAATTATTGAAGATTAAGTGTTTAGGTTGTAATAGACACTTGAACAAACACTAAATTGACCTAATAAAAGTTATCGAATGAGAAATTAGTGTCAAGGTATTGGAAAGAAAACTCAAGTAGGTGAGTTTGTATTGAAAGAGGGTGTTTAGTTATGGGAATAACCCAAGCGGGTCAGTGTGGGTTGGAAATGGAAATTGAGTTGTGGACTCAATTGTAATGTGATTATGTATGTATGTTATATTACTAAACTAGGTGTATATGTTTAGGTAATCAAATTGTGAATCGAGAAGCCGGTGCGGGATCTTCTAACCCAAAAGGTAAGTGCCTTGCACTTACTTAGTATTGATGATAAATGGGTGAAATGTGTGATATGTATGCTTACTATGTGTGGAATTGAATATGTATGATGATGGCATGAACTAGTATGTGATAAGTATGAATGTAGTTATAGTAATAAAACTATAATGGATAAGTGTAATTGAATGTATGTGGTTATAGTGGTAATACTATAACGGTTATGTAAATGAATGTAGTTATAGTTGAATTACTATAATGGAATTGTGAATCGGTAAGCAGTTGTGTCTGCGTCTCAAGCATCTCTTTGATCGAAGTCGTGTCGACACTGCTTCCTGTGCTAGGTCCTGTTTCTCCTCCTCTATTCTGCTGATACTGCTGACGACCATTAAACCCGGGTGGGTTGTTTCTAGATCTCCATCCTGAGCCAAAAGAATTGTAGTTGTTGTACCCTCGGTTCTGGTGTTGGTTTCTAGCATAGCTCACCTGCTCCTGATTATTCACTGGGCAATCACGGGTTTCGTGGCCTCCCCTACACACGTGACACCCCTGAGCACTGAGCTTCAGCTCCTTAATCTCATTAGCCATAGAGGCGAGGGTAGCAACCACGCTAGAATCAGGAGTGACCTGATGCACACCTCTAGAGGATGAGGTGGGTGATCTAGCACTAGGAATGGAAGTCCCAGTAGATGGATACTGTTGTTCGTCTTGAGCGAAGCTCTCGAACATTTCCTCGCACTCAGCAGGCACGAGTCTATCCATGATATGGCCTCCCGCAGCTGTGTTAAACATTTGCTGCTTCTCGAAGGTAACACCATTATAGAACTTCTCCAATATCGCCCAGTCGGAAAGACCGTTCTGGGGACATCGGCTCAACAACGCGTTGAACCGCTCCCAAGCCATGTGATAGGGCTCTCCGGGGTCCATCCGGAAGGTGGATAATACTTTTTATAGAACTTGGCTTCGAGATCCTCCCAAGTAGCGATCGAGTTGTCTGGGAGATTGTCGAGCCAAGTGGAAGCACGCCCAGAGAGTGAGAAAGGGAAGAGACGCAAGTAGATAACGACCTTAGATACACCTGTGATATTGAAAACTAACTATAAAACCTAACCTAGACTCCTAAGTAATAAAAGAATACCCTCTAACTCAACCGAACTGACAGGAAAGTGGACCTATCGAGTGTAGCACAACTTAATGGTAAACTAAGTTATCGAACCCTAGAGACACTACAAATAACAAACTAGACTTTGACTCGAACTAAAGAATGATTTGGTTTGGGGGGGTTGACTACACTACTTATTAAACTAAGAATGCAATACTTAGAACGACTCTAGATATCAAGACAAGAACAAAGGTGAAATCAAGATGTGGGAAGAATACTACCTAGGTCGGAATCCTACTTGTAAAGCTCAACTTCTATCGGTTCTGGAACAATGATGGATCTGGGTTTCTAAATATAACAACTATAGATAACCTAGTGGATCCCTAATCACTCTCAGGGTGTCACCAACTAAGGAACCTAAAGATGCAATAACTCACCAGATGGGTAGATCACCTCTCGGGTATTTCCAACAATGATAATGTACCCTAAAGACAGATCACCTCTCAGTCTCACTGTCCACAATACACTCAAAGAATGTACGGGGTAATCTCAGGATAACAACTATGATTTGACTAACAACAATCACTAGACACCTAATACTAACACCCTCTCAGACTGTTAACACTCGGATTCCTAATGGTGAAGACTAGACAACTACTTCTCACCTCTCGGGTATTGAACAAGGACATACATTCAACTCTAATCAGCAATCAGTTACAATTCCTATGGCTACTACGTCTAGCAAACCACCATACTCATAAACCCTAAGATCTATGACCTAGATACGCTAATCAAACATGGAAGACGGCCACAATTAACGCATGGAGTAATAATCAATCACAAATCAAAGCTAAGCATGCTATATCATCACAATAATCATACTAAGATCCTATACATAAGCATAAACCCATTAATTAGAATCCAAAACCAATAAAAATCTAAACTTTACGAGTATTCATCATAGAACCTAGGCGGTATTAAACGTTTTAGTCTATAATCATGTTCAAACACATCAAAACAGAAGTATAAGACATCATCATGGTTTCAAACAAAGCAAACAAAGATAAAAATCAAATCTTGAAACCGAAAACATTAAATCTAACGAACCCGGAAGCAAAGTCTTCAACTTTCCTCTTCAATTGACCTCCTCTACTCCAAAACCGCCCCTTTTCTGGTCTAAAACGGCTGTAAATCGATTCTATTGATAATGGGAGAGTCATATACATTTAAACCTTGATTTTAGGTTAAATTCCCATAACTAGGGTCCCTCGCGTACCGTCGGGCCGAGCAAACCTGATTTTTGAACTCCTCTCGTCGAGCTACCCCAAATCGATATAAAATGGCCTCGTAACTCATTTTCTAGCCCGAGATATAGCCCTTTTAAGATTTGACTTTTTCCCGACTTTTTCTGTTTCTCATCCCGGGTTCTCGTGCTCATTTCTTTCCCGCTTCTTGTTCGTTTAAGCTCAAAAGTGACTCTATTACCTACAAAACAATGTATGAATCAATACTGACTCAATACGACTCTAAAACTATACAAAACGACACGAAACAGGGCAGAAATACATGTGTGCTTTGCAACACATCAAACATCCCCACACTTCACCTTTTTTCATTCTCGAAAAAGTCTGCAATGGAATCATAGCTGAAATCTAACTTTATAAACATCAATTACCAATTAGCACAAATATACTCTCGCGTTAAAAAGCAATAATCAATATTTATGTCCGATTAAACCCAAGCACCAACTATTTAGCCCCCGTGATATGTTCTAATTCTTTTTTATACAACACTCAATCAACATATGTGACTCACACTTAGAACACTACAACTTTACCTAATCCCGTCTCAAGGTCATGTCACTATCCCAGAAGAAAGCACATAGGATGCAGTCTATCAATTAAGCACATAAGAATCAACCCATAGCCGTATCCAAAGAGTCACTATCCCCATGGGAAACACATAGGTCAATATTATTTATCTAAACACTGATCACTCAAGTCCCAACCCATGGGTGTATCCACAGAGTCACTATCCCCATGGGAAACACGTAGGTCAAGATTCAAGCTTTCAGTTGGTTAATTATACTCATTATTAGATGGAATTATGGATGCGGGCGCCACCAAACTCGGATTTATTCTCATAAAAAGAGAATGGTGTGTCAAGAAAGTTTTCAAAAACCTCTAAATTTTAGCTTAACATTGTACCTATCACCCTATGTTGACAGTTTCAGTATTACCATTACCCTAAGATGAGTACCCGCAAGATATCATGATTTTATTACGTGATTAATCCTAAGTAACACTCACGGACTGTTTAAGCTATTCAAGTCGGCTGGGTCTACCAAAACATCATTAATTAGACGCGTTTTCTATTATTTATTCATTTAAACTCAACAAGTAGATCCAGTAGTACTATCATTTTCCATTTATTATGCAAAACTTTTGATTTCAAAGGACATTTTTTTCAAAATGTTTTTAGTCACTGTGGTTTTAATTTGATCTAAATTAACTCCATACATCTAACACCGTTAAATGTTTCTGTTAAGTTTTATGTGAAAAGACAAAAATGCCAGTAAAACCCACAACCAATACCTTTCTTCTTCATAAAACCCTAAAATCCACCCCCACCTCCACCTCCACCTCCACCTACCGCCATGGCCATCGTCGTTTTGGTGGGTCCATCAGTTGCAGTCGTGGCACCTAAATCGTCTTTAATGAATCTTTCAAAGTCAAATCTCCAAATGAACACAACATCCACCAACCCTATTTCATGGGTAGATCTAACCCGAAAAGACAAGAGATAAAAAAGGAAACTCACCGAGGGGCTCTTGCGTCTCGCCGGAACCCTAGCGCCACCCCTGCTTGTCTAAGGGATTTGTCGGATTATCTGCCAGAAAAAAGATTTGTCTGAACAATCGCTAGAAGGCCTTATTAGACGCCACCCCTGCTCGTCGAAACAATCGCTAGAAGGCCAGGGCCGTCGTCACACTCCGCCTGTGAGTTCATCGAAAAAACGGGATAGCCTGAGGGTGCTCGTCAGAACCACCTTCTCTACCGTCTGTCGCTGCTGCTGGTGGTGGTGGATAAGGGGTGGTGGTTTAAGGGCTGCTGGTGGAAAAGGGGGTGGTGGTAGAAAAGGGGTTGAGGGGAGAGAGAGAAATATATATGTTCTTTAATTTAATATAAACATTTATTTTAGTAGGGGTATTTTTGTATTTTATAAAAAGTTAACAGAAAATTTTAACGGTGTTAACCATTTGTCTTATTGGCTTTAATTAAGACAAAAGTAAAACCACAGTGAGTAAAAAAGAAAAATTAAAATTAATAGACTAAAATAGGAAATTGACACAACTTAGGGACTAAAATGAGAGTTTACTCTTTAAATTATGTCGATATGCATTCAATCTCATTGTTTTGAGTCGTGGATTAAAAACTCAACAAAATTCAAAGTTGATGTTAAAACTGAGAATATTCGGACCTTGTGGCTAAATTCTAATTTTTGGCATTTGAAGAATTTAAATTGCCAAGTTGACAAACCTAAATCTCTGGTTAAAGGAGGAAACGACAAACCCTATTTCCAGCTGGAGAGAGGTGGGTGTGAAGACACACAAACAGATCACTCGAATATTTTTATAAAAAGTAATACATTTATCACAAACAAATAAAGTTTTATAAATAACTAAACTTTTTATAAAACAAGATTTGTTAAAACTAAGGAATACAATATCTAAAATTATACAAAAAATATTTCAAGAAAACAACATACATAATACAATACCTAAAATTATACAAAAATCTTAAAAGAAATTAACATACATGATACAATATTTAAAATTCACCAAAAATTATGCATGGTTGAAACCATCATGCCTATTTTGGCTCATGAGGACCGGGTCTTGGGGACATTGATCCGGGTCATGCAATTTTCAGCATAACAAAATCAGAAGAATAGCCAGAGTTATTGAGTTCTTCAAAAACAGTTTACACTTGCAAACAATTTCATAATAAAAGAACAGGAAATCACATTAAAATTCATAATTTGTTGTGTTTTTTAGGTCAAGGATGTCACCGGGAAATCATCCCATCAACCCTCCACCTCGGGCCGCCATCAATGGCCATTAGATGCCGCCATCGACTTCTTAGACTTCCTGTTCGCGTAAATCTTGGAATACAAAGCTTTGGTTCTAATAACCAACCACACATCCAAAACAAACCCAACCACACACACAATGGCCATTACTATAAACACAAGGCGGTAACAATGTGCACCAACGCAGGTGTTGCCGCCACCAGCCGTGGCGGTAGCCTCCGCGTCATACAATAATCCGGCAAGTAGACCGGAAAAGAGGAAGGACCCAAGTGGGATGTTGAGGATGATGATATTGTACATGAGCCCATAGTATTTAAGCCCAAACATTTCAGAGGCGGTTGGGACCGTGATGGAGAGACGGACCCCGTAACATATTCCGACCACTATCGAGCCGATGTAGAGTGAGCCCGGCATGGCTATGGCCATCAGAACATAGCCCACTGCCATCAGAATTTGAGATGCTGCATTCCATACAGGTCTTGGTGTTCCAGCCTTCCTGTAATTAAGAAAAAAAATATTTAAGCATAAAAATTAATATTTATTTTTAAAACTCGTCTAAGCTCGAAGTTCGGCCCGATTATAACTAAAGTGTCAAGCTCAAGCTCGACTTGTTTTTTTATTTATTAATTTTCTAATTATTAATTTTTATACATGTTTATAATTATAATTTTATATATTTAACGTAATATTATTCAGTTATTATTATCATAATTAAATATGTATATATATAATATTTATAATGTAATTCTAGATTTATTAATTTTATTAAATAAAAATTATTATATTTATATAAATAATAGACTCGTTTAGGAAGACAAGTATAGTTAAGTCGGTATAAGACGCCTGAAGCTCAAGCACGATTCGAGCTTTTAGCGCATGAAACAAAATTATAGTTTTAAAATGACATACTGTAATAGTTTTAAAAAATTATATATATATATAAATTTAAAAATTTTGGGCCCTCCGGGAGAGCGGGCCCTGGGCGGTCGCCCTCCTCGCCCATGAACATCTTCGGCCCTGCTTTTTTTACTATTTTAGCTCGGGTTTTTCACTCTTCATTTTACATGTTACATGCTTATTTTTTTTAATTTTGACTTTTAGATGGTCTAAACGAAGCGAAACAAAACCGTAGCATATCCCATGTTATGTGATATGTACGGCTGAATTTGACCAAGGACAAGTCATGAAATTCGTTTTTTTGGATGTACCCCACCCCCACCCCCACCCCTACATCGACAATGCTACCTACCTCCACGACACGAGTGACAAAAGTAGGAAAGAGGGTGGAAGTTGCAATTGTCTATTATTTAATTAATGGGCCCCACAAATATGTTACATAAAAAATTAAAAAAGCCGTTAAATTCCGGCAACTAATAAGATGTGTAGATGACAAAAGAAACATTGTTAACTTTGCTGGTAGGAGGGCAACACCTAGGATTTTCTTATAGGAATGAAATAAGAGTTCTTTACTTTTATAAAAAAAACTAAAAAAAAGAACTTTTAAACTGTTCTAATCTTTTTATTTTATTTTAAAATATGGTACAACGGCTCTCTTTAAACTCACCTTATTTCTTTTATTTAAAATATAAACTAGCTTTTCTATAATAATTTTGTTGGATTTAATATAAATCTAAATATATACAGTTTTGTTGAATTTTTCTTTATATATTTCAAAAATCTTTTATTAAAAACTAAGTTGTATTCAAATAAAGTATTTTTTTAGATATTTCAAGACCAAAATATACTTTATACTAGATACAATTCAATTTTAGATTTTACTAAATATTAAAAATTTTCAAAAAGAAACTAAGTTGTATCATAGATAAATTATACCGGATACAATTCAGTTTTTTTTTGATAAAATTTATATCAAAATATAGAAGAAAAAATTAATTAAGAATGTATATTTAGATTTTACTAAATATTAAAATACATCAAAGAAAAACTAAGTTGTATCTTAGACAAATATTAAAAAATAAAAGAGAATATTGAAATGAGGTGAGGTGAGGTGAAAAAGAGAGAACCCACGCTTCTCATATCTCAACCTTGATTACCACATTTTTAAAATACAAAAAAGTAAGCAAATAGTTTAAAAAAATAATATTATACATCTAAAAATAGAAGAAATAGTCAAAAGAGATGCATAAGTCAAAACACCTTCTAAGAAAAGAAATACACCCCACTTGAGAGTTGAGACCTTAAGGCTTGAACCTAGATCATCATTATTACCTTTGAAATCTATAGTTTCCTTAATGCCAAAGTAAAGGTTAGATATGGTTTCCACAAGACCAATTGGTTTTTAGGCCCCCACCTTGAAAACCCTTCCCTAAGTAATGGAAAATAGTAGGAAACTTCCTTCCTTGACCATTGTTTGCTTCTTTGTTTTCTAGTTCTTTTCTTAATATCTTCAAAACAAACAAAAATACTAAAATTCTCCCTCTCACACGATACGTTATTGGATGTTTTCAGCTAACACGCCTCTCTCCTCCACATCAGCCATATCTCCTCCAAGTCTCCTCCACATGAGCTCAAAACACACCGCAAAAATATGCATTAAGGATGCCCTAAAAGACCAAAACTAATAAAACCCTATTATCTTAATCGGATATTAGCAATTTTTGTTTACTTATAACCCTCTTTTCGAAATCACTTATTCTTCCAAAAACAAAAACCAAACCCGAACAAACCCCTTTATCTAAACGTCCTCGTTAGTTCAACCAGAAACTGACTCGAATCTGTTTGGACATAAACCCAAACCTAAACCTAAACTTAAACTTGTGAATTTCATTTCAGGTTCGTGTCACGTCAAAAATTCACAGCTCTGTATATATAGAAATCATTAAATTTCTACTATCTTCTAAAAGAATTCGTATAACCACAATTTCAACACCTCTGATGACTCGATTTTATCCTTTAGAAACATCAAGGTTTGAGGACGTCTTAGGTTTAAGTCCACTCCCACATAAATAAAGAAATTTATCTTTTAAAAAGAAAAATAATGTCGAAAGCAAATCTTTATGCTAACCAATCATATAGGTGAGATTTAGACAGTGGCAGTCGATGCCTCTTAAAGGTGGTCTGGACCAGACCATTTGAAGAGTAGTGGCCGTCCATACACGAAGTGAACCCCATTTGCATATAAGAAATATCTACTGAACCCACTTGCATGCACCATAGAATATATTTAATATAGTAAAATATATATGACTTTTTACAAACTAACTTTTTTGATATAGTATTATATTAAAACCGGTGTTCCTTAGGCCGCCGGTAGTCGTAAAATAATAATTAAAAAAAACGAATTTTGCAGTTAATCTTTGAAAGAACCTAACCCGGATAGAGGACAAGTTCTCTATTCCAAATACTTGAATATTTATGAATAAAATTTTAATAAACCAAAATATTCGTTTATTGAAATAACGTAATTAACAAAACTGTGTTTTGCGTCTTTCAAGTTGGTAAAGCTGAGTTCGAAACATTTATTATTTACTAGGTTAGAATCCCGTGTATTATACGGGTTAAATAAATATAACGTTAAATACGTAGTAATAAAAAGTTGATGTTTTTAAAACTCGTATACACGGGTTGAATAAACCCGTGTATTACGAGAGTTGAATAAAATATAATGTAAATGTGAATATGTAAATATATGATTAAAAGTTTTTTATTTGGATCCTAGATGGCTATAAAATTGTTTTCAGTTTGTAGAATTCATAAAAATATAATTGAACAAATTAATTGATGATAAACATAATTTTAAATTAAAAAATGTGTAGATAAAATTGAAACAAATAATTAATTTAGTTGCCAAAAATAATGAACTTGATTATTAATAGGAGAGAGAAGCGAGAAAATGAGAATGAGAAGGCCTAGAATTGTAACAAGTGTCCTCATATTTTATTTGTTTATTATGTAGTATAGATTAATTAATTAATATATATATAGAGAGAGAGAGATATAATACAACATACTAGTTACTTATTTTTATTATAATTATATAAAATAATCTTACTATTCTAATAAACGAAAATCTTTTCAGGACACGTGTTACTCTCTGGTTACTCCTCACCTTTATTTTTTCGCATCTCTCTCCTATTAAATATTAGATTTTTTATTTCTATCTTTTATTAAATAATAATCTTTATATTAATAAATTTAATTACGGATAGTTATTATTTAATTATAAATAGTTATTATAGCATCAATCAAATGAACTTAATATGAACTAACATTTATCAATTAAATAAAAAAATTAATACTCAGTTGAAAAAAAAAATGTTTTAAAACTGTCACGACAAATTACATTTTTTAAAAACATATTTTGAAAAATGTATTTGCTAACAAATTAGATTATATTTTATTCAACCGATGTAATATACTGGTTTATTCAACCCGTGTATTACATGGGTTTTTAAAAATATAAAATTTTTATTACTAAATATATAACATTTTATTTATTTAACACGTGTAATACACGGTATTTTAACCTAGTATTTATTATTTAAAGTCGTTTAGACTAATGAATCTAACCAATCTAGGGTTCGTGCTAGTAAACTTGACCTGGTTCTTGTTTTTAGCGAGTTATCCCATTTAACACGACTCGTTTACCCCATTTTTAGAGGTGTACAAAACCGATTTTTTTAATCAAACCGGTTTCAGTTTCAGTTAACAAAAGTCAAAACCAGTTCAGGTTTAAAAACCATGGAAAAGGATCAGTTTAGTTCGGTTTTAACAGGTTCCAAATCGGTTTGAAAGGAGAAGTTCTCAAACCAACGGTTCGATTTGAGAATCGGTTTACAAACCGGTTTTTTTCCGCCTCTTCGTATGTTTGTTATTATATAATTGATGGTGGGCTAACGGGGACCATCTAAAGGAACCAAAAGGCAGAAACTATAGGAATCAAAACCAAACCAATAAAAAACCGGTTCTATTTTGATTTTTTAGAGTTTTTGGCTTTTGAGAATGACTTATTAGCTTATTTACTTTTTAAAAAACTAATAAATAAATAAGCACTTTCCCACCACACTTTCAAACACAATCTAAATATTGATGTGTATGAGAAAAGGATTAAGAAACTTACTTCATGAAATACTCGGATATCGACCCGGACCCGAGCCGACCGAAAAAGCCCCAAATACTCGTCAAAGATATGAATATTGACACGTCAGCATAACCGACTGCCAATCCCATTTGAGCCATATTATTCTGAACCGCCATACCCGTACCAACCCCGCACAGAAACGATACGAACAAAATCCAGAAATCAATCGTCTTCAACGCCTCCATCACCGTGTGTTCTTCTCCGATCACCGGCGGCACCTTTTCCAGTATCTCTTCCGTTACCTTAACCGTTTCGGTGATTGTTGCTTCTTCTTGTTGTTGTATAAGTAACGGTTCTGTTACGGCCGTTGCGGTTGCTTCAACGTCTACGTTTTTCAGATCTGAACGGATTACGTTTTGAATCGCGAGGTACGCCGGAACTGTTACCGGAGAAGCTAGCATGATGAGTAATATGACGCAAAATATCCGTGATAGTGTAGTGCCGTGCTCTCCGGTGATGTCGAAAATCAGCAAGTAAACGGCGATAACGACGGCCAAGACGTTGAATATATTGAAGTAACGAGTTTCGGTTTTTTCTTCCTCAGCGGTAGACGATGGAGGAACTTCACGGAGGAATACGATGGCGAAGAGACAGACGAAGAACGGGGCGACGGTTAGCATGAGGAGAAAACGTGCCGGATCTTTGTTGAAGAGAGCCGTACAGATATCGGTGAAGATGGCGGAGCTTAATCCGAGGAAGCCTTTGAGGATTCCGGTCACCGGACCTCTGTTCTTCCGGAAATTGCGAATGCAGGTAACTAAAATTGCAGTGTTCATCCATGTGGTACTGTTTCCTCCCATACACAGAAATATACACATCTGCACGTACGAAAACGATACAAATTAAATCAGTGCACACCAACTTTTCCACAAAATGCATGAATACTGGACCAGACAGTAAACCTGCCGTTTCAACGGTCCAGAGGGCGGACCAGATTTAAAAACTTAATAACTTCCTAAATAATATAAAATTAAAACCATATACACACATATAAAATATTAAAATACGTATATTTACTTAATAACATACGAAAACTTAAATAAAAAATTTAAATTCTAAATTAATAAAAAAATAAGGTTTAAAAAAATAATTTAAAAAATGGTCTTTTCACGGTTCAAACAGGCGTAACTGGATTTTTTTTTACTGTTTCTCTGTCCGACCTGTTCTAAAAACATCTTTTATCACTATTGGACGGCATGTGCGTCTAGTGTTTGAGAAAATGCTAATAAAGTAAAAAAGAAAATACACGCCAAGTGTTCGATGAAATGCGTGAACCAAAGTGCTTTAAACTTTAAACGTTTATTACCTGCCAATAAGGAAGAGGTTGGATTCGCTGGCTAACGATGAGCCATTGGACTCCATAACCAATGATACCTTCGATTGAACCAATCATAAGTAAGACGGCAGGAGAGACACGGTCAGAGGCGAGTCCGGCGAGGATTCCAAACGCTTTTCCGATGTCTTTAGCCACAGAAAGGCTATTAAGTTCAAGCTGAGTGAGCCCCATTAGAGACTTAAGGGCGTCGGAATAGTTGGAGAAAGTGTAGTTAGTGCCGGCAATAGCTTGGACCCATACGGCGGTGATGAAGCCGATCCATTTTCCGGCAGCCGACGAAGGAGATATCCGGTAACCCATTTGGGGTTTTGTTTAGGGGAATTTTGAAAAAGGTATTTTGAATAGGAAAATGATTTTTTTGGGGATCTTGGATTGTACGACTTATTGTTGCAAAAGGGAAGGGTTTATATG
Source organism: Smallanthus sonchifolius (assembly GCA_023525975.1). NCBI lineage: Eukaryota > Viridiplantae > Streptophyta > Magnoliopsida > Asterales > Asteraceae > Smallanthus > Smallanthus sonchifolius. The sequence continues at coordinate 66,783,845 of CM042029.1, forward strand.
GTGCGATCTTGATATTTTTTTCGTATAAAATAAGCGTGTTTAACCATTGACGTCGACAATAGAAACACGATGTCCAGAAATTTAATGTCGACTTCAAAAGTTCACAATGGATTTACAACTGTCCATGCATGAGGTACAAGTGGCTTTTTTATTAGGAAATGAAAAGAGGAAAAAAAAATAACTACCAAAAAGAAACCCAAAATCTATTCATAAATAGATGATGAAAATAATTATATTTATTCTTAAACATTTTTTTTTATTTTTCTTTGAACACATGTCATTGTCCATCTTTCTCATCTTTATCCCATTGTTTAATAAAGGGAAACTTCAGATAATAGTATTCAAGTTTCTCAATCTGTTCTATTTAAGTCACTCAAACTTTTTTTTTCTCGTTTTAGTCACTCAAGTTTCTCGTCTATTCCATTTTAGTCACTCAAACTTTTTGTATCATTTTAGTCACTCAAGTTTCACATGTTGTTCTAATACTACACAATTACGAGGTTAACATGTTACTTTTTTTTGGATTTTGTTTTATGAATATGATGAAAATGTTGGTTTACTCTTTTTGGATTTTATTTTCACCATATGCATAGAATAAAATAAAAAAAAGTAACTTGTAACATGGTAATTTCACAAAATTGAAACAACATGTGAAACTTGAGTGATTAAAATGAGACAAAAAAAGTTTGAGTGATTAAAATGGAACAAATAAGAAAACTTGAGTTACTAGAATGAGACAAAAAAAGTTTAAGTGACTAAAATGAAACAAATGAGAAACTTAGTTACTATTATGTAAAGTTACCCCTTTAATAAAACATGTTGTCCATCTTTCTCATATTTATCCCATTGTTTAATTAAATTAATTGACAATAATGATAATAATAGTAATATTATTAATAATAGTAATATATTTAAGTAAAACAAAAAGTAATAAAAGGTATAAAAAAAGTTTATTGACATTTTCATTAATTTTAAAAAGTGCAAGGTAATACCATAATCAAAATAACTAAAATACCAACAATTTAATCATATCTTAACGTTGTGCTATTTCACGCTTGTTGCTAGCACGACTTGAAACATCAGTCCAATCAAATGATCTGACTATCAGATGGAGAGTAATTAAGAATGATATTGAGAAAGGATGATTTGAGTTATGTGTGAAAAAATATGAAGATTTGTGTTGGTTTTTATAGGGTTTGTTTTTTTTATTAAATAAAAAAGAATTATTATTATCTTTTCAAACGGCAATATTATCGCTAACAATAGATATATGACCGCGTGGGATTGCTTTCTCGTTGTATACAATCGGTGAGCACAGCCCAATTAGTTGTTTATGTAGTCCCGAAGAGGGGTAGGCAAGTGTTCTTGGTCCGTAGTACCCCGAGCCCCACCTTGCTCCCCTCCACCTACTTAATGGTCAGAAAAGAGGTTTAACTAAAACAAACGTCCCTACAGAGACATCATGTGTTATGTACCCTTGTAGCTAGAGGTGCACAAAACGGTTTTTAACCCGAACCGGTTTGGTCAACGGAAATTCAAAACCGGTTTGGCCCTAAACCGGTTCGGGTTAACCCGGTTTGGAGGCAAGGAAATCCCTAACCTATTAAACCGGTTAGGGTTGGGTTGAAACCGGTTTGTGTGTTAAACTGGTTTAAACCGGTTTTAATTAAAAAAATTGAATAAATTCAAATAAATTCGATATTTTTAATAAAAAATCAAAAAAAATATAACAAATATAAAACATAAAGTGCAACGTTTATTAATATTTGAAAAGTTCGGAAATTAAAAAACATAACAAGATAAAATTATAAAATTGTAAAACATTACAAATGACAATATATATTTTTATTTTTTGGAATATTGATTGATTAATCTTGTGCGTTGTCTTCGGAACTGGAGTTTCATAGCCTTGCATCTTCGGCTAGTTCTTCATCGGTGACTAGTTCAAATATTCCAAGATCAACATCTTTGTTGTGTATGATTTCTTCGGCTTGAATTTAGTCTTCGAGAGAAGTTTGGTCTTGTATCCTATCCATCGCATCCAAATGGTCCTCCGAGCAAATGCACATTTCCATCGCTAGGGGGGGTGAGTCTAGTCCTTCGTATCGATAAGACCCTGCCACTAAAAGAAAACGTAGATTCCGAAGCTACCGTGAAAGCTTGGACGGTTAGTACATCACAGGCCATGGCGGAAAGAATCGGAAACGAAGCTTCGTTTTTTTTCCACCAAGCCAAAATATCAAACTCCTCAAAAACGGTAGGAGGCATAAACGCTAAAAAGTTTGTGCCAATATACCTTTCGAGTTCGCTACTCGGAGTGGTACCTCAAGCCCGTTTACTAAATTCATTTAACATTTCGTTATATAAATTCAAATTAACATCTCTCGAGCTACCACTTGATGATGTACACATTGTATCATGTGGAGTCAGAGTTGTACCATATTTATGTAAATAAACATCAAATAAATCTTGTAAACATTTGTTAAAATATGTTTTTGTGCCTTGTGCAAAATGGATGTCTTCACTATCCAAATTGAAAGCGTAAGTAATTCTATCAATCAACGTTTCAACCCCGAAAACATTTATGGTAAGGGTTTAACGCGGCGGCGCAAGTTATAACGGGAGGTATTTCTTTAAAATATTTTACTAATTTTTCTTTCATCGGTTATATCATTTTTTGTAAAAAGAGTGCTTTTATTTTCAAGTTCATACAACTTGTTAGCCATTAAATATATTTGTTTTAGAGTTAATGGACTCGTGGGATAATAAACACCGGATAAAAAAGTGGTGGCGGTTTTGAAAACTTCAAGCAATTCGGTTACGTATTTTAAAATGTCCCAACTCGTAGACGGAAACTTTAGAATTTTACGACGAGGTTTTGAGCCAAGCATTTCATGAAATATTTCTAAATTTTCTCTTTGTCGTAAAGCACTATAAAACATATTATAAGTCGAATTTCATCTTGTCTCGACGTCCCAATTCAGATCTAAGCAAAGATTATTCGTTTCACGACAAAATCTAATATAATCATGGTATCTTTTTTTGTTACTAAAAATATCTTTAAGCATTAGTCGAAAAGCATATGTTAAGTTTGAAACCTCTTCAATTGCAAGCCCGGCTTGCACCGCCAAGTTAATGATGTGTGCGACACATCGACTATGGAAAAAAACGCCGTTGCAAACCGGTTTATATTTAATTTTTAGTTTTTGAACCGCATTTGTATTATTAGATGCATTATCAAAAGACATTGAAAAAAGTTTACTTTGTAATTTAAATTCGTTAATAACACCATCCAATATATAAAATAAATTTTCGCCGGTGTGTGGATATTCAAACAAGTCAAAAGCGATTGTACGCTTCATCATTTGCCACGTATTGTGATCAACCCAATGCGCGGTAACGCAAAGGTACGAATCGGGTATACCATGTGGAGGCGACCAAACATCGGTGGTTAAGTTTACACCGGTTTGCAAATTTTCAAAACCCAAAATTAATTCTTTTTTTCACATTTTTATACAATCTCGTCTAAGGGTGATGCGACTTACTTGATGATAACGTGGTTGGAGTATCTTTTGAATCATCCTGGTCAAGCGCGGATTGTCAAAGTGGTTGAACGGCAATCCTTCTTGAATCACTAACCTCACCATTCGATCTCGAACAATATTTGGATCAAAGTTCCAAATTCCTCCTTCGCTTGTCATCGAGGCTTGACCTTCACTTGGAATTCTCTTCAAGGACGGGAAAGATTTTTCCATATGCGTTTTCAAACTAGTGTTTGAATCTTTCCTCAAAAACGCACCACACATCTTGCACCGAGCACGTTCCTTCCCGTTTGACAACAAACATAAATCGTAATTGCACCAAATTGCCGGATTTCTCGTTGTTGGTCGAATTTCCACAATGCTAACTTCGTTGAAGAACCACCAATACTTGAAATGGTTATTTTCTTTGAGAGAGTTTAGAGAGCGTTTTTGAGCGGTTAAAGAGCGGTTTTAGAGATTAGAGAGTGTAAAGAGAGGTGTGATCAACCCTAAACAGCCCCACCTATTTACAGTGTTTTAAGGGTGCAAATGAGGCCAAAAAAACGGCCAAATTCGACTCTAACGGCTATAAATCCGTTGAGTAACGACTCTTTTTTTCAGCAAAAAAACCGGTTTGAACCGGTTTTCTGAACCGGTTCAAAGGAACTGGTCCCTAACCCGGTCGGCATCAGGAAAGGTCAAACCGGTTTGTAACCGCCGGTTTTCTTCGGGTTTGAACTGGTTTACGGTAAACCGGTTTTCGGGTTAATACTGGTTTGAAAATTCAAACCGGTTTTTTTGCCCATCTCTACTTGTAGCCCACCTCTTCTGCTTCTCTTTAATTAATTAGGAGTTAATTTTATTTATGGGTTAGTAATGTGTTGAGTCAAATAGTTACTGGAGTCATGAGGATCAGTTTCTTAATTCCTTCATTGTAAGGCTATTTAAGAGCCACTAGTTTTTTTTATTATGGGGGGAATGAAATGAATTAGTCTAAATTATCTCTCAAAATTTCTATCTAGTACTATACCTATTTTCTTTGGCCAACTATTAACCGTTAGGACAACATCATCATGGTGATAAGGTGGTTGATTCCCCAATCAAATTGTTATAGATTCAACTTTTACAGAGTGCAGATGTGGTGATTTTGGAAGTAAAGTAGGTATATAATGGAGAGTGTGTGTTTGCTTGGTCGACCTAGAAGTCGTAACCTTTTAAATTAAATGGAAATGCCAAATATTAATACTTGGTCGACCTAGAAGTCGGTATGCGTCTTTTTGGTATTACTCGATTAACGTACGCGTTAATCGTTTAGTGACGCATATTTTTTTGGGAACTATTGAAATCACGTGAGGGCTTGCGTTATGTTAAATTCCTTTATTATTTAACGATAACTAATAATATTGGATATCTAATAATAGCACATAACAGATAACATGATATTAATTGCTCACCGGTATTTTTCGCAGTCACGTGTTCAAAATCGTACAACTCACGCGTTAATCTCTAAATAATCGTTTGAAGTAAATATTCATAATGATTATTAATATTTAATATTAATAATCATATATCATGTTGTGTACCGGTTATTAAACATGAATGTGTTAATTTTCTTAACCGTACGTTGTGAGGCTCTGTAAATACTATGTATTAATATTAAGTTATCTCGAATCATCCCGTGATCCGTCAAGTAGTGTTACACATCAAGTTCGTGTATTAGACCTAGAACTGGGTTGTTAATGGGTCGAGCCCGTTCATGATGAATCAACTATAAATGATTATGTCACTAATTCAGGGTTGTCACAAAAACCCCGTGTGACGGGTTTCCTTCAAAACTTCATAAGCATAAAGAAAATTCAAATCTTGTGTCAAAGGGTACTCAAAATCAAGAATGTTCAATGCAGAAGAGATCGAATTCCAACTGCTTGTTTCATTGTTGGACAAAAGGGAAAAAAATGAAGACGGTAACCGTCAATGCTCGTGTGGCAATTTCTCTCGTGGTGCGACGGCGTAGGACTGGGTGTTCAGCTGTGTTTGTAGCGGTTTTAATCGGCAATGGTGTGGTGATGTGGACAATTTCCCACTTTTGAAGCCACCAATTGCAAGAAATTAACCATTTGTCTTCATCCCCACACTGCCGTGTTCAGTGGCGGATCTAGGAAAAAAATCCAGGGGTATCTAAAATTTCGTTCAGGGGTATCTGGATACATAAAACGGTAAAAAAAAAAAAATTCCCGCTGCGCGTCGAAAATTCCCACTACGCGTCGAAAGTTGAGGGGTACCGACAGGTACCCCTGCCCTCCACATACATCCGCCCCTGCCCGTGTTCATTGTTAACACAAAACCCTCCATCTGCTCTGATTTTGCAAGTGATTCGTGGTTGTTTAAAATGGGAATTATCCGTGCTCTTGAATGATTTATGAAAGGGCTTTAGGTTTTTAACTTTTTATTATTGAAAGGTATTTTTTTCATTTTAGAAAAAAGTTAACTCTTAAATTTAACGACGTTAGTCATCTACACTTAAACGGAGTAAAAATGAAAAAATGTCATGATTCAGACCGAAATTTTAAAACATAAGAAACTCAATTAGTTAAAATGTATAAACGTAAGACACTCAAATAGTAATTTACTCTATATTATAAAAAAAAATTATATAACTCAATATTTTTGTACATTTAATACACCACTAGCAAATTTTGACTAATTGATGGATACAAGGGATGTAGAAAACAAAAATAAGTATATTTTAAATTAGTTTAACGTACAAAATAAGCTATTTTAGTTTTCTATAACATATAGAATAATTTTTTTTTTACTTAAAATACTTCTAACTTACAACTTTAAAGTGAAAGAGATTAAGTTAAGTTTACGTGTGGCTGTAAAAGAGTCAGACACTCATGAAATTCTTGATCTGATAAACATGATAAAAGTTTAAATTAAAATGTGTTTAACCGAGTTTAAGGTTAAACTTAAGCTCATCTAATAAACGAGTTTGATTCCGAGCTTGACTATAATTATGAATTTAAATGAGATTATTATTTTATAATATAATAAATTTAAATTTACGTAATGAATACTACTACATATAAAATGATGCTAAAATAACTAAATAATATGTATTTTCATATATAAGATTATAATATTATGCATATATATACAAATAAAATAATTATATATTTCATAAATTATAAACAAGTCTAGCACAAGATGAATATTCGTGTGAAATCAATGAAAATTATTAAAAACTTTATTATTTTGCTTAAAAAACACGTTTATTATAAAAATTAGAGTAAACTGCCATTTTCGTCCCTGTGGTTTGGTCAAAATTGCCACTTTCATCCAATAGTTTGTTTTTTTGTATCTGGGTCCTCGTGGTTTTAAAATATTGCCATTTTCATCCTTGTGGTTTTAAAATATTGCCACTTTCATCCAGTCAGCTAACACCGTCCGTTTTTCTCAGTTAAATGAGGGGTATTTCAGTCCTTTTACTTATTTGTTTTATTTTTTCATCTTTTTTACTCTCACTTTTTAATCATCCCCAATTTAACCTCTAATTTAATCATCCACCTGCTGGCCTTCTTCCTCTTTTTCTGACCAGTTTCTGACGAGCACCACTGGAACACCTCCGTCGCTTGTTTCTATGATTAAAAAGTGAGAGTAAAAAAGATGAAGAAATAAAACAAATATGTAAAAGGACTGAAATACCCCTCATTTAATTGAGAAAAACGGTCGGTGTTAGCTGACTGGATGAAAGTGGCAATATTTTAAAACCACGAGGATGAAAATGGCAATATTTTAAAACCACGAGGACCCAGATACAAAAAAACAAACTATTGGATGAAAGTGGCAATTTTAACCAAACCACAGGGACGAAAATGACAGTTTACTCTAAAAATTAAAACCAAAAGTTTATACTATGTGAATTTATATAGTATTTTATGCGAAAATATATCTAGAAAGTCTTTTTATAGGAAAACATGCTTGACGTGATAATATGGTATTAAATAATAAAAAATAAACTAATAAATTGGAGAAATATTAATAAAATCATATTTTAAAATTGTAAAACTTATGGGATGTTTGATAGCCTCTAATGATTCTATTAATAGGTTACCTTTGAATCGGTCAGATGTATGGGGTGTTTGTTTCAGATTTTACCAGCCTATTAATGGTTCAGCACATAAACAATATTAAATAATTCAGAACTCTTAATGATTCAACTTTTAATAAATAAAACAAGCCCCTTAAGACCTTACTCTTAAAATGGATATTTTATAATTATTTTTACTGGTAAGTCACACCACTTGATTTCCAACATGGAAAGTATTTTCATTAGTTTAAGTCCTTTTTTTTTCATTTGTATTCGATTTAGCTATAAATATGATTCCGTTGGATCGATTATACTTACTCTTTAGATTAATCTTATTGTTAGTTTAGTGCAGTGGAAGTAATTGAACAAGACAATTAATCATAAGTTAGATCAAAATACTAAGAACATTTTTTTTCATAAATCGCAATTCAAAGAAGAATAGTCAATGGTTAATTACAATCTCCCTTAACTATATGCATATAGTTTATCATCCTTCTAATAATACTAAAGTGATAATTACATAGAATGCTATATTACAAAGATAATTACATAACAGAGATAACTATTGTCGTCATCCTTATTGGTTATATGTTTTGTAAAATTAGTACGTGTTTTGTTGGATATTTTATGATATTTACACAAATAAAAAAAATTGAAATATTCTCACTAATATTAAACCATTATGATTAATCATTCAATTTTTCTCTACATCGTGTTTTGTTGATTTTTTTAAATTTTATTCTAACATTATAATTAAAGAATATATAAAACTAGAGGAGATCCCGCACGTTGCGACGGAAATTAACACTTCTTAAATAAAGCAAAAACTTTTACGTAAACTTATCTAGAACGTAGAGGAGGTTCCGCATGTTGCGAGGGAAATTAACACTTCTTAAATAAAGCAAAAATCTTTACGTAAACTTATCTAGAACGTAAGAAAAAACTTTAATTAAAGGCAATAAAATTTCACAAGGGCGTGCCTATGGGATTTGAACCAGGTTCCCTAGTGAGGTATGAATCAAATCTACCACTACACCAAACAGTGGCGGACCCAGAAATTTTTTTCATGGGTGTCGAAAGTTTTCAATGTTTGGATTTTTATTAAAAGTGAATTTTGCCAGGTCGGGTCATTGAATTTTTTACTGGATTGAGTTGGGTCATCAAGCGTTTTTCATCTTATTGAGTTAGGTTGCCGAAATATTTTGAGTTGAGTTTTTTTTTGCCGGATTGAAATCCGTTCATTTAAGTGTTCATGTTCAATCATTTGTTCCGTTAAAGTTAAACGAATGAACACTAACAAGACTATCGTTTGTGTACGTTCGGTTCGTTTACAGGCCTAGGGTAGGGTTTTACAATGACGGCTAATTGTTTAGAAATGAACAAAAGGACTTAGAGTAAATGGTTATTGTGTTAAATGGTTAGTCAGCTAGTTAACTTAATTTTTTATAAGAAATGGTAGGTCCAATTAACTAAATAATTTATAATAGGTTTATATTTGTTCAATTAGTTTATAACAATATTAATAAGTTTATATTTGTAAAATTTTAAAGTTTTAAATTAATTTTTTGGGTGTCGTTATGGTAAAAAAAAATCGTGAGGGTCGGTATCAAAATTTTATGGGGTCGCTCAGTATTATATCGTATATATAATAAAAAAATAAAAAAATTCATGGATGTCGGGGCGACCCAACCCACAAGGGTACGCCAATGACACCAAAGCGTTCTTTTGGTTTCTATTCCCTACAATAATTTTTTAAACAAATGCTAAATCTAAGAATAGTAATTTTTAACACACAGACTAAGTCTAAGAATATTAAAGAAAAAAGAAAAAAATATATATACCCACTTGTAGAAGTTGAGTAGTTTCCACCGATGTTTTCAGAACCGGACCGGATGTCGAACCGGATTTAAGAACCGGACGACGTCATAAATATTATAAAAATATATCAATCCAAACAACCATTAATCCTTTTAAAAACCACCAACAAGTCAATTCCAATAACTTTAAACTAACAATTACCTATGAGATACGAAGCCAAGAGACTTAAAAAAGATTAAAAAAATACATAAAAAAATAGTCAAGCGGTTCGTCCGGTCCGACCACCCGGTTTCCGGTCCGACCGCCGGTTCGTCCGGTCCGACCTCCGATTCGCTGCGGGACCGGTTCAACATATGTAACCGGACCGGTCAGACCACCGGTTCCCAGTCCGACCGGCCGGTCCAGTCCGGGTTTCAAAACACTGGTTTCCACTCACAACACAACCCCAACTTCTCTTTTAATATATATTAATTAATACTCATAAAAATAAATAAACTATCATTGTAAACAATATCTCATAATAAAATTTACAAAAAGAAAAACAATTAATTTCTAATACCGTACGTTTTAAACAATGAAATTGTGGCACCAAATTTATAAAATAATTTAAACGTGGCACACCTTTACACCTTTTTTAAAATAGTGAAATATTGTGGGTTTCAAATCCGTGAAAATGTGAAATATCCTCTCCGTTGGTTTTGCCATTTTTTTTTAAGAAAACACTAGAAAATTAGCCCCGCGCTTCGTGGCGGCGACATTCACCTAAACGATTGAGGCGATTATATTAACATTACTATATAAAAAAAAACGTGGTTAAGTACACAGAGAAAACGTATAAAGTCAGGGTGACTCGGTTGTGGAGATCGAAACATAGATAAAAGACAGTTATATAATGGAACCGATATTTTTTAGTAGGTTTCGGTCTCATTTTTCACGGCACCAACATGTTACCGTTAGTCGATATAACTCGCGACACTTAAAAAATACCCTACATTGAATACGACTCCGTTTTTAACGAAATTTATACTTGGACGTCAAGAAAAAATTAATTAACGAACAAAATTTATTGAGGAAAAATCAAATTATATATACTACAGAGAGTAAACGTGAAACTTTAAAAACTTAAGAGGGTCAAAGTTTAAGTTTATAAAGTTAAAGATTAGTATTGTTAGGGGAAGCGGTCGGACACCTGTGTTTAAGTGTTAGAATATCATCAGTCTTTAGACTTATAGTTTAAAATAGAACATAATGTAAAAATAATAACTGTTATTATATTTTATAGTTTGGTTTTAGACTGCCCCATTTTTAATACTATTTAATTAAGAAAACTAATTTTTTTTTAAAAGTCGATTTGCAAGCATAGGGATAGATGTGGTAATCTGGTATTTCATTTCCAACTCTAGGACAGAAGAGTAATTTTATCCCTGTGATTTCTTTTTCTTCCTTTATCTCTGTCTCTTTTTTTTAAGGTAAATTTCTTTATTTCTATGAGAGTGAAACTTGAACCCATGACCTTTTTAATTCTTAGTGTTTTTAGAGGATTTTTCTCTATCAATAGGTCATCAATCCCATTGACATTTACCTCTCTCAATCCCTCCGTTTTCTCTATCTAAAGACGTATACTCATCTGCTTTACGCTTCACACCAACAAACCAAAGAAAGAGAGCCATATTAGCCAACATACCTCTAATCTCAAACCCCAATTCAAAATCTAATAGTTCGATTACACATGGGTCTAGGGTTGTAAATGAACCGAACGAAGCCTTTTTCGTGTTCGTTCGTTAAGCATTTAACTTGTTAATGAACGGTTCACGAACACCAACTGAACGAAATTTCATATTTGTGTTCGTTCATTAAGGAAATGGATTTGTTCACGAACGAAACCGAACGAAAGAAAGTTTGAGACTTTTGATGGCAACCCTAATGTCTTTCAAAATGAACATTTAATAAGATTATTTTAATATCAAGTTTTTTGTATTTGTATCGAACTTACTTCACTTAGTTAGTTTTAGGGTAAAAAATAAAATAAAAATTAAAGAATATAAAAAGGTTTAGATAAAATAAAAGAGAAATATACAAAAATCTTTAGTAAACAACATAAACAAACGACAAATGAACGAACACGAACATAAACGAACGAACGTTCACGAACACGTTACCGAACATTCATGAACACAATTGAACGAACGAGACATCTGTTCATGTTCGTTCATTTAGTTAACCGGACTGAATTTCTTGTTCATGTTCGTTCATTTATTAAACGAACGAATGTAAACGAACTTCCCGCCGAACGGTTCACGAACTGTTCACTGAACGTTCGTTTCGTTTACAGCCCTACATGGGTCTGTATGAATCATCCATCTCCGCCGCTTCCGGCAACAGTAACTCCTCGTCTCAGCAATCTGCTGCATCAATAGCGAGAGGTTCATCTTAATCTGAGACCACGTCCTCTTCTACCAATTTTCGGCCTGGCCCCGTCGGTGTTGCACCTCACGGCTCCCCTGCTGCCACTGCTGGCTTGCAACACCGTCGTCTTGCGTCCGGATCTTCCTCCGGTTACAGCAGTGGAACAGGTAGTATGACTGTTGTCCTCGTCATGACCAGTTGCATGTGTTCGGTAATCTCTACCGCCGATCATCCGTTGAAGCTTGAATCTGTTTAGATCTCGTCTCGTGTTTCACGCTTTTGTTATATAATCAGAGCCTTCATAATTTCGTTGAAGGATTACTACACCGTGCATCTGGATTTGAGCCCTAATATAGAGAAAGTTGAGGGGTGGTCGGTGGCGTAGGATTGGACACCGACCATGCAAATTGTGTTAGTTTAGAATGTCTATCCGGTCATCCGGGACTAATAGAAACAAAGACCAACGTTGTGTGTCTACTCCAATGGTACGTTATCATTGAGTTAAAGTTTAAGACTTTATAAGTTTTGAGTTGGAATTTTGATGTTTGAGTTTATAGGCTTTGAGTTGGAATTTTAGTGTTTGAGTTTTGTATTCAGTCTAGGCTTGATGAGTTGGCCTAGGTTTATTCTGATCCTAAATAGAAGGTTTAACTTTGACTTTCTGAAAAAAAAAGACATGGATTTAGGTAGGTGTTAGAATCACAACTTGTCTTCTACAAGACATTTGTCGGAAGAAACCATTTAAAAAGTCTTTTCCATTAAGTGAAAATTATAATTTCAATAAAGGGTTTGTGTTTTACTTTTTTCCATTTGCAGTAAGAAACCTTTAAAAATTATAATATTTAATAAAGGGTACATATGGCAGGGTACGAAGCACCTTGGGGCACAAGAAAAGCTAAAGCACAACTGTGCAATGGGATGCACAACCTCCTTTTGGCTTTTGCTGATTGTTAATCAATTTTGACTTCTTGGGGATGGGAGGGGGGAGGTCAAAGCTCATGTGTATCTTCCCATCTTACGTGAAAGCTTGACTTATTTATGATTTTGGCTCATTTTTGCTATTTTTCTCTTGAGATGTTTAACCTGCAATTATAAAATATAAGCTGTCGATGTGAATTGTCGATCTATGGACATGAGAGCCATAGGGGTAATTAAAGGACTGAATGGATATTGTCAATCTTCGTGCATTTAAGCCTTAGGGACAATATGAAAAAAATTGGCGAAAGGTATTGTATTGTGGGTCATCGTGAAGTTAAGACTTAGGGGCAGTATAAGACGAAACGAACGGTAATGCAGATTTAGATAATAATGTATGACTTAACGAATGATTAAACGAATTATTAAATGAATGATAAATTTCAAAAGAATGTTATGTTAAAGTATGTTTTGATGATGATTGAATGGTTGAATTGTTGAATATAGAATGTTCGACCGTCGATTAAGTTAATGTTACTATCGAGGTACGATCCAAATAGTTACTCACACTTTGGACAACAAGCAATTGATAATATTTAATTGTAAATATTATAATTCATGAAACACGGTTTTATTAAATGATAAATAAATATTTAGAGAAATATTTATCGATGAATTCGGTAGTTAATTATTTAGAGAAATAATTAAAATGGGAAAGGTTTTGAACGTTTATGAGTTAAACGTTGATTGGTAATATTTACTGATTATTTGTAGTTAGTAAAGCATATGGTTTAAAAGCTATTAACAGTTAATTACTAGAAACTAACAGCTAATTCTCAAGGGGTGCATTTAATAAATTAAAAGAATATAAATATATCCTTAATGCTAAACTTTAATCACCTTTTTGGCCTTTAATCACCTTTTTGGCCTCTATCAAGTTTGATTGGTTGGGAGGGAGGGAGGGCACCCCTCCCCCTTGCGCTTCCATCGCCGGTCAAGAACCACCGTCGCGCCGCTTGCGCCACCCGCCGTCGTGCCGCTTGCACTAGCCGCCACCCCTCCCCCTTGCGCTTCCACAGCCGGCCGAGAACCACCGTCGCGCCGCTTGCACCAGCCGCCGTCGTGCCGCTTGCACCAGCCGCCGTCGTGCCGCTTGCACCAGCCGCCCTCTCCCTTGCCATCATCCGTTGTGCGTCAAACCGTGAGACAATTTTTGTAGTTTGCTGGTTGTTGTGATTTGTCACTAGCGAGACGCTCATTGAACCAAAGTGTTTGATCTTTCGGTTTATCGTATAAGGTATAATCGTTTTACTTGCTATGGTTGGTTTATAATTTTCATTGTTTATCCGCGTGTAATTGGATCACTTGCGGGATCCCCGTTTAGAACCGTGAACTTGTACATATCGCTTATGTTCACTAAATCTGATTTATTTATCTAATATGATTAAATTAATATGTTTTAAAAGTTAAAACTCGTACAAGGATTCTCAGTATGAATGATTGAACGAATGACTAATGAATGATAAGCCACGTTTTCTTATAATTGATTTAAACCCTAATGAATAATGTTCGATGAAACCATTTTCCTAAGATGAATGAAAGACTTGAACTCACCAACGTTAGCTGATTTCTAGTATGCATGTCAGGTTAAACATAAAAGGATAAAGTGTGAGTGTATGCTTGGCTATCCCTGAAAAATTACTCGGTGATCAAGATTTGGCATCCATTTTGAATTGATATGAAAGTTTTATGTTGAACAATATTTTATTTAGCGGTTAACTTGAGACAGTGTAATGATGTTTATTTCCGTTGCTAGGTTTGCATTTTAAAGTTTAAGAACTGTTTGTGGATGAGTAAATCTAACAAGTGAGGTCTCCCGGGTTCGATACCTTACACCCGGTCTTGGATTGTTGCTTGGTGTTGAAGCAATAGCGTAAGCCTGAACTCCAAAGTCTGAGATCCGACTTCTTCTTGTTGAAGTAGGAACACCACGGTTTGAGTTGCTTGGAACCTTGAATGCATTAAGATTATAATAATAAATATCTTAACACCTTTTTTTATACAAATTTGATATTATATTGGTATTTTTTTATTTTGTTAAATGTTAAGATTATATGGATAAAAGTAATTAAAACATCAAAAAATACATGAAAATACAATCCATAAGGGTTGTACTTTTTACAATACATTAAATTACACGTCAAATGAAACCTTACAATGATGATTTACAAAGTTGGAAATACTTCATTGTATACAACATTTGACGTGTGATTTTTAACTTTTTCATGTTTAACGCCCATTAAATGCAACAAAGAATAGAGTTTATTTTCCTCAATGACTTAAAACACTCGTTCTTAAAAAAAGGTCACAAACGTTGCGAACATGACTGAAGTCAGTAGGGAGTCAAAGAAAATCAAATATAATCAAACTGGTCAATGATTTCTTTGAATACATTGTTTCTCAGTTATATTAGTTTTTGAAACTCTATCAGTTTTTTTTGTAAAAACTTTAACCTTGATTTTGTACCACATTTACAAATATTTAACTTGTAACTAAATTTACGTATCAAATTTAAATCATTATTTTTTTAATCTCGCCTATTATACGGAAAATCTTGCAAAATTTTAATATTTAATCTTTCATTTAAAATAAAATGAAAATATACAAATAAACTTTAAATTTCAACAATAGATCGTGTTTTAAATTCAATTTTTAAAATTCTAAACTTTAAAAATCGCACTTCTTAATATATCAACACAATATAAATTTAAAATTCCAAAATTAAATATGAAAAAAGTTAAAACTAATAAATAAGAATTGAACCAAAGATATTTTTTTGAAAAAAAAAACTTGTCATTTAACTAAAAATTAAAGTCTAAAACATAATACACTTTTAAAAATAAAATATTTATAAATTTCTTAATTTCAATTAAAAATAAATATTAAAATTTCATAATCAAAATAAAAAATTTATTTATAAATATCAAATTTAATTAAAAAACTGCTAATTAAATTTTAGTAAACTTTATTCTAACACATTTTTATTTAAAATACATAAGTAGCATTTTCAATTTTTTTATGTAAAATTAAAAAATCTTGCTTTTTAATAATAAAATTTTAAAAAACTCACTTTTTTAATAATGAAACTTTAAAAAGTCATTTTTTTAATCTCCTGCTTTTTTATTCTTGATTTTTTTTAAATATTCACTTTGGATGATATTTAAATTAAAATTGAGTCAATGATAATAATGGTGAATTTATTTGGTAAAATACTTAGTTATATATTTTTCCAAAAAAAATTAAGTTAAGTATAAAAAGATTGAATAGTGGATGTAATTGTGGTTTTTGGGTGAAAAAACTTGTGAGCTTGAATGTGGTGATAACATGTATTCATTTATTTAAGCTTTTATTATAATAGAGATTTATTATTGAGTAAACAATATTAATTTAAAGTATAAATAAAATTACCTTTAAAAAAATGGACCAAACACAATAACAATATTAATCAAACTATAAATTAAACATAAAAATATTAATTACTCAAGTTTTGAATGAGTATGAGATTTGAGTAAAAAACGAATTAGAATTAATTATCAATTCATAAATGGAAGAATCATAATAGTGAGTAATTATAGGATTTTAAATTCAAACATTTATAATAATACTTATTGAGTATTTAGATCAAATGGTTTTGGGGAAAAAGGGTGTTTAGATTGAAGGAGGTGATGTCAAGTGAGAAATAATTTAGTTTTTTTTATTAGAAAAAAGATTTCAAAAAGGTGAAAAGGAATGCCACGTTTAAGATATTTAGGGAAATGACACGGAATATTGTTATCTAGATATGTCGTAATTCTATACGTCTTGTATAGGACTATTTACGAGGCATATAACGTCTATACACATAACCAACCAAACAAACTAAAGTTACAAGTAAAACATCATTACCAACCAAAACACTATACACATAAAAAAATGCAACTCACTAAAATAACAAAAGACCACGATCAAGAACAACTACGCCTGACCCGCGCCGCCCTCATCTTGGACCGCGTCGTCCGGACCTGGCGTGATAGTGGTAGTGGTAGTGGTAGTGGTGGTGGCTCGACGCCTGCTAGGCATAACCTGTCGCTCTTTCTCTCAACCACCCACATCAGGATGTCCTCGGTCTTGTCGATCAGACGACCCTATCGCTGTGACTCGGTAGCAAGGCCTGTGCCGCCTTAGGCAGCCTCACAGGTCAACGAACGTGTCGAGGGTTTTGTGGCGGTTGCCATCAAGTGGGCGACTACGTTTGGCTCAATCGACACCCCTTGTAGCGGGTCTGGCATGCCCAACGCCGAAATCTACGTTAACGACTGCGGGACCCAAACCCGGCCTCGGTCGCTCCATATAAACCGAAGGCCGAGTCCTGGGAATAGACGCGTGATGTGCATGTCGTTTGCCGCACGTCGATCTAATCAGATAGGCTGGATGGGGGCGGACATGTGATGCACATGGTGGTGCCACAACGCCTGAACATGCATCACACTCGTGATGAAAGCCTAACCATACAACAGACCTCACTCCTGCCTGTGATAGGCAGGCACAAAGTACTAAGCCAAACACGTCGTGAGGGCGCACTGCCTGCCGGTCAGCAAGCAATAGAGAAAGAACAAGCCTCTCTCCATGCACCACTCATGGCTTTTGCGACGTGGTGCAATAGACGTCACAATAAGCCAATGCAAATATCGGTAGAGGGGGTCTCTAATCGTCGAGACCCTCCCCTTCGTCAAGACCCTACCCTTAGTCAACGGCAGTCCCCGGGTACATCGTCTTCCGACATAAATTCCGGCACCAAGTAAACGCGTCTGTAACTGTAAAAATCGATAATGAGGACTATCGTCCTCCTGCACCTATATATCAATCTCCACCTCGACGTCGAATCCGACATACCTGAAAAATATCAACGTCGATATACATGCCACAAACATAAACGATCTTAACTCGAGAAACATGCAAAAAATTATTTTATTAAAAAAAATAATAAAAATAAACGGGCTATACGCCACGTATAGCCCTATACCTGGCGTATAGCTTCGGGAGGGCCTTACCGAGTAACATGACTCGTCCGTAGCCCATAGCAATCGATACGAGACCCAACCGTATACCCAACATCATATTCATAAATGGAACTATACGCCACGTATAGCCCTATACGTGACGTATAGTTCGTCCCTTTTCAGAAAAATACAAAACTACTACCCAGTTTTACCCACATTCAACCGTTAATAACCAAAACAATGTAAATATTATTGACTGGGAGTCCAAAATACGTACCTATACGAGAAAAGAGGATGATTTATGATCCGAGTATCTTCTTATACGAGCGCTTGTGTGTGTGTGTTTAGGTAGGTTTGTTTGCGTTTTGGACAGTACGATGCCATAGATTTAGGGTGCACCAAAGAGCTATACGCCACATATAGCCCAATATGCGGCGTATATCTTTTTAAAATTCAAAATGTCCAAGTGTCCCCCCATTTTCTATCTGTAACGTATAACTATTTAAAATTCAAAACATCTGAAAATTCAAGTGTTCCCATTTCTTTACGCCACGTATAACCCAATACGTGGCGTATAAAACATTTTAAAAAATTTTATTTTATTTTTTTTGGTTTTGTTATTAAGTTTTTTTTAAATAATAAAAATGTATTTTAAACAAACCGTTATTAAGTTTTATACCTTTTTTTAATACAATCACAAACAAACTTTATCCAACATTAGTTATGTATTGTGGAACTATATGTACAACACTATCCATTATCTCCTTAAACCGTTCGATACGATCCTTGTATATATTTTCCCATTCTGCTTCAACATCATTTCGGTGCATAATCCAAAGAGCATTCGGTACAGGCATCGGATACTCTACGTCTAACTTGACGTGGATGAAACGATACGACTAGAATGTAACATTCAGACCAAACCATAAGGGGAAAAAGGTTTGATTGCCGGAGATGCTTAAAATTTGAACAATCACGCCACATCTTTGAGCAATCAAGAGTCCCGTGTAGGACATCGACATCCAATGACTATTGGGTGCGTTTTTCACCGTCTGTCAATCTATCTTGCGACGTAAGTCATCATACTCTTGAAAGGCGGTTATGTCGAAAACAGTATTCCACTATTCTTTGTGACCGTCCATCTCATGTAGAAGCTGCTGTCGAATAAAAAACCACTTGTTTTCATCGAACCCTAAGCCTACAACTACCGATCGAAAACCACAGTACCGTCGGGTATTATATCTTGTATATGTGAAATGTAGCGATGAAACAAAGATGGAATGAAATTTGTAAAACGATGAATATTGTTAACTCCTTCATCTCCCACCATGAATGGAAACCCATTATCATCGCGTGGATTTTTTTCTTTAAGAGTCGTTGAAGGACGGTGTTGCATGACGGGTTTCTTCGACTTTATGACTGAAGTCACTCGTCGAGAGTCCTGTGACACAATATACGAGCTATGTCAAAAACAGTATTCCACCATTCTTTGTGACCGTCCATCTCCTGTAGAAGTTGTTGTCGAATAAAAACCACTTGTTTTCATCGAACCCTAAGCCCACAACTACCGATTGAAAACCACACTTACCGTCGGGTACTACATCTTGTATATGTGAAACGTAGCAATGAAACAAAGATGGAATGAAATTTGTAAAACGATGAATATTGTTAACTCCTTCATCTCCCACCATCGATGGAAACCCAATCTCATCGCGTGGCTTTTTTCCTTTACGAGTCATTGAACGACGGTGTTGCATGACGGGTTTCTTCGACTTTATGACTGAAGTCACTCGTCGAGAGTCCTATGACACAATATACAAGCTATGTCTCGCAGAGTCACTTTTGCTTGTTGGGATTCTATGAACGAGTTGTGTCTCGCGTCCTCGGATTCTACAAACGAGCTGTTTCTCGCATCGTCGTTTTTTCCTTTGTTGTTGCTTTTTCAAAGTTGGACGACCACGCGTATCTTCTTGTACCACATGCGCTTTCTTGTTAGTTTTGCTTGGAAAGACCACCTTGTGATTCTCGTCAAATGACTTTTTTTTTCACTTTATCGGGTTGAGATATTATTTTGTTTCCCACAAGACCAAATACTTTATTCACGTCAACATTTTTATGCTCAACAAACGACAAGTTTAAATCAAGCTTTTTCCCGAGGACGTCCACCGCATCTAGCGGAATTCTGCCATCTGTATTAAAACGAGATAGTTAGAACAGTTTGTAATTATAAGAAATGTGGTAAATCATAAAAGGTTGTATTTATGACCTGTAGCTTCAATCTTTTGCCAGCCGACAAACACACGACAACCACAACTACTGAAAACTGGCTACCACACAATGCATTTTTTTTTTCATATAATAGATAACTTCTCGTTTCCTAACAAGTCTAGAGCTTTATCTGAAACTTTACTGTGTAGGTTATCAAATAATTCAATAACTTAGTGGTTATCCATTTTCCTTATCAGGCTTGTTCCAAACCCATGTTTTAACTCTATGTACTAAGATGTTACAATTTCATCGACAAACCGCACACGTCTATCCAACGAGATGTTATCATTTCTAAGATAGCTCTTTTGGGAGCGCATGCTGGCTCTCGACTCTTCTCGTTGTACGCTGACCAAGGTTAAGATTTCTGTTACACCAGACTGATACAAACTTTTTTTTATATGTGTCCAACTAATTTTTAGTCACATAGTCTATAACTCCTGGAAAAATAATATAAACCCGAGTAAATATTATAAATGAAAAATAATATATATGAAAAAAAAAAATTAGTTCCTCATATGGCTGCATATAGTCGTTCATAAAGTCGATTGAAGTTGTATTGGTATACATCTGGCGTGGGAGACTCACACAATACCGCCTATGAATACTTGAATTTTTTATATTCTTCATCTGTCAGCGATGCCTTGCATTGTTCGGGAATATTTTATCACACGCGTTCATAAGAGCTTGGTCCCTGTTTGTTATTATCACACACAGCTTCATACACTTTTGCAGCATACCTTTGATATTCAGTAGTGTCACACCCCAACCGACGGCGAAAACGTCGGGGCGGGACATGTAGACTGTTCATGAGTACAAGGTTGACTAAATTGAAATATATTAATCGTCAAATTTCATTGCAAACATTCAAACGCAAATAGCAAAATTCAACAAGTACATAAAGAAAAATACAAATTGTCTTTTGAATTTAAACTAACTAGGTCCAACTTAAGTGTAGCATGTCTTGCTCAAATTCACACGTTAACACCTGAAACATGAATAAAATAGGGTCAACTAAAAAGTTGGTGAGTATATATAGGTTTGTACATAGATAGTGTATAAATATGAATAAGCAAATCCTTACATGTCATGATAAATAAGGCATTTATGGGGAGCAGCTATTGTGTAACTAAAGTACAATCAAACCTTTGTAACTAGCATGCAAATTGGGTTGTCGGTAACAATCACCCCAATCTGGGTGGGTTTGTCAGACTCAATAGATCTATCATTGTTAACCGTCGGCTTAATTAGTTAATGATTGCACACAAAAGTTAACACACCTAGCACTCAAACATAAAGCTCAAATTTGTACACATGAATGTAAATAGAATTTGTGTTTGTGTAGTTTGTGTAAAAGTAAACTATTGTTTGTATATAATTCATGAATCACCCCAAAAAGTGTAAAAGAGAAAAGGGGCTATGTAATACTCACCTGATTCAAGGGTGTAGCTAGTATGTGAAACTAGGTAGCAAAGTGGTCCTTACGACGTTAACATAGTGTGTAATATATATTGAATTAATTAGTGTGTACAATAGTCTAAGTCTAAGTATAGGATTTAACTGGATGTGTGTACAAAAGGGTTGGAGTTGTAGGTGTTTGTGGTTTGCATTTGAAAATAAGGATGGTGTATAGAATGTAATATTAAATCGAATAGTTTCTAAAATAATTGAATTATGGTTTGGGTTGAATAACTAAATAAATTGAATAATTGTCATTTAATTATCTAGTTATAAAAGTAGAATGTAAATAATCTGAAATATAAATTAAATAAATAATTTTTCTCTATCTATTTATTTATAAAGATGTGAAAAATAATATTTATTTATAAGATTAACTTTAAATATAATTTAAACTCTAAGTGTATTGGTAAAAGTAATTTATATCGATAACAAATAAATTTACTTATTTATTTATCATTTAAAATTGTATGATAAAAATGCACATTTATATTTAAATAAAATTTCATTTGTTTTAAATATAGATTAAATTTTTTTATAAATTCTTATAACTTTATTTCCAGAAAAGTATAAAAACTTGCCACAATATTTATAAAATTAGAAATTTAATCTCTTTGTTTAACTATTTTAAAATAAAAAAAATGAATTTTAGCAACAAAATTCATAATAAAAGTGAGTTTATGTTAATAATTGTATACTTTTGCCTTATTCTGTTCAAAATAAGGTAGGGTTTATAAAAATAATTTTTAAAATTTTTTTGGAGTTTTTAATGGTTTTAAAAATAAAAGAACGCCACCCGGCTCGAACCAGGGTGGGTTCTGTGGGAGTCTAGTGTATTACCACTGGACCAGGGGTTCAATCCTTGTAATTGATCCGGTTCGAAATGGATTAAACCCATGCCTGCAAAGGAGCCGGATCTGGTTTAATGACATACGCAAAAAGGCCGGCCGGTTGAGTGGGCTGTGGGTTTCGAACC
Source organism: Smallanthus sonchifolius (assembly GCA_023525975.1). Classification (NCBI taxonomy): domain Eukaryota; kingdom Viridiplantae; phylum Streptophyta; class Magnoliopsida; order Asterales; family Asteraceae; genus Smallanthus; species Smallanthus sonchifolius. The sequence continues at coordinate 66,806,333 of CM042029.1, forward strand.
CACGCCACTTGGCTCGTGGTTCAAGATCTTACCGGTCGAGCCAAGTGGTTTCGCTGGTTAATAAGGATCTCATTTATTTAAATAGAACCCGTTAATCGAACCAATTCCTCCCAAACGCATGAACTGGTTATGAACCCTAATTCTAATTGAGTTCGATAGGTGTTTGTTAACTCGAATTGATAAGGGGTATTTGATCAGGGTTTGATTACGAATCGATTGACATAATTTGTACCTGATTTGGCGTAGGGATGAATGAGAACGATAGGATCAAATGCTCGACTAATCTCGGTGCTCGACAGGCTCTCTGCTGTGATATGCGGTTCGATTGAAGGATGAGAGAGTTTGTGTGGTTGATTACGAGAGTAGGGGAGTGTTTTAATTTGATTAATTTCATTTGTATAAGTTAATTCGATTTTCAAATTGACCGGAAATGTCGCGGTGACTGTTTACGCGATAATCCATTGAATTGGGGATGATTTGGGTCATGTTAGGGACTGGATACAGGAGGGATTGGCTTGTGCGTGACTTTCGGGATTGAGGATGCGTTGATTTCACGAATTGATTGCAAATTAATACGGGTTTGACTATGAAGGAGTTAAACACATTTGAATTCGGTTTAGACCGCTCAATCCAACGAATTGCAGTTCCAATTGGGCCTGGTGGTGGTTTTTGATCAATTTCATCTTGTATAGAAGACCAATTACGCGGATTGGGTCGGGACAGTCATGGTATTTAGCCTGCTTTGACTTTTTAAAGTCAAAATTGATTTGTGTTCATGAGTGGGGGTCAACATGGAAGTCAAGGGTGTAGGTTCAAACCATTGTGTAGAATCACTTGTCTCTTGTGTGTTTGTACATATGTATGTATTCGTGTGATGTATTAATGTATATATACATATATATGTTTAAATATTTATTTATATATATAGGGATTTTTAGAATAAACGTGAATCGAACTTTGTGGATTCGTACCGATATTAGAGTTTAGTTGTTTGCACACTGAATTTAAACGTTGCACTAGAATTGGGTTTGAAATGTTTTACATTGAATTGAATATAAAGAAAATAAAACTAGAAATGTTACAGTATCCCCATGTTGTGGGAATTTCGTCCTGAAATTTAGCTAGTTGAGGCGACTGAATCAGCAAAGAGGTGCGGGTACTTGAGCTTCATTTGGTCCTCGCGTTCCCAAGTTAACTCAGGTCCATGTTTAGATTCCCAACGAACTTTGACAATAGGTATACGACTTCGCTTGAGTTGCTTGATCTCATGATCCATGATCTCCACCGGTCTCTCAACGAAGTGCATCGTTTCGTCAATGCGCACATCGTCAAGAGGTATATGGAGGTTCTCTTCAGCAAGACATTTCTTTAGGTTGGACACATGAAATGTAGGGTGCACATTACCAAGTGATGGGGGTAACTCGAGCTTGTAGGCCACTTTTCCAATTCTTTCAAGGATCTTGAATGGACCCACATAGCGAGGTGCTAACTTGCCTTTCCTTCCAAAACGGATTACACCCTTCCATGGAGATACCTTTAGAAGAACAAGGTCACCGACTTGGAATTCCAAGGGTTTTCGATGTTTGTCGGAATAACTCTTTTGCCGACTTCTCGCTACTCGAATGTTGTCACGAATTTGAAGGATCTTATCGGATGTTTCTTGGATTAACTCAGGACCGGTGATTTATGCTTCACCAATCTCGTTCCAACAGATAGGAGAACGACACTTATGACCATAGAGAGCTTCAAATGGAGCCATGTTGATACTTGAGTGGTAGCTATTGTTGTAAGAGAACTCAATTAGGGATAGATGTGAATCCCAATTGCCACCAAAATCAATTACACATGCTCTAAGCATGTCTTCAAGAGTTTGGATTGTACGATCAGTCTGACCGTCAGTTTGGGGATGGTAAGCCGTGCTCAAATCAAGTCGGGTGCCAAGAGCAGTTTGGAGGGATTGCCAGAAACGAGAGGTGAAACGAGCATCTCTATCGGATATTATGTTTAGTGGAACACCGTGTCGACTCACAATTTCGTCAATGTAAATTCGGGCCAGTTTCTCAACCCGATAGTCTTCACGGATAGGCAAGAAATGAGCAGATTTGGTGAGGCGGTCAATGATTACCCAGATGCTATCATAACCACCCGAGGTGCGAGGGAGTTTGGTAATGAAGTCCATAGCTAAATTTTCCCATTTCCATACGGGGATTTTCGGTTGTTCGAGTAAACCAGAAGGACGTTGGTGCTCGGCTTTGACTTTGGAGCAAGTTAGGCATTTGACAACATAGAGAGCAATGTCTTTCTTCATACCGGGCCACCAATATTGTGGGCGAAGGTCTTGGTACATTTTATCCGCACCAGGATGAATGGAATAACGAGTCTTGTGAGCCTCGCTCATGAGAAATGCACGGAGATCATCACGATCGGGAACCTAAATACGGTTCAGATAATAAAGCAAGCCATTGGGTTTAGATTCAAGCTGAAGTTCAACACCACACAACATTTCCTTGTACATGTTACCCTCGGTGACCGAGACGTGTTGAGCTTCTAGGATACGATTTTGAATGTCGGTTTGAATTCGGGCACAATGAAGCAGCATATGATCCTTACGACTCAAAGCATCGGCTACAACATTCGCTTTGCCAGGGTGGTAACGAATCTCGCAGTCATAGTCGTTAAGGAATTCAACCCAACGTCGTTGCCTCATATTGAGTTCTTTTTGGTTGAAGATATGTTGGAGACTCTTGTGGTCGGTGAACACCACACATTTGGTGTCATAAAGGTAATGTCTCCAAATCTTCAATGCGAATACGACCGCACCCAACTCGAGATCGTGCGTCATATAATTCTTCTCATGGATCTTAAGTTGCCTTGATGCATAAGCGATCACCTTGCCTCTTTGCATGAGAACACAACCAAGACCTTGGTTGGAGGCATCACAGTAGACAACTAGATCATCATTCCCATCAGGGAGAGTTAGTATAGGAGCATTGCATAGCTTTTGCTTGAGAGTTTGGAAAGCTTCTTCTTGCTTTGGTCCCCATTCATAAGGTTTACCCTTGTGTGTCAAAGCGGTGAGGGGGACAACAATCTTGGAGAAATTCGAGATGAAACGACGATAATATCCCGCAAGACCAAGGAATGAACGAACTTCGGTGGGGGTCTTAGGGGTATTCCAATTCTTAACAGCTTCGATCTTAGCAGGGTTAACATGGATACCCTTTTCATTGACGATATGACCTAGGAATTGAACCTCTTTTAGCCAAAATTCACATTTGGAGAACTTGGCATATAGTTGCTCTTTCTTTAATAGATTCAAAACCAACCTAAGGTGTTGCTCATGATCGGCTTTAGTCTTGGAGTAGATTAAGATATCGTCAATGAAGACGATCACAAATTTGTCAAGATACGGTTTGCACACACGATTCATGAGGTCCATGAAAACCGCGGGTGCATTGGTTAACCCAAAAGGCATAACCATGAATTCGTAGTGACCGTATCTTGTTCAGAAGGCAGTCTTTGGAATATCTTCCTCTTGCACACGGAGTTGATGATAACCAGATCGAAGATCAATCTTCGAGAAACAAGTAGAGCCTTGAAGTTGATCAAAGATGTCATCAATTCTAGGCAATGGATAACGGTTCTTGATGGTAAGCTTGTTGAGTTCTCGGTAGTCAATACACATGCGGAATGATCCATCCTTCTTCTTGACGAATAAGACAGGTGCACCCCACGGTGAATGACTTGGACGGATAAAGCCCTTGTCGGAGAGCTCTTGGAGTTGGCTTGCAAGTTCTTGCATTTCGGAAGGTGCAATACGATATGGAGCTCTAGCCACAGGGTTAGCTCCGGGCACAAGATCAATGCGAAATTCTACTTGTCGGACGGGTGGAAGACTGGATAAGTCTTCGGGGAATACTTTGGGAAAATTCCGGATAACGGGGATGTCTTGAATACTCTTCTCTTTGACATCCTTTTGAACAACATGAGCTAAGAAGGCCACGTACTTCTTTCGTAAGTACTTTTGAGCAATAGTGCATGACATCAGCTTGAGTCCTTTGCAAGGCTTTTCACCAAAGACTCTTAACGTTTCTCCCGACGGTAGAGGTATTCGGATGCACTTCTCAAAACAGATGACTTCGGCATGATGCTTCGACAGCCAATCCATGCCTATGATGATGTCAAAACTTCCCAGTGGCATTGGTACGAGGTTGATTGGAAACGTATGATCATTAAGTTCTAGAGAGCAGTTAGGGATAATGGAGTCAATTGTAAGAGAGTCACCATTTTCTACTTCTACGGTGAAGGTTTTCTCTAGTTTGGATCGTGTTTTTGCAAGTAAGGGTTCAAAGTTATGTGACACAAAACTCTTATCTGCACCGGTATCAAATAAAATGGAGGCATATTGGCTATTAACAAGGAACGTACCGTTGACCACATCATTGTTGGCCTGAGCTTCATTGGCGTTTATGTTGAAAGCACGCCCACGAGCTCCGCCTTGCCTAGCATTGATAAGCTTTGGGCACTGATCACAGAAATGATCCGGGTTGCCACATTCATAACAGGCACGCCCATTTGCAATAGCGGGGACACCTTGATTAGCCACTTGCTGGTTGGTTCGGGTTGGTGGGTTGGCTTGACCTGCAAGTGCCTTGGCTCTACACACATTGACCGTATGGCCGTATTTTCCACAATGGGTGCAAAGGCGGCAGGGGATGTTCTGGAGGTGGTGATAATTGTAGGTGGCACAGAGTGGGTAGACCCCAACATATGGCTTCTTGACTGGTGCTTGAGCCATGGGGGCAACTTGATTAACAGGGGTAGCAGGAGTGACCACAACATAATTCTTAGCCTTTCTCTTCTTATTATTGTGGTACGGTTCAGTTTTGGCTTCTTTGTTGTGTGTAGGAGGGGTTGTGGTGTCGGGAACTTTCTTGGTGCCTTTTCTAGTAAGAGTTCTTGCTTTTACATGATTGTCGGTCAAAGTAGCAGATAGTCGGATAGCATCCTAGAGTGTTGCGGGATTTCTCCCTAAGACGGTATCCTGAATCTGCCTAGGCAATCCACCAATGTACTTCTCAATGCAGCGGGATAACGGTGTGACCATATGGGGTACAAGGAGACTCAGCTCATGGAACCGGGTTGTATAAGCCAAACTTTCACCACTGTCTTGGGTAAGATCCCAAAACTCAGCTTCCAGCTTTTTCACCTCGTTCCGAGGACAGAACTCTTCGGTCATTAATCTCTTAACCTCATCCCACGGTAAGGCCATTGCTGTTTCCATACCTGTAGTCCTTTTTTCTCCATTCCACCACGTGAGTGCCCGTTTTTGAAAGACACTTGTGGCATGAAGAACATGAAGGTTATCGGGGTAGTCACTATTGAGGAAGGTGCCCTCAATACTTTCAAACCATTGAAGGAGTCCTGTGGCTCCCTCGGTACCATAGAACTTAAGAGGGTTGCATGAATTGAAGTGTTTGAAGGTGCATTGTGGTGGGTTGGCACCACCACCACCATTAGTTCCATGGTTAACACTGGTGGCTCCATTAGCTTGGGTGAGTTGAGTTACAAGTTGTGCAAGGATAGCAGCAATGTCGGTGTTGTTGTTCGTCACGGCATCACGGCGGGGAGGCATTCTACAGATTTTCACAAGACAAGAAAAAAATATAAGAACTTGTGAGAGTTGCTTGGATTTTAAAAGGATAATATAATAAATAAAATGGTTAATCATAGTTTGGATTGTACTCAAATAGTGACATAATCACTTGAATACTATGACACATTAAGGTTAATTAAACTTATATAACTTTCAAGGAGACGTGCTTTAGCCTATAAGTAAACACTCATCCCGGGAATTCCCAGGAAAGCATACGGGTCCCTCGGTTGATTGGGATTTATACGAAATGCTTTCCTAGATAGAAAACCCAGAATACAGGTGTCACCCTTCCAGATTGCACGTGTCCTCTAATAATTAACAAAGTTTAAAACCTTAACGAAGAAATAAATAAATTTTATAGATTTCGATTCATGAAGTTTCCACATGCTATGACGGGGATGATAGAGAAGCTGGTAAGAAAGTTATGAGGCTTAGGGTATGGGTAGGGATATTGTTTATTTAATTTATTATTTAAGTATAGTTTAATAAGTCATAATTTTTTTTTACAAGTAAGGCATAAAATGAAATACTAATTAACATAGTAAGCATGTAACACATAACATATATCACATAACACATAATCATGCAACATGGCATAATGGGTGCCCTAAAGTTATAGTCTAGGTCAAAGGTGTCTAATAACCTAGTTCCCTATAACCAAGGCTCTGATACCAATCTGTTACACCCCAACCGACGGCGAAAACATCGGGGCGGGACATATAGACTGTTCATGAGCACAAGGTTGACTAAATTGAAATATATTAATCGTCAAATTTCATTGCAAACATTCAAACGCAAATAGCAAAATTCAACAAGTACATAAAGAAAAATACAAATTGTCTTTTGAATTTAAACTAACTAGGTCCAACTTAAGTGTAGCATGTCTTGCTCAAATTCACACGTTAGCACCTGAAACATGAATAAAATAGGGTCAACTAAAAAGTTGGTGAGCATATATAGGTTTGTACATAGATAGTGTATAAATATGAATAAGCAAATCATTACATGTCATGATAAATAAGGCATTTATGGGGAGCAGCTATTGTGTAACTAAAGTACAATCAAACCTTTGTAACTAGCATGCAAATTGTGTTGTCGGTAACAATCACCCCAATCTGGGTGGGTTTGTCAGACTCAATAGATCTATCATTGTTAACCGTCGGCTTAATTAGTTAATGATTGCACAAAATTGCACACAAAAGTTAACACACCTAGCACTCAAACAAAAAGCTCAAATTTGTACACATGAATGTAAATAGGATTTGTGTTTGTGTAGTTTGTGTAAAAGTAAACTATTGTTTGTATATAATTCATGAATCACCCCAAAAAGTGTAAAAGAGAAAATAGGCTATGTAATACTCACCCGATTCAGGGGTGTAGCTAGTATGTGAAACTAGGTAGCAAAGTGGTCCTTGGAACTCACCACGTTAACATAGTGTGTAATGTATATTGAATTAATTAGTGTGTACAATAGTCTAAGTCTAAGTATAGGATTTAACTGGATGTGTGTACAAAAGGGTTGGAGTTGTAGGTGTTTGTGGTTTGCATTTGAAAATAAGGATGGTGTATAGAATGTAATATTAAATCGAATAGTTTCTAAAATAATTGAATTATGGTTTGGGTTGAATAACTAAATAAATTGAATAATCGTCATTTAATTATCTAGTTATAAAAGTAGAATGTAAATAATCTGAAATATAAATTAAATAAATAATTTTTCTCTATCTATTTTTTTATAAAGATGTGAAAAATAATATTTATTTATAATATTAACTTTAAATATAATTTAAACTCTAAGTGTATTGGTAAAAGTAATTTATATCGATAACAAATAAATTTACTTATTTATTTATCATTTAAAATTGTATGATAAAAATGCACATTTATATTTAAATAAAATTTCATTTGTTTTAAATATAGATTAAATTTTTTTTATAAATTCTTATAACTTTCTTTCCAGAAAAGTATAAAAACTTGCCACAATATTTATAAAATTAGAAATTTAATCTCTTTGTTTAACTATTTTAAAATAAAAAAAATGAATTTTAGCAACTAAATTCATAATAAAAGTGAGTTTATGTTAATAATTGTATACTTTTGCCTTATTCTGTTCAAAATAAGGTTGGGTTTATAAAAATAATTTTTATAAAATTTTTAGAGTTTTTAAAAATGGTTTTAAAAATAAAAGAACGCCACCAGGCTCGAACCCGGGTGGGTTCTGTGGGAGTCTAGCGTATTACCACTGGACCAGGGGTTCAAGCCTTGTAATTGATCCGATTCGAAATGGATTAAACCCATGCCTGCAAAGGAGCCGGATTTGGTTTAATGACATACGCAAAATGGCCGGCCGGATGAGTGGGCTGTGGGTTTCGAACCCACGCCACTTGGCTCGTGATGCAAGATCTTACCGGTCGAGCCAAGTGGTTTCACTGGTCAATAAGGATCTCGTTTATTTAAATAGAACCCGTTAATCGAACCAATTCCTCCCAAACGTATGAACTGGTTATGAACCCTAATTCCAATTGAGTTCGATAGGTGTTTGTTAACTCGAATTGATAAGGGGTTTTTTATCAGGGTTTGATTACGAATCGATTGGCATAATTTGTACCTGATTTGGCGTAGGGATGAATGAGAACGACAGGATCAAATGCTCGGCTGATCTCGGTGCTCGACAGGCTCTCTGCTGTGATATGCGGTTCGATTGAAGGATGAGAGAGTTTGTGTGGTTGATTACGAGAGTAGGGGAGTGTTTTAATTTGATTAATTTCATTCGTATAAGTTAATTCGATTTTCAAATTGACCGGAAATGTCGCGATGACTGTTTACGCGATAATCCATTGAATTGGGGATGAATTGGGTCATGTTAGGGACTGGATACAGGAGGGATTGACTTGTGCGTGACTTTCGGGATTGAGGACGCGTTGATTTCATGAATTGATTGCAAATTAATACGGGTTTGACTCTGAGGGAGTCAAACACATTTGAATTCGGTTTAGACTGCTCAATCCATCGAATTGCAGTTCCAATTGGGCCTGGGGGTGGTTTTTGATTAATTTCATCTTGTATAGAAGACCAATTACGCGGATTGGGTCGGGACAGTCATGGTATTTAGCCTGCTTTGACTTTTTAAAGTCAAAATTGATTTGTGTTCATGAGTGGGGGTCAACATGGAAGTCAAAGGTTCAATTTCAAGGGTGTAGGTTCAAACCATTGTGTAGAATCACTTGTCTCTTGTGTGTTTGTACATATGTATGTATTCGTGTGATGTATTAATGTATATATACATATATATGTTTAAATATTTATTTATATATATAGGGATTTTTAGAATAAACGTGAATCGAACTTTGTGGATTCGTACCGATATTAGAGTTTAGTTGTTTGCACACTGAACTTAAACGTTGCACTAGAATTGGGTTTGAAATGTTTTACATTGAATTGAAAATAAAGAAAATAAAACCAGAAATGTTACAAGTAGCACCCATACGAAGTTTTCCTCCCGTTCTTTGGATATAAATGCATGAGCGACGCAAAACGACTTGTGTGTGGAGGTCACACCGATAACTTGAACAAATGGAAGTCTGTACATGTTCGTTTTGTACATCGCGCCGATCATCAACACGTGTGGGAACGTAAACCACATTTTGTATAATTTCAGATCAACCAAGAAAACCTCCTCTACGACATTTGTGGCGAGATCCTCCTAAGTATAATAGACATACTTTTTAGAAGAAAGCAGGTTTTCAGAACCAACGTTGGAGTTTCACCGACTCTCGTTTCATTTTTTAACTTATTTATCGCATTGTAAATGTCTTTTTTAATACACCTGATATCTGGGTTTTGTTCCCTTATGGTTGCTATAATGTTACGTGACAACATGTTTTGTGATTACAGCTTCTCTGCCAAAAGGTATTCAGACTGAGACAGTCTCCTGGAAAATGAGTGCGCCTCAAGATGTTGAGTAGGATCGTGGTTATGACTATCATTCGTCACCTTTAACTTCCAAGCACGACTAGTTTCTTCGTACTCTCCTTCCAATTTAAAAGGATAACCTGATTTCTTGCTACCGACACGTCTAGCCTTGGCTGTAGTATTGCATTCACTGTGATGGTTACACACAAGCCATATCTTGATAACCGGTGCCGACGGGTCGTCGCCTTTTTTCCTCGATCGTCGGGTCACAATGACGTAACCATTCTCACGTCCTTTGCGGACAGCCCAAGCCACCAACTCTTCACGAGACTAAAATTCTGCAACAACAGTACGGTTAAAGTTCATTAATTAATTAAAGTTCAACCAACCCGAGCAACACAAGAGGACTAGTATGAATGGTCACACAAGTGACTCCACTAAGGGAGAAGTGTTCCAACACCAAGGGAGAGTGGGTATAAGATGCCTCTTGTTTACTTGAATGAGAAGAGATATTTCATATTACAAAACTTAGAAAGAGGAAAATAAACAAAGAAAAGCTAAAAACGAACCAAAACTAAGAGATGTTCAACCCTAGAAGAGTACTAGGACCTTCACACCTCACAATCTTGTACACCTAAATGATTGCTATTTATAGACTGGCCTTTGTACGAACGTGCATTGGCCCACTTCTGCTCCATGTTGACGTTTGACTTCCTTATTTATCTTTCTAGTTCCAGGTTCGTTTAATTAACTTCCAGATGCTGATTTCTCCTTGATTTTGAGTGATTTCTTCATGCTTTTGCAAACGAAGGTCAATTGCCCTGTTATAACACAATTGAATAGATTAAGTATCAATTTCCATCATTTTGTCTTCAATTGTGATGAATATGAAGATAATTATGAATGCAAAACATGTATAAATGATGGACATCACACATGTCTTGTTAGCAACCCCTAGTTTAAAGGTACGGTCTTTGAAATTAATTGTTTTTTTATAAATTTTATCATGAGACATTGTTTACGATGAAAGTTATTTATTAGACTACTAGGTTACAATCCAGTATATTACACGGGTTTAATAAATATAATATTATATATTATGTAATAAAAATTTATTTTTTAAAAACTAGTGTTTTATATTGCCACACCCACAAATTCCACTAACGGAGTTTTACCATTTGGGAAGTGACAAACCACGATATCGGTCATTAGTTACATTGAACGACACTATATGGGACTTAAATAGAAATATCATAAACGATCAGAGTAAATGCGGAAGCGATAAATGAAAGTAAATGCGCAAAACAAACGCACCCAAAAGTCCAGTCCAAAAGGAATAAATGGAAACAGTTCAAAACGTATTATTAAATAAGAAATTAAATATAGGACTCCATGCATGTCCTAGATGTGCACCTGTGCCTTAACTTAGCGACCTGAGAAAACATGAAAGAAAAGATGGCAACACGAGGTTGGTGAGTTCACAGGTTTCAGCTTGTAACAATGTTTAACTGGTTAATGTACATTCAATATTTAAATCAACAGGTAGCTAACCCATATACATGTTAACTAATACGCTCGCAACCGAAAGTTGACTGTTTATGTGTTTGCCTCCCACCAGGCCTATCAACCATGGTGTATGTTTAGGTCAATGTTGCACCCGTTCGACCTCCAGTCGAGTTAGCGCGACTAACGCGGGTGAGGTTTGTCAAACCAAGTAGTACTACTCAAATTACCTCGCTATGTTTATATTAACGGTCCGATGTGAGGACTCAATGATAGATGTGTACGCATAGTCAAACAAGTGATAGCATATATGAATTACAAAAATCAAAAGCGTTTACGTCATGTTTTCTCCACCGTGAAAACTCACATGCGTTGCGTAGTAGGTAGTATCACACAAGTATGAGATTTGAATCTCAGGCGTTAGCCCGAAATGGCTTACGAATGCCCTAAAATTATAACATAATAATTAGGGGTATAATGGGATATAATGATATGTGGCAACGACACAGAATGTTGATTGTCCTAAAAGAAACACTCTAAAGATCAAAGAGTAGACGAACGTGTCCACGTGAATTGAAGGATTTCTTAACAAAATATTTAGGATAAATACATCACATGACATTTGACAAAAGTAATATATAGTATATTCGAACGTTGCACCATTAAACTAATGGCCTAAGAAAATAATATAATATATATTATTTTTAGATTTAATAAAATATCACAATATGTAGGTCCAGATTTCGCTTGAAATCACTAGTTTGATCAATTACACACACACACAGGCGAAAACTGTGTGTATGGTGGTGAAGCAGATGATAGAAACAGTGTTGGTGAAGATAACAGGCTAACCACACTATGAATCAACACGCAAATGGTATGAAAATGTAAGAACACAGTGAATAAACAACTGCAAATTGTATTGATTCAGGAAAAATGTGAAAGAGAAGGTTCAGGGTTACAACCGCTACTCACACCCTAAACATTCTCAAACTAGGCTATTTATAGTTGTGACAGGTATCGAAACTATGTTAAATCGAAACTACTAGTTTCGATTGACCATTTACATGGTGATACACAGACTGTCGAAACTACCATCTATCGAAACTACTAGTTTCGATTGAACACACTCAATCTAAACTAAGTAGTTTCAATGGCCCAGACTTAGAAATAAAAACAGTAAATTACAGAAAACTGAAACTACATTTAATGAAATGACAGAAAGTAAACTAGTCTAAAACTGTTTAAACAAACAATAAATGACAACATCTTATACATAAGATATGACTCTACAATCTGCCCCTAAGATGTTGCATTACCGTCTTCAGCTCTTCATCAACCAGCTGGTCCTTCAGTTGTCCTCGGTATAAAAGGTTTAACATGGAGAGATACAACCTGTTGGTAGGCCTTAGCATCAGCTTCATCTTCATCACTGTATGCCTGAATGTGATTCTGAAAAAGGATTTCCAGATCTTCAGGCTGAAACTTCAACAGCTCCATGGGCTCAAAGATGGTGATGTCTTCCTTGCCCTCACACTCTATAACTGCACTACCAATGATTGGGTCATAATACCACTTTCTGAAAGTTTGTAGCTGGACAGGTACAGATTTTGGAATGGTGATGGTCTTGTGAGTTTGGGCAGGCTTGTACCTTAAGAACACATATGGCTTGTTAGTCTTAGGATGAAACCTAGTCTTTGAGATCTTTTTTTGAGTTTTCCTAGGCTTCATTCCTTTGAAATCATTATTGACTTGAGAATGCAAAAATTTCTCAAAGTCATAAGCCATCATGACCTTCCCAGGGTTTTGAAAGGGAAGTTTGGCTGAATACCTGAGGTCATAGAAAGGAAGGGTTTGGAAGTCAGTCATATTTTTAAAGTGCTGAACTCCCCCTCTATATCTTCTTATGATAAAGAGCTTCCTTTCAGCATCATACTTCCACCCAATTGGAGGCCTTTTTAGTTCTTGATGCTCTGCTATCCATTCATATGTCTTAGGAGTTTCCTCCTGAATTATTTTCTTAAACCAAGACTTTCTTGAAATTGGAGGTTCAGGAGCAACCGAGGGTGAATCTTGTGCTGGACCGGATTCGGAGACTGTAGTGGTTGCTTCAGGAGTGATTGTTTTGATAAGATTAATCTGAACATCTTCTTCACCTTTTTCTTCGTCAGATAAGGTTTGAATTTCATCTCCGTCTTCCGTAAAGTATGTAGTTTTCTCAGTATCTTTTTCTTCAGTGGTCAGGATTTCTGGATAAAGATCATTATACCCATAGTTTTTAATGTCATCTAAAAGGGCATTCAACTCATCATCAGATGGAATGTCTTCTTCATCAAGAATCACGGTCTCTATTTTAGTGGAAGTCCCTTTCCCTCTCTTCCTTGCATCTCTTCTCTCACTAGCCGAGGGAAGGTTTAGTTCTGTACCTTCAACTTTGACTTCAACCGTCTCTTTTGTCTTTTCAATATGCCCAGCAAATATAGTTAGTGCAGATTCTGGATTAGTCACAAGGTCAGGAGATGAGGGTTCAACTACAGATGTGGTCTCCCCCTGAGCTGTTGAAGTAGTTGGTTGTTTTGGCACATGTTTAACCATTGAGGCTTTGAGTTGTTCCACCACTTCAGCTAAAGCCTTGAATTCTTCTTTTTGTTATGAGATTAGTTTCTGTTGTGTTTCAAGTTGAGTTTTTTGGACCTCAATCTGGGTATGTAAACCCCCAACTTCCAGCTTCAGGTCTTTAACCTCTTCCTGGACATTATGCAAATTAGTTTTTAAGCCTTCAATTTCTTCATCTTTCTTTTGAATCGTATCCTGCATTTTCTTCAGTTCAAGGCTTAAAGTCTTAACTCTTGGTACAGGAGAGGCTGAATCATGAGTTGGTGATGTGGGAGTAGTGTGGATGGGTGATTGTTGTGGAGATGGTCGTGGAGTGGGTTGTGGAGATGGTTGTGGAGATGGTTGTGGAGTAGGTTGTGGAGATGGTTGTGGAGATGGTTGTGGAGTGGCTAATAGAGAATCTGATGAGGATGACAAGTCTTCAAATCAAGTCTTGATTTTCTTTGCCTTAGGCTCTTCTTCCTCAAAATCAGAACCTGACTCAACTTGTCGTTTGGAGGAAGATGCAAGATGCATTGTTCTATCATCTGAATCAGACTTGTAGTAGTCAGATCCATAAATCCCTGCATCCAGAGTTCCACTTGATTCTGCAACTTCCTCCTCAACTTCATGCATGCCAGCTTCAACATTAACTGCTGGCTCTTGAATTATCTAAATTTGTTCAACAAAAGGAGCCTCTATCACAGGCTCAATGATGGGTTGTTCTTGTTCTTGAACATCAGGGACGTTTATCTCAATCTCAGCTTCATCAATAGGTGCATTACCTTGATCTTGCTCAACTTCCATTTCTTCTTCTTCAGATGATGAGTTCTCTTCTTCAAGATCAGGGTCAATATCAGGGATAAATTCTTCTTCTTCACCAATAATATGACCAAACAGGGTAACGTCAGCTATAGCGCTGTTGGTTCTCTTGTTAGTACTTCTCATATAGCTGAGAGTCTTGGAAATCATGTGATCGAACACAAAGGTGTTCCCACCTTGTTGCAGCTCAGGATGAAGATGATTGATGATAATTTGTAAAAATCTAGGATATGCCAGGAATTTCTCCTTCGCGGCTCCTGTTAGATTGTCTTTTAACTGTCTGAATATGAAGCCAGAAAAGTTGTAATATCTTCCCTTGATTATCCCCAAAATATCTGAGCCTAGAGTGTTGTTTGCTGAATCAAACCCTCCTTTTCTGATTGATAGGCAGTGAATAAACACGTTCACTATGTATCTCCAGTGGCTTGGTAAGGGGTTCTTGATTATCTGGCCACTTTTGAATTCATCTGGATGACTCAATCTTCTGAAGCATTCTTTAACATAGAGATTGGGAATTCAATGGGTGCATCTGGATTATCATTAAACTGAAGCACCTCTCTAATTGTAGCTTCAGAAAGTAAGACTTCTTGGTTTTGAAACCCAAACCCCTCTGATTCGTTATACTCAGACTAATATAAACAATTTAAGAGAAAGGTTTAGAGTGGCCTGTAAGTGACGGAACTTCATCTTACCGAATGTGAGACGTTATCTGCAAGAATACACAATAATCGTGAGTTCGAAGATGATTGAAATGTAGCCAAACACAGAGAAGCACACAAACGACTGTTATTATGAAGATTTAGTCGAACAAATTTTAAATTTTGAAACCCTGGGTTTGACGTATTGCAAAAAAATCATCAAAAAGAGGTAGTGAGACGTTACCTGATGATGGAAACGATAGAGACAACGGGGAAAATCAGATGATATCTTGCAACTCAGACCGACGATTTGAGAGATTTTGTGAATGACGGAGAAGGCGAAGAGGTTTCGAAAAATACGAGTAAGAACCAGTATGACAGGAGGGATTGCTTATGAAGGCTTTTAATTCTCGTGAGACAAAAGACAAAAATGCCCCTGTCGAAACAAGTAGTTTCGATAGGACAAACTAGTTTCGATATGCACAAAGTAGTTTCGATAGTTCAAATTAGTTTCGATATGTACAACTAGTTTTGATATGTACAAAGTAGTTTCGATAGTTCAAATTAGTTTCGATATGTACAACTAGTTTCGATAGTTCAAAGAAGTTTCGATAGTTCAAATTAGTTTCGATATGTACAACTAGTTTCGATATTTCAAAGTAGTTTCGATATGTACAACTAGTTTCGATATTTAATAAATAAAATTATATACAAGATATTTACACTTTTCTACTTGAAAAAGATCCAACATGAGATCAGATCTGGTCAGTCTCTTGAAACACTTCCTTTTGCAATTCACTACTGTGAGTCCCTGAAGATAACTGGTATTTATGCAAAGTAAACCCGAACATTTGTTTGTACAAAGATTTCATGTGATTAGAAGGTACCATTTAAGCAACATACACGGTGTACCCCACATATTAAAATAAAATGATTTTGAAAAACCTATCAATCCTCAAGAAGTACCCATCTTCATCCTATCATCTCTTTCTGATTAACCAAGGTACCGTCTTAGTAATGTCAAAGCACCACAAAAATAAAATAAGATATCCAAGTGGATTTAGAAAATTAAAATAAAATAAATCCAAGTAGATATTAAAAAGGTACGAGCATTCTAGATCTTTGCGTAAGCAAAACAGAAGAAGTCGTAAAATTATCCAAGCGGATAGAAAAATGTTGAACACCCGAGATCTTTGCGTAAGCAAAACAGACGGGGTCAAATCATCCAAGTGGATGGGAAAAGGATGAGCACCCGAGATCTTTGCGTAAGCAAAACATACGGGGTCATCGGTGGTAAATATCGTTATATTGACGGTTACTTGGCGTATGAATAGGAATCCAATACGTAAGCCTGTATCTGATTGAATCGGTTTTCTTAGATATAAAAATGGGTTAGATGTTTCAATAATGGATTCAAACACACAAGTATGAGATATATATTAGATTTTCACACTACTTACAAGTTTTAACCATATGTCGGGCCTACCAGCTATACCTCAGTAAACACCATCGCTTTCGGTCTATTCCATGTCTAAGAGATGAGATCAGACACTATCATTTCTCAAATGTCAGATTCAATTTTTCCTGTAACTTGTAAGATTATATACACAGCAATTCTTTTCAATATTAAAATATTATATTTCTCCCCAAAAGATTTGCATGGATACTGTACATAAAAATAAAATCTTTTTGGAATTTTCTTAGACAATTTAAACAAAATAATAAAAAAATTATTTACACAACTTACTGAAAGTTGATCATTCCAAGCATCTCCACCAGTTGGGCAAATCTGGTAGAGTCAAAAGCCTTTGTGAAGATGTCTGCGGTTTGTTTATTAGTTTTGACTTCAACAATTCGAATATGCTTCTTTTCAACACAGTCACGAATAAAATGATGTTTAATTTCAATGTGTTTGGTTTTGGAATGCTGAACGGGGTTTTTGGTGATATGGGGAACGGCAGTGTTGTCACACAAAATGGGTGTCTCATGGAAAGTGATCCCATAGTCAAGCATCTGATGGTGTATCCATCTGACTTGTGAACAACAGAGGGCTGCGACAGTGTATTCGGCTTCGGCGGTGGATTGGGAAACGGTGGATTATTTCTTACATTGCCATGAGACAAGGCGGTTGCTAAGGAATTGACAACCTCCAGAAGTAGATTTTCGGTCTAAGTTGCAACCCCCGTAGTCTGAATCTGAATAAGCCACAAGATCAAACAAGTCAGTTTAACCACAGACCCAATTTTGGCTTATACCTTAAGTATCTTAAAATACGTTTAACAGCAGATAAATGAGAGAGTTTAGGATTAGCCTGAAAACGTGCACACAATGACACTGCAAACATGATGTCGGGTCTGCTGGCCGTGAGATGCATGAGAGATCCTATCATAGAGCGATATAGATGCGGATCAACGCTTTCCCCATCCACATCAGGAGTCAAACAATGTCGAACTTCCACATGAGTTTTTACTGGATGGGAATCAGCCATTTTGAACTTGGTCAAGATTTCTTTTACGTATTTTTCTTGATGGATAAGGATTCCTGACTCAGACTGATCAACTTGTAGTCCTAAAAAGAACTTCATTTCCCCCATGGAGCTCATCTCAAACTTAGATCGCATCACTTCTTCAAATTATTTGCAGAGACGAGGATTTGTATATCCAAAAATGATATCATCCACATAAATTTGCACCATGATTGTATCCTTTTCCTACTTCTGTTTGAACAAAGTTTGGTCAATTGCTCCTCGTGTGAAACCATTCTCAAGCAGATGCTTTGATAAAGTTTCATACCACGCACAAGGTGCTTGGTGAAGACCGTACAATGCTTTGTCTAACTTGTAAACACGGTCTGGAAAATTAGGATCAATGAAACCCGGCGGCTGCTTGACATATACTTCTTCTTGAACTTTGCCATACAAAAATGCGCTTTTGACATCCATTTGATGGACGGTGAAGTCCATGTAGGCTGCATAGGCGAGAAACATTCTGATGGCTTCCAAACGAGCCACTGGTGCAATGACTTCCTCATAGTTAATCCCTTCTTCTTGATAGAAACCTTGAACCACCAGACGAGCTTTATTTCGAATCACAGTGCCGCCTTCATCCTTTTTGTTACGAAAGACCCAACGAGTACCGATTGGAACTTTGTTCTTGGGTAGATCTACCAAATTCCACACATGCAGCTTTGAGAATTATTGTAGCTCTTCCTGCATCGCTTCCACCCAGCTGTTTTCTAGTAGAGCTGCTTTGATGTTCTTTGGTTCAGTTTGAGAAATGAAGCAAGAAAACATGCTGTTTTCAAATGCTTCACAGGCACTTCGGGTACTAACACCCACATTGAGTGGTCCAATGATGTTAGTTGTGGGATGAATCTTGTGAATTCGCAGTTGAGGAATTGCATCTTCTTCCACGACTTCTTCCAAATTGGTAAGATTTTCAGCAGGAGGATCGGCAATATCATTAATAGGATCTTCAGCAGGTGATTGTGGTGCAACATCTACTATTGGAATGGAGTTATCTTCAACAGTTTCACTTGTTGCACCATAACCGGAAGACTCCATATTAGATTCAGCATTAGCAACCACAGGAATTTCAACCTGAGCAGATGAGGAAGAGCCTTGATCATTTATGTTCTCTAGATTGTTCACAGAGAAGTAAGGATTAGCATGAGTTGATTCAATAGAGAAATCAGAAAGATTAAATGATTTAAAAACTGAATCGACGTCAAAGAGCCAATTGGGACCGTCTCCTGCGTCCGTATGATTGTTTTCATACCAATTGATATCAATGGACTCCATCACTATCCTTTTCTTCTTATGGTAGACACGAAAAGCACGTTGATTGGATGAGTAACCAACAAAATAGCATTCATCAGCTTTGGCTTCAAACTTGTTGAGCTGATCTGAAGTGTTCAGCATTGTGCACACACACCCAAATTTTCTGAAGAAATCAATAACTGGCTTGCGCTTGTACATGATCTCATAAGGTGTCTTGTTGCAACTTTTAGTGATAAGAACCCGATTTTGCACAAAACATGCAGTGTTGACCGCCTCAGCCCAGAAAGTCACGGGAAGCTTAGAGTCAACAATCATAGTTCGTGCAGCTTCAATTAAAGTGCGGTTTCTTCTTTCAACTACACCGTTTTGTTGAGGAGTACGAGGTGCACTAAATTGTCGAGGAATTCCTTTGCTTTCACAGAAGGAATCAAGAGTTGCATTTTTGAATTCTGTTCCATGATCGCTGCGGATAGTCTTCACACTTAGATTGAAGAGGTTCTCAATTTGAAGCAGATAGGTTTTTAAAATCTCTGGCGTCTCACTTTCGTGGCTAAGAAAAACACCCAAGTGAATCGAGAAAAATCATCTGTTACCACCAGACAGTATGACTTTCGTCCAAGACTCATGACACTCACTTGACCAAAAAGATCCATGTGAAGCAATTGGAGAGGAGAGTCAATGGAATTGGTGGTTTTAGGCTTATGTGAAGATTTGTGCTGTTTTCCTTTGGAACATGAGATACAGTGTTCCATAGGAGTGAAATCTTTGAGATGTAATCCAGTGACTAGGTTACCTCGAACCAGTCGATTCATTGTTTTGAAATTGACATGTCCCAACCTCTTATGCCACAGGAAAGATTCATCTTCAGAAGCCTTTGAGAGAAAACACGATTCAATGCCCGATGGGTTGTTCATATCCAAGCTATATGTGTTGTATCTTCTGGGAGCACGCATGAGAATAAGTTCTTCCGGAATCACCACTCCAGGCTTCAAGATAAGACATTCTTTTGAATTGAATAAGGCACAAAAGTCCTTGTCACAAATCTGTGAAACACTCATCAGATTGTATTTCAACTGAGGAACAAAGTTGACAAATTCCAGACTATTTACTCCATTTGATACTGTTCCTTGTCCTTCAATCTTTCCTCCTCTTGGGTTTCCAGCAAAAGCAACATACTCTCCATCAATTTGATGATAATCTTGCAGCAAGTTAAAGTGCCCAGTCATATGTCTTGAACATCCACTATCTACATGCCAGATGTTATCACCGGTTCTTCTTGATTGACCCTATACACAACGAACCATTTATACGTTTTGACCAACATTGTTTCAATCAAGGGATCTCAGTGTTAGGATATGACATCTCATTGGAATCAAAATTACAACCATCCTTTGATGAAACACGGTCATCAAATAGAACATTATTTTTAATTTTCCACATTCGTTTTAAATGATTTTTAGCATTTTTAATTCTTTTACGCCTAGATTTCCTACTGTGAGAAGACTTAGGCAACATGTATGAATTTAATGAACTTTCGGAAGGCGATTTTTCATTAGAATTTGTGGTTGTCAATTTACAACTTTTTGAAACATGATTTGAGGCACCACAACTAAAACATACGTTTTCACAAGATATCTTAGCCTGATAATAGTCATCACAAGATGAAGATGATTGTGATGTTGAGGAATCTGAACATGAGATGGTTCTCTCATCAATAACGTTGTCTTGAAGACGATGTGCTTCCTTTAATCTGAAAAATTCCATGTTGCTCATGGTTTCACGTGGTACGTCATTCACAATAATTCCTACACTTTTAAATTTTGTAACACATGGCATAACATTCAAAGATTTAGGAACAAAAGGCAAAACATTTTTAAATTTAGAAACATCACATCCCAAACCCGTATGCTCAGCAGGCATAGAATCAAAATACAAGTTTTTAACGTGTTCACAAATATTTGGTTTTGACACGGACATATTATTACATTCATCCGACTCAAGTTCTTTTAAAATAGTTCTATCATTAGCACTCTTATCACAATTATCTTCGGAATTTACACAATTTGACTCTGCACAAGAAGCAAAACTGTCAGAATTAGAGGATGTAATATAATCATCAGGAGATAATGTGCAAACAAAAGGTGTGGAAACATGTGGAGTTGGGATATCAGCAAATCTCCCTGATTTAGAATAAGGAGGTGGATGAGAGTTATACCCAAGACCTTCTGTGCCTTTTCTATTAAATTGTTTATCAATTATTCCAAACAGAATTTTCTGATCCATATCCATGTGATCAACCTGTAATTTGGCTTTTTCTGCCTTTTGGACTATTTCAGTTAAAATTGTATTATTAATGGTTTGAGTATTGAGTTGCACAATTAAAGAGCGATTTTCACCAGAAATATCACGAATTTTCTTTAAGTAAAGTTTCTCATTTTTGCCCACAGAGTCATACATCACCTTAATGTGATTTCGTTCATCAATCAAGGCTTGATTGATGAATCTATATTTTTGAATTTCATTCAAGCAAGATCTAGAATTACACAGTTTAGAAATAACCTCAGCAGGCACAGCAGTGAGATCCTCAGCGGGTTCAATCATGACACACTTGCCCATGTCCTTCACATCAGCCATCAAAGCTTTATCAGCTGCTTCCTCAGCTTGGTCTCCCCAATGATAATGTTCATCAGCCTGATACACAAGAGCTGTGGAGCTTGAAGATGTGTTTGTCTTTGGAGGATTGACAGCTTGTTTTCCAGAGGAGATCTTCTTTTCTTGCTGATCCTTGGAGGACGGTTCCTCGCAGTTTCTGGCAAAGTGACTCAGCTGATCACAATTGTAGCATCTCACCTTCTTGATATCAAACCCAAGTGTCTTTCCCTGCTTGAATCTGTCTATGCCAGTTCTTTTGATGAATCTTTTGGCTCTTAAGGTCAACATGGCCATGCACCAATCAATGTCCATTTTCTCCAAATCATCAGGATTAATCTGCTCCAAGTCATATAGTTGAAAGCTAACCAGTGTTGGATTTCCAGAGATCAGTGCATCATAGCACGACATGAAAGCAGTCATGATTGAGACATATTCATCAGGAATCATGGTGATAGTCTTTTGAGGAGCAGAGGAGCTGGTAGAATTAATTGCAGCAGCTGAAGGAGGGACATCAGTCTAAAAGTATGGGCTACCGGATGAGCTTGATCCAACAACGAGAGCTGTGTTTCCAGACTGATTTGATGGGGTGACTGCTTCCTTCTTAATCTCAATTTCATAAGATTCAAGAATGCTATAGACTTCCTGTTGAGACAGAGCACTCAGATTCTCAGTCTTTTTGATCATGATTCGATACATATTCCATTCCTCAGGAAGAGAATCTAGGAGTTTCTTGTTTATATCAAGAGTAAGGTACTCAACTCCCATTACCTTCAACCTTGATACAATGCTTGAGAAACGGTTGATCAAATCAGATATTGATTCTCCCCTTACACTGCTGAATATCACATATTGTTTCTTGATCAGATCTCTTTTGCTTTCCCTGACATCCTCACTTCCCTCATATCTTGTGCACAGTGCATCCCATAAGTCTTTGGCAGTTGTGTACTCAGCAAAGATGTTGAAAATATCCATAGGAAGAGCCATGGCAATAGTCCCGTAGGCCTTGTTGTCTCGGGCAATCAAGGCAAGATCTTTCTCATCATACTCAGATACTAACTTAGGACGTTGAACATCAGCAGTGGTAGTTACGGGCTTGTGGGGACCATCGGTGATAGAACTCAACAGTGTATAATCGTGAAATTGAAAGAAAAGCTTTATCTTTTTAGTCCAGTCATCAAATTCTCTTGTGGACACAAGAACAGGTGGTCTATTTCCCCCAGAATGTTCTGTTGAACTTGAAGTGGCCATAATATTCTAAATCGAAACTAAAACAGTAACTAGTTTCGATGGGTCAACTTCTATCGAAACAACTAGTTTCGATAGAACAAATTTTATCGAAACAACTAGTTTCGATAGGACAACTTTTATCGAAACAACTAGTTTCGATAGGATTGCTTTTATCGAAACAACTAGTTTCGATACTGAAAATTTTCAAGGCAAGTTTCGATAACCACAGTTTCGATAGAGATAAGACAAAAATTTAGTTTCGATAGTACCTTCTCCCGACAAAATGTAGACAAGAAGTTTCGATGATCAACAGAAATCAGAAACTGTCCCCAGTAGTTTCGATGCCTTCTTCTCCAAGCTCAGAAATACTCCATTGATGATAAGCTCTAGAAATCAATAGTGCAGAAATGACAAACCAATCCGGCGAAAACCTTTGACTAACCCTCCTGATCTCTAATCCAACTTCCGATTCTGAAAATACGAGCAAAAACCCTTGGAAATCGATGAAACAGTAGCCGTCAATCAATAAAACAGTACTTCCGAGAATAGATGTGCAAAAACCAGAAATAAGCTCAAAATACCTCATAAATCACCTAGAATCGATCACAAAACCTGATAACACTAAAAAACACTAGAGCATAAAGCTCTGATACCAATTGTAGGTCCAGATTTCGCTTGAAATCACTAGTTTGATCGATTACACACACACAGGCAGAAACTGTGTGTATGGTGGTGAAGCAGATTATAGAAACAGTGTTGGTGAAGATAACAGGCTAACCACACTATGAATCAACACGCAAATGGTATGAAAATGTAAGAACACAGTGAATAAACAACTGCAAATTGTATTGATTCAGGAAAAATGTGAAAGAGAAGGTTCAGGGTTTCAGCCGCTACTCACACCCTAAACATTCTCAAACTAGGCTATTTATAGTTGTGACAGGTATCGAAACTATGTTCAATCGAAACTACTAGTTTCGATTGACCATTTACATGGTGATACACAGACTGTCGAAACTACCGTCTATCGAAACTACTAGTTTCGATTGAACACACTCAATCGAAACTAAGTAGTTTCGATGGCCCAGACTTAGAAATTGTAAGGCCCCAAACCCGGGAGGCCCCACTAGTTGGATTTACTCATTCACAAACAGTTCTTAAACATGAATATCAAATAACGCAGCGGAAAAACTTCATTCATTCATCATAATTAAAACTTGTTCATACATGCGGAAGCGTAAACATAGTTTAAAACATATTTACATCATAACTAAACATAACGGGATGCCAGTCTTCATGATCAGCCGGGTAACTCTTCTCGCTTGCCAAGCATCACCGTCCATCCTCATAACCTACCTTAACCTGAATGTGCACACTTAAAAACGTCAGCTACGCTGGTGAGTTCTAGTTTTAACATAAAACTTAACTTCAAATAAATTGCCAAAAACATCACTTCATACTTCATTTAATAAAAAGCGTACGTAAATAATCCAATAACAAACATAACACTTCATAAGTCAACGAACATATAGAATCTGCGCCTTCTCGTAACCGTCAAATCCAAACATTACATACTGGTTGAATAACTTAAGGATCACCACCAATAGGCCCATCATCACCGTACTGTCCTTCGGGTGAGGAACTCCTAGGGCCCGATACTTAGGTCATTCAACCCTTCAAGCACGGCGTCCCAAAGGATAGCGCGTACCAAATTTCAAGCACTGCATCCCGTCGGACACAAGTACTTAACTTCAAGCACGACTACCCCGTAAGGTAAATCGTACCAACTTCAAGGATCACGATAATCCCCTTGGCGACCGTCATCGCCCCAGTTGTACAACAGTTGGCCAGCCACAGAGGCCCCTAAAAGGTAAAGGCCCATAACATCCTTCCCATCCCTTAACCTTCATTCCCTAAGGAATATTGGCAGATTCGTTCGTTTGTGACTTTCGTAAACCTTCGCTTCTTTTACTTCAAAAACTTCAGTTAAAGCATTCGTACGTTTTATTAAAAACATTCTCTTCGTTAAAACACTTCGTAAACTTCTTTTGGCAAAATATTTCATAAACACTTCCTCCATAAACATCATTTTATAAAACGTTACATACAACCTTCATAAATATCGTTTCATAAACATCGTTTCATAAACATCGTTTTATAAAATCATCACGTGTGCACACCAGCCCAAAAACATTATTAAAACATTTAAAAGAGGGCTTCTAGAACTCACCTTATAAGCTAGTCTCGGTTGTCCTAACAAAGGTCCAACAACTTCACTTCCGATCTGAATTGATTAGTTAATGCACATCAGACCAATACCGACTCTAAAGGTTTAACCATTCTAACATACTGACTTCACTTAATCAGTTCTGATGTCTGCGCACTTAGCAAGTGCGCAGACCCTGCTTCCTACGCACTTAGCAAGTGCGCAGGTCCTACCTCCTCCGCACTTAGCAAGTGCGCAGGTTCCTCTTCCTGCGCACTTAGCAAGTGCGCAGGTCCCTCCTCCTGCGCACTTAGCAAGTGCGCAGGACCTGCTCCGTGCGCACTTAGCAAGTGCGCACGACCTGTTCTTCGCGAAAACCCTATCTTTCGCATTTCGGGTCTGATCATGTCAAGATCCCGAACCTGTTGCATTCAAAACGTTCGTTTTCCATTAAGGAACTCAAATCTATACTCATCTTCCAGTTTCATCCGTTCAAATATAACCTTTTTACCCAAAACCCGAAAAACCCAAAAACGAACAAAAACTCAGATTTAGGTCGGATCGTTACCTGAATCGAGCTTCTGATCCGGAGGTTCTTCTCACGAGTTATGGAGCAACACACTTCTCAAATCTCGGGTCGATCCGA
Source organism: Smallanthus sonchifolius (assembly GCA_023525975.1). Classification (NCBI taxonomy): domain Eukaryota; kingdom Viridiplantae; phylum Streptophyta; class Magnoliopsida; order Asterales; family Asteraceae; genus Smallanthus; species Smallanthus sonchifolius. Next base: position 66,831,968 of record CM042029.1, read on the forward strand.
CAACTTTCTCTCTCTACGGTTTCTCTCTCTAGAAGTTGCAAATGAGAGAAATGGGTTGTGACCTTGGCTATTTATAGGGGAGGCTCCCCTTCTAGCCCATCCGACCCGACCCGACATGCCTCGTTCGTTTATTTAGTCATTTTAACCGTCGTTTTATTTTTGGGATGTTACAAGTCTACCCCCCTTACAATAGGTTTCGTCCCCGAAACCTATCATAAGTCAAATAGATGAGGGTACGACTCCCTCATTTCCTTCTCCGTTTCCCAAGTGGCTTCCGATCCCTTCCGATGTTTCCATTGGACTTTAACCAATTGGATAACCTTATTACGCAAACGTTTCTCCTTCCAATCAAGGATGGCCACGGGTTCTTCGATGTAATTAAGGCTGTTGTCGATCTGGATGTCGGTAAGTGGTACGTGAGCCGATTCATCCGCCAAACACTTTCGCAAGTGTGATACATGGAAGGTAGGATGAATCCCACTTAACTCATCCGGCAACTCCAACCTATAAGCGACTTCCCCAATCCGTGCCATTATCCTGAATGGTCCGATAAACCTCGGACTTAACTTTCCTCTCTTCCTGAATCGTATGATTCCCTTCCAGGGCGACACTTTCAACATTACTCTGTCCCCAACATCAAACTCGATAGGCCTTCGTCGTCTATCCGCATAGGACTTCTGACGATCTTGTGCGGCCTTCATTCGCGCTTTGATCTGATCAAACCTTTCCGACGTCTCTCTTACGACTTCGAGACTTCCTAATTCCTTCTGTCCAATCTCACCCCAACAAACCGGGGTCCTACATCTTCTCCCATACAACATTTCGTAAGGCGGCATGCCTATCGTCGTGTGATGACTATTGTTGTAGGAGAATTCAGCTAACGGCAGATGGCTGTCCCAACTGCCACCGAAGTCGATAATACAAGCACGGAGCATATCCTCCAACGTCTGAATAGTCCTTTCGGACTGACCATCCGTTTGCGGGTGGTATGCTGTGCTGATATTAAGCCTCGTGCCCATCGCCTCTTGAAATCTTTTCCAGAACCTCGATGTGAATCGGGTGTCCCGGTCAGATACAATCGTCAGAGGCATCCCATGCCGTGCTACTACTTCATTAATAAACACTTCCGCTAACCTTTCCGACGAGAACGTCTCGCGAATAGGTAGGAAATGAGCACTCTTCGTCAATCGGTCCACAATTACCCAAATGGTGTCATGACCTTTAGCTGTGCGAGGTAGCTTGGTTATGAAGTCCATGGTAATGTGTTCCCACTTCCATTCTGGTATGTCAAGTGGTTGAATCTTTCCATACGGTTTCTGGTGTTCAGCCTTTACTTGCGAGCAAGTCAAACACTTGCTTACATACTTCGTCACATCACATTTCATTCCAGGCCACCAGTAGTCCTTCTTCAGATCTTGGTACATTTTATTGGTACCAGGATGGATAGAGTAACGAGACTTATGAGCCTCATCCAAGATCTTGGTTCTAAGCTCGCCACCCATAGGTATCCATACCCGTCCAAAACGTGTCCTAACACCAAGAGCGTTATATTCCAACTTGTCCTGTTGGCCAATCATCCTTTCCTTCTTTATGTTTTCTTCTTTAAGTGCCTCATCTTGAGCTCTTTCGATTTCGCTCATCACATCCGATGTTACCACCAACTGGCAAGCTTTCACTCTAATAGGAGTAGGCACATCCTTTCGGCTTAGAGCGTCAGCCACTACGTTTGCCTTTCCAGGGTGGTACATTATTTCACAGTCATAGTCCTTCAGGAGTTCCAACCATCTCCTCTGCCTCATATTAAGCTCCTTTTGTTCGAAGAAGTACTTCAAACTTTTGTGGTCGGAGTAAATAGTAAACTTTACCCCGTACAGGTAGTGCCTCCAGATTTTTAATGCAAATACGACAGCAGCAAGTTCCAAATCGTGAGTCGGATAGTTGACTTCGTGAACCTTCAACTGCCGCGACGCATATGCAATCACTCTACCACGCTGCATCAACACACACCCCAATCCCCGACCCGAAGCGTCAGAGTATACCACCAAATCTTCACTGCCCTCGGGAAGGGCCAAGACTGGAGCTTGTGTTAGCTTCTCTTTCAATTCCTTAAACGCCTCATCCTGGGACGAACCCCATTCGTACTTTACTTCCTTCCGAGTCAACTTCGTCAATGGCGAAGCTATTTTCGAGAAATCCTGAATGAATCTCCGATAGTAGCCCGCCAATCCCAAGAAACCGCGGATTTCAGTTGGCGTCTTAGGAATGTCCCATTCACTTACCGTTACTATATTTGCTGGGTCAACCAAAATGCCGTTCAGGCCAATGACGTGACCTAGGAATTGGACTTCCCTAAGCCAGAACGCACATTTGGAGAACTTAGCATACAACTCCTCCTTCTTCAGAGCTTCCAATACTTCCTTCAAGTGACACGCGTGATCACCCTCATTCTTGGAGTAGATAAGGATGTCATCGATGAACACTATTACCGATCGATCCAGCATCGGTCGACACACCCTATTCATTAAATCCATGAACGCTGCGGGGGCGTTCGTCAATCCGAAAGACATTACGCGGAACTCGAAATGTCCATAACGCGTGCGAAATGCAGTTTTCGGTATGTCTTCTTCCCTCACCTTCAACTGATGGTACCCGGACCGAAGGTCGATTTTCGAAAACCAACTCGCGCCTTGCAACTGGTCGAACAGGTCATCGATCCTTGGTAAAGGGTACTTGTTCTTCACCGTTCGTTTATTCAACTCGCAGATATAAAACTTTTACTGGCACCCGAATCAAATAACACAGAAACGAAAGTGTTGTCAAGGATGAATGTACCTGACGCCACATCGGGATCCGTCCTGGCTTGTTCCTGCGTCAGTGCGTACGCACGAGTCTTTGCACGAGATCCCTCTCCCTTCTTTTCCGGGCCCTTTCCCTTCCCGGTTTCCCCCATCCTGGGCTTGGTGCATTCCCGACTCATATGACCATTCTCCCCACAATTGTAGCATTTGTAACCTTGCGGGCATTCACAGGAGTAATGTCCGATCTTGCCGCATTTAAAGCACAGATTCGATCCTAACCGACATTCACCCGCATGTCTTACCCCGCATTTCCCACAGACTGTCGTCTCGCCTATCCTGGCCTGCTTGTCCCGAGCCCCAAACAACTTCCCACCCGATCGTTTAGCGTGAAAACTCAACTTCTTTTTAGGCTCTTCAATGGCAACAACATTCAGCGCCAGATCATCGAATACCACGCCACTTAGCTCTACCGCCGAATCATAGGTAGTAGGGGCGTTTGCCTTAACATAGGTGCGGACCTGGTCCGGCAACCCTTGAATATAATAGGCAATCTTTCTCTCTTCAGTAGTGACAAGGTGTGGCACCAGACGTGCCAGTTCATTAAATCGGGTTGTGTACTGCCGGTGCGTCATGTTTCCGGCCTTCAAACCCAGAAATTCCCTCTCTACCTTCTCAATCTCGTTCCTTGGGCAGAAATTCTTGATCACCAAGGTTTTCAAGTCAGCCCACATCATCGCATCCACAATCTCGCTCCCCTTTGCCTGACGTATACCTTCCCACCAATGAGATGCTTCCTCCCTCAAGGAGTTAGCAGCAAACTTCACTACTTGATTAGCTCGACACTCGCTCAGACGGATGGCGGCTTCCATACGTATTACCCAATCAAAAGTAGCCACCGCGTCCTTCTTCCCAGTCTGGACCGGCGGGTCACATGCCTTAAAGGACTTATAATCACATCCGCGAGCAGGCGGTGCATTGTCGGTCTCATTGTTCTGAGCACCAACTGCCGCGCTAGACCCACCCGCCGCATTGACCTGCTTCAATGCTTCTGCCAACAGACCTGGCAGAGACGTCTTCATCAACTCCGTAAACTCTCGAGCTATAGCTGCTCTCACTTCTGGTTCAAAGGTGAAGGGTTGTTCTTCAACCTGTGTCTGCTCGGCTTCATGCACACTAACCGCCGGTTCAGTGTGAACACTTCCCTCTTCACTATACTCTTGGCGCGCAGGGATCCTGCCACGCCCACCATTTTGACCGCCGGTACGGCCACCACGCCTTCCGTTTCCTCTTCTTGCCATTACGTTCTATAAGACAAGAAATCTAATGTCATCACGCTAGTTAACAAATAGAATCCAATAAGCACTGTAAGATGTTAATATACACTGGCCATCTGTAATTAACCATTACACTACCTTTCGATTTCTATTTGACCACCTTTGTGATTCCATCAGAACACAAGTCCTTACTTAACCTCTTCTAAGGCATACTATATACGTAATATATATACTACCTTCATACCTGATGCTGTGGCTCGAGTTACCCGTACTGGCATCCGCTTTCGGTCCCATTCAAAGTTTAAGTTCAGACACTAGGAGTGTCCGAATCTCTCAAACTATTGCTCTGATACCAACTTGTAAGGCCCCAAACCCGGGAGGCCCCACTTGTTGGATTTACTCATTCACAAACAGTTCTTAAACATGAATATCAAATAACGCAGCGGAAAAACTTCATTCATTCATCATAATTAAAACTTGTTCATACATGCGGAAGCGTAAACATAGTTTAAAACATATTTACATCATAACTAAACATAACGGGATGCCAGTCTTCATGATCAGCCGGGTAACTCTTCTCGCTTTCCAAGCATCACCGTCCATCCTCATAACCTACCTTAACCTGAATGTGCACACTTAAAAACGTCAGCTACGCTGGTGAGTTCTAGTTTTAACATAAACCTTAACTTCAAATAAATTGCCAAAAACATCACTTCATACTTCATTTAATAAAAAGCGTACGTAAATAATGCAATAACAAACATAACACTTCATAAGTCAACGAACATATAGAATCTGCGCCTTCTCGTAACCGTCAAATCCAAACGTTACATACTGGTTGAATAACTTAAGGATCACCACCACTAGGCCCATCATCACCGTACTGTCCTTCGGGTGAGGAACTCCTAGGGCCCGATACTTAGGTCATTCAACCCTTCAAGCACGGCGTCCCAAAGGATAGCGCGTACCAAACTTCAAGCACTGCATCCCGTCGGACACAAGTACTTAACTTCAAGCACGACTACCCCGTAAGGTAAATCGTACCAACTTCAAGGATCACGATAATCCCCTTGGCGACCGCCATCGCCCCAGTTGTACAACAGTTGGCCAGCCACAGAGGCCCCTAAAAGGTAAAGGCCCATAACATCCTTCCCATCCCTTAACCTTCATTCCCTAAGGAATATTGGCAGATTCGTTCGTTTGTGACTTTCGTAAACCTTCGCTTCTTTTACTTCAAAAACTTCAGTTAAAGCATTCGTACGTTTTATTAAAAACATTCTCTTCGTTAAAACACTTCGTAAACTTCGTAAACTTCTTTTGGCAAAATATTTCATAAACACTTCCTCCATAAACATCATTTTATAAAACGTTACATACTTCCTTCATAAACATCATTTTATAAAACGTTACATACAACCTTCGTAAATATCGTTTCATAAACATCGTTTCATAAACATCGTTTTATAAAATCATCACGTGTGCACACCAGCCCAAAAACATTATTAAAACATTTAAAAGAGGGCTTCTAGAACTCACCTTATAAGCTAGTCTTGGTTGTCCTAACAAAGGTCCAACAACTTCACTTCCGATCTGAATTGATTAGTTAATGCACATCAGACCAATACCGACTCTAACGGTTTAACCATTCTAACATACTGACTTCACTTAATCAGTTCTGATGTCTGCACACTTAGCTAGTGCGCAGACCCTGCTTCCTGCGCACTTAGCAAGTGCGCAGGTCCTACCTCCTGCGCACTTAGCAAGTGCGCAGGTTCCTCTTCCTGTGCACTTAGCAAGTGCGCAGGTCCCTCCTCCTGCGCACTTAGCAAGTGCGCAGGACCTGCTCCGTGCGCACTTAGCAAGTGCGCACGACCTGTTCTTCGCGAAAACCCTAACTTTCGCATTTCGGGTCTGATCATGTCAAGATCCTGAACCTGTTGCATTCAAAACGTTCGTTTTCCATTAAGGAACTCAAATCTATACTCATCTTCCAGTTTCATCCGTTCAAATATAACATTTTTACCCAAAACCCGAAAAACCCAAAAACGAACAAAAACTCAGATTTAGGTCGGATCGTTACCTGAATCGAGCTTCTGATCTGGAGGTTCTTCTCATGAGTTATGGAGCAACACACTTCTCAAATCTCGGGTCGATCCGACAACTTTCTCTCTCTACGGTTTCTCTCTCTAGAAGTTGCAAATGAGAGTAATGGGTTGTGACCTTGGCTATTTATAGGGGAGGCTCCCCTTCTAGCCCATCCGACCCGACCCGACATGCCTCGTTCGTTTATTTAGTCATTTTAACCGTCGTTTTATTTTTGGGATGTTACAAGTCTACCCCCCTTACAATAGGTTTCGTCCCCGAAACCTATCATAACTCAAATAGATGAGGGTACGACTCCCTCATTTCCTTCTCCGTTTCCCAAGTGGCTTCCGATCCCATCCGATGTTTCCATTGGACTTTAACCAATTGGATAACCTTATTACGCAAACGTTTCTCCTTCCAATCAAGGATGGCCACGGGTTCTTCGATGTAATTAAGGCTGTTGTCGATCTGGATGTCGGTAAGTGGTACGTGAGCCGATTCATCCGCCAAACACTTTCGCAAGTGTGATACATGGAAGGTAGGATGAATCCCACTTAACTCATCCGGCAACTCCAACCTATAAGCGACTTCCCCAATCCATGCCATTATCCTGAATGGTCCGATAAACCTCGGACTTAACTTTCCTCTCTTCCTGAATCGTATGATTCCCTTCCAGGGCGACACTTTCAACATTACTCTGTCCCCAACATCAAACTCGATAGGCCTTCGTCGTCTATCCGCATAGGACTTCTGACGATCTTGTGCGGCCTTCATTCGCGCTTTGATCTGATCAAACCTTTCCGACGTCTCTCTTACGACTTCGAGACTTCTAATTCCTTCCGTCCAATCTCACCCCAACAAACCGGGGTCCTACATCTTCTCCCATACAACATTTCGTAAGGCGGCATGCCTATCGTCGTGTGATGACTATTGTTGTAGGAGAATTCAGCTAACGGCAGATGGCTGTCCCAACTGCCACCGAAGTCGATAATACAAGCACGGAGCATATCCTCCAACGTCTGAATAGTCCTTTCGGACTGACCATCCGTTTGCGGGTGGTATGCTGTGCTGATATTAAGCCTCATGCCCATCGCCTCGTGAAATCTTTTCCAGAACCTCGATGTGAATCGGGTGTCCCGGTCAGATACAATCGTCAGAGGCATCCCATGCCGTGCTACTACTTCATTAATAAACACTTCCGCTAGTTGAACGAATTTTCGTCCCGAAAATTAGAATTGTACCTTAAGAGTTTGACGTGGAGTGCTTGAATAGATGAGGATACTTGCGCATCATCTGATCCTCACGCTCCCATGTGAATTCTGGTCCGTGTTTCGAGTTCTAACGAACTCTGACAATAGGGATTTTACTACGTTTAAGCGTTTTGACTTCCCTATCCATGATTTCTATCAATTCTTCGATGAAACGCAACTGTTCATCGATGTGTAGTTCCTCAAGAGGAACCGCGTGTGACTCGTATGCTAGACATTTCTTCAAGTTTGAGACATGAAAGACGTTGTTTACACCACTAAGTCCTTCAGGTAGGTCCAGATGATACGCTACTCGGCTAATTCTGTTCACAATCTTGAATGGTCCAACATAACAAGGATTTAGTTTGCCTCGTTTGAAAAAACGAATGACACCTTTCCAAGGTGAGACCTTTAACAAGACCATGTCGCCTACTTGAAATTCTAACGGTTTACGACGCTTATCGGCATAGCTCTTTTTGCGATCCCGAGCTGCTGCCATACGATTTCGAATTTGAACAATTTTCTTAGAAGTTTCAAGTACAAGTTCAGGACCCGTGAGTTGACTATCCCCAACTTTGGCCCAACAAATAGGATTTAACTGAATTTGGCTAACGGAGTTAACCTGGAAAGTTCGGATTGTTACACCATCCCCTAGCTGAAAGAATTTTTGCCCCGAAAATTAAAATAATTTTTTTTTCCGGATGTCACATCATCCCCTAGTTGAAAGAATTTTCGTCCCGAAAATTAGAATAGTACATTAAGAGTTTGACGTGGAGTGCTTGAATAGATGAGGATACTTGCGCATCATCTGATCCTCATGCTCCCACGTGAATTCTGGTCCGCGTTTCGAGTTCTAACGAACTCTGACATTAGGGATTTTACTTCGTTTAAGCGTTTTGACTTCCCTATCCATGATTTCTACCGGTTCTTCGATGAATTGCAACTGTTCATCGATGTGTAGTTCCTCAAGAGGAACCACATGTGACTCGTCTGCTAGAAATTTCTTCAAGTTCGAGCATGAAAGACGTTTTTTACACCACTAAGTCCTTCGGGTAGGTCCAGTTGATACGCTACTGGGCCAGTTCTATTCACAATCTTGAATGGTCCAACATAACGAGGATTTAGTTTGCCTCGTTTCCCAAAACGAATGACACCTTTCTAAGGTGAGACCTTTAACAAGACCATGTCGCCTACTTGAAATTCAAACGGTTTACGACGCTTATCGGCATAGCACTTTTGGCGATCTCGAGCTGTTGCCATACGATTTCGAATTTGAACAATTTTCTAAGAAGTTTCAAGTACAAGTTCAGGACCCGTGAGTTGACTATCAACAACATTGGCCCAACAAATAGGAGAGCGGCATTTCCGTCCATATAATGCCTCAAATCGAGCTGATTTGATTCTAGTGTGATAACTGTTGTTGTAGGAGAACTCCCCCAAAGGTAGGTAAGACTCCCAAGTGTTACCAAAATCAATCACACAAGCTCGTAGCATATCCTCCAAAGTTTGAATAGTACGCTTCGTCTGACCATCTGTTTGAGAATGGTATGCTGTGCTCATATCTAGACGCGTGCCTAAAGCTTTATGTAAAGATTTCCAAAAAATGAGAGGTGAATCGTGCGTCATGATCCGAAATGATAGAAATGGGCACCCCGTTCAGAGAGACTACTTCTTTCAAATAAATACGGGTAAGCTTCTCCATTTTGTCTATTTCTTTGATTGCCAAGAAGTGAGCGGATTTTGTTAAACGATCGACGATTACCCGAATGGTATCACATCCGCTAGGAGTTCGGGGCAATTTTGTGATAAAATCTATAGATATTTGCTCCCTTTCCCACATGAGGATCTCTGGTTGTTGAAGTAAACCGGAAGGCTTTTGATATTCTACTTTGACCTTTGCGCAAGTCAGGCACTTGCTCACATAGGTGGCTATATCGACCTTCATCTTTGGCCACCAATATAGCATCTTTAGGTCATGGTACATCTTGTCGGAACCTGGATGAACAGAGTAACGAGATTTATGAGCTTCATCCATGACTAGTTCCCTTAAGTTCCGGATTACTGGAATCCATATTCGCTCAGCAAAGTAACGAATGTCATCAGATTTGATCTCAAGTTGTTCTTCAATACATCGTGTGGCTTCCAGTGGTAGGTTTTCCTCTTTCAGGACTTCGAGTTGAGCACTACGAATTTTGTCAGGTAATCAGGTATGAATAGTAAGCTGTAATTCTCGAACTAGTTTTGGCTTGGTTTTCTTTTGACTTAAGGCATCAGCTACCACATTAGCCTTACCTGGATGATATCTGATCGCATAGTCATAATCATTCAAGAGATAGACCCAACGACGCTGTCGCATGTTCAACTCTTTATGCTCAAAGATATGCTGAAGACTCTTGTGATCGGCGTAGATAGTGCACTTGGTACCGTACAAGTAATGTCTCCATATCTTTAGTGCGAAAACTATGGCTCCTAACTCTAGGTCATGAGTGTTGTAGTTTTTCTCATGAATCTTCAGTTGACTTGAAGCATATGCGATCACTTTTTCTCGTTGCATTAACACACAACCAAGACCCTGAATGGATGCTGTCACACCCCCAAATTCCACTAACGGAGTTTTATCATTTGGTGCGTGACAAACCAGGATCTCAGTCATTAGTTACATCAAACTACATTATATGGGACATAAATGTAATATCATAAAATTTCAGAGTTAATGAGGAAGCGTTTTAAACAAGAAAACAAATGCGTAAAACAAATGCGCTCAAGTATAATAAGACAAGTAAATTGTTTTAAATGTTTGCATAAGGATGAAATGATAGTAGGACTCCATGCATGTCCTAAGTGTGCAACATGTGCCTTAGCGACCTGAGAAACATGTAAGAAAAAGTGTCAAGACGAGGTTGGTGAGTTCACAGGTTTACAAGTGAATAAACTATTTAAGTATTTGCAGGATCCACATACGTAAGTCACACCTATTGCTAGCTAGACAATGTACCAGTTACTCTAAGCGTTCGCAACCGAAGCTGACTGTTTGTGTTTGGGTGCCTTCCGCCATTACTAACATCAACAATGGCAAGTGTTTAGGATAATTTACACCCGTTAGACCTCCAATCAAGTTAGCGCGACTAACCCGGGTGGGGTTTGTCAAACCTAGTAGTACTACTCAAATTTCCTCGCTATACTCCATATATTAACCGTCCGAGTGTGTAAGGACTTTGCATGTTATGTTTGCACATAGGTAAACAAGTGGTAGTGAAATACTATGTGATCCATATCCGTTCATGAGTATGTCTCTCCTGGGAGGGAAGACAAGTAAACGGATGTCTGTTCGTATGCATGTTTCTTCCCAACGGGAAGTAAAATACTGTTTGTTTGTATGCATGTTTCTCCCCAACGGGAAACAAGTAAAATACTGTTTGTTTGTATGCATGTTTCTCCCTAACGGGAAAACAAATAGAATGATGTTTGTGTATATGCATGTTTCTCCCCCAATAGGAAAACAAGTAAAAAGGGGCCATGAAACTCACTTGAGTTGCGTAGTAGGTAGTATCACACAAGTATGAGATTTGAATCTCAAGCGTTAGCCCGAAACGGCTCACGGATGCCCTAGAATTATAACATAATAATTAGGGAAATATTGGGATATGTGACGACGACACGAAATGTTGAACGTCCTAAAAACGCTCTAACGACCAAGGAGTAGACGAACGTGTCCACGGGGATTGAAAGATTTCTTAACAAATTATTTAGGATAAATACGTCACTCGACAATTTGACAAAAGTAAATTAAAGTATATTCGAGCGTTGCACCATTAAACTAATGGTCTAAGAAAATCATATAATATATATTATTTTTAGATTTAATAAAATATCACAATAAACAATTGCGTAACAAAAATAATAAATATATTATTTTTATTCGAGGATGTAAATGAGTGTAAATAATATAGATAATTATATTATTTATTAGTTTAAAACGTTACATGAAGTTTATAACTGAAACAATAATATTGTAAAAATATATATCGTTCTTAGTTGAGATCAAGGTTTGAAAATAATATATTATTTTATAAACGGAATTTGAATAATGAATACGAGTTACAAGACTAAACCCGAGACTATAGATGGTTTTCCGGTTTATAACGTATTAATATAATATAATAATTATTGTTTTGAAAATATAATAAATTAATCAAACATTCTGACAACAGGTTTACTCACACACGACCGCACCTAAGGCAAGGCACGACCGCGTTAAGGTCACGGGCACGACCAAGCTGGTCAGGGGCGCAACCGTGTTAATCAAACAGAAGACACAACAAAGCTGATCACTAGGCACGACCGTGTCTGAGCCAAGCACGACCGTGTCTAGGGTTCTGAGGCACGACCAGGTCTAGCCAGGAGGCACGACCAGGTCAGAGTACGAGGCACGACCGTGCCAGAACTTTGGCACGACTGTGTCTCTTGGATATACAGTCACAAAGTTTAACAAAATAACCCAACAAGTCTGAATCCGTTTGATTTCGATCGCGATTGACCAAAAGGATATGGGGGTTCTGTTAATCAAGTAATTACGAATCTGATGATGTGTTTTGATTTCAAAAACATCGCGACTAGATTGATTTATTTCCCGATTAAATAATAAAACCTTTGGTCAAGAACATGAGATCAAATTGAACAATTTGGATAAGATTACATGTTGAAATCATAGGGTTTTCACTAAACAAAGGATAGCGAATCTGATGATACAATTTAATTTGATTATGATCAAGTCAAGAATAGAGACTGAGTAAACCGTAAACACATGAACCCTAGATTTGATTCACAACAAATTCGATAATATTATCCCGAATTAACAAGGGGCTTTTGATCTATGAACAAAAACGAAGGTGTAGAGAGTTTCAATTACCAGAAAGGATGACGGATCGATGGAGTTCGAGTAAAGCGAGTTCCGACTTCGAGTGGCTTGACTTCCGGCTGCTTCTCCGGCCAAATTGAAATGCGCAAAAGCTTCACAGAGGATCGATAGAGGTGTGTAGGTGATCGATTTCAGTGCAAATGATCGGTTTGACACGAATTTGATTGTAATGGTGATGATGTCGTCGGTTACGGGATTGAATACTATAATGGAGTTTAATTCGATCATTACGAGTGTTAAAGCGTGAGATAATGGCTCAATGATTATCGCCATTAAAGATTATACGTTACAAATTTGATATCCGAACGGATTTGCGATTAAAGGCTGCGTTTACGTTTTGACTGGGCAAGTGGCGCGACCGTGCCAAGGCACTTGGCGCGACCGTGCCTATTAGGGTTTCAGGTTATTTACAAAACCAGCCCTTGCAACTTCAGATTTGACAGAATTGATCCCTTGGTTTTAGAATTGAGTTAACTGAGTTAGGATTTAACTGAATTTGGCTAATGGAGTTAACCTGAAAAGTTCGGATTGTCACAGATGCATCGCAATACACCACAAAATCATCCGTTCCCTCCGGAAGAGATAGCATGGGTGCACTGCTAAGTTTCTACTTAAGGAGTTGGAATGCTGACTCCTGGGCTTTACCCCAGATATAGGTTTTACCCTCCTGAGTTAAGGTAGTGAGAAGTTGGGCGATCTTGGAAAATCCCTCGATGAATCGACGATAATTGCCAGCCAATCCCAGAAATTGTCGCACCTCGGTCGGAGTCGTTAGTGTTGCCCAATTCTTGATGGCTTCTATTTTGGATGGATCGACATGTATTCCATTTTTGTTAACCACATGTCCTAAAAACTGAACTTCACGAATCCAGAATTCGCACTTGGAAAACTTAGCATACAATTGTTCTTGTTTTAGCAATTCCTGAATCAGACGTAGGTGCTCCTCATGTTCTTCCTTGTTCTTGGAATATATGAGGATGTCATCAATGAAAACGATGAAAAACTGATCAAGGTAGGGTTTACACACGCGGTTCATGAGGTCCATGAACACCGCGGGTGTGTTGGTTAATCTAAAAGGCATGACCATGAAATTATAATGGCCGTACCTAGTCCTGAAAGCAGTCTTAGAGATATCCTCATCTCAGACTCTCAGTTGATGGTAACCAGATCTAAGATCTATCTTGGAATAGAAGCTTGATCCTTGGAGTTGATCAAAGAGATCATCTATGCGAGGTAGAGGATAACGATTTTTGATCGTCACTTTGTTCAGCTCATGATAGTCGATGCACATGCGGAAAGTCCGGTCCTTCTTCTTGACAAATAGGACTGGAGCTCTTCATGGCGATGAGCTAGGTCGGATGAATCCTTCATCCAACAACTCTTGCAGTTGAGTGGATAGTTCCTATAATTCACTGGGTGTGAGTCGGTAAGGTGTCCAAGCAATCGGCGCTGCTCCGGGTGCTAGATCGATTTGAAATTCTATTTGACGATGCGTTGGTAGACCAAGAAAATCCTTAGGAAATACTTCCGGATAGTTACAAACAATTGGGATATCATCAATCTTCTTCTCCCCAGATGGCTGCTCGGCGACGAGAGCCAAAATAGCAGTATGACCTTTTCGAAAACATTTCTATGCTTTCATGAAGGATATGATGCCAACGACTACACCACACCTTTTGCCCTGGACGGAAAGAGTTTCTCCACTCAGGAGAGGAACGCGAACGATTTTCTCATGACAAATAATCTCAGCTTGGTTCTTAGATAACCAATCCATGCCGACAATTACGTCGAAACTACCAAGTGTGATCGGCATAAGGTCAATTTATGACTAGCCAATCCTAGTTTACATCTCTAAGAATGTGACTTGTTTCGATTTTTTGGTCGTCTGCTATCTCAGTAGTATACTTGGTTTCTAATAGAGTTGGTGTACGACTGCACCAACTTGAAAATTGTGAAGTTATGCTGAAATTTCTAATGAGACCCGTGCTTATAAGATAAGCGTCGGCCAATGCAAAGACCAAGGGAAAAGGTCCACATGTAGGAAAAGAAGTTTAATGAGCTATAGATTCCAGTAACATAAAGGATAGGATGTCTGTTTAAGTAATCACGTTCAACTAATGGTTGGTTAGATCAAATCCCCGTTTTCTACTGTCATTGAATTTGTTGGGGTATAAATCTAATTAGACTAAGGATTAGTTACAAGATAAGGTAATAGGATCAAAGGGAGTTTATTGTTGGAGTGTAAGGAATAACTTATTAGTTTAGAATGAATTATTCAAATTCCGCCTATATAACGTGTAAGGAATAACGTGTTAGTTTAGACTAAGGTTTGCCATGAGATTCTATTGGAGTTTCATTCAAGATGCTTTCTGTGATCACGTTTAGATGAGAGTCTTAATTTCACTAAGACTCTTACATGAGTGAGATAAAAGGATGGATCCTATTGATGGTAGTTCAGAGTGTCCGAAAACATTTTCAACCTGATAGTCGCGTCTATCAACTGTTGAACATGTTTAACGATACCAACAAGTTGTTGAGCGGGTCACGATAATTTCCACGGACAGTGGAAACTTAAGTCTGTTAATCACATATTAGGACCATTTATCGACACACTAGGTTTCACTAGGACTTACATGCACCTCAGTTTAATGTTACGTGTGCACCCGTAATGATAATTTGCTTTACAAGCTCACCCTAGTTCTCCCCGTCCTGTGTTACAGTGTCCTTTAGTTTGTATTGATGGGTACAGAGTGTTGTCTGATATGTTAAGTCATCGATAGGCTTAGTCACCAACCATAAGTTGATCAACTTGGCCTCATATCAGGATGAGTAGTCGGGAATCGTTTTATCCGAGTATTCACACGAGTTGAAACACAATACGAGAGTCCAATCCAGCGGATTGTAGATGGAAACATGCATATGAAACAAACATGCACATGAAATGCGACTTCGAGAAGTGAAACTAGTTCATGGATACGAGTTATAGGAAGGAGCAAAGTAGCCATCCTTCCAACTGAGTCAGGATAGGGTTTGAGTATGCAATGATCAATTCGTTCTCAACTTTGTGGTAAATCTATATTCAACAGAATATCGACCAATGACGCGAGCCCATGGCTTGAAAAGTGATGACATCTACGTGTCAATGGACTCTACAATAATGCGTGCAACGGCCTGCCTTCATTTGGCGTATTGTTGCTAGTGGGTACAGTAGGGACTCGCCTTCGACGAACCCAACTCCCAAAGGGACATGTGCTTGTGCTGAGTGTCGTCCATAACATGGACCTGAGAAAGCCCACCATACCCGACAGATGACGGTGGTGTAAGTGACTCCTCCGAAGGCTCCGTCTCGCTTCCTTCGGACGGGAGTGGATGTTGTTCTGGTGATTCCCCGAGTGTCGCCACTGGGATGATGATGCAATGCAAATGATGTGTCCCTCGTCAACAAAGGGTGATATGGATGGTGTTAACATGCATGCACTGCATTGTACGTATATGTGCTATATGTATCAGGTATGATTGTATATGCCGTGTAACTAATGCATGTGTATGGTTATAGTCTAGTATGCAACCTTAGTTCTCTATAACCAATGGCTCTGATACCAATCTGTCACACCCCCAAATTCCACTAACGGAGTTTTACCGTTTGAGAAGTGACAAACCAGGATCTCGGTCATTAGTTTCCTTGAACGACACTATATGGGACTTAAATAGAAATATCATAAACGGTCAGAGTAAATGCGGAAGCAATAAATGAAAGTAAATGCGCAAAACAAACGTGCCCAAAAGTCCAGTCCAAAACGAATAAATGGAAACATTTCAAAACATATTATTAAATAAGAAATTAAATATAGGACTCCATGCATGTCCTAGATGTGCATCTATGCCTTAACTTAGCGACCTGAGAAAACATGAAAGAAAAGATGTCAACACGAGGTTGGTGAGCTCACAGGTTTCAGTTTGTAACAATGTTTAACAGGTTAATGTTTATTCAATATATAAATCAACATGTAGCTAACCCATATACATATTAACTAATGCACTCGCAACCGAAAGCTGACTGTTTATGTGTTTGCCTCCCACCAGGTCTATCAGCCATGGTGCATGTTTAGGTCAATGTTGCACCCGTTCGACCTCCAGTCGAGTTAGCGCGACTAACACAGGTGAGGTTTGTCAAATCCAGTAGTACTACTCAAATTACCTCGCTATGTTCATATTAACGGTCCGATGTGAGGACATAATGATAGATGTGTACGCATAGTCAAACAAGTGATAACATATATGAATTACAAAAACCAAAAGCGTTTACGTCATGTTTTCTCCCCCAGTTTAAAATAGTAAAAGGGGTCGTGAAAACTCACATGTGTTGCGTAGTAGGTAGTATCACACAAGTATGAGATTTGAATCTCAAGCGTTAGCTCGAAATGACTTATGAATGCCCTAAAATTATAACATAATAATTAGGGGAATAATGGGATATAATGATATGTGACAACGACACGGAATGTTGAACGTCCGAAAATAAACGCTCCAAAGATCAAAGAGTAAACGAATGTGTCCACGGGAATTGAAAGATTTCTTAACAAAATATTTAGGATAAATACGTCACGCGACGATTGACAAAAGTAATATAAAGTATTCGAACGATGCACCATTAAACTAATGGCCTAAGAAAATAATATAATATATATTATTTTTAGATTTAATAAAATATCACAATAAACAATTGTGTGACAAAAATAATAAATCTATTATTTTATTCGAGGATATAAACGAGTGTAAATAATATAGATAATTATATTATTTATTAGTTTAAAATGTTACACGAATTTTATAAACGAAACAATAATATAAAAATATATATCGTTTTTAATTGAGATCAAGGGTTGAAAATAATATATTATTTTATAAACGAGTTTTAAATAACGAATACGAGTTACAAGACTAAACCTGAACATACGGGTGATTTTCCGGTTTAAACCATATTAATATAATATAATAGTTATTGTTTTGAAAATATAGTATAATAATCAAACATTCTGACAAAAGGTTTACTCGCACACGACCGCGCCTAAGGCAAGGCACGACCGTGTTAGGGTCAGGGGCGCGAACGTGCTGGTCAAATAGAAGACACAACTAAACCTTATCACTAGGCACGACCGTGTCTAGGGTTCTGAGGCACGACCAGGTCTGAGCACGAGGCACGACAAGGTCTGAGTACGAGGCATGACCGTGCCCGGGCAGGCACGACCGTGTCTCCTGAATTTACAGTTTACAGAGTTTAACAGAATAAGTCAATAAGTCCAAATCCGTTTGATTTCGATCGCGATTGACAAAAAGGATATGGGGGTTCTGTTAATCAAGTAATTACAAACCTAATGATGTGCTTTGATTTCAAAAACATCGAGTCTAGATCGACTAATTTCCCGATTGAATAACGAAACTCTTGGTCAAGAACATGAGATCAAATTGAACAATTTGGATAAGATTACTTGTTGAAATCATAAGGTTTTCAATAAAAAGAGGATTGCGAATCTAGTCATGTAATTTAATTAGATTGAGATTGGATTTAAAGTATAGATCGATTAAACCAAAAATGGTAAGAACCCTAGAATCAGAACATGATAAATTCGCTATTGTAAGCCCAAATTATCATAGGGTTTATGATCTAGAGATTGAAACGAAACTATAGGAACAAACAATTACCAGAAAGAGATACGAATTGAAGGTGCTCTAGTAGAACCTAGTCGCGAGTCCGATGGGATGGTCCTCCAGCGTCTCCGAATGCTTCTCCGGCTAAATTGAAATGCGCAAAAGCTTAATTGAGGTTCGTGCAAGATGTGAGAGTAGATTGCTTGCGTAATGTTGCTCTCAATTGATCGAATTTGAGATATATGGTGATAGGATCGACAGTTATGGGATTAAAGACCATAATGGAGTTTAATTTGATCATTACGAGTGTTAAAGTGCCGAATAATGGCTCAATGATGATTCGTCGTTAGAGATTATACGTTACAATTTGAATTCCAACGAATTTGCAATTTAAGACTGCCCGATCGTGCCCAATCATGGCGCGATCGTGCCTACTAGAGTTTCTGGTTATTTACAAAATCGGTCCTTGTAGTTTCAGATTTGACAGAATTGATCCCTTGGTTTTAGAATTGAGTTAACTAGGTTTGGATTTAACTGAATTTGGCTAACGGAGTTAACCTGGAAAGTTCGAATTGTCACATACACGGGTTGAATAAACCCGTGGAATACAATATAATCTGTTAACAAATACACTCGTCAAAATATGCCAGGAGATTTATTAATATAAATATTAGTATATATATTTTTTAAAATATATTATTATTAAAAGATAGACGTGTATTTAATAAGAGAGATGTGAGAAAAAAATGTTGAAAATGAATATGGAGGCGACACGTGACATGAAAAACCTTTTATTTATTATATAATATAGATTAGTGTTTAAGTTAGAATAAAATGATAGTTTATTTATTTTTATGATTGTTTTATATTTCTTTTTAATTATAAAATTAAAATAAGTTAAGTTAAGAAAAAAAATGAGGAGAGAGAAAATTTGAATAATTAATCACAATTAGTTTTTTTCACCCGTGCATGGTGGAACATTTAAGGGCGAAAGGGGGTCCAAGCCCCCTACTTTTTTGTTTAAAAGTATTGATTTCGGCCCATTATGTTCAAGTTTTCCTAATTTAGTTGTTTAAGTTTTGTTACTGTAAGAAACCAAACTAAACCAATATACGAGAGTCTAGTCAACATCCTCTTCATGTAACACAACCAATCGAGCAATCAATCATCATCTTCATTCAACAATGCAACACCGATCTGTATTCAACTTCTAATCCAAACCCTCTATGTTCTACTTCAATCAAACAAATTCGTATCATTAAATTGTTAACCTATGAACATTATATTAAATCTATCATGTAACATATACCGAATTCTTTTAGTCCACTTCACACTTACGTCTAAGATCCTTAATCATACAAATTGTTGGATACCTTCGAGTCTATCTTCTTGATGGCTGAATGGTATGCGTTTGTCTTTTACATCATCATTATTGTGTTTAGATACTTTCAAGATAATGACCTTTTATCAAAATAAAATATACACGAAAACGATGTATTTTATGAAAACTATAATGTTGGCCATGTATTTTAAAAGGAGTGGTCTCACATTATAACTTTACAAAAGCGTAATATTAATATTATATACATTGAATTTAATCAAATAAAAGTCTTTATCTTATTATTTTTATTAAGTGTAGAAAATAATTTGGGTTGTATTAATTGTGAAGAAAGATTATCACACCCCGTTAAGGCGGATTATACACGGTTGTGACGAAATTAAATCATTACATCTGGATAAAAGAAGATTAAGGAATTTATAATTTAAAACACATGGTTGTTACAACAAATTTCAAATCAAATGAAGCAAAGAAACAAATTATCTTATTATTCTCCTTATTATTGATTTACCTTTTGAAATGAATAGTAAAATTTTTTTTGAGGTAATGCGGGAAAAAATGACCAAACTCCCGCCGCGAACCACAAGTGAAAAAAATTAGAGATATGGAGAAAACTCATTACGTATAGTAAATATATTAAGAAGTCGGAAAGCCATCCAAAAAGTTTTAACTTGTAATCAATTAATTTCAACACTTCATTAATTTGAACTAAAAATCTTATATCTGGCTTTTCTGAGAAACATAAAATTTTTTTCATTTTTGTAAAGATTGATGGGAAAGTAAGACTCTCCACCACCAAAATTTGAGTGAAAATATACTAAAAGTAAAGAATTTTTTTTTGTCTTTTTTCTTTTGTTAGAATTCAAAAAGTAGAATAATTCTTTTATAGAATGAAGAGCCTATTTCATATAGATTTGAATAGGGACAGTAATTATTTATTTTATATTCACTTTAATATTAACAAATTACTAGGGGAAAAAACAACCAAACTCTCACCGTGAACCGCGGGTAAAAAAAACCAGTTGAACAAAAATCTAAGCTAGGTCCATTAGAGCATAATCCTTGATTCCTAGAATGAGCATATTAGCAATTTAGTTTCCATTTCCTGAAAAAGATGTTAAAATAGGTCAACTAAAAAGTTAGTAAGAACATAAGTTAGATAGATACATAAGGTGCAAGTCAGAAACAATTTTCACATTTCAAGTAAATAAGTTGTTATATACATGAGTCCACAACCAACCTTAGTGATCAAATGTTCTCTGATGTGTTGCAAAGCACACATGCATTTCCATCATGTTTTGGGTCGTTTTCGTATAGTTTTAGAGTCGTTTTGAGTCATTTATAGATTATACTTAGTTATGTTATGTTTTGTAGGTATTCGGGGAGTAATTAGAGCTTAAACGATCAAGAACTTTGAAGAAACGAGCACACGAGAACCCGGGATGAGAAGCGGAAAAAGTCGAGAAAGAGTCCAACCTTAAAAGAGCCATATATCGGGCTAGAAAATTAGTTACGGGGCCCATTTTATATCGATTTGGAGTAGCTCGACGAGAAGAGTTCAAAAATCCAGGTTTCCCTCGCGGTACGCGAGAGATAGGGCAAGTTTTCTCACGGTACGCGAGGGATCAGAAATCCTAAGCGACTATTTTGTCTCCCGCGTTACGCGAGAGACTTGCCAGAATCCCCCGTGGTACACGAGAGACCCCAGATACAGGCTTTTTGGCCTATTTTCAAGGTATAAAAGGTTATGTTCGATCATAGGGTTTATTATTCGATTCCAGACGTCAAGATCAGAGCTTTTTGGTGATTCCAAGTGGGAGGAAGCTTCTAGGATCAATTGGAAGTGTGGATTGAAGCTAAAGATCATAGATTGGGTCGATCACGTCTACCGGGTCTTGCTATGTTTCTTTGATTTACTTTTCTAATATTGAAACCATGATTTCTGTGTTTATCACTTCTGTGTTTGATGTTTTGAACATAAATATTGGCTAGATATTTGATACTATCTAGGTTAAAGATGAATGCTTGTTAAAGTTTAGGTTTTTATTTGTTTTGGATTCATGTTTTGGGTTTGATGCTATTGTAACATATCTGATTATGATTCTTTGAGGAATATGCATGCTCGATTTAGATTTGTTATTGATTAATCATTCCATACGCGTCTTTGTGAATGTCTTTCATGTATGGTTGCGTAATTAGATCGCCTACTTTGTGTTTGTGATTTGTTTGCGGTGTGCTAGACATAGTAATCCGTAGGAATCTTGATTAATAATCTATTAAAGTTGAGTGTTCTTCTTGTTTAAATACCCGAAAAGTGATAAGCAGTCAATTGATCTTCGGTACTAGAATCCCGAGTGAAATCTGTTTGAGAGGAAGTTTCGTTAGGAGTTGATTATCGTTGTTAATTCATGTCAAATAGGTCATCTTCAGATTACTCCTTGCAACTTGGATGTATTGAGACTGTGAGACCAAAAGGTGAGTTGTCTATTGAGTTCTTTAGTATCATTAGAGAGATCGAGAGGTGATCCAACTAGCTGGTGAGTTTAATATCCTTTAGAGTTCCCTTCTGGTCACATCCTGAGAGTGATCAGGAATCCAGTACGTGATTTAGAGGTGTCATATTCTTGGACCCAAGTTCTAATACGGTTTCCATAACTAGTAGAATTCCAAAGCCTAGCAATTAGGATTCATAACCTAGGTAGTTTCCTTCCCATTCCTAATTTCACTTTAGCACTTGTCTTGATAGCTTGTTCCGAACTTAGGTTATTGCATTCATTAGTTTAATAAGTAGTGTAATAAACCCCCCATCAATCAAATCTTAAGTCCGAGTCAGAGTCTGTTTTGTTATTCGTAGTGTCTCTAGGGTTCGATAACTCGGTTTACCATTAAGCTGTACTACACTCGATAGGTACACTTACCTGTCAGTGTGGTTTAGTTCATAGGTTTTCCTTTTATTACTTAGGAGTCTAGGTTAGGTTTTAGTAGTTTTTATATAGACCGTATGGACGACATCACTCTCCTGTCCAAGACCTTGTCACAAAGGCATTGAACAATAGTATAAATGTCCAACTTGCAGTTTCTAAACACCAAACTCTTTCCAAGTTGAACAGAATTCATAAACTTGAAGGACGCTCAGAACTGATTGGAATGCATCAACCCGAGGACCGGATGGGCTAGTCAGGCCAATAGATCTATATACTTACTCCCGTGACTTCTCCAAAGTTAATGGTTGTGTAAATTTTAGAAAATAAGAGAGACTTGCAGTATAAAGTATAATAATGTGTAAAAATGAAAGTACAATAATGTGTAAAAAAATTAAAATAATGACTCTCTTTTTTACTCGCTTTTTTACTCATGTAATACATGGGTATATAACCATTAACTTTATAATTTTTTTTAATCGTCTAATTATATGTATTATATATCATCAAGGTGTGATGTCGAGTCTCATGTCTTGTTCCCAATCTACCTATGTACTTGGGCGAAGTATCCTTGATGGCCCTCTTATGATTAATGAGATTATCTCCTGGTTAAAGAAATCAAAGTCATCAGCTGTTCTCTTTAAAGTGGACTTTGAAAAAGCATTTGACTCTTGGATTGGTCCTTTCTGCACTCAATAATGATGAACATGAACTTTTCGGTTATTTGGTGTGATTGGATTTTAGGTACTCTAAAACCGGCTAGGACTTCGGTCCTAGTCAATGGTTCTTCGACGAGAGAGTTTCCAAATAAAAAAGGAGTTCTCCAAGGAGATGCCTTATCTCCTTTCCTCTTTATTCTGGCGATGGAAGCACTTGGGGTAATCATGAACAAGGCGGTATCAAATGGGATTTTTCATGGGATCAACCTTCCTAACAATGGCCCGGTCGTCTCCCACTTATTCTTTACCCGATGATGCCCTAATTATTGGTGACTACTCACCATCCTCATTCTCTAATTTGGTCTGTTTGCTATGTTGCTTTTATTTAGCTTCAGAGTTGAAAGTAAATCTTCATAAGAGCAAACTTTATGGGATTGGTGTTGATTTAGATCTTTTCTCCCAATTAGCTATGGTAGCTCGTTGCAGTCCATTGATACTTCCATTTTCTTATATGGGCCGTCCAATTGGGGCTAACATGAACCATATTAAACATTGGAAGCCGATAGTAGATTTACTTGAGACTCGGTTATCTTTATGGAAGGCTAAAATGCTTTCTTTTGGTGGGCGGATAACTCTAATCAAATCGGTCTTAAATAGCTTACCAATTTATTATCTCTCTTTGTTCAAAGCCCCGGTTCATGTTATTGCAACTCTTGAAAAATAAGGAGAAGATTCTTGTGGTCCGGTTCATCCTCAGCTAAGAAAATACACTGGGTCTCTTGGAACAAAGTCGTGGCTCCTAAAGATAAAGGTGGTCTTGGGGTTGGTTCTATTCAAGATAAAAACCTCTCTCTCTCTCTTTAAATGGTGGTGGAGAGCTTCTTCTGATCGTTCCTCCCTTTGGTTCAAGGTCATTTTTTCAATTCATCATTAACCTCGTCCCTTTAGTGCTTTTCCTCTCAAGCCTAGAATCACTGGGACATGGAAGAATATTGGTGCTATTGACATTGAGTTTACTAGAAGATCCATACATCTTGATAGCTTAATCACAGGGAGAGTCGATAACGGTACAACCTTCAAATTTTTTTTGAAGACATCAAGACTTTATCGTTTTTATGGATAAAAAAAATAGGGTCATTAAGAATGGAATCATATGGTTTGATTGGTGTAATTTTAATATTATATTTTAAGTTGGAGTTATTGGGGTATTTGGTTGGTATAATTTCTTGCTAATCCCTTAACTTCTTTGAATAAAAATCTCGCCGTTCCAAATAAACAAATAAATAAATAAAATAAAAATCTGATATATCATACATCATTTATTTTTAAAGTCTTGACACATACAAACACTTAATGATAACAAAAAAAAATTCCTCAAAGTTGTCCATTTTTTCGATCGTGTTATACTCAATAGTCATATCAAAAAACAACTACACATGCTTATGATCCACTTGAACGAATACATCAAACATTAATCCCCATAAGTGGCGATGGGGGAACTCTCATCTCATCAGGGCCAGTCTCCGGTCTTGAGGATTTAAGTGTTCAGGCCGAGTCGGGAAAAAATGCCCCTACGAACAAAATACATAAACTAATTTTTTTAAACGACGATTAACGTTATAGCAATAATCATAGAAAAAATATAGTATGTTACATAACATACCATAATAGCTAACCGATGATTCATGATGATTTTTATTTTTATTTATAAATATTAAAGAGAACTCAACCATTACATTACAAAGATTAAAGAGTAACCAATCATTATAAATATTAAAGAGAACCCAAGCATTCTAAAAAGTGTCCAATATGATTTTTATTTTTCATAAAAAAGGTCCTAATATATAAAACCAGTATATAAAAATTTATAAAAACACACACACACATATATATATATATATATATATTATACTAGGTTATATACCCATGTATTACATGGGGTTATTTAATAAAAAAATTAAAGTATAACAAGGTTTAAAGAAAATTTAAAATAATGTGTGAAACAAAAAATAAAATTCTTTGCTTCCATAATTAAGTAATAATTAGAATTCAATTTTTATATTATTTTTCTTAAAATAAAAACATTAAGATAACTAAATTACAAAATTCAAACTTACTTAAAATAAGAAAAATTACAAATTTTAATGAGAAAAAAACATGATGATGACACATGACATTATTTGGAATCATTTATTAGAATAAGGATATATAACATATATATAACTTTTTAGGGCCCAACTATTATAAATATTAAAGAAGTCCAACCATTACATTATAAAGATTAAAAATGGATCAACCATTATAAATATTAAAAATGGTCCAACCATTATAAAAAAGGCCAATATGTTTTTAAGTTAATATAAAAAGGTCTGAATATATAAAATTTTATAAAAAAAACACACACACACACATATATATATATATAT
The DNA here is from genome assembly GCA_023525975.1 of Smallanthus sonchifolius. Classification (NCBI taxonomy): domain Eukaryota; kingdom Viridiplantae; phylum Streptophyta; class Magnoliopsida; order Asterales; family Asteraceae; genus Smallanthus; species Smallanthus sonchifolius. Next base: position 66,857,284 of record CM042029.1, read on the forward strand.
ATATATAAATTTTTAGGTCGCTTAAAAAAATGGGCCCTGGCCGGCGGCCCGGCTCGGCCTACCCTAGGGTCGGCCCTGACTCTCATAACAACTTTTCGCTCGAGTATTATGAGCAAACATACCTCCGGTGGTGGTTATATTTAGTGGCGGATCAATAATTTTTTATAGGGGTTCACTGTTTTTAGCTGGTCCAATTTCATAGGGCGGAACATAAAGAATTTCGGGTCGGTTCGACGGTTCTGGTTAGGCAAGGTTCAAAGATTCAGTGGTTGGACCGATCGGAGATAAAAAATTAAACGCTTAAAGCTAAAAACAGTGAACCCCTATAAAAATATAAACATATATCAAAATAGCTAAAAATTAAACGCTTAAAGCAGTAAAAGCAATTTAAAAAACCGATTGCTCTGAATGTTCATTGGTCGGACCGGTCAAACGAGTTCAACTGGATCTAAAAACCGGTTAATATTATAATTAATTTAACACTAAAATATACAACTTATAAAATAATTATAAAAGCTTTAGTTATAATCAACACCAATAAATCTATTCAAGATTATATAATAAATAAAGGTTTTGGTGGAACACTTGTAATTCATATATGTATCCTTAATATCCTTTTTTCCGCCTTTCTCTTCTATTAATTATACAAATTTCTTTCATTTTTATCGCTTCTCTCTCATATTAAATAATAATAATTTATTTAATTACTTTTATAAAACGTTTTTTATTTTAAAAATATTAGGTTTGTTGATAAAATTTTTTATTATTTGAACATTTCTTCATTATTTTTATAAAATATTTTTAAAAAATAACTATAACATTTCTAGAATTTACAAATCTTCATAAATGACGTTTTATAACAAGTTTATTTATTCAACTCATGTAATACATAGGTTTTAATCTAGTTTAATAGTAATATATATATAAATCTTCAATCTTTCCTATCCTAACAAAAAAGATACAAGAATATTTTTGAGTTTTTTTTCAAAATAGTGTCGTTAAAAGAAATATTTCTTAATAATACATAGGTTTTAACCTAGTTTAATAGTAATATATATAAATCTTCAATCTTTCCTATCCTAACAAAAAAGATACAAGAATATTTTTGAGTTTTTTTTTTTCAAAATAGTGTCATTAAAAGAAATATTTATTAAATAGGTGTAGCTGAAAACTTATTTACCAAAATGAGCGTTTTATTTTATTTCCTTATTTTTTAATAAATGTAATAACTTATTTTCCAACACCATTAGTTTTTCTTAAACATTTTTAACACCGTTCGTTTTTTAAACGTTTTATCTAATCTTCGTTGTTTAACTTTTTTTTATGACCGTTCGTTTTTTATAAATATCTCTCGATTTTTTTAAACGTCTTTTCTAAAATCGTTCGCTTTTCTAAATATCTAATCCATTTTAAAAACTATTTATTATTTTCAATATATATTTTTTTATAACTGTTCGCTTTTTAAATATCTTTTTTATATATGTTCATTTTTAAACGTTTTTTTTTCAAAACGTTCATTTTTTAGTTTATTTTTCTAAAACCGTACTTTCAAGAAAGGAAGGGTTTTAAAAAGACGTTTAGAAAATAAACGAACGCTTTAAAAAAACGTTTAGACAAAACGAACTGTTTCAAAAAAGACGTTTAGAAAAAATGAACAAACGGTTTTAAAAAAATATTTAGAAAAACGAACGGTTTTGAAAAGGATATTTAAAAAAAAGCGAGAGATTTTAAGACAAACAAACGCTTGTAGAAAGAGAATTAAAAAAAAGGAACGTTTTAAAATAATGTTTAAAGAAAGCGAATGGCGTTAAAAAACGAACGGTGTTAAAAAAATACTGAAGAAACCGAATGATTTTTATAAAGGATGTTTAAAGAAAAAATAATAGATTAGTTAAAAATAAAGAAATAAAGAAAAACGCTCATCTTGGTAAATAAATTTACAATTACAACTATTTGATAAATATTTTCCACTAACACGTCTTTGGAAAAAATTCAGATTTTTTCTTCAAATTCCACTTCCGAGCGTTGATTATTTGTTTCATATTTCCCAAGTTATTAATTAATTTAATTCTAAAGTTTCTAAACTCTTTCTTCCTCTTTTCAAAACCTAAAAAACAAACTCTATCATTCTTCATTTTCTCTGTTTCTTTTTAAAAACTTGTATTTATGTTCAACAATGGGTTAAGATTAGCCTCTGTCGTCGATGGAGATAGGGGTTCACCCTATATTTTATTTGAGAGTTCACCTTAGTTTTTTCATATAACTTTCTATTATAATTTCAAAACTCGAGGGGTTCCGGTAAACCCCTCTGCCTTACCTAGGTCCGCCCATGGTTATATTACAAAATTCAGTACACACGAGACACAGGCTTGTATATTATCCGTTTTCATTAAATGTCGAATTCATATCTCAAGGTTATAATCTTGTACATTCTTTTGAGTGATTAATCATTTTTTCTACTTAAACAATAAGTTACAGAAATTTTGAAGATGAAAACTAATAAATAAACGACAGGTACAATAGTAGATTTATATATGCCATATAGAATGTCAATCACATATGACATACACATGCATTTTATAGACTCAAGTCACATGACTAGATATGTGATTTTCTTTCTTTCTAAAATAGCTATTAAACTGTCAAAAGAAATGTCATGGTTTTCTAAAATCAATATATACGAAACATGTTTTTTTTTAATTTATTCTGATTTTATTTCTTATATAATATAATTATTTCATAAATAATATTGTTTGATAAAGTTTTTAAAACTTCTTGCTTGATTGAAACAAAATACAGGAACTTCATGAATTCATGAAACAAGCAATATTTTCTTAAGCAATTCGTAATGGTTTCACATTTACATCCGTCACGTCAACATGCGACAAATAGTTAAAGTAAATCACTAATGTGCGTAATGATTTTACTATCTACTCACAAATATACACACATATATACATACAAGGGTGAGAAAAGGGGGTGTGAGCCACGTGGAAGGGGTGAGGGGTGTGGAACACCGCGCCGCACGGGCGTGAGGGCAATTGTGAGAGAGCGTGAGGGTGGTCACGAGCGCGAGGGGGAGGGGCCGCAGCCAGGGGCGGATAAAACTTATTAGGAGGGGGTGGACAGGCACCCCGTACAGTAGTCAACACTCCATTAAAATTTTCCAAATTTTATTTGTAAAGATGAATTTAGCCTATTCCGGAATGGGGAAGGGACACACTACAAAACAAAACTAAGGGTAAGGGGGCACACTATAAACAAAATGAAGGGTAAGGACACACTCACAAAACAAAATAAAATATCAAAACATTGACTTGATTAACTAGAAATAAGAAAAATTGTTAGACATTTTCATTATTTTGAATTTTTTTACATAAAACGTTGATTAGATATTTAGTTAAGAAATTATTTTTTCTTATTTAGTCTTTTCTCAATATTAATTTTATTACTTATTTGGTTAAATAATTTAAAATAATTATAAAATTTAAATGGACTTTTTAGTCATGTGGTCAGAACACTTATATAGTTTATTGTTTTATTTGACTCGACCCATTTTCGACCGGCCCAATTTTTTGCCACCCCCTACAGGAAATTTCTGGATCCGCCTATGACCGTAGCTAGCTGAGGTGGCCCAATGAGAGGGAGGCTTGGGCGTGAATAGTATTATGCATAGTCTAACACACACATCACTAGCCCCTTTTCCCGCTAAACGTATCACACCTAGCTCACGCCCTATGTGAAAAACACTTGATTTAAATTTTCTTCGATAATCAAAGAAATCACTTTCAAAAGAAGCTGTCAACAGTTCAACTAAATTTTCAACTTTTTAATCGGAAGGACGATAAGTTGTCGTACTACTAAATTTTCAACATTTTAATCGTAAGGACGATAAGTTGTCGTACTATTCAACTATTTTATTTGTAATTAATAAATAATAATATAAAAGAACAAGACATGACAATATGACATGATACATATAAAACGACAGATTTAGTAATTTTCTTATTATTATTATGGAAAAATTCCCAAAATAAACATTTTTATTATTCGTTTTTTCAAAAATAAATAAAGAAAACTCCTCCATTTTTCGTCAATGTACTATCAAAACTCGGCGACTTCGTCGAAATACGTGTCTTGGCCTTTTAACGTACACGTGTCATTTTTCGCCTAAATACGTCCAAAACTCGGCGTTTCGCCTATATTGCATTTTAAGCGTTTTCGCCTAGTTATGAACAAATCCTGACATTTTCGCCTAGTTATGAACAAAACCCGGCGTCTAGTTATGTTTTTCGCCTAGTTATGAACAAATTCCGACGAAACGCCTAGTTATAAACAAAACTCGGCGAAACGTCTAGTTATGAACAAAACTCAACGAAAACATGTTTCGGTGATTTTGTCGGGTTTTTAAAATATTTCGTCGAAAATGACACGTGTAAGTTAATGTACGAAGCCACGTGAACTCGGCGAAGTCGCCGAGTTTGGGTTGTATTTCGGCGAAAATTCATGTTTATTTTGAGAAAGTTGAAAAGTCTTTGTTTATTATTGGAAAAAAGTTTTCAAAATTGTTTATTTTAGGAATTTTCCCTATTATTATTTGGTGTTTGAACATATGCAATTTGATTTACGATTTTTGAGGGTTTGTCGGTTAGTTGGCTCGGGCTGCTTAGTGAAAGTAGCAACTAACATGACAAATTGAATTTGGTTAGGTGAATAAGTAAGCAAAATTGAACACCAAGAAATAATCAAAATTACACCACAAATAATATATAGTAAAATTAAACAAACTAAACCAGAAAACCAAAAATATTTAAAAAAGAAATAATCAAAATTATTGAAGAGGTATTTGCACACGCTCTTGTTATTATGCGCTAGAGAGGGGCCCGTGCGATGTGGCATGGAACACAACAGTTAGGTTAGTGATTTTAGGAGTATGTACAGAGCAGTTCGGTTTTGAGCCATAAACATAACCAAAATTTCTGGTTAAAGTATTTCAAAAACCGACCAGTTTTGATTATTTCGGTTTGGTTAATCGTTTATAAACATTGGGTCGGTTCGGTTTTCAATTAATAACCAAAATTTTAACTTGGCCAAAAAAACTTAACTTGAGCTGAATATGTTGACTTAAGTTGAAGTACTCAAGAAAAAGAATCCATTATTATCGGTTATGAACATTGGGTCGGTTAATGTCAGTCAGTGGTTGGGCGGGGTTGGCCTGAACCATAGTTGTGTAGTATCAATGTTTACCAGTGTTACAATATATATACAGAGGGTGTCCGTATGATGCAGCGGGTAACACAGACACTGATAATCACGTAACATTTTTTGTTAATTAGAAAAAAACTATAAAAATACCATACTCAAGTTAAAAGAGAATAAAATGTTAGTTTTTATGGTGTAATTTTTTTAAATTATTAGCGTATGAAAAAGTTACGGCCTTTTAAAATCATGAGTGGAGAAGGTAGTTACTATATGAATAACTTTCACTTTTAGTTTTTTTTAAAGCATTATAGGGTTTTACTATGTGCTCTAAAAGATATATACACTACCCTAGAATTCCATAACCTTAATCCGACATCTTCAAGACCTCATATCCCCGATCATGTCCTCTAAGGGGTGTAAGTCTAGTAAATCATGCCTAACGCACACATCCCATGTCATTTTGGTTCTGTCTATGCTCCTCCTCCCTTCCATAGTGATGGTTTCTGTAGTTCTAACTGGTGTTGTAATCTATCTTCTACTCACATGTCCAAACCATCTCAATCTCCCCTTTCTGATCTTATCTGAGATACATGCCACCCCCTATTTCAACTTAAGAACTTAGTTTCTCATTTCGTTCATCCTTGTGTGCCCATACATCCACCTAAGCATCCTCATCTCATCTACCTTCGATTTTCTCCTTGTGTCTTCTTAGCCCAACAATCAGTTCCATATAACATAGCCGGACTTACCGTACCCTATAAAATTTAACTTTTAATTTTGTTGGGAACCTCTTATCATAAAATACTCATGTTGCTTCTCTCCACTTGCACTAGCTTACCTGGATACGGTGGGTTACATCACTGTCAATGTCGTCGTCACTTTGGATAAACGACCCTAAATACTTGAACTTGGTTATCCTTGAGACCTATTAGCCTTCAATACTGATTTGGGTGTCCTCCTTTTCATTTGCCCCATTGATGTTATAGTGGAGGTACTCAGGTTTTTTTTATCAACTAATCCATAAACCTTTAGACTCTATGGTTGATTTCCACTAATCTAGTCCCTTATTCAAGCTTAGTTTTTTCTCCACTATCGAGACAATGTCGTCTGCAGGAAGCATGCAACACGGGATAATGTCCTGAATTGACAGCTAATCTCAGACTACTTCTAAGACCCCAACCCGAGCATCCTACAGTTGGTTCTCAAAACGGGTCATTTTCATTAAAAGCGCATTTATTGCAATTCAAAATACAGCGGAAGTCTTTCAAAACTCATTTATTACCATTTAATGTTATTATGTTTACCTCACGAATGCCTGCGCACCGAATCCGAGTAACCCCACTCCCAAGCCAAGATACGTCAACTCTACGCTTACCTACAAAACAATCTAACGTACACACAAAGTCAGCTACGCTGTGTGAGTTCTAATAGTTTAATTTAAACAAAAACCATCACGTCATATTCTTTAGTTTATTCCACCCAGAACCCTCCGGTCCTTATAAAATAGTTTTACGATTCTTTAACGAATAGTTAACCCTATGATATCCCACGACATCCCATACCCGGTCATCACCCGGGACTCAGCCTGTGCCAATAATAATAATTAATAATAGTAATGGTAACAACAGTACCATCTAGTTGATATAGACTTATCTTACCATACAAACCACTCATATCAAAGAACACGTACTAACTCGACTCTTGGATAACACAACATACTTTAGACATTAACACACCCGACCTTAACCAAGGCGCTCACAAATAACTGACACGACAATCATATACGTCACGTCACAATCTTGACACAACAATCAATCTACTCTACATATCACAATAATATCATCAACACAACACATTAACACCATCTCACAATAATATCATTGAAACCACCGCGGAACCACCCGTCTCCAACCTCTTTCTCCTTTCTTGCGGCTGCCGTCAACGTCCCTTAGGTCCAACGTGACCTAGGGTTTGCGCATAAAGGAGTATTTAACTCCTCCCAGTATTACGTTCGGGTCCCTCTAGATCGTCAAATGCGGATTCGTCCCGAACTATGACATAAACGACTAATTGACCTTCGAATCTTATTCGTTTAGACTTTACGTGCCACTCCCGTCATTCGACTTATTCTAAGATGTTTTCGGGTCGTCCATTCACCCGACTCATTACTATAAGGATTCCTGGGATGTTACAAGTCTACCCCCCTTAAAGAGAATTCGACGAATCCTACGTCGGTACAAACCAGCACGACTCTTTCTTTTGCTCCTACTTGTGCATCCAGAGGCCTTTGATGCCATTCGTTTACTTTCGTGTAAATCGTCCCAGTCACATTACTTTATAGCTTGGCCACCATCCCTAGTGTTCAAGGAAGTTTTCTCCATTATTCGTTTTCAATCTTGAGACTGGTAGATCCTACCTACATGTCTCTCTATATCTGTATCTCCACTTTAGCTCAGACAGTACAATACCGCCAGTTTCCTGCTCATATGTATCATTTCGCTAATCCGTTCACATCACACATGACGCCACTCCTTTTAATAATCTCTAGTGACCTTGTCACTCTGATGGTCATACCCAAGTAGGGTATTGGATCATTCACCGTCCTTCTCGTCTCTTATTCTAATTGCCACCTGGCGATGATTCCTTAGAACTCCGGTACCACGGCCTTTCTCGCAAATGTGATACATCTATCCCTCTCATGTGATCACTAAGAGCTTGTACCAAGCTTCGCTGATTTCATCTCAGGTTACGCTACTACAGTACCAACTTACTACATTACCTTGCACTCATTGCGTCTCATTGGTAAACACATGCCGCTTATCATTAGCCTTCGGTCACCGTCCTCTGATGATTTAGCTTAGTCAATCATGTTTGTTCTAGAATCCCACATTATCTCATTTGATGCTCCGTAGGAGCTTGCTCCTTATAACTTGGTCGTATGCGTACCAGCGTAAGCATTTCCTTCACAATTGTTTATGTGCAAATCTGCACTTACCCTTCCCTCACTCTACTTTCCTTGTCGCTGCTCTATCAGTACCATATCAGCTCCGATCGCGTCTCATTCCTCATGTATGCACATTAAGTATGCCCTAGCCCGTACCTCAGTTGCCCACCGTCTTGTTTGTATAGAATGCATCTACTCTCCTTATATTTTATATTGTCGGAACCCCTCCAATGGAATGTATCCCCCGGAGAATCTATTGTCACTTTGTTCACTTCCTGCTGAAATATCTAGCGTCGTCGCCTCGATCACGTCATAACTATCGCCAACCCAGCGTCCACGTAACGCTTTCATCAACTCTCATCATTACACCCTTTGGCTCTGTGGTCCGCATTCCCGAGATATAAGTATAGGTATCTCATAAGATCACCTCGTTGATCGTCTCGCATGCCGTCGAAACTCCTCGTATCGCCTCAATGTATCATTATTGAGGAACTCGTACCGATAGAAACACTATACCTAAGCACGCCGACCATCCGTCCTAGTACGACTAATTGTGTACTACGAGGACACACCAGCACAACATAACGACATAACATACAATGTTATACATGAGTAGCAATAACCCCACCTTCTAGCTCGCACAAAGTGCACACAATTAACTAGGCCTGAGGGAATTTACATGTATACAATAAGACCTCACCATTTATAAGCACACGAACTCTTGAACCCTACCTTCTATTTATTATCACGGTAGCTCTTGCCACACGTCATCACATATTCACACAGAATTCACACAGTCGTACTCCTACGGGTAGTACTAATGGTTTAAGGCAACACACTACTCATCCTAGACACAAGTCAACCCTCTACACATTCATACACATAATATTTATAATCATTATTTTCCACAGGACCTTGTCCTGGACATTCACACAAGGTGCAATGCACCCCTTATACTTCACACCCCCACCTAGACCTTATCTCATAGATGACACTATCACACGTTCGTTAAGGCAGAGAATCTTATGATTCATATCTACACAAGTCTACTCACAATATCTAATCAATCACATCGGCATTTACTATTGGTATGAACTCACACCATGCAAAACCAAATTACACCACACGACGTATAGCTTCCTATCGTAAGCACCATACAACACATTCATGAACAAAATTATTTTAACCACGTCTAAATCACATCATGACAAAGCAAAAGTCAATACCAACACCAAGTAGTCAACATTCCAGTCAAAAACCGCATCACAAGAAGAAACCCTAAACAAATATTTCATCACAATAAGAAACCCTAAACAAATATTTCATCACAAAAATCAAAGTACTAGTGCTCAAAACATGTCAGCCCTCACGTGGAAATATTTCAACGCTCTACTCCTCGAACAACTCGAAGTTGTCGCCCACTTGCTCCTCCTCGTCCGACTCCTCAAGCCATCCTTGCTTGACCCCGAATCATGTCTCGGCAGTTGATGCCTAACTGCAAATGCATCACCTCCTAACCAGCTGCTCCTCCTGTAGAAGGAGCTAGTGAATCCTCCTCTCGCGGCTGCCCTAGTAGTACCGGGTGCATTAGGCGCCGGGAGCGCCAAAGTCACCTCCTACATCTGTAGCTCAGGCCCCTCATCGACTGTCGGTGGTACTACTGTCAATGGAACCAGTGCTAATATCCGCCTCCTGCCGACAACTATCGCGCGTGCAACAGCCAAACGTCTCGTTCGACGCTCTGCTGTTCTTCTGATAAGAGCTCCTCGTCTGATCCGCCTCGTCCAGATCGGCATAGCCATCAATACCTGCATAAGATAGAACGTTGGAGTGATTACTATGGGCACAAATTCAGAATATGAGAGTAATCATAGACTTCCAAATTACGGTGATCAAATGCAATTTGGTGGTCCAGATTACTGCTTGTACTCTAAACCTTTCCCATCAAATTCACACTAGCTTTCTGTCTTTCCCACACGCCGGATGCACATGCATCCCACACCACTCGCTTAACACCACACAATTATATTACCAATCATCACGTATTCCACACTTTCCATGTAGTTACACACAAGTTTATTACACTACGCTAATACACCAAGTTGTGTCACATAACGCAATTAATGCTACTCCACATTAATTAGCTCACAATTATGATTTCACCAAATCACACCACACATTTCACATAGTTCTACATACTACCACAACACATAGCACACATCATGTTCCCACACGGAACCACAAATCATTCACTCACATCAATCGCTTTACCTATCGTAATACTACACAAATGGTAAATAATAATTACTGCTCAACTTGAAAGACGTACCTCTTGGCTCACGGTTACTCGTGGTGTCATTCGTTTCACCCTTGTCCCATTTTTGGTTTAAGTTAAAGTATTTTATTTGTTTAAAAATACCAGTTTTCTCTTAAACCACAACTCTGATGCCAACTTGAAAGACCCCAACCCGGGTATCCTACAGTTGGTCCCCATAACGGGTCATTTTCATTAAAAACGCATTTATTGCAATTCAAACTATAGCGAAAGTCTTTTAAAACTCATTTATTACCTTTTAATGTTATTATGTTTACCTCACGAATGCCTGCGCACCGAATCCGAGCAACCCCGCTCACAAGCCAAGATACGTCAACTCTACGCTTACCTGCAAAACAATCTAACGTACACACAAATTCAGTTATGCTGAGTGAGTTCTAATAGTTTAATTTAAACAAAAACCATCACGTCATATTCTTTAGTTTATTCCACCCAGAACCCTCCGGTCCTTATAAAATAGTTTTACGTCATGTCACAATCTTGACACAACAGTTAATCAACTCTACATACCACAATAATATCATCAACACATCACATTAACACTATCTCACACACAATAAATATAACTCATTACTAGCATGCAAATTAGCACATATATACGCATGCAAACACGTACCTTATCACTGCACCATTGTCAGGGCGTTCAACACACCCCGAGCTCATCATTAACCTATTAAATAAATGTCACCTTTGGTGACTTCCCGATGGACCTCATCCTTCACAATCTCGTTTGCCGTGTCATAACGACAACTAGGCAAACCCGACACATCAATATAAACACACAATATTACATATCATATACAAGAGTCATTAACTACATATGCACCTCACACACGACCCTAGAACAACAAATCCCACCAGCAATCATAACCATTTAATTTTAAGCCCGACCTTCCCTGACCAACCCTTAACACGTCACACATTAATAACTCATCTCTCTAGCTCACACATTTCTATGAACACACCATAGACCCTTTGACTCTTAAATAAGCATTTTATACTCAAAGCATATTGGGTTAGAACCCGAACCCCTAACACGATTAATTATATTAACACCACGTGAATTTATGTATGATAGCCCCAAAACAATAAAACGGTTAAAAGAGGGGGATTAGAAACTCACTGGTATGAAGATCCCACTCTCGTACTACAACGGTCTCCTTGCACGAGCTCGAACCTGTCAACGTATGACTACATGGTCAGAGCACAATCCAAACGTGTGTTAACTATATCTAACTATATATATAGTCCTGACATCTTTCTCATTTGCTCGTTCACCCCGAGCTCATCATTAACCTATTAAATAAATGTCACCTTTGGTGACTTCCCGATGGACCTCATCCTTCACAATCTCGTTTGCCGTGTCATAACGACAACTAGGCAAACCCGACACATCAATATAAACACACAATATTACATATCATATACAAGACTCATTAACTACATATGCACCTCACACACGACCCTAGAACAACAAATCCCACCAGCAATCATAACCATTTAATTTTAAGCCCGACCTTCCCTGACCAACCCTTAACACGTCACACATTAATAACTCATCTCTCTAGCTCACACATTTCTATGAACACACCATAGACCCTACGACTCTTGAATAAGCATTTTATACTCAAAGCATATTGGGTTAGAACCCGAACCCCTAACACGATTAATTATATTAACACCACGTGAATTTATGTATGATAGCCCCAAAACAATAAAACGGTTAAAAGAGGGGGATTAGAAACTCACTGGTATGAAGATCCCACTCTCGTACTGCAACGGTCTCCTCGCACGAGCTTGAACCTGTCAACGTATGACTACATGGTCAGAGCACAATCCAAACGTGTGTTAACTATATCTAACTATATATATAGTCCTGACATCTTTCTCATTTGCTCGTTCAGTCGTCCATACAAAATCTTAATCCCACGGGTTTACGTATAACATCGTCTCCTTGTCCTTGACGGAACTCACGTAATCCAGTCACCGCTTGCATGCAGGCACGTGTAGGTGCCATACAAGCTCTAGCTCTATGCATGCATGCATGCCGTGCGCGACCTTAATAGGGTGCAACCCGATTCCACCTCTTTCCCCGTTCCTTGCCGCGAACCACCACCACCCGTATCACCACAAAGCCTCTCCCATCATGAACCACCATCGCGTTCCTTCATCTCGAGTCACCCTCGTACTCCCCTCATCTTTCCAGCCACGAGAAACCCTAACCGGGTTCCCCTTTCACATCGGACACCACTCCCACTCTCACCCCCACCGACGCCGCCGTGAACCACCATCACAGCCGACTCCCATGATCGTCGGCACCCTCCGAAGTCACCACCACTTCTCCCGACTCTCCTTCTCTCTCACTCTTCCTCTCTCTCGGCCTCCGGTTGTTGACCACCGTTCCGCACCACTACCGTGACCACCACCGGCCACTTTCTCCCCTTTTTCCTCTCGATTTTCCAAGTGCTAGCAACAAACTACCATCACCGGGGTCGCCGACCACCTGCTGCCACTACCTAGCCGTTCGTACCAGTCGCGCGCAACCACTTCGCCGCGAGTCACTTGTCCTACTGACCCCGCTACCACAGTCGGCCGCCATCTCCTTCTTGCTACGTGACTTCAGCCGATCAAGAATTCAAACCCTCGTCGGGTATCTAACTAAAAACGTAAACGAATACATACACAATTAAAGAAAATGATTACCTTGGTTGAATATGGAGTCCTTTTCTCGAAACCACCGCGGAACCACCCGTCTCCGGCCTCTCTCTCCTTTCTTGCGGCTGCCGTCAACGTCCCTTAGGTCCAACGTGACCTAGGGTTTGCGCATAAAGGAGTATTTAACTCCTCCCAGTATTACGTCCGGGTCCCTCTAGATCGTCAAATGCGGATCCGTCCCGAACTATGACATAAACGACTAATTAACCTTCAAATCTCATTCGTTTAGACATTACGTGCCACTCCCGTCATTCGACTTATTCCAAGATGTTTTCGGGTCGTCCATTTACCCGACTCATTACTATAAGGATTCCCGGGATGTTACATTACTGTAAAGAGAAACAACCATAAAGCAGATCCTTGGTGAAGGCCTATGATGTCGTACAGACGGTTTATAAAAACTAATTATAAAACCTAACCTAGACTCCTAAGTAATAAAAGGAATACCCTCTAACTAAACCACACTGACAAGAAAGTGTACCTATCGAGTATAGTACAGCTTAATGGTAAACCGACTTATCGAACCCTAGAGACACTATGTAACAATACTAGACTCTAACGCGGACTTAAGAATGATTTGGTTGGGGGGTTTACTACACTACTGGACTAATACTAAGGATGCAATAAACTAAGTACGACTCTAGCAATCAAGGCAACGACTAAGGAAAATATCAGGAATGGGAAGAACACTACATAGGTCGGAATCATACTTGCAAAGGACAACTTCTACCGGTTCTGGAACTATGATGGATCTGGGTTTCTAAGGATGACAACTAAAGACAACCTAGTGGATCGCTAATCACTCTCAGGGTGTCACCAACTAAGCTACCTAAAGCGTACTAAACTCACCAGATGATTGGATCACCTCTCGGGTATTTCCGACTATGATCAAGTACCCTAATGAACAGATTACCTCTCAGTCTCACCGCCCACCATACATTCAAGGAATGTATAGGGTAATCCTAGAATAACAACTATGATTCAGACTAGCAACAATCACTAGACACCTATACCAACTTCCTCTCAGACAGTTGATACTCGGATTCCTAATGACGAAGACTAACCGAATACTTCTCACCTCTCGGGTATTGAAATAGTACACACACTCAACTCTAATCATCAATCAACAAGAATTCCATTGGCTACTACGTCTAGCAAACCACCGAAATCACAAACCCTAAGATCTGTGACCTAGATACGTTAATCAAACGGGCAGACAACCACAATTAATGCAAGGAATTGATATCGATCACACAACCAAAATTAGAGCATGCATATACATCATAATTATTATACAAAGATTGTTTACAAAATCATAAGATCATCAACTGAAATCAAAACCAGTAAAAATCCGAACTTTAACAAGTATTCATCAATTGACCTAGGCAGTATTATAGATTTAGCCAACACACATGTTTAGAACATTCAAGACAGAAGTAAAAGACATAGTACTTGTTTCAATCAAACACAATAAGAACAAACGAAAGAAAATTGAAACCCAGAGAAGCTAACTCTAACCACCACGGATCCAAAATATCCAAACTTTGATTCCAATTGACTTCCAAACTCTCAAAATCGCCCTAGAATGGTCTCTGGACGGCCAAGATATCGAGCTCCCCTGATTATTCAATTACAATTCTATTAAATTCGATTTCTAGGTTTTTTCACGGATTACGGCTCTCTTGCGTACCGCGAGAGAGTTAGGAAAGCCCCTCGCGTACCGCGAGGGCCAAACTAGTCGGGCACTTGATTCTTCTCTCTTCGCGTACCACGAAGGACTCTTCTGGTTATATCGCGTACCGCGAGAACCTGAATTTCCAGATTTTTCACTTTTGATCCTCGGACTTTATTCTCGTACTCGGTTTCTTCGTATATTCACTTTTAATTCTCCCGAGCTCCTATAAACATAACAAAGACTCAATTATATACAAAAACGACCCAAAACGAATATAAAACTAAGTAAAACGACTCGAAACATGGCGAAAATACATGTGTGCTTTGCAACACATCAAACATCCTCACACTTAAAATTTTTTCATCCTCGAAAAAGTCTGCAATGGAATCATAACTGAGATCTGACTTTAATAATCAATTACCAATTAGTGAAACATACTCATGCGTTAAAAAGCAATAATCAGTATTTCTGTCCGATTAAACCCAAGCACCAACTATCTAGCCCCAGTGATGTGTTCCAATTCCATTTTATACAAAAATCAATTCATCTATGTGACTCACACATAGAAGCTACAGCTCTACCTAATCCCTTCTCAAGGTCATGTTTAGGCACGAGTTAAACCATGTAGATTTGCCCACCACGTTAAACTAAGATTTACAGATTTTTAAAAATTAATGGATCGTGGAATGAATAGGTGGAACAGAGCGTTAATTAAAGCATAAGAACTTTTTCCTAGAGGTGTCTCAACTGTAACACCTGCCACAAAAATGTCCAAGATTTGACCAAAGGTAAAACCCTAGGGACTATAAGTGTAGTATTACTTAAGTTCAGAGGGTAAAAATGAAAAATTAGAGATTTAAGACCTTAGCGGATTGCTAAGGTTAAGCATAATGGTCCGCTAAAGGTGTTAGTTTGGGTGGTGGACCGCCACCATATAAGGTAACAGTCCGCTACGTGTTGACTAAGCAATGAATCAAGTTAAGTCAAGTGTATAGTGACTAATGGTCATGTATTCTGACACGTGTACTCGTGGCGGACCGCCACGCCACGTGGTAACGGTCCGCCAGCCGCAACTCTTAAGAATTAGCCACGTATCGAGGTGGCGGACCGCTACGCTTAACGGTAACGGTCCGCTAGCCGCAAAACCATAATCGGTCCAATCAAGAATTGAAATATAGGGCTGACGCCATCCGAGGCGGTGGCGGACCGCCACCATCTCGCTTAGCAGTCCGCTACGGACCTGGTTTCACCCCTAAAAATAGTTTGACGAATTTATTTTGTTTTCTTCCCAACAAAATCGTCCTTTACTTTCAAAATCAGTTCCAGGGCTCCCGTAGACGACTCCCGACGATCCCGGTTCGATCCCCGCTCCTCGTAGTGCTCGGTTTAAGAAGAAACGCTCGTAGAAAGGTTGGAACGCTAGAGAAAACAGGTTAAGAAGCTAGAAGCTAAGCTTTGAACTTTAGAGGCTCATTCCAATAAAAAAGGTGAATACTTTATCTCTTTTAAAAATTGTTTCAAACATTTTATTTGAGAAAATGGCCAAATAAAGATTAACGAAATAATGTTCAACGTTCTTCTACGAACCAAGCATTCAGGCCATAGGTATACGTAAAACTTGCAAGGGATACACGGGTCTCGGGTGAAATTCCCGGATTGTGGTTGGAGCTTATCTTATAACAAATGAAAGACGTGGAGTTCTCGTTGTTATAAGCTATGATGCTAGTGTATACAGTGGTGCATACGGTAAGAACATGGGTCTACTGAATGTGTAGATTGAACATGAAATTGTGATTATCAACTTTATACTTATTTGTGCCAAAATGATTTTATGTCAAGATATTGTATTCACCAGCGTTCTCGCTGAAGTTTTATTTTCAAAATGTTTTCCAGGTAATGATTAAAATATGATGAGAGGCGTTTAAGGGTAGACATGAGATCTGACCTGGTAAAGGATGGAATGCACGTAGGATTCTCAGATCTCGTGTAAAGGGAAATCCAAAAGAAAGGGGATAGGACCAGGGAATTGATCAACCCTGTGTTGGAACTATTTTCAGTGGCTCATCATGTATTTGATTTCAAACTTGTTTTGTAATCAAATGAGAAGGTCATTGAAACCCTATGTTTATAAAGTAAATACAAGACTTTTGTTTTCTAACTGAGTTTTGGTATTTACAATTACAACCCTTGAGGTTGAAAGAACGATGAAATATCGTTTGAGAAAGACTTCTGCTGTATTTTATAAAACTCAGAAATCAAGTAACCAAGCGATACCAATCGGGCTCGCACACGTCCGGGGGTGCCAGAGGCGGGGTGTGACATCAACCAAGTCACTATCCCGGAAGCTAACACATAGACTAGATTCTAAACATTTAAGCACATAAATTTTACTTATGGGTGTATTCTCCAAGTCGCCATCCCAGAGGGAAACACATAAGCAAAACTCAGTTTTCAAATTAATTAAGCTCGTAATTATGGAAATTATGGATTTGTGGAATGGGCGCCACCGAAACTCGGATTTATTCTCATAAAAAGAGAGTGGTGAGCCAATAAAGTTATCAAAAACCTCTAAATAATAGCTTAACGTGGTACCTATAACCCTATTTTGACAGTTTCAGTATTACAGTTACCCTAAGATGAGTACCCACACGATATCATGAATTCATTACGTGATTAATCCTAAGTAACACTTCACAGGCTAAGTAAGCTATTCAAGCTGACTAGGTCTACCAAAACATCACTAATTACTCGCGTTTTCTATTATTTATTCATTTAAACAAACAAGTAGATCCAGTTGTACCACCATATTCCATTTATTATGCAAAAACTTCTGATTCCAAAGGACATTTTTCAATTTTTTTCTTTTTTTTTGTATTTTTGGATTTTTATAAAGGACACAAACTAAGACTTAGATGCTCACATCCCCACACTTGAAAGACACATTGTCCTCAATGTGAAGCAAGACACAACTGAAAATAAAAATGCAAAAATAAAAACAGGAAACGACTTAGCTGGTAATGTAGATGCAAACAAATGTATCCAGCTTCGTTCTTCTTCATGTGCACCGTATAGCATTTCGATCGCGGTTGCACATCCTACTGGGTTGCCTTTACAAAGTGATGGAAGCATTCGTCCCGCCCAAATGGAGATTGAGTACGGGCAATATGAACAATACCTGCAAAATAAACCTCACAACAAACTCGCAACATTAAACTGACACAAATAAAAGACTCACTGACTCAAACTGACTCTTGATAGATATGCAAGGATACATACCCGATGGGTGACAATCATATAGACATGAATGCCATGGCAAGGTGTATCATCGGATCGAAACGGTTCCCGAGGTTCCCATGGCCAATGGTCGGTGAATTAGATGACGTGGATGATGGAAGATGATGGATGATGGATAAGAGATGATGATGATACGAATGGTGGATAATAGTGGTGGTGGTATAGGTAGGATATCTGGTGGTGAAGAGCGGGGAAGACCATGAGAAACTAGGGCAAGTCCAGGGCTCCCCCGCGTACCGCGAAGGAGCAGGAGCCACTCCTCGCGTACCGTGAGGAGTTGTAAATAGGCCGGCCAAAATTATTTGTCCCTCGCGTACCGCGAGGGAGACCCTTTTCATCTTCGCGTACCGCGTGGGGACTATAATCACAGAAAGTTTAGAAAAATTTTCAACTTTTATACTTAGAATATTTTTGACCCCTTAACATTTTTTTCTTTACCCAAATTCATTAAAACCCTGTCCCAAGCATAAAAACATATGTGACCAAACCTGGAACTCCATGCCAAATCAAGCGCGAATCTCTGCAAGGCACAACACACACAAAACACAGAACCAAAAAACACATAAAATAACACTGACACGGACCACGTAAGCATACAAACTCTACATCCCGGGAACTTCCCCAAGACTCAAGCACGCCTATCAGGAGGCTTCTCCTTGATCCTAACCGGAACCGCTTTCATCCTATGCGGCCTCCAGGTCCTCCTTAGCAACCATCCACACACCAACATCATGTAACCCTCGTATCTATTACCCCTATCTTTCCACCATAACTTATACCTACCCGGTCCAAATATAATATGAAACATATAACCAAGAAATTTATCACTCCTAACCATCCCCACACTTGGGGTTTTCCCTCTCCCTAGATCACCTATATCACTTAACCCTCAGGTTTCCTTACTGGGTGGCCTAGATTTAGGGAGTGACTCGCTCTCTCGCCTCTTAGCACAAACAATAGTGAAGACATGTAGAGTTTCAGGAATAGGTATTTGTAAAGGTATGACTCCTACACTCTCCACCGGATCATCGGGATCCTCAACTCTCTCCTCTAACTTCCCCACACTTGGGGACTTGCCTATGATTGCATCAAATTCTGCCATCATCCCCAGCAGCTCATCAGGCATCTTATCGCCGTAATCGTCTGGCTCATCTAACTACTTTTCTAACTCTACCGCCCACTTAGATGGCTTTTCTAGATTAGGGGCGGGTTTACCAACTTCTAACAGTGTATCAGAGTCCTAATGGTAGTCCATGAAGGCATCAAGCATGCACACGGAGTGGCTATGCTCGCCAACGTGCTCCACGGACTATGTATCATAAAAAGTAACTGACTCATCCCCCACACGAAGTGTGAGTTTTCCGTTAAAGACATCAATCATTGCCTTAGCGATGCGCAAGAATGGACGCCCTAAGATGAGTGGGACTCCGTCATCCACCTCCATGTCTAGAATGACAAAATCCACGGGGAAGACAAATTCACTTACTTTCACTAACAGATTCTCCACAATTCCCCGTGGATACTTGACTGAACGGTCAGCCAATGATATGCTCATGCGCGTCGGCTGTGGTTCGCCTAGGTCTAGCTGCTTATAAAGAGAATATAGCATCAGATTGATGCTAGCACCTAAGTCGGCCATCACGTGGTGCAAAGGAAAACTGCCTAGGTGACATGGGATCGTGAAATGACCCGAGTCTCCCAGTTTCTCTGGCAGCTTGTTCTGCACCACCGCAGAACATTGCTCACTAAGTGAGACTTTAGAGACCTCCTCGAGCTTCTTCTTGTTGGAAAGAAGATCTTTAAGGAACTTGCCATACTTTAGCATTTGCTGGAGGGTCTCTATCAGTGGAAGATTGACCTTTAGTTGTTTAAACAAGTCCAGGAAGTGACTGTGTTCCCTAGCTTGCTTAAATGGCAGCAAACGTGCTGGGTAGGGAAAACGCGTCAGGTCAATCTCGGGGGTCTTAATCTCCACCCCCTTCTTCTTCTCCTCTGCCTTCTCGGCAGGCACCTCAACTACTATCTCCTCGTCTACCTGCTCCTCGGTCATCCTCGCATCGATCTCCACGAATCTAGCCTTCCAGTCAATCTTCTTGACCTCCTCAGGTGACAGAATGTTGTGCTTGCTGGAGTGGGTGTCATCCTCTGCAACCTCTTTCTCCTCCACACTCCTGACCGACACTGAGCTTGAAGATTGACCTCCTTTTCGATCCTTCAGACTCTTAGTGATGTCCTCAACCGTGCATTGCAGATCATGGAATGTCGATTGCTGATTCTTCAGTAAAGTGTCATGGCCATCCAATCTTTGCCTAGCATCCCTGTCCTGCTGGACTAGGTGGGCAAGCAGCTGTTTCTGAGTCTCAAGCATCTCTTTGATCGAAGTCGTGTCGACACTGCTTCCCGTGCTAGGTCCTATCTCTCCTCCTCCCTGCTGCTGATACTGCTAGCGACAATTGAACCTCGGTGGGTTATGTCTAGATCTCCATCCCGAGCCAAATGAATTGTAGTTGTTGTACCCTCGGTTCTGGTGTTGGTTGCCAGCATAGCTCACCTGCTCTTGATTATTCACTGGGCAATCATGGGTGTCGTGGCCTCCCCTTCACACTTGACACCGCTGAGCACTGGGCTTAAGCTCCTTTATCTCGTTGGCCATTGAGGCAAGTGCAACAGCCATGCTAGAATCAGGGTTTACCTGATGCACACCTCTAGGAGGTGTGGCGAATGATCTAGCACTAGGAATGGAGGTCCTAGTTGATGGATACTGTTGTTCGGCCTGAGCGAAGCTCTCAAACATTTCTTCGCACTCAGATGGCTCGAGCTTCTCCATGATATGGCCTCCCAGCTTCTCCATGATATGGCCTCCCGCAGCTGTATTGAACATTTGCTGCTTCTTGAAAGTGAGACCATTGTAGAATTTCTCCACTATTGCCCAGTCTGACAGACCATGCTGGGGACATCGGCTCAACAACGTGTTAAACCGAAGGTGTGGCGAATGATCTAGCACTAGGAATGGAAGTCCTAGTAGATGGATACTGTTGTTCGGCCTGAGCGAAGCTCTCGAACATTTCTTCGCACTCAGATGGCTCGAGCTTCTCCATGATATGGTCTCCCGCAGTTGTATTGAACATTTGCTGCTTCTCGAAAGTGAGACCATTGTATAATTTCTCCACTATTACCTAGTCTGACAGACCATGCTGGGGACATCGGCTCAACATCGTGTTAAACCGCTCCCAGGTCGAATGATAAGGCTCGTCGGGATCCATCCGGAAGGAGTGGATTTGATCCCTGAGGTGAGCGGCCTTGGAAGGTGGATAATACTTCTTGTAGAACTTGGCTTGAAGATCCTCCCATGTGGTGATAGAATTGTCGGGAAGGATGTCAAGCCAAGCAGATGCACGCCCAGATAGCGAGAATGGAAATAAACGCAAGTAGATAGTGTCTTCAGATACACCCGTGATATTAAAGGTATCACATATACGAACAAAACGGGACAGGTGTCCCGGTGCATCCTCATCCTCAAGGCCATAAAACTGAGTGGCATGAGTTATAGTACTCATTACATATGATGGGATCTGCCAGGAATTGGCATTTGGAATGGCGGGGCGGGAGATCGGAGATCTCTCGCCCGTGACCCCATCACTGGCCCTCTGGTGTACTGTACGCCTCGCTGGTGGATCAGCGTCTCCCATAGTAGGAAATGGATCTGGGCTAATAGGACGTACCTGGTTTTCGCACAACTGTTTCAAACGCTCTCGAAAGTCGCGGGTGCGCTCGTGTAGCTCTCGCGTAGCTCTCGCTTGGGCTCTAAGAAAGCATAATAAGATGGCGATCCCTGCAAGCTAGTGTTGTGCATAAATAGAAAGATTCAATAGGAAAATGAAACAGAGACTCAAGAACAGAAAGACTCGATTCTAAATTAGACACACAGATAGACAAAGAAGACAAGCACGTAGAACAGACTCAAAGAAAAACAAATAAACCAAAAATCAAACAAAGAACTAGTCAAAGCTAATATTGCTATTGTCAAGTGTTTCCGGAAACAGCGCCAAAAACTTGATGTCGTCCAGACAGTCTATAAAAAATAACTATAAAACCTAACCTAGAATCCTAAGTAATAAAAGGAATACCCTCTAACTAAACCACACTGACATGCAAATGTACCTATCGAGTGTAGTACAACTTAATGGTATACCGAGTTATCGAACCCTAGAGACACTATGTAACAATACTAGACTCTGACGCGGACTTGAGAATGATTTGGTTGGGGGGTTTACTACATTACTGGATTATAACTAAGGATGCAATAAACTAAGTACGACTCTAGCAATCATGGCAAAGACTAAGGAAAATATCAGGAATGGGAAGAACACTACCTAGTTCAGAATCCTACTTGCAAAGGAAAACTTCTACCAGTTCTAGAACTATGATGGATCTGGGTTTCTAAGGATGACAACTAAAAACGACCTAGTGGATCCCTAATCACTCTCAGAGTGTCACCAACTAAGCTATCTAAAGCGTACTAAACTCACCAGATGATTGGATCACCTCTCGGGTATTTCCAACTATGATCTAGTACCCTAATGGACAGATTACCTCTCAGTCTCACCGCCCACCATACATTCAAGGAATGTATAGGGTAATCCTAGAATAACAACTATGATTCAGACTAGAAACAATCACTAGACACCTATACCAACTTCCTCTCAGACAGTTGATACTCGGATTCCTAATGACGAAGACTAACCAACTATTTCTCACCTCTCGGGTATTGAACTAGGACAAACACTCAACTCTAATCAGCAATCAACAAGAATTCCTATGGCTAATACGTCTAGCAAACCACCAAAATCACAAACCCTAAGATCTATGACGTAGATACGCTAATCAAACTGGCAGACAACCACAATTAAAGCAAGGAATTGATATCAATCACACAATCAGAATTAGAGCATGCATATACATCATAATTATTATACTAAGATTGTTTACAAAATCATAAGATCATCAACTGAAAATCAAAACTAGTAAAAATCCGAACTTCAACAAGTATTCATCAATTGACCTAGGCAGTATTATAGATTTAGCCAACACACATGCTTAGAACATTCAAGACAGAAGTAAAAGACATAGTACTTGTTTCAATCAAACAAAATAAGAACAAACAAAAGAGAATTGAAACCCAAAGAAGCTATCTCTAACCACCACGGATCCAAAAGCTCCAAACTTTGATTCCAATTGACTTCCAAACTCTCAAAATCGCCCTAGAATGGTCTCTGGACGGCCAAGATATCGAACTCCCCTGATTATTCAATTACAATTATATTAAATTCGATTTCTAGGTTTTTTCACGGATTACGCCTCTCTCGCGTACCGCGATAGAGTTAGGCAAGCCCCTCGTGTATCGCGAGGGCCAAACTAGTCGGGCACTTGATTCTTCTTTCTTCGCGTACCGCGAAGGACTCTTCTGGTTATCTCGCGTACCGCGAGAACCTGAATTTCCAGATATTTCACTTTTGATCCTCAGACTTTATTCTCGTGCTCAGTTTCTTCGTATTCACTTGTAATTCTCCCGAGCTCCTATAAACATAATAAAGACTCAATTGTATACAAAAACGACTCAAAACGAATATAAAACTAAGTAAAACGACTCGAAACATGACGGAAATACATGTGTGCTTTGCAACACATCAGCCTACCTCCATAGGGAAGAAATCAGTAACCCCAAAGGCGTACAAACGCTAGTTTTAGGGCCTTCATACATATATCCCTAATTACCTCTATATATCTCTCAGGGGGCCTCTTCCCTCTAGACAATCCCAAATCACTCGACGTGGCACGCTGTCGTAAGCCTTTTCAAGGTCGATGAACACCATATGGAGGTACTCAGTTTTAGTGGAGGTACTCTGTTTTTTTATTAACTAATCTTTAAACCTTTAGACTCTATGGTTGATTTCCACTAATCTAGTCTCTCATTCAGGCTTAGTTTATTCTCCACTACTGAGACAATGTTGTCTGCAGAAAGCCTGCAACACGGGATAGCGTCCTGAATCAACTTCGACAGCTAATCCAAGACTACTGTAAAGAGAAACGAGCATAACGCGGATCCTTGGTGAAGGCCTACCTCCATAGGGAAGAAATCAGTATCCCCAAAGGCGTACGCACGCTAGTTTTAGGGCCTTCATACATATCCTTAATTACCTCTGTATATCTCTCACGGGCCCTCCTCCCTCTAGAAAATCCCAAATCACTCGACGTTGCACGCTATCGTAAGCCTTTTCAAGGTTGATGAACACCATATGCAAATCCCCCTTCATTTCCCTATATTTTTCCATTAATCTCCTTAAAATGTGTATCGCCTCCTCCGTAGACCTTCCTGGCATGAAACCAAATTGATTGACTGTCATCTGGTTTCCCGTCTAATTCGAGTCTCAATTACCCTTTCTCATGGTTTTATAGTATGACTCACGAGCTTGATCCCTCTTTAGTTGCCACAACATTATGTGTCTCCTTTATTCTTGTAGAAAGAAACGATGACACTACTCTTCAATTGATCTCGCATCTTTTCAATTTTGAAGATTGTATTGAACATATTTGTTAACCACTGAAATCCTACAAGGAAAGGAATGAAAAATAGAGAAAATGAATGGACTTGAGGAATCATAACTGATTCCATTGTGGAATGGCATGGAGAATTGATTCTCCTTTTTTGTTAGGGGTAATTTCATATATACCCCTACAAATTTAAAAATATCACATATACCTAACAAAAGTTAAAAATATCATATAAACCCTTACAAATATGTAATAATATCATATATACCAATTTAATTACAAACCATTTAAAAGATGACCATTTTACCCTTATTTCTCTAAACTTTAATATTTCATATTTACACATTTTCAACTTTATAATTTTGTATTTAACCATAAAAAATAGTTTTCTCAAGATACTATTTTGAATTTTTCTCATTTTTTTATAATTTTACCAATTTTCTTTTATAACATTAACGTTTTGTAATTTTTTCACAATCATTTCTTTTGAATCGATGTCTTCTGAATAGGTTTGGAGAATCGTGATAGTCGTCATCAAGAACAGGAGAATGATTGATCTTTTAAGTATTGGATAAAACTAAAAAAATAGGTTATAATAAATCATATAATGGATAACGTTATAATGGTCATAAGATACCAAATTATATATATTGGGTATATATGATATTTTTAGTTTTTGTTAACGTATATATGATATTTACCATTGTTTGTAGGGGTATATAGGATATTATTCCTTTTTGTTATGTTATGTGATAAATGGAAATAAATTTATGCAGATCTACAACATTAAGGTTATATATGATTTCTCTAAGCTCCATTTAAAGCGAACTAAAAATAGTGCGAAAAGATAAAATTATTTACATCTTTATATTTTGAGTTTTTTCTTATTTCAATTCAAACTTGGGAAGCAATGTTACTACCATCCTCGCAAATCTTTTCAATCCAACCATCTATAACTTTTTTTCTTTAACAGAATAAAACTTTTTTTTACAATCTCGTTCTTACACAAGCCATACTTATGTTTAAACTTATTTTGAATGCATGACGTTAGTTAATCTCATATCAATATCATAAATAACAAAAAAAGTCAAACGTATCATAGAAAATATAGGAATTGTTGTAAAAAAGGCATTTGTAAGAACTTATGAAGGAGAGATTTAACATGTTACTTTAATTTCATAAAACTTTAAGAAAACTTTTAGTCAAGATTTTGCTTGACTTTTTGATGTTTGTTACGTGAATAATTAGATCAAAGATAAAAGTTTAATCTTCACGTAAACAAATTATATATAACGGTTCGGGTGGATGTCAACAAATCTCTCTTACGCGCGCTCCTTATTCTTCAACCAAGAGTTCATCTCTACTAAACTTTTTTTCTAAACAATAGACATCACCAAAATACAAGCTTTTCAGTAATATAGTGATCAACTCTTCACTTATCACTAATAAGGTAGCGATCACCTCTTTACTTCTCAGTGAGATACGTAGTGCTCACCTTACAATCTTCATCTTTTTTAAGTTGGTAGAGATCACCACACATTGACTCCTTTCCTATATTGTAGATTATCAAAAAGACATCTTTCTTTGTTGTTGACATGCACTAAATCAATACATTGTAATAGTTTATGTCAACTATGTGAGAGATCTGTATGAAAGAAATCTCTGTTGTACATTGAGTTAGTTTCAATTAGATATAGTATTTCCATCTCTGAATGAGTTTTTTTAGATTTGTTTGTTTGTATTTTTGCTTTTAAACCTTTTATAATATGAGTTATTCATTTAATGAAAATCTTGAATTATAAAAATACTATATGTGTTTAACTTTAGTATCAATTCCTTCATCTCTCATTACAACTCAAGTAATTTTCGTTTCAAATTATCACTAATGTGAATTTAGTTAGTCCGAAACCGGGACCAAACAACACCCTTAGGGACTCATGATCCTCAATGAAGTTTGACACATCATCCTAAACAATACAAGAGTATTATGATATCATTTCTAACATTTGACCCCTCATACCAACGAAGAATATTATCCGTTTAACCCTGCACGATTTTCAAATAAGAAGTTTGACAACATTATTTATGGGTGTAAAAAATACTTAGGGTGAATACTACCATGCATGTGACCCATCCTATAATCTCATCCACAATCAAGACACCAAAATGCATCGGTGGAATTTGAGCCAAAAAAGTTCCTTGTGAGACACATTGTGAGATTCGCCATTTGATCACACAATGTGAGATTCGCCAAATGTATCACAAACGTAGTTATATGCAAATATCTTGTTGAAACATTTATTAAAATTATATCCACATCGAAACTTAGTAGATATGTTTGTTTAAGAACTGTTTTCTTAAAATATTTGTTGTGCATACATCAATATTTTTGTTGCTTAGTTTAAAAAAATTATGGATTTGTTTTGCAACAATATTATGCACAAAAGATTATTTCTGAGCTCAAACTAATAATTTTCAAACTTAAATTTATTAAAAATAAATTCTAGGTTTAACTTGTCAAACAATAATTGAAGTTTTAGTAACAATCTTATGCACAAAAGATTATTTTGTATAATTTTCAAACTTACATTTATTAAAAATAAATTCTAGGTTTAGCTCGTCAAACAATAATTGAAGTTTTAGTCATCTGGTCATCTCAGGTACAAGGTCGTTAATAAGGTGATTTAACTATATGTAGTTTATATTGGGGTTGGTGGCCTAGTGGTAGAGAAAAATCCTCTAAAAACACCAAGGTTTGAGTATATCATGGGTTCAAGTCCTACTCTAAACAGGAATTAAGAAATTTGCCTTTAAAAAAACATGTAGCTTAGTGCTAGAAGTGTTTTTCATTGGAAAAAATGTTTGAAAGGATTATTGTGTAGTTCTCTTAGGTTTTTAGGATAGTATCCCACATATGTTTTCAAATGTCACAACAATTAATGGGAGCGCTACATTGCTTATAGAGGTGATGATATGAAGCCTTAGAGTAGTTATGCATTATAAAGAAACTATTATCATTAAGGGGAGATAACACTTAACTCAATTACGACATGATAGTAAGTGTTATTATGTGTATATTTGTTGATTGAAAAGATTCGATCCTCATTCAAATTGAAACAAACATACAAATCTAACATATATATACAAATGAAGAAGAAGACAAAGCGAAACTAACCAAACATAGCGAAACTAACATCTATTTTCGCTCTAACAAACTAGTGAACCTATTATAAGCGAAAGTAGGCTATGAGCGAAACTAATAAATAGTTTCGCTTCTGAGAACAGTTTCACTCTCAGAACACCAACAATATTAAAAGGTAGAATCTCAGAGATAGTAAATGTTTGGGAGTGGTGAGTATTGAATGCTTTACAAGTCAAGTTACTTCTCACATGCATAAGTTCGTTGATTCGTTAATGGCGCCGTAGCAGCTACATGAATTGTTCTAAGAGCGTTATATGTATGAGGTGGTTATTAAAGAACATCCTATACCAAATATATGTTAAGACTCTTGTCTGCGTTCATAGGGTATGCTTGTATCGCGATATATTTAATGTTGAGGGTTTGTTCGGACATTTAGTCAAAGTAAAAAGTTGTAACAAGTTAAGTTTTGGCCGACACTTGGTCTGAAAGGGAGGCTGAGGTATGGCCGGACTAAGGTGGTATGGTCAAACACGTTTGATCCTTGGAGTGGAATATTGTTAAAAATTTAATGTTATGTACAAATTAATAGTACATTTTATACTTAATACTCATAAGAATGTGAAAAGGTAAAAAAAAATGTGTGGCAGTAAAAAATATGAGAATAATTCATTGATAGTGATGGAATGGTGACAAGTGATAATTGTTGCGTGATTGAGAATTGTGGCAGTAAGAGGCATCACGGGCGAGGGGATGGGAGGGAGAGTGAGAAGAAAGATTAGGGGAGTCATTTCGGTGATTATATATATCTTGTATTATTAAAATGTAGATGTAAAATTATTATTTTATCAAAATTTATCAGAAAAGTTAGTGTTAATTAGTATCAAGGACCAAAAGTGTTACATGTCGACAGACAGTTAGGGTCAAACTTATAGTTTCTGAAATGTTGGGATCAAACTGTAATATGTACATATCGTACGGACCATTTGTGTAGGTTTTCCATATTTTTAAGTAGTAAATTTGAGAGATAAAATGTGTGGTTTTAGAAAGACAAAATGATATTTTTTAATTTATTTTACTGATAGGTTGTGAGTGAAAAGCCAAAAGCCAAGCTAATTTAAAATGATATAATAGCTTGTTTTAGTTATGATTATTTATGTTTTACGGTAATTGAAGAACGGCAAAGGCCAAACTAATTTAAAATGATAAACTAATAATAAAAATATACTAAAAATTAAAATATTGGTTGTTGAATAGCCCAAAAAGGCAAAAATATTTGTATTTTTTTGGATAAAAGATTTCTTATTTTGAAAACGATAAGATTGCTAATTCTTTAAAATTATTTATTGGTTATTTTTCTTTATAAAATTAAAGTTGAATTATAAAGACAGAATTTTTCAGCTTGTATATATATATTTTTTCCTTCGGTGAGGCAAGAATCACGCTAGTCTACTTGTAATATTATCACACTATTTTTTAGTTATAGTTATAAAAAGTCAGAGAGTAAACTACATTTTTTTTGTTTGATCGTTAGTAGATGACATTAGCTATGTGCAATGGGCACCGTGAGAGAGGACCGGTTGAGGTGACGGGCGTGGAACATCGCACCGCCCCTTCGCGAGAGGGGCATGAGAGGGGGATCGTGGCTAGGTTCACCGGCATTAGGCAAAGGTTTTGTTTTTTAACTTTTATTTTATTTTCATCCACCAATCACAACACTAAATCTAGCTGGCTATTTTTGGATCACACTCACTAAGAGCACAAGAAGTAGTCCCAAATTCCCCATTTTCCCCCACATGCCATATTGAATATTAATCATAAACTTAGCTTAAGAACTGTTATCATGTTTAGAAGTTCTTCATGTGACAACGATGATGCGACTTATAGATGAGTGAAGCATTTTCACTATCGCTGTCATCATCATTGAGATCGGTTTCAGGAAATTGAGCTTCCGAAGACGTGGTGTAGTGGACGGATTCACTTGTTTTTGATCTTTTCGTCGGTAGTGAATTGCTATCCATCGGAGGAATTTCAACCCACGCTGAATGATGGCTAATAATTTCCCACAGCACCATGTGTGAGAAGCCTTTTTTGCATCACACATTTCTTGTAGTCCATAGTTGCTTTCCTCAACACTACATCCTCGTCTTCACCGCTAGCGTGGCCCGCATCGAAACGTTGTAGGTAAAACCATTCAACTTAAAGATAACATGACTAAGATCCGGACATTTTGAATATACTTGATCAACACTTCGATCGTCGCTTCAGACTTGTTGATGAAAATGAGCGGCAACCTTAAAAATTAAAACAATAAATAAACAACTAATAATAAATACATTAAAATAAAAAACATGTAAATTGTAAAAACTAAACCTTTTTCCAAAAGTTGAAAGATCGTTGTTGATTGCCTAACAATTGGTCTTCTGAACAATGAATCCACGCTTTCGCTAACGCCACCTCTTATACATCAGACCACTTTTTGGATTTTGCTTTTCCTTTCTTCGTCAACAACGATTCTTGAGTTGGATATAATATTTCATCACTTGCATCGGAGTCCTTCCAATTTGGTTGAAGATAATTATGGAAATGGTTGAATGAAGATGATCGTGACAATTGATCGAATTGGTTGAGAAAAGATTGCTGATAAGTTGTTCGTATTCGTTGTATTATGGTTGTTGGTTGTATTGGGGACGGCGCATGGAATTGCGAACGATATATCGGGACGTCGAATGGGTTCATTTGTTGCTGTGACGACGGTTGTGACGATTGACCCATTTTGGAATTGGTTTGTTATTCTTTCGAATCGTGATGATTCCATTATAGTGTGAAAAAATTTAGTTGAGAAGAGAGTTAGAAAATAGAAATGTGTGTTAAAAAACTAGTTAAAGTAGAGAGATGGGAATGGTATTCCCGATCGAGGAATGAATTCACCGGACCAGAATTTGTTTACACCGAGATCGACTCTGCATGGCCAAACCACTAAACACCATTAATGAGTGTGAGGGTGACTACAGCCACTGCCTGTATAACGCCTACGTGACACCACTTTTTAACTCACGCACACTAACCAGTACAGATAACCTTAAGGAATTAAACCCATGTAAGATGATTATTACATCCTATTTACTATATATATGTATACACTACCTTATAATGTACATAGAGTGGCCAAAAGGGTAATTTTACGCAATTTTAAGACACCATCTTAAATAACATTTGTTAAACACAATATACAAGTACATCAAACTCTAATCCTTTAAATCTAAACCAATTTTTTTTTACTTTTTAGTTTGTCACATATTGGTAATTTACCCAACCTAATCATAAAGCAAACAACTATAAATAGAGAAACCTCCTTACTTGAGAAAATTGAACCATATGTTCCATACCCTTTTTGGCTAGGTTGGTTAAACAATAAATATTTTTTGTAGTGCAAAACTTTGGATATTTAACCGAGATTTGAAGCTTGCTTGAAATTATTCCGGTTGTAAACTTGCTGACTTGGATTGGCTTGGTTTGTAAACAAGCTGAGCTCGAGCTAGGCTTCGCTCGGCTCGTGAGCTAGGTTTGAAGTTTATAATAATAATAATAATAATAATAATAATAACAATAATAATAATATTCAAATATAATCATTGTTTAAGGCATGTCGAGTTAGATTAGGATCTCAAAAAGAGCCTTGATGACATCCACCGATTTACGCGGGCCAACCCAGTGTTGTATATAAATTAGTGACTAGAAATCTGATGAAGAAATTGAAGAAAGGAGATGGCGTCTTCCGAATGAGGGTTTTTGGATAGTTTTTATTTAATATTGTTTTTTCTAATAATAAGTGTCAAATTATTAAATTAAAAATTAGAGTAAAATGTTATTTTCAACTATTTGGTTTAATCATTAAGTTTTATCTAAAAGAATTATTTTTCTCCTTTGTATTCTCATGGTTTACAAAATTATTATTTTTATCCAATCAGTTAACTCTATCAACATTTTAACATTAATTGATGGGTAATTGTGTCTTTAAATATATATTTCTAGATTTTATCAATGTTTTAAACCCTTAATTACTTCACCCCGCGCTTTTAAAGAGTAAAAACCCTAATTCAACTATGATTGTCCCTGTGTTTGAGTTACATCGAGAAAGAAATTGAAATAATGATCGTCCTATTAAGTTGTAATATCTTAGGCCATCCTTGCATGTGATAATTTTTTTATTCTAATTGATCAAGTATTATTAGTCGTTAGAATTTATAAATATGATCTCAACAGTATTCTCTGAGGTTATTTGTTTGCATTTTTACCTTTCGTTCTTCATGTTCTTTATATGAATTAGATTCGTGATTAACTAAAATATATGTGTTTAATTAAATTGTGTATGTAATCCAAGCCCTTTCTACCCTAATATTTGCCAATCGGTTGATCATATACTGTTTGTAGTGGAAATACAAACAATCATCTTGGATCGAATGAGTGCTTGATTGTGTTCGAATCAAGATTCAAACTTAGAATTATGAAGAAAGTCAAGTCGAATTTAACTTGGTTTAACTTGAGTCGACTAAATTGTTGCCATTCGACCATTTGCAACAATTTGTATATATACAAACAACACCAATTATATGTTTAAACAATTTGTTATACGTAACATGGGAGATCAATAGGAAGTAGATCTTATCATTATTAAATTGTTCTTCTACATCACAAGCTGTCGTTTTTTGTTTTTTTCCGAATTTGTCCTTATCGAGACAACAAATTCCATTTTGTGTTCTTTTTGGCCGTCGACTCCCAAAAGAAGATAAAAGTTTGAAAAGACATTTTTACCCCCAATGAACCCCACACACATTACTTTTATTTTTATTTTTATTAATAAAAACATGTTAGAGAACATATGGGTCCCTCTCGAGCGGTCTAAAACATGCGTTTCTGAGCGTGCTAGTTGATGGTTTTAGCCTATTTTGTCATTTCTAGCTGTAACATATCTATCTCTATCTTTAAATATAAAAAAAATAATAATAAACAAATTTAATATATTTTATTTCTAAAAAGTTCATGTAATTATTAACATATTATTTGTCGTTTGATTGAATAGTATATTTTTTTTATTTTTTTAACCCAAAATATAGATATAGCACAAAAAGTTTTAGTTTTTTTTTAAAGTTATTTTTTTTAGAATTACCACAAAACTTCAATAGAGTAAACTTTAGTTTTTTCCTCAAGTTTGTTTTTTTTAATTGTAACAAAAGTTTAATGGGTTTATTTTTTTAGTAAACTTTCGTTATTTTTTTTAAACTGTATGGACGGCTTTATTTAGTATTTTTTGTGAGCGATTAGAGTTTTTTTTTGTATCGTACACTATAGTGAGTCTATGCTTCGACTTAACTTTTATCACCGTAGACGAGCCGAATCGATAACTATCAAACTTCCGCCGCGCAGTGCGAGGGGAAAAACTAGTTAACATATTATTGCCCGTGAGAAGCAATAGTATAGTTTCATTTTCTTTCTTTGTTTACTCAAAAAGTTTATTTTTTTTTATAGAATTGCCACAGAACTTTAATAGTCTTTTCTTTATTTGTTTACTCAAAAGTTTATTTTTTTATAGAATTACCACGAAACTTTAATAGAGTAAAGTTTTGTTTCTTTCCTCAAGTTTAATTTTTTATAAAACTGCAACAAAAGTTTAATGGGTATTAGTAATAATTTCATTTTTCTGTAATAACTTTCGTTTGTTAACTTTTTTTTTTAAAACGGAATGCACGGGTTTGTTTATTTTTTTTGTCAGCGATCCAAGAGTTTTATTATCGTACGCTATAGCGTCAATAATTTCGTTTTTCTGTAATAACTTCCGTTTGTTAACTTTTTTTAAAACAAGATGCACGGGTTTGTTTATATTTTTTTCAGTGATCCGGGTATTTTTTTTTTATCGTACGCTATAGCGGGCCTGTTTTTAGACTTAATTTTTTTCCTCGTGGACGAGCCGAATTGATAACTTCCAAACTCCCGTAATGTAGCGCGGGGGAAAAACTAGTTAAAAAAATTATGAACTTTTTCAGGGTGTAACACACTAAAAAGCAATATTTTAAACCCTCTGATTCTGAGTATCGTTAAATTTAAAAGGTTTTAAAAGAATTTAGTTAAAAGCTATTTTCTTTGATGATGTGATCATATTTATAAATACTTTATATTAAGGACTAAAATAAGAGAGGTGATATTACATTATGACATATCATAAACTCTAAAATAAGAGAGGTGATCATACATTATGACATATCATTATAGGAGTTAGTAGGAATAATGTTATCCAAGTATAGCAATGGTGCAATGGTAGCCTCAAGACTTCTCATAGTGGAGGTCTTGGTTTAGAATCATGGCCACAACAAAAAAAGGGTTTGTGGCCAGGTCAAGGGGTTTACCTAGTCGGGGGGTTTCTCCTGTGGTGGGCTGCCCTGGATGTTCTAGGTGTTGCCCCGGGGAAACCCAATTATTCTATAATAACTAGGTGTTGCCGTTCAAAAAAAAATATAGCAAGAGAAGTGGTTTCATGGCGTTGTTGATAAATAAATAATAACGAGTTGGGTTCACTATTATGAAAACCGTGTATACTCATGTATGTTGCAAATCGTTAATTAGTAGTTTGGTATCGTTCATAAGGAGTATGTGTTAGTCCATACAAAGAATTCTGAAGGCACAAACATAACTAGGATGACGAGATTCCACACAACCATGGAGGTTGAGGCATATATATCGTGTCTTAAACCAATCCACGAAGGATAGTTAATGTGTGGTGACCGGTTGGCTAAATGTCTTAACACAATAAATATCTGGTTGTTAACTCATTACATTAACAACTAACCCAGCCTTATAATAAAATAAATACCGTTATAAATATATCGAATCAAATTAACACTTGGTGGTACAAGGACAACAATCCAAATATATTTGCTTTTCAAATTGATATGCATGGCAAAACATGAAAGATTTGCATTTATTACACGAAATAAACCAAATAAATATTAACTCTAAAACAATATCGTCAGATGACCCACCCGGCCAACCGTTGATGAAAATAATAACCGTGTCAATAAACTCGACATAGTTGTAGAGTTGCACAAACCGGGTTTTTGAACCGAATCGGTTCCAAACCGGCCTGAACCGGTTTGGTCAACGCAAACGTTAAACCGGTTTTGACTAAAACCGGTTCAGGTTAAACCGGTTTATAACATATAAAACCCGAACCTGTTGAACCGGTTCAGTTCGGTTCTGGACCGGTTCGGGCTGGTGAACCGGTTTAAACTGGTTTTTTTTAAAAGATTTTTAATAAAACACATTTAAAAATAAATATTTAACAAATAAAAACATAAAGTTCAACGTTTATTCATATTGTAGGAGTTCGGAAATCACAAAACATTACAAAATTAAACAAGATAATTCTAAAATACGAGAAAATGAAAAATATATTTTTATTTTTTGTAGTTTTTTTTGTTTAATCTTCGCCGTCATTCTCGGAGTTACTAGTGGATCCTCGTAATCTATCATCTTCGGCGAGTTCTTCATTTGTAAGTGGGCTCGCCAATCCTTGGTTGACCTCGGATTTGTGTATGAATTCTTCAACTTCAATTTCGTCTTCAAGCGAACTTCTATCTTGTCTCCTATCTACCGCATCTAAATGGTCTTTCAAGCAAATGCACATTTCCATTGCCGCGGGAGTGAGTCTAGTTCTTCGGATAAATAAAACCCTGCCACTAAGAGAAAAAACGGATTCCGAAACTACCGTGGAATCTTAGACGGTTAGTAAATCACGGGCCACGTATTGGGATCAACCCAATGAGTGGTAACGCAAATATATGAGTCGGGAATACCATGTGGAGCCGACCAAACGTCGGTGGTTAAGTTCACATCGGTTTTCAATTTTTCAAAACCTAAAATTAATTCTTTTTTCCACATTTTTAGACAATCACGTCTAAGAGTACTGCGACTTACTTGATGATAACGTGGTTGAAGGGCTTCTTGAATCATCCTCGTCATGAGCGGGTTGTCGAAGTGGTTGAACGGCAAACCTCTTTGAATAACTAGTTTCGCCATTCTATCTCGAACAATATTTGGATCGAAGTTCCAAATTCCACCCTCGCTTGTCATAGATGCTTGACTCTCACCCGGAATTTTCTTCAAACTCGGGCAAGATTTTTCCATATGAGTTCTTAGAGTAGAGTTTGAATCCTTTTTAAAAAACCCACCACAATTTTCGCAACGAGCACGTTCCATCCTGTTAGACATCTCACATAGATCGTAGTTTGACCAAATTGCGGGGTTCCTCGTTGTTGGTATGATTTTCACAACGCTAACTTCGGAAGAGGAAACACCAAAACTTGAATCGGCCATAGTGTTTTTTTGAGCGTTTTCGAGCGTTTTTTTATAAACGAGAGTGTAGAGAGCGGGTTTGAGAAGTGTGATTTAACCAAAACACTCACTACATATTTATAATGTGTTTGGGGGTTAATATGGGTGAAAAAAAGACAAAATAACGGCTCCTAACGGCTCCAAACGGCTATATAGCCATTTTCTCAACGACTAGTTTTCTCATTTGACCGTTAAACCGGTTTAAACCGGTTTGCCAAACCGGTTCTCAAAAAACCGGTCCTAAACCGCTCATTCGCAGGAAACACCAGTTTGAAACCGGTTTGCCCTAGACTGGTTTAGTCTCGGGTCGGGTTTCGGTTATCCAAACCGGTTTTTTTGTTCACCTCTACATAGTTGGTTATAATCTGGTTCTTTCAAACTTAATTAGATTCTTTCATTTTATGGGCTCCAGATCAAAATTTTGGCCCACGATGAAAATCATGGATGTACTTTTTCTAAGCAAGTTAAGTTGAGCCTGCCACTGGCCCAAAGTATACAATCTTAACGGACTTCGAAGTTGTGCCAGTGTGCCACTTATTGGGCTATACAACTGAATTGGGCCTTGTACCGTTTAACCATACCATATAACAATTTTGGGTATCCGTCTTTCACATTGACATTTAATCAAACACCTTGTGGGCAAATCTTCGGTGGAAACAGTTGAGATTCAAGAACACGAATTAATTCATGAAACGACAAAGAAATTAATCATTTTTGGAATCTGCTAGTGTAGTCGATGGTTAGGGTGGAAGGGGTTCGCGGTAACACCGTCGCAAGTCCTAGAGGTTGAGGGTTTGGGTAGTTGAGGGTACTTTTTACGGGTTGGTGAAGCCAATATGGAGATGAATTTAATTTGGTGGTTTTGACTTTTTCATCCATTTCCACCGATCACATTCATTCCATGTTTTCTAAGGTCCGGAAATATTTTTCTCAATTTTCAATCATTAAATTTTATAAAACTTGTATTAAATCTAGTAAATAATCCATTTTGAGTAAGTTTGCCAAATTTTCCAGATTTCACTTTTTATACATATCCTATTGTTTAAAAATAAATTTTGGTGTTGGATCGTACTTTTTTAAAAATCCATCAAGAACCCTGATGTTCTTGAACATTTAAGCTAGTTAACAACTTTTAATCAAAATGTACCTCCAA
Source organism: Smallanthus sonchifolius (assembly GCA_023525975.1). Lineage (NCBI taxonomy): Eukaryota > Viridiplantae > Streptophyta > Magnoliopsida > Asterales > Asteraceae > Smallanthus > Smallanthus sonchifolius. The sequence goes on from CM042029.1 coordinate 66,894,681, forward strand.
ATCAGCCTTGGATGTTGTTTATAGAGGCTAATCTCATTGATTTCTTTATCTTTCAACCTACAATCACAATGTTGGTTCAAATCCATAATAAAAACTCAAAATCCACTCTAAATCTATGAAGAACCTGGTGATGAACACTAAAGTGTGCATACACTTGATCATCCACATTTTAAAAATTTTAAAGTAGGTAACTCATTATGTATGATTAAAATGGTTTTCATTCACAAATCCTTGTTAAAAGTAGAAGATTCAAGCTAAAAACAACAAAACTTGAAAATCAAAGTGAGTATGTATACTGTGTGTTCTTGATGACACATGCAGTAAGTAAAACAGAAAATCAAAGCTCAAAAACATGTTAAAATTCATTTTTATCACTGAAATGAAGATAAAAAAACACTCTAGGATCAAGATCCAGGCAAGAGGTAGAAGAGTTCTTGAGAGCAAAACAATAAAAAAAATGTGTGTTTGTGTTCTTGGTGTTCCTGATGACACATGTAACAAGTAAAACAAAAAATCAAAGCCCAAAAACATAATAAAATACATTTTTTATCACTTAAATGAAGATAAAAACATTCTAGGATCAAGATCGAAGCAAGAGGTAGACGAGTTCTTGAGAGCAAAAAAAAAAAGAAAAAATTGTGTGTGTGTTGGGGACGGCAAGAAGAAGGGGTGGGGGGGAAGACAAGGGGTAGTGTGGTTTTTATAAAGGGAGGGTGTGCAAGGGTTTTTAAAAGAGAAATTTTATAAAAATTCCAACCATTTTTATAAAAATTTATCCTCAAACACTTGAATAAAAGTTTTCATCCAAATTAATAAATCTTGTTTCCAAAATAATGAATTATAATGGGTTTTTAAAAGATTAAAATTTAAAAGTTTTGAAAAGTTATACCAAGTGAACCATAAGCGATCGTCGATTTAACAATGACCACAAAAGTTAGCACATGTAAATAGTATAAAATAAACTCACAACTAAAATATAAAAATAATTTTTGAGGAATTAAATTTTACCGTTTTATTTAACGCGTTCGCGGTACATGCGGTGTATGCACTTAACCGGGTATTCTTGTGGTGAACTTAGTGTTCGTCGAAGGTAAGGTTCCTAGAATCTTCTATTAACACATGAAATATAAAAATATAAAAGTACAAAAGGTCGATAAACGGTGTTGATCCAAAAAGTCGCGGTTGTCGCATTCTCCCCCAGTTAAGAGAATTTCGTCCTGAAACTCAAATGGTATATAATTAACAATTTTTTTCTTGAAATTGGTTCAAATACGAAAGTCCAGATGGATCTGGTTTCCTAGAGAGTAGGAGGGTTTGACAAACCGGGAATCTAGAATCACCGAGAATAAGTTACACATATTCAGTCTCAAAAGTAAATCATTCGAATTCTCCAATGGATCCAAAGATCACTGATTTCCAAATTCATTAAAAAAGTACATTGCTGGCGTTAATCAGAAGATTAAGGAATCCACCATAAGATAGGTATACCGTAGGTATACGAAGTTGGTACGAATCCAAAATGGTATCGTGATAGAAAATTTCGGATTTGACATCCTTTTACTAGCATAGGAAAGTATCATCCTCCTTCGTGCCATCAAGGAATACTATCACACATCGCGACAAGAAATTTTTTATCATGAGAGTTGCTATCAGAGTTCAAAGAGTCAGTAGACTTCGCCACGACTCACCGTGAATAAAACATCTCACATCAATAACCAATATCAAAGGTCATGAAGAATGATCATATCATTTACTTCGAACACAGTGAGATAACACCTCTAAGCAATGAGCTTGTCATCAATACAAACTTCCTCATGTGGTATAAATATAGATTTGACGGCTAACTCTTTTGAGTTCCATAACATGAGAAATATCGGTTGTGTTACAAAGTCCCTAAGGTAGTTTCAGTTTGGACACAACATGACCAATCCTAACAATAATTTCATAAGGTCGTCCAATGTATCTTAAATTAAGCTTACATCTCTTTCCAATCGGATTATACCCATCTATTATGATACCTTCAAAAGTACTTGTCATCGATTTGAATTTCCAGAAGTTTTCTTCGAACTCCAGCATAACTCTACGGTCGGTCTTCGACAACCTTAAGTCTACCTCAAAATGATTATCACCAATTCCAGTTCAACGAAGATGTGATCGATTTATACGTTCGGACAAAGCTTCAAATGGCGTAAAATCAATGCCATTTGATATGTAAGGAAATTTGACCAATGGTAAACGAGCGTCCCAATTACCAACGAAGTCTCTCACGCAACCCTGAGTGTATCCTCAAAGGCCTGAATGGTACTTTCACTTTGACCGTCAGTTTAAGGATAGTAATTGATCGATGTCGTTTAGTTTGAAAAAAATGATGATTTAAATAGTAAGTAGGAAGTCGAGTCATCTACATAAGGAATTGGTGGAAAATTCAATTTTGATTAATTGGCTTTAGTTTAAAATTTTGCAAACTTTGATTCTTTGATTAAAATTCAGATTAGAGAAAAGCAACCTCCTCCAAACTTTAGGCTCTAGGTTTCACACAAAACTTAGCTGCTTAATTAGACACCACATAGACATAGTGTTGGAAATTCAGTTAACACGGTTATTGAAGACAAGTTTTTGTCATAAACCAGTTCAGTTCAATTACCCAATTTATTAGTGTCTAGTTAACCCCCTTTAGACACCCAACCCGCTTCTAGGTTTTATCATCAATCGAACGCGATTGTAAAGAAAGAACTCAAACACAAAGATAAACTGTTTAAATCAACCAATACATCAATTTGAACTGTTATTGTCAGAAACTAAACATATCTAATACATAAACAAACTGAATTAAATGCAAAACCTATACGAACCTTCCACCTGAAGGAAGCCATAAGTGATTTAGCCACGCATGCTTGTCATACACGCGACCATGGTTAATTCTGATGATCCTGACTGATCTCTGCCTATGAAAATCGCCCTAAACAGCTCTAAACTTGTCACAATGAAGGTTGGTTTCGAATTAAGGTTGAACATGCTTAAATAATGAAAGATGGTTTTTTTCCTTATCTGAAGGCCCATCGCGTGTCGCGAACTAAGGTAAGCTCGTCCTTCACGTGGCGCGAAGGACAAATCAGTCGGGCGGCCTGATTTTGATTTACACATCGTGTGTCGCGAACTCCTTCTCCCAAGTCTTCGCGTGTCGCGAAGACTACAAAATAGGGTTTTCTTCTTTTAATCTTTCTGATTCTCCCGTGCTCTTCTATCTTTTGATTAACTCTTTTTTTCCGCTTATTTAGCACAGTAAACTTGTAAGACACACTAATACCAAATACACGGTAAAACTACTCAAAGTACAAAGCTAAAACACTTAAAACCATAAAAAAAACTATACATTAATCGGGGGTTATTTAGCACTGCATCAGTAATCAGTGCTCAAGTCTAAACACGTTCCCAAAGCTTTTTATAGTGTTTGCATGAAATGAGATGTAAACGACTATCGCTAACGGAGATAATGGAAACATACACTCCATTGCTACAACATAACTGATATACAATCGAGCTAATTTCTCCTTCTTGAAATCGTTTCGAATAGGTAGGTAACATGCAAATCGTCAGCTGGCTATCAATGGCTCAGATCAAATCGGGGCCGCCAGATGTTCTAGGCCACTAAAATAAAATTCATTGAAATTCGTTCTCACTTCCACCATGGAATCTCGAGTTGTTGTACCTTGTGATTGTTAGTAATAGTAGTTACTATTCAAAAGTCGGTACATTGTTGCAACCTGGGGTGATACAACATGGTTGGTATGTATACAACATGACCGTAAAAGTCGATACTTAAAGATTTTGAAGATTGAAACATAAGTGGGCGAGGTTTACACTCTTTATACTAGAATGAAAGAGTGTTGGTTAGTCATTTAAGAATGACTGAATAACGAGTAATCCAAACATTAAGCTTTAAAAAAACATAATGAGTACGAGTATGATTATATCAAACTCGAGTCGTGAAACCGATGAATAACAAACAAATAATGTTATATTAGGATTATGTCGAGATAAACTTGCTAAAGGCTAAATTACTCAATCATATCAAGTGTTATAAAAGGATATAGAGTGCGACAATTTAAATAAAACTGTTAAAATATTAAGTAGATAAATAGCCGCAAATTGTGATCGAATGAATTGATAAGAATAAAAAATGATTAATTTATAAAAAATGTGATTTTAAAATTATTTGGCCGGATTATATGTAAAGGTATATATATTATGAGAATGAATCATTTGAGAACTCCTAAATATTTTGAGAACTCATGAGAACTCGTCAAAAATCCAATCAAAACCATTTTTTTTATTTTTACTATTTTTATTGTTAGAATACAACATAAAAAAATGAATTTAAATATGTAAATTTACACGTCTTCATATATTAAAAAAAATATACACTTGTGTAAGTTTACCACTTACACATGTGTAAGTATTTACCATTTACACATGTATATAAATTTTTGAGTAAAGTGCCATTTTCGTCCCTGTGGTTTGGCCATTTTAGCCACTTTCATCCAAAAACTTTTTTTTTAGCATTTTCGTCCCTGACGTTTCTAAATCTAGCCATTTTCATCCAACTGACTAACTCCGTTAAAAATTTAACGTTAAATCAGGGGCATTTTAGTCTTTTTCAAAAATTCTTCTTTTTAACTCTTTTTTTAATCCCTTTTGTTTCCCCTCCTTTTCAAAGCTTAAAAAAAATAAAAAATTCTCGAAGTTTTTTTTTAAGATGACGATGACTAGGGGTTTTTAGCGAGCCGATCTCGAGTAGCTCGCGAGCGGCTTGGCTCGTTTACACCCCTAGTCATCGTCATCTTCAAAAAAAACTTCGAGAATTTTTTATTTTTTTTAAGCTTTGAAAAGGAGGGGAAACAAAAGGGATTAAAAAAAGAGTTAAAAAGAAGAATTTTTGAAAAAGACTAAAATGCCCCTGATTTAACGTTAAATTTTTAACGGAGTTAGTCAGTTGGATGAAAATGGCTAGATTTAGAAACGTCAGGGACGAAAATGCTAAAAAAAAAGTTTTTGGATGAAAGTGGCTAAAATGGCCAAACCACAGGGACGAAAATGGCACTTTACTCTAAATTTTTTTAAGGATAATTTAGAGGGAAGGGATGAATTAATTGAAAAGATAAATCATTTTTTATGTTATATTTTAATAATAAAGATAGTGAAAACAAAAAAAAATGGTTTTAATTGATTTTTTGACGAGTTCTCGCGAGTTCTCAAGTATTTATAAGTTCTCATTTGAACCTAACCCTATATATTATAACCAATAAATAGATTTTCTGAACACTAACGTCTAGATTTATAGCATAAATATATACCAACGTGTATTTTATCAATTTAAATATCAGTTAGCATAAAATTTTAAATATCACCTGTTTTGCTAAATGGCGACACTTGTTTTTTTTTTTTGGTATTTGAAAAGTTAAAATTTTTACAACTTATTGTTTGTAAAGTATTTTATTTAAAAACTGGAAATTAGTAACACTTACTTTTTATAAACATTTAAAAACTTAGACTTTTGAATTTGAAAGTATGAGAGTTTGTAAGATCCGTCCATCACGACTTGAACTTCAAACGTTAATCCATTGCCCAAACTTCCCGTGTTAGACTTTGACTTTGACATTTTGACCAGATAATATTAGAGTACAAATTTAAACTCAACATAATTGTTTGTGTAATTTGTTGTTTGAAAACCCACTTCGTCTCTAAATGACTTATTTTTATAATTGACGATAATTTTGGCTAATTGGTGATATTTTTTTGCTAATTATATATATCACCATTTTTTATAGTCAAATAACTATTTTAGTAATTTGTTGGATCAATAGATAGTTTTATAAATACAGTATAAAAGTTAATTATGTACTTCCCAGTGTCTAGAAATCAAGAACATTATCTTATTCCCACCAATTATATGAGAGGAACAAGATCCAGGGGAATGATCATAAGAAAACTCAATGTTCATGAGAAAACAAAAAAACTACTTATTTAAGGTAAAAAAAAAAATCATAATTCAAAAAATAAATCAAAAATTAAAAAACTGCTTCGGAGCCCTTGTTTCCCACGTCGTCCTCGTTAAAAAAAAACCACTCGAAAAGTAGTGGGTTTAGCTTTTGGGTTTAGTTTAGCTTTAATGTTAGGTTTTTGGAGGGGTGGAGTGGGGTGGGGGTTTAAGTTTTTGGGGGGTGGGTGGAGGTCTAGGTTTTTGGGGAGTGGGTGAGGGGGTAGGTGGGGTGGGGTTAGGCTTTTGGGTGGGGGGGTCTAGGTTTTTGGGGAGTGGGTGAGGGGGTAGGTGGGGTGGGGTTAGGCTTTTGGGTGGGGGGTGGTGTGGGGGGTTTAGGTTTTTGAGGGTGGGTTAAACTTTTTGGTTTAGTTTAGGTTTTTTGAGAGATGGGGTGGGGTGGGGGGTTTAGGTTTTTTGAGGGATGGGGTGGGGTGGGGGGTTTAGGTTTTTGGGGGGTGGGTAGGGGGTTTAGGTTTTTAGGGGGTGGGTGAGGGGGGTAGGTGGGGTGGGTGAGGGTTTTTGGGTAGGGGTGGGGAGGTTAGGTTTTTGAGGGTGAGTTGGGTTTTTGAATGTACTACACATATGTATTAGAAGTTTTTTGGTTTTCTCATAAAAATGAGTTTTCTAATGAACTCACCCCACAAGATCCATGCAGATATCCCATACGTTATCTTGTTCTAAAAAACGACACAAGTTACATACAACACCCTACACTTTCAACTATTTACATTCACAGCCACACAACTTAACTAGAATAAAAAAACACTCCAGTCGAAATTTCTTTGGCAATTGGCATAACCTAAAAACTTGTATAGAACCCAGAAAGGTTGACAGAAGATGACATACGCAGGTATGCAGATGTTCATGGAGAAGTTGAAGCAACTCATTAACTGCAATGACAATCCATTGTTCAACAACCCGGAAATCATATGTGAAAGGCCTCAATTCCAACTTCTTTATGAACAGCTGGGCACCATGATCCAAACCCTTTTCATCGACCAACACAAAGACATACATGAGTACCATAAACTTATGAAGAAAAGATTGACCGATGCAGCAGAAGAAGCACAATATATCGTGGATCTGTTTGTATCCGGTGTTCACATTAGGAATATGGGACATTTCCCTACATCTGAGGACTTTAAAAGCTCCTTAAATCTTGATGATGTTTGGAGATCATTTGAGTCTGTGAAGGTGGAACTTATGAGTATGACCATAGATAACATCAAGATGAGTTGATCTCCAAGAATGCTAAATCAAACTGCTGCTGCTCCAACTTCCTTCCCCAGAAATTCACAAGGATCGAAGAAATTATTGGATGAAATCGTTGTGGGCCTTGATGATGATGCTGGGCTGATAAGAGACAAACTTGTGGAAGATCAAAAGAAGGTAGATGTTGTCTCTATTGTTGGTATGGGCGGAATAGGAAAGACTACCCTCGCTACCAAAGTATTCAATGATCGTTTTGTTATGTATCATTTCCATGTCCGTGTTTGAGTCACTGTTTCTCAAACATATCATAAGCGTGATGTCTTGATTCAAATTTTGGAATCCATCCATGTTAAACTAGACTTTGAAAATGCTAGTGACTCTCTACTTCGTGAAATGGTGCACATAAACCTAATGGGTAAGAGATATTTGATTGTGATTGATGATATCTGGCACACAGAAACATGGGATAACCTTAAAGTATTTTTTCCCCATGATAACAATGGGAGTCGAATTCTGCTCACTAGTCGCCTCATCGAAGTTGCTAAGCATGCAAATTCAGATGGATTCATTCATTAGTTAGATTATTTGAGCAAAGAGAACAGCTGGGATTTGTTGTGTCGGAAGGTGTTTAGTGGCAATGAGTACCCTGAAGGGTCAATTAAACATGGAATGCAAATAGCAGAAAATTGCCATGGATTACCACTTGCGGTGGCTGTAATTGCAGGAGTTCTAGCAAAAGGGGCAAGGAGTAAAAAGTTTTGGGAGGAAACTGCTGAATGGACGGGTTCGCATATTGTTGGTGACCAGGACGGATGCATGGAAACATTAGCTTTAAGTTGTAATCATCTTCCTCTTCACTTGAGAGAGTGCTTTCTTTATCTTGGTGGCTTCCCAGAAGACTACAAATTTAAAGTACGAGCGTTGATCTGGTTTTGGGTAGCTGAGGGATTCATCCAAGAAGATGGAAATAGAAGCTTAGAGGATATTGCAAAGGGTTACCTGATGGATCTACTTAACATAAATCTTGTAATTGTATCACCCAAGAGCAAGTCTAATGGAGGCATCAAAGCTTGTAAAGTGCATGATCTTGTTAGAGAGCTATGCCTGAGAAAATCCAAGGAAGAACGATTCATCCTTACAACAGAAAGGCTGACATTGTCCTCTCACTTTTCTAATGTCACCACACAACCATATAAGCCGGTTCGTATGTTCATATATAAATATATCAACATTCTAGGTTTTCCTTATCCGTCCGCCCAAAACCTTCGATCGAATTTGTGCTTTAGTGATTTCAAATCCTTGAGCGATGACATTGCAAAGTATTTTCGTTCCTTTGTGCTAGTTAGGGTGTTAGATTTAAGAAAATGTAGATTGAATGATTTTTCAAAAGGCATGGAATTGCTAGTTCACTTGAGGTACCTTGCAATTTGGAAATCATCAAAAGGTTTCCCATCTTCAATATGCAATTTATGGAACCTTCAAACCCTGATTTATGTTACAAACTATAGCCTTACACTTTTACCTAGTAACATATCAAATTTGGTAAATCTAAGGCATTTGTGGAGTTATTATCCGCTACACGGAGAGAGAACGAGGACGGTGGCCTTTTTTTCTTAATTCCATTGAAAAATCAAGGAATTTGAAAACTATTTCAGGTGTGGCTTTGCGATATGGGGATAATTTTGAAAAGTATTTTCCATGCATTAAGGAACTTAGGTGTAACTTACAGGAAGGATATGACTTCAAATCTCTCACCAACCTTGAAACGCTCAAATTAACTGTCCAACATGGTCCTAGAAGAATGAAGTCAAATGTGCTTGATAGTCCCAAAGGATGTGGAATGAATCACATTACATTCCCGGCAACATTGAAAACACTTACACTAGCAATGTGTCGTCTACCGTGGAGTTGTATGTCAATCATTCAGTCGTTACCTAATCTCGAGGTTCTAAAACTACAAATCGATGCCTTTATGGGAAGCTGCTGGAACACATATAAACAGGAGTTTCGACAACTAATATTCTTGAGACTTAATAACTTATTTATCAAACAGTGGGAAGGGTATAGTACAAGCTTTCCATGTCTCAGACAATTAGAAGTTATCTCCTGCAAACTTCTTGAAGAGATCCCCCTTGAAATTGGGGACATACCAACACTTGAGATTATTAAAATCAAGTCCTGTAGCCACTCTTGTGTTGAATCTGTTAGAAGAATTCCAGAAGAGCAACATGATTCGGGAAACTATGACCCAAAGGTTGACGTCAATGGATTCGACGATCTTTCTTTATAAAAAAAAAGATTCATAAGATCAATGAATGTGGCCGCATTTTTGTCTGAAAACATGTTTAGGTTTCATTTTTGTCTGGAAACAAGTTTAGGTTTCATTTCCAGGAAAGAGAAATTATAAGTGCATTTGTTGAATTTGGTTGTCGGAGGTTAAAGTTAAACTCGAGAGATGGAAATATTTGATCCGCAATCGACTCATGTCCGACTCACCAACTAAACAGTTTTGTAACTGTTTTATTAATGCCCTAATCTCTATAAAAGACTGCTCATTTGCAATATGTAGAGATTAATTTTCTGGTGCAGACAGAAGAAGAATTAGACTGTTATTTGGAATGATTTTATGATACCTGATTATAAACATTCAAACTGTCTGTTCAAACACAAATTTTGATAGGCCATTTCGCACATGCAGTATACACCTATTCACAGATAATTAATTGATCTTTTTTAAATTACAGAGGCAAAATTTAAGTCATGTATATGGCTTTCACTTCACTTAGAATTTATTTTAACAATAATTACAGAGGCAAAATGTCATGTTATTTTGAATCCAGAAAACAAAAATCATTAATTTGTTGAAGTCGTGTGCTTTCTGTTCTTTTACTATATTAGCCTTAATTTTGGTCTTGTTTTGTGCAATTAGTCTGAAAACATTCCGGGGAGAAATTATGCTCCCCTATTTTTTTTAAATGATCCAAATGGTTCCAAACGACATGACAGTTCAGAGGCGGCACAATGGGCCAAGGGTGTAAAACAAGGGATTGAGGCCTACACCAAAACCTAGACCCCTGTATTTTTAAAAACATTCACATGTGTTGGGTTTTTATTGGGTTGGTCGAGGAAACTAATTAGAAAATAAGTGGAATGTGCGGTAACGGGATTTCACACAAGTATAGGTCTAATATCTAGACTCATGGTTAGTTAAACAAGCAATTGAGATGATGAAAGTTGGAACCTATATGCATTTTTCGGATTAGACGCCATTTCATACACAAATTAGGTTTTCTTGTGAAAATGATGATCAGGTAGCAAGTATTCGCCCGAATACTCTTGTGCGAATACTTAGAGTATTTGTGAGAATCCTTGTGCGAATACTTGTGAGAGTACCTAGTTCAAGTACTTGTACAGATTTTACATAGTTTGCATGAAGATTTGAGTAGGTGATATTTGCATGAAGATTTGAGCAGTCTGAACCAGGTGATATTTGCATGAAGATTGACCCGTTGTTTCTCATAATGAACTTGTACAGATTTGACATAGTTGATAAAGCCCATGCGTTGTTCAATCAGAACTCGTCCACGATAGTCAAATAGCCACAGGTGAGTTTCTATTGCCCATTTGCATATATATTTTGGGCTGATGTACACACTTAACTAGGGATGGCAAAAAAAACACCGAGCATGACAGGTATACTGGAAACCCGAAACATTTGGTACGGGTTTACCCGAAACCCGGCGGGTATGAGATTAGTTTTAAAATATTTCACGCGTATGGGATGTGTATTAGAGTAGGTAATACCCGGCCCGATTACCCGAAATCAGATACCCGTTTATCCAAACCATATACCCGAAATATACCTGAAAATTTTTTTATTTTTTTTATTTTTCTCTTAACCCTTGCCTATTAATGCTTCATTTTAATAGGTTCATTATGTGGGAAATTATTTTTTCTTTTAAAATATGTATTTGATGATATTAATGTATACACTTTATTCATATTTAACATGTTAAAAAATAAAAGCAGAGTCAAAGAAAAGTACACGACACATACTCGCCGGGTATTAGGCGATACTCGCGAGTATGCCCCATACTCGATACTAACGGGTATACCCGATGCTCGACGGGTAATTACCTGACACAAACTCAACGTATAAAATGGGTCAGGTATGGCAGTGAGCATATTCATGGTGATATTGAGCAAGACTTGACCAAAACTTCTTGTTTGTATGGCGAGGGCAGTGTCACGAAGGTGTCTGCTTCATTGTCTAAACCTTCTGCGCGTATTCCGGTGGAAGAATTAAAAAAAGTACATCATAGACGGGAGTCGAGTTTCTCGTGGCTAGACTATGTTGGCTCATCAACAGATAACGAGTTACAATTTGAAAATAATTGGCAGTATAGAGATCCTCATGGGAAAATTTAAGGTCCGTTTTCCCTCACACAATTAGGCAAATGGATTGAATATTTTCGTGTGGACTTAAAGATATGGAGAATTTCTGGTAGAGAAAAAGATGACATTCTTTTACGTTTTGCTTTACTGGGACAAGATACATCTAAAAGTGACATAAATGAGACGGGTATTCATAGATCGTGTGGGAGTTGAAGATATCGGACGTCGGTTATATCGCTTAGTAAATGTGGTATAATGCAACAGGTGGTCAGATCGGTCCATGGGCTCGTTTTCGTTTCGTTCTTTCTGGACCTCCTTTTTTATTTTGACCCATGTTATTTTTCGTGTTTTTTTTATCTTGTTGTCTTGTTCATGCTTTTGTTGAATCTCTTGTAATGGGTCATGTTTAGTCCTCTTTAGTTTCTTACTAATGAGGTTTCTTTTGGGGTAACTTTGTAGAATAGTAACCAAGTTTCAAAAGTGTTCTAATTATGTCACTCAATATGTATTTTACACGGTGTACACCCTCAGGTATATTACAATAAGTGACCTAACTGAAACACTTTTAAAACTTGGTTACTATTCTGTGATGTTTTTCCGATTTTTTAATATAATTCTTGCCGTTAAAAAAAAATCTAAGTATGTTAGACCATTTGATGTGCACCTGAACTACACATGAAACACCACACCCCATGCGTTTTTTTTTATGGTAGTGAGGGCCAAGCGTGAAAGGCCCCACGACTACATTCTCTTCCAACGTTCATATTTAAAATAAAATTAATTAATCAAATATTACCATTAGAAAAAGTTAAAAAAAAAATTTACATTATAAATCTTTCGAAAAATTACATACATTCTCTCGCCAACATCACTCCCACCTCACTTTCAGCTCCTTCTACGACAGTCGTCGCATGAAAACATACCTCATCAATATTTTCTATTAAATCTTGTGCACAGAGGTTTTAGGTTCAAACCTGAACAATCTCCTAAATCTTCATTATCTCTTCACCTTTAAAAAAAATTCAAATAACCTAAACAACTACATCCCATTCTACATGTCATCTTCGTCACCTACTATCTGAGCTCCATTTTTACACAACCACAATTGTTGTTTGGAGAGTGGAACCAACCATTCTACCGACCTATTATGCCAGCCGAACCTGATTGCATACCCGAGACCCAAATCGAAACTATACCGGCGACCCAACTCGAAGCAAAAAAAAGTACAAGATCCAACCCTTAAAATGGACTCTTTATGAGGAATTGGAGTTTGCTTGCGCTTGGGTGGAATTTTGGAGGATCTGATTGTTGGCAACGTGCAAACCCAGACTAATTTGTAGATCCGAGTCGTGGAAAAGTTACAAGCTTGTGGGTCGTGCCCCTTATCGCTCCCTAGACCAACTTACTTCAAAGATTCGTAACATGAACAAAAATATTTCAAAGTTTTACGGTGTTTACATCAACCAATACAATCATCACAAAAATGGTACGAGGAATGACGATATTTTGAATATGTCTTTTTGAAAAATACCGTACGGAACAACGCATAGTCTTTACTCTTAACTAGGCTTGTAATGTCCTTCGACAATGCTCTAATATGGTATTCAATTTTTATGCATGTTTTGAAAATAATAATTTTTCATGCATGGTGATGCAACATGTGTAGGAAACCAATGACTCAATATGTTATTCTAAACATATAAAATAGTTCTAACTTAAACTTATATTTGAATACTAAGTGATACATCGTGAGATTGGATTAGAAATTTGATCTTATATTGCAGGGTTATCACAATGCTTGCCCAACTTACAAGCATCACATACTCGATCCCCATGTTTAGTTTGTAAATTTTCATGTACCACATGATTTGCTATCATGTTATTTATCGTTTTAAAGCTTGCATGACCAAGTCTAGCATACCAAAGCCATCCTTGGTCATCAATAGAGTTGAGTAGACATACGGGTTTCCAATTTTTAAAGCAACTTTGTATAACCGATTTGGGCTTTTTGTTATCAGGACTTAATTTCCTTCCTCGTATAGCAAGACTTGATCATCTTCCATCCATACTTTGCTCCCATTTTCAGTGAGTTAGTCGAGACTCAAAATGTTACTTTTCAAGTCAGGTATGTAATAGACATCGTTTACAATCCGATGCTCCCCGTTCTTGCATTCAAACACGATTAACCCTTTGCCTTTTATTCTAACCTTCAAACAATTTAACGAACAAAAATTCGGGTTTTGTTTTAAATAAATAAATATTTCTAATTAATATTATAGTGGAAATAATATTTTAGAAATAAGTTGAAACAAGTGGGTTTCAAGTTAATGTTGGGGTTATGTTAGTTTTTAACTAATTTTGGCATGAAAATGGATGAACTGGAAATTGAGGGGCTGAATTTGTAAATATGGCAAATCTGCCATATATTTACTTGGATGAAGTCAAAATTGGGCATTTGGGTTGGTGTAGGGGTCGACGTTTGCAAGAGAAAAGAAATAACAAGAGTTTGAAGCTAAATCTTGCAATTGAAGCTTGATTTGTGAAGGTTTGGGCTTGCACATCATCTTCCTAACATCAAGTAAGTGATAATCTTCCATTTGATTTCACCATTGATGGGTTAGTAAATGGGTTTTGTATAAATCCAAAATTTATGATGCACGAGGTTAATTGGTGTCAGATTGTTGATAATCTAGCTAAACTAAAGGTAAAGAATTGTGATTAACATCCTAGAACCCTTTGATTTTGATTATGAGAAGTTAGGGTTCATATGTAGAGAATTGGGGGGGGGGGGGTTTGGATTATGATGATAGGATGATGAATTAATGATGTTTAAGTGTTTATATAGTATTAGACACTTGAATGAACACCAAATTTAACCTAATGATAAAGATTGAATGAAAAATTAGTGTTAAGGAAATGGTAATGGAACTCAAGTAGGTGAGTTTGGATGGAAAGAGGGTGTTTGGATATGGGAATAACACAAACGGGTCAGTTTGGGTTGGAAATGGAAAATTGGGTTGTGAACCCAATTAAAATGTGATTTTGATGTATGATAGATTGCTAAACTAGGTGTATATGTTTAGGTAATCAAATTGCGAATCGTGAAGGTGGAATGGGATCTTCTAACCCGAAAGGTAAGTGCTTTTTCACTTACTTAGTAAAGTTGAGAAATGGTGTTATATGCAATGTTGTATGCATAATGTGTTATGCGTTACAAATGTGAATGAATGTAGTTATAGTTGTATTATTATAATGGAAATGTGGTGATAAAGTTATGGCCTATGAGCCATAATGGAAATGGAAATGGAAATGTGTAAATATGAATGAATAATGAAAAGAATGAAACTTGTAAGGTGTTATACAAGTGATATATAGCCTAATGACAAATTGGGTGGAAACGGGTCAAATGGGTGAATGAATGTAGTTATAGTTGTATTACTATAATGGAAATGTGGTGAAAAGGTTATGGCCTGTGAGCCCTAATGGAAATGGAAATGTGTAAATATGAATGAATAATGAAAAGAATGAAATTTGTAAGGTGTTATACAAGTGATATGAAGCCTAATGAAAAATTTGGTGGAAACGGGTCAAATGGGTGATTGGGTGAAAACAAGTAGATTTTATGTGATTTGTTTGCATATAATGTTGTGTCATGAATGTGTATGAACGAGTATGAATTATGTAAGTACAAGTGAATGAATGTAGTTATAGTAGTAATACTATAATGGAAATGTGGATATGAAGTTATGGTCTAAGAATCATAATGGAAATGGGTGATGAAGTTATGATCTAAGAATCATAATGGATATGAGTGATGAAGTTATGATCTAGAATCATAATGGAAATGTGGTAATGAGGTTATGGTTAAATACCATAATGGAAATGAGGTTATGGTCTAAGTACCATAATGGAAATGGGATATGAGGTTATGATCTAAGTATCATAATGAAAATGAGGTTATGTAGGTCCATATTTCACTTAGAAACCTCACAGATGATCGATTCTCCACACACAAAGGCGGAAACAGTGTGTATGGAGGTGAAACAGAGGATAGAAACAGATTTGGTGAAGATAACAGGCTAAACACACTCACGATCAACACAAATATGATATGAAATTGTAGGAACAGTGCATAAAACTCAAAATGCAGACTGTATTGATTGAAGAACAATGAAAGAGAAGTTTCAGGGTTACAGCCGCTACACACACCCTAAACATTCTCAAACTAGGCTATTTATAGTAGATGACAAGTATCAAAACTATGTCAACTGAAACTACTAGTTTCGGTTGAACATTTACAAGTGATACACAGACCTGTCGAAACTACTATCTATCGAAACTAAGTAGTTTCGATGGCCCAGACTTAAACTATTTAAAGCAGTAAATTACATAAAATGAAATTACAGTACTGAAATGACAAATAAGTAAGCTAAGCTAACACTGTTCAAAACATAATAATGACAACAACTTAATTAGAATTACATGACTCTACAATCTCCCCCTAAGCTGTTGCATTTATGTCTTCAGCTCACCACTAAGCAGCTGGTCCTTCAGTAGGCTTCTGGATGTAAGGCTTGACATGAAGGGTCACAACCCGTTGATATGCCTTAGCATCAGCCTCATCTTCGTCAATGTATGCCTGAATATGATTCTGGAACAGCACCTCCAGATCATCAGGTTGGAATTTTAGCAGCTCCATCAGCTCAAAAAATAACCATATCTTCCTTGCCTTCACACTTAATCACAGCACTTCCAATGTTTGGATTGTAGTACCATTTCTTGAAAGTTTGGAGTTGAACAGGCACTGTCTTAGGAATAGTGATGGTCTTGTGGGTCTGTGCAGGCTTGTAGCTCAAGAAGACATAAGGCTTGTTGGTTTTGGGATGAAACCTGGTCTTTGAAATCTTCTTCTTTGTCTTCATAGGCTTCATCCCCTTGAAGTCAAAATTTACCTGGCTGTGTAGGAAGTGTTCAAAGTCTGAAGCCATCATCACCTTCCCTGGATTTTGAAGGGGAAGCTTGGCCAGATCTCTTAGGTCATAGAACGGGTTTAAAAGTCAGTCATATTCTTAAAGTGTTGAACTCCTCCCCTATATCTTCTAATGATAAACAATTTCCTCTCAGTATCATACTTCCGACCCACATGAGGCCTTTTCAGCTCTTGATGCTTAGATATCTATTCATATGTTTGTGGGCTCTCCTCTGGTACAATCCTTCCCATCCATGGTTTCTTGGGGTTTGGATAGTTAGGATCAATAGGAGGTTGAGTTGGAGCTTGAGTGGCTTCAGGCACTGTGGGAGTTGGTTCATCAGTGATAGTATACTTCTCAATATTCACCTGGACATCTCCCTCATCTTGGTTTTCATCTGATAGAGCTTGAATTTCATCACCTTCTTCTGTAAAGTAACGAACTCCTTTAGTCTCTAGCTCTTCAGTCGGTAGGATTTCTGGATGAAGGTCATTGTAGCCAAAATTTTCTATTTCATCTAGAAGGGCATTGAGCTCATCGTCAGATACCACATTCTCTTCCTCCATAATCACGGTTCCAACATCAGTAGCGGTTCCCTTCCCTCTCTTCCTAGCTTCCCTTCTTTCACTAGCTGAGGGAAGGTCGAACTCTAGCTCTTCTATTTTAACTTCCACAACCTCCTTTGTCTTGGCACCAGGGCCAGAAAAGATAGTCATTGCTGACTCAGGATTTGTAACAATGGCAGGGGAAGGGGGTGCACCAGCAGAAGTGGTCTCCCCCTGAGCTATGGAAGCAGTTGCTTGTTCAGAGGTCTTGACCATTGAAGCTTTGAGTTGCTCAACAACGTCAGATAAAGCTTTGAAATCTTGTTGTTGTTGAGAAATAAGCTTCTGTTGGGTTTCTAGTTGAGTTTGCTGGACTTCAAGTTGGGAATGTAAGCCCCCAACTTCCAGCTTCAAGTCATTGACTTCTTCTTTGCATTCATCTAGTTCAGTTCTTAACCCTTCAATAACCTTATCCTTTTCTTGAACATGATCCTGTAACTTCTTCACTTCCAGACTTAGGGTTTTGACTCTTGGTACAGATGTTGTTGGTTCATGAGATGGTGATGTAGGTGGAGTTGGAATATGTACATGTTGAGGTGATGATGGTGGTGTAGGGATATGTACTTGTTGAAGTGATGGTGGTGGCGTAGGAATATGTGCTTGTAGTGGAGATGGAGGTGGTGTGGGTTGTGGTGTTGGCTGTGGTGATGGTGGAGGTGTTGGTAGTGGTGTGTCAGTACTTGAATCAGAGGAAGATGATATAGCTTCAAGCCTAGTCTTAATCCTTTTCGCCTTGGGCTCTTCAAACTCATAATCTGAGTCTGAGTCAGCTTGTCTCTTGGAGGATGATGTAGGGTGTTCAGTTTGAGCATCGGTGTCAGACTTGTAGTAGTCTGACTCGTAGATTCCTGCATCCAGAGTCTCACTGGACTTTGCAGCTTCCTCATCACTTTCTTGTTCACTTGCTTCTACAATAACCAGTGGCTCAATATCAATTTGTGCTTCCTCAATAAAAGGAGCTTCTAGTATAGGCTCATCAGCTTGTTGTTCTTCTTCTTGTACAATAGGCATTCCAACCTCAATCTCAGCATCAGCCTCAGCCTCTGCCTCTTGCTGGTTTCCCTGATCTTGTTCAGCCTCTTCTTCTTCTTCTGAAAGATCTTCTACTTCTAGATCAGGGTCAATATCAGGAATGAACTCTTCTTCTTCACCAATGACATGACCAAACAATGGTATATCAGCAATGGCTCTGTTTGTTCTTTTATTTGTACTCCTCATGTAATTGAGGGTCTTAACAGTCATGTGGTCAAAAACAAACACATGTCCGCCTTGTTGAAGCTCGGGATGAAAGTGGTTGATGATGATCTGCAGAAATCTTGGATACATAAGAAATTTTTCTTTGACAGCTCCTGTCAAGTTATCATTGATCTGACTGAATATTAGCCCGGAGAACTTATAATTTCTTCCTTTGGTCAGACCTAATACCACAGATGCCACCATGGAATTGTCTAAATCAAATCCACCCTTTCGAATAGACAGGCAGTGGATGAAGACTTGAACAAAATATCTCCATTGAGCTGGAAGGGAGTTCTTAATGATTTGTTCACTTTTGATTTCATCTGGATGACCCATTCTTCTAAAGCACTCCTTTATGTAGAAGTTTGGGAATTCAATAGGTGCTTGTGGATTATCATTGAGATGTAACACTTCTCTAATAGTTGTTTCAGAAAACACAACTTCTTGGTCATGAACAACTGCCCTAATATGCTCCACATTTTCGACAGTTATGATCTCTGCAGTCTCCCAGAATTGCCTGATTGAGGTTTCAAAGACAGGTACATTGTGACTGATTGCAAAGCTTATGTTGGAGTTGGCCAGGAAGTTCATGACTGGAACAAACTCGACACTCTTAGGATCATTAGCATCCAGGAAAGCACAGACATTGTGCCTCTTAACAAATAGTAGATCCATATCTGCAAGCATACAAGATCAATCAAGCTTGGTACTTAGAGAAATTTTAGAGAAGAGCCTGATCGAAACTGTTTGAACCAACATTTAGACAACTTCTGTGACAAGCCCTATCGAAACAACTAGTTTCGATTGAAACAATACTTAGAAAAATTCAGAAAATACCTTATCGAAACTACTAGTTTCGATCGAAACAACAAGTATCAATCAACACTTAGAAAAAATTCAGAAAAGGATGATCGAAACTAAGTAGTTTCGGGCAAGGAAACTTGGGCAAAAATTTGGGTGTCGAAACTACTAGTTTCGATTGAAAACCTGTTAAAATTTTAAAACTCATTTTAAAAAGAGAAACACCCCCTTTGACAAACCCCTGAATCATACATAAACAAACAGAATCAGTCACACATAATCAAAACAAGATATTTTCAAACATTTATAACTATCAATCACACAACCAAGACAGAATAAAAGATAGGAATAGCCTGTGATTGCCGAAACTTCATCTTACCGATGATTCAGAGACAAATCTGCAAATGTGAACATAAAGATGTAAGTTATCGACAATGGTGAGATTAGATTACAAGCACGATCTAAGCCCTAATCCGCTAAAAAGAAATGTAACAGTCGTAAAGCTTTTCACGCTCAAACCCTAGGATTGTCTGGCTGAAATTTCACCGAGAAACCATAAATATTGTTACCTGATGATGAAGACGACGGGGGAATTAGATGAAAATCACTGATTTCGCAAACTCAGACCGACGGCTAGAGAGGTTTTGTGTGTGTGAGAGAAAGTGTAAAGTGATCGGATACTGTAAAGTGAACCTTGGCGACGAAGAAATCAGATTATGAACTCATTTAATTTTCTCATGTGGCAAAAGACCAGAATGCCCCTGTCGAAACTACTAGTTTCGGTAGGCAAAAGAAGTTTCGGGTGAAATGGAAGTTTCGGGTGACTTGGAGTTTCGGGTGACTGGAAGTCTTGGTTAACTCAAGAAGTTTCGATAGCCATGTAACAGATAAAAATAAAAATAAAAGAAAACTATTCACAAGACATTTACACTTATCTTCTTGGAAAAGATCCAACGTGAGATCAGATCTGGTCAGTCTCTTGAAACACTTTCTTTTGCAATCAACTACTGTGAGTCCCTGAAGATAGCTGATAAACCCGAACATTTGTTTGTACATAGGTTTCATGTGATTATAAGGTACCATTTAAGCATGATACAAGGTGTACCCCACATATTGAAATAAAATGGTTTTTGAAAGCCTATCAATCCTCAAGAAATACCCATTTTCATCCTATCATCTCTTTCAGATTAACCAAGGTACCATCTTAATAATTTCAAAATACCACCAAAATAAAATAAGGAATCCAAGTGGATTAGAAGATTTTAAAATGAAAAATATCCAAGTAGATATTAAAAAAGTACGAACATGCTAGATCTTTGCGTAAGCAAAACAGAAGAAGTCGTAAAATTATCCAAGCGGATAGAAAAATGTTGAACACCCGAGATCTTTGCGTAAGCAAACAGACGGGGTCAAATCATCCAAGTGGATGGAAAAAGGAAGAACACCCGAGATCTTTGCGTAACCAAAACATACGGGGTCATCGGTGGTAAATATCGTTACTTTGACGGTCACCTGGCATATGAATAGGAATCCAACACGTAGGCCTATATCTGATTGAATTGGTTTTCTTAATAGATAAAATGAGTTAGATGTTTCAATAATGGGTTCAAACACATAGGTATGAGATAGAATTTAGGTTTTTACACTACTTACAGTTTTAACCATATGCCGGGCCTACCAGCTATACGTCAGTAAACATCATCGCTTTTGGTCCATTCCATGTCCAAGAGATGAGATCAGACACTATCATTTCTCAAAGGTCAGATTCAATTTTCCTGTAACAAAGCCACTTGTTAGACTTTACACAAAGCAATTCTTTTCAATTTTGACATATTAAATTCTCATTTCTCCCCTAAGAGATTTGCTAGATAATAAAAAAGAACTATTCAAAAGAGGAAAATCTTTTTGGAAATTTTTCTTGATTGTTAGGCATAAACATAAAAACAACTAATATTCACAAGGTTTACTGAAAGTCTATCATTCCAAGCATCTCCACTAGTTGGGCTAATCTGGTAGAGTCAAAAGCCTTTGTGAAGATGTCTGCGGTTTGCTTGTCGGTTTTGACTTCAACAATTTGAATATGCTTCTTTTCAACACAATCACGGATAAAATGATGTTTGATCTCAATGTGTTTGGTTTTGGAATGCTGAACTGGGTTTTTGGTGATATGGGGAACGACAGTGTTGTCACAAAGAATGAGTGTCTCATGGAATGTGATCCCATAGTCAAGCATCTGATGGTGTATCCATCTAACTTGGGAACAACAAAGGGCTGCGGAAATGTACTCGGCTTCGGCAGTGGATTGGAAAACAGCGGATTGTTTCTTACATCGCCATGAGACAAGGCGGTTGCCAAGGAACTGACAACCTCCAGAAGTGGATTTGCAGTCTAAGTTGCATCCCCCGTAGTCTAAATCTGAATAAGCCACAAGATCAAACAAGTCATTCTTAGGATACCAAAGACCCAATTTTGGCTTATACTTTAAATATCGTAAAATACGTTTGATAGCAGATAAATGAGAGAGTTTAGGATTAGCCTAAAAGCGTGCACACAAGCACACAGCAAACATGATGTCGGGTCTGCTGGCAGTGAGATACATGAGAGATCCTATCATAGAGCGATAGAGGTGCTGATCAACGCTTTCATCATCCAAATCAGGAGACAGACAATGTCGAACTTCCACGGGAGTTTTGACTGGATGGGACAGCCATTTTGAACTTGGTCAGGATTTCTTTCACGTATTTCTCTTGATGAATGAGAATTCCTAACTCAGATTGATCAACTTGCAGTCCCAAAAAGAACTTCATTTCTCCCATAGAGCTCATTTCAAACTTAGAACGCATCACTTCTTCAAATTCTTTGCACAGATTTGGATTGGTAGATCCAAAGATGATATCGTCCACATAAATTTGCACCATGATTGTATCCTTTCCATCCTTCCGTTTAAACAGAGTTTGGTCAATTGCTCCTCGTGTGAAACCATTTTTAAGCAGATGCTTTGATAACGTTTCATACCACGCACGAGGTGCTTGGTGAAGACCATACAATGCCTTGTCCAACTTGTAGACACAGTCTGGAAAGTTAGGATCAATGAAAACCGGTGGCTGCTTGATATAAACTTCCTCTTGAACTTTTCCATACAGAAATGCGCTTTTGACATCCATTTGATGAACGGTGAAGACCATATAGGCTGCATAGGCGAGAAACATTCTGATGGCTTCCAAGCGAGCCACTGGTGCAAAGACTTCCTCAAAGTCAATCCCTTCTTCTTGATAGAAACCTTGAACAACCAAACGAGCTTTGTTCCGAACTACAATTCCTCCTTCATCCTTCTTGTTGCGAAATACCCAACGAGTGCTAATAAGAATTTTATTCTTGGGAAGATCCACCAGATTCCACACATTTAGTTTTGAGAATTGTTGCAACTCTTCTTGCATTGCTTCCAACCAGTTGTTCTCAAACAACGCTGCTTTGATGTTCTTAGGATCGATTTGAGATATAAAGCACAAGAACATACTGTTGTCTAATGCATCACAGGCACTTCGGGTACGAACACCCATATTGAGTGGGCCAATGATGTTGTCGGTGGGATGATTTTTGTGAATTCTCAACTGAGGAATCTCATCTTCCTCCAAGATTTCATCTAAATTTGTGATATTATCAGCAGAAGGATCAGCTTCATCAACAATAGGATCTTCAGCAGTTGATTGTGGAGCAACATCTACTATTGGAATAGCATTGTCTTCAACATTTTCACTTGTTGCACCAGAACCGAAAGAGTCCATATTGGATTAAGAAACAACATGTGCAGGGATTTCATTTTGAGTGGATGAGGAAGAACTTTGATCATTTATGTTTCCTAGATTGTTCACAGAAAAGTAAGGATTAGTAGGAGTTAATTCATTTGAAAACACAGGAAGATTAAATGATTTAAACAACGATTCAACATCAAAAAGCCAATCAGGACCGTCCCCAGCGTCCGTATGATTGCTTTCATGCTAATTTATATCAATGGACTCCAACACCATCCTTCTTTGCTTGTTGTAAACACGAAAAGCTCGTTGATTTGATGAATATCCCACAAAATAGCATTCATCAGCTTTGGCTTCAAACTTGTTTAGCTGATCTGACGTATTCAGCATCGTGCGCACACACCTGAACTTTCTAAAGAAATCAATAACTGGCTTTCTCTTGTACATGATCTCATAGGATGTCTTGTTGCAGCTTTTGGTTATGAGAACCCGGTTTTGCACAAAACATGTAGTGTTGACTACATCAACCCAAAAAGTCACCGGAAGCTTGGAGTCAACAATCATAGTTCTTGCAGCTTCAATCAGCGTGCAGTTTCTTCTTTCAGCTACACCATTCTATTGAGGGTACGCGGTGCACTGAATTGTCGAGAAATTCCTTTGCTTCACAGAAGGAATCAAGAGTGGCATTCTTGAATTCTGTTCCATGATCACTCCGGATAGTCTTCACACTCAGATTGAAGAGGTTCTCAATTTGAAGCAGATAGGTCTTTAGAATCTCGGGCGTCTCATCTTTCTTAGTTAAGAAGAACACCCAAGTAAACCGAGAGAAATCATCGGTTACCACCAAAAGTAAGATTTTCGTCCAAGACTCATGACACTCACAGGACCGAAGAGATCCATGTGAAGTAATTGGAGTAGGGAGTCAATGAATTTGTGGTTTTGGGTTTATGAGAAGATTTGTACTATTTTACCTTGGAACATGAGATACAGTGTTCCACAGGAGAAAAATCTTTGAGAGGCAATCCAGTCATAAGGTTTCCTCGAACCAGGCGGTTCATGGTTTTAAAATTTAGGTGTCCCAACCTTTTATGATACAGAAATGATTCATCTTCAGAAGCCTTTGAAAGGAAGCACGATTCAATTCCCAATGGGTTGTTCATATCCAAGCTATAGGTGTTGTATCTTCTGGGAGCACGCATGAGAATAAGTTCTTCTGGAATCACCACTCCAGGCTTCAAGATTAGACATTCTTTTGAATTGGACAAGGCATAGAAGTCTTTATCACAAATCTAAGAAACACTCATCAGATTGTACTTTAATTGGGGAACAAAATTGACATGTTCCAGACTGTTTACACCATTTGATACTGTTCCTTGTCCTTTAATCTTTCCTCCCCTTGGGTTGCCAGTAAAAGCTACATAATCTCCATCCATTGGATGATAATCTTGTAGCAAGTTAAATTGACCAGTCATGTGTCTTGAACACCCACTATCTACATGCCAAATGTTATCTCCAGTTCTTCTTGATTGGCCCTATACACAACGAACCATTTAGAAATTTTGACCAATACCATTGCTATCAAGAAGTTTCTTGTCAGGATAGGACATCACATTGGAATCATAATCAAAATCCTCCTTAGATGAAGCATGGTCATCATATAGAATATTATTTTTAATTTTCCAGGTTCTTTTCAAATAATTTTTAGCATTCTTAATTCTTTTACGCCTAGATTTTCTACTGTGAGAAGACTTAGACGACACTTTTGAATTTAAAGAAAATTTGGGAGACGATTCATCATTACAATTGATTGTTGTCAATTTACAACTTTTTGAAACATGATTTGAGGTACCACAACTAAAACAAACTTTATCATAAGACGCTTTAGCCTGATAATTGTCATCACAAGATGAAGATGATTGTGATGTTGAGGCGTTTGAACATGACACAATTCTTTGTTCAGTAAGTTTATCTTGAAGACGTTGTTCTTCCTTTAATCTGAAAAATTCCATGTTGCTCATGGTTTCTCGTGGTACATCATTCACAATAATTCCTTCACTTTTAAACTTGGTAACACATGGCACAACATTCAAAGATTTAGGAATAAAAGGTAAAGCATTTTTAAATTTAGAAATATCACATCCCAATCCTGTATGCTCAGCAGGCATAGAATCAAAATACATGTTTTCAACGTGTTCACAAATATCTGGTGTTGACACGGACATATTATTACATTCATCTGACTCAAGTTCATTTAAAACATTTCTAACACTGGTACTCTCATCACAATCATCTTCTAAAGTTACTGTAGGTCCCCGGGTGTCAGAATTAGAGGACGTAATATAATCATCAGAAGATAAGGTACTCACAAAAGGAGTAGGAATATGAGCAACATACATGTCAGCAAATCTACCTGATTTATAATAAGGTGGTGGATGAGAATTGTAACCAAGACCCTCTGTGTCTTTTCTGTTAAATTGTTTATCAATTATTCCAAATAGAATTTTCTGATCCATATCCATGTGATCAACTTGTAACTTAGCCTTTTATGCCTTTTGTACTCTTTCACTCAAAATCTTATTATTAATGGTTTGAGTATTAAGTTGCACAATTAAAGAACGGATTTCTTCAGAAATGTCACGAATTTTTTTTAAGTACAATTTCTTATTTTTGGCCACAGAGTCATACATCACCTTAATGTGATCTCGTTCATCAATCAAAGCTTGGTTGATGAATCTGTATTTCTGAATTTCATTTAAACAAGATCTAGCACTACAAAGTTTAGAAATAACCTCAGCAAGTACAGCAGTGAGATCCTCAGCTGGCTCAATCATAACACACTTGCCCTTGTCCTCTACATCAGCCATCAAGGCTTTATCAGCAGCTTCCTCAGCTTGTTCTCCCCAATGATAGTGTCCATCAGCTTGACAAACAAGAGCTGTGGAACTTGAATATGTGCTTGTCTATGGAAGATTAGCAGCTTGCTTTCCAGAGGAAGTCTTCTTTTCTTGCTGATCCTTGGAGGACGGCTCCTTGCAATTTCTAGCAAAATGACCCAGCTGGTCACAATTGTAGCATCTCAACTTCTTGATATAAAAACCAAGAGTCTTCCCTTGCTTGAATCTATCCATACCAGTCATCTTGATGAATATCTTGGCCCTCAGAGTCAGAATGGCCATGCACCAATCAATGTCCATTTTCTCCAAATCATCAGGATTGATCTGCTCCAGGTTATCGGGTTGAAAACTGACCGGCGTTGTAGATATAAAGACTGATGGCTACAAAATTCTCTAAGTACAACTGCTGTGGACTCGACAGTTTTGCTGCTTACTAACAAGCTGCTGCAGACAAGCTTGTTTGCTGCAGATAGTTGTTCTCCTGCTGATGAACAACTCTGCTGCGGACAGTCTTATCTGCTGAAGACCAGAGTTGCTGCTGATAGGCAAATCATCAGCAGCTTTGGATAGTTGAGTCTTGATGCGGATCACCAATGTTGCTACTGATAGCCATATCTGCGAAGATCAATCGTTGTTGCTGATTGGAAAAGTAAAAACAACTTTACTACTAACATCTTTCTGCTGCAACTCTGACATATCTCACGCAGAAAGAATGTTACTGGTGCAGAAAATAAAAGACAACAACGCCCTCCTTCCAAGTGTCCAAGCAATGATGCCTAAGAAGACGTTTGAGTAAAGTTATCCTTTGTAGTATTTATTGTCTTAACGTGTAGTATAGCTTCTAGTATACAAGATCAACGGCTTGTGTTCGATCTGATCCTTAGAATCAAGGGTATGCCTTGATTCTAAGTTACTATATAAGTAGTGTATCGTTTCATTGTACAAGTGTGCTTTCTTAGAGTTTTTCTTTGTAATCTTGTAACCATTGAAGCTTAATACAAATTGCATTTATCAGTACTCTTCGTGTTTACTTGTTTACATTGCTTAGTTGTGATTGTTTCCACCAATATCAACTAGAATAGAACCATCTTGTGTTCACCGATCCTACAAGTGGTATCAGAGCTTTGGCTCTCAGATTAAACAAATTCACACTTGTTTAATCACTCTCTGGTTCTATTCAATACTATCTCTTTACTAAGACACCCTATATCACAAATCCAAAATGGCACAAAACAATGGTTTTGATGATACTGGAAGCATCAACAGACCACCAAGACCGGTGTCTGGAGAAGACTATGATATGTGGAAGAACAGGATGGAAAGTTTCTTCTGCTATCAAGAGTATGGGATATGGAGATCCATTAAAGATGGACCATATGTACCCATGGTGGCCTCTGCTGATTCCGGAGGTCCATCAGTCCCTAAAGAACCTTCAAAATATTCAGATAAAGACATCAAAAATATGGAGGTATACTTCAAAGCCTTGGGAGCCATTCAGATGTGCTTGTCAAATGAAGTATTTTACAACTTCAGAGGATACAAGACTGCCAAGGAGCTATGGGAGGCTCTTGAGAAGATGTTTGTTGGGTCAGAAGAAATGAAAGAAAATAGAATAGACATTCTGAAGCAACAATATGAGAACTTTGTCTGGAAGGAAGGTGAGTCTCTTACTGTGTTGTATAACAGGTACGCCTACCTTGTGGGAGAGCTACAGTGCTCAAAAGTGAAGCTGGAGGATGAAAACATTCTCAAGAAGTTCATCAGGTCTTTGCCAAGCTGCTGGACACTTTACACAGTGTCAATCAGAAGAACTGAAAATTTAAAGACTCTGCAGATGACTGAGCTGTTTGGCATGCTGAAGACCTATGAATTAGAAATGATTCAACCCAAAGAGAGAAGCTCAAGTTACTCAACAGCCTCATCATCCACCACCATTTCCTCTGCACTTCACTCTGACCACTCAGTTCCTAGTTCAAGCAACTACTACCCTCCCATTGTCACTCATCCCAGACTCCAACCTCTCAATCAAACAACTCACCATTTCTTCTTGAAGCCCCACCTCAAACCTCAACTTTTGCTGCCTTTGTCTCTGAAAATTCACTCAATATGTCCTTTATCAAGGAAGATCTGGAATGTTTCAATCCAGATGATCTAGAAGAAATGGACATACAGCATTCCTATGCCATGCTCTCTCTAAGAGCAAAAAGGTTCTACTCTAGAATAGGAAGACCCATTCCAAGCAACAACTCCAACACCATAGTTGGCTTGGACAAAAGCAAACTGAGGTGTTACAACTGTAACCAACCTAGTCATTTTGCTAGAGAATGCAAGGCACCAAAGGCAAACCCAGCTGCTGATCAGACAAGACAAGCTCACCAAGCTCAACCAAAACAGCAACAACAGCAACAAGCCACTCCTACTCTTCAAACTGCAACTTGTGCAGCTGTTGGAACTGCTGATTTTGACTGGAGCTTTTAGTATGAGGATCTTTCTGCCAATAATCAAGCTCTCATGGCAGACACATCAGAAATACCACCTTAGGTATATGAAAACTTTTGTAATCAAGCTTGTATTGATAAGGTCCTTGGATATAGGAAACATAACCAGAATCTCATAGATCAAAATGAAGAGTTTCACCAAATGAAATCTAAATTTAAAAAGGTTGAAAACAGTTACAAAGAAAAGGTTGATTGTTTAAACAAAGAAATTTCATCATTAAAACATGAACAAACAAACCTTGAAACTCATATTTATGATCTTCTAGTTAAGTTAAAGGCTACAAGGGCTGAATTAGCAGACCAAAAGGTCCATGTGGAAAAATATGAATTTGCATCCAAAAAGCTGCAAAGACTTTTGGATGCTCAAATTCATGAAAAGGTAACTGCTGGACTTGGATTTCAAGCTGAACAACCCTACAATGTTGTTCCTCCACCTACTGACTATGTAGCCATTCATGAACTAAGTTTCAATCTTTCCAACCTTGATCTGGCCAACCAAAACCTTGACCCTGCTGTCCAAGAAACCTCTGTGCAAGAATGCACTACTTCATTCGAGTCTGATTCCACATGCTCAAACTCCACTGAAACCAATAAAGCTCCATCACCACCTGCCTTTAAAGTTATTCAAGCCAACAATCCGAGCCCTTTCATCCCTTAAAAAACAATACCAGTATCTCAACTCACCAAACACATCAAAATCAGCTATCCTCCAGAAGGAAGAAAGCTAACTGTTGAAAATGGACAGTCTTCAACCTCCACCAACCCAAATCCTCAATCCAAATTAGCAATACCAAGGAAGGTGTTTGACATATGTCATGCGCCTGGAGAGAGAGCTCCATATGTTCAAAAG
Organism: Smallanthus sonchifolius; assembly: GCA_023525975.1. Classification (NCBI taxonomy): domain Eukaryota; kingdom Viridiplantae; phylum Streptophyta; class Magnoliopsida; order Asterales; family Asteraceae; genus Smallanthus; species Smallanthus sonchifolius. The sequence goes on from CM042029.1 coordinate 66,923,934, forward strand.
ACATTGGAGGAAGTCACTTTTGAGCACAACAAAGCTCACCCCTAAAATTTCAAAGACTTGTTCAAAAGAAAAGATTATGTTTACTTCCAAAGGGACAAAATGGCTAAATCATGTTTTGTCTATGGCAAATACAATCACACTGCTAGCACATGCTTCTTCTACCTTCAGCAAAAATGAAACCTCAAGCAACATGCTTTTGAGAAGTCAAACAAGAACAAAAAGATAAAAAGCTTTGAAGCCAAGGGAACTCATTTTAGAAATTCTCTCTCCCCACCAAGGAAGCAGCTGCCAAAACCTCAACAATCTTGCATCATCTGTGATGATCACTTTGCTGCAAATTGTAAATTTAATCCCTTCAACCAGATGCTTCATTAATTCCCTCTTAACCAGAAGCCTATCAACAAAAGAACTTATACAGAGAAACCATTTGGTAACAAGGTAAAGAAGGATAAGCATAAATTTGTTGATAAACCCTCACCGGCCAGCAAAAATGATGTTGATCAAGTAAAGCCCAAGAAACCAAAGGACAAGCCTTCAACAGCAACCAAGTCTGCTGTTGCTCAAGTAAAACCATCAGCAGCAACAAAATCTGCTGATGATAAGTCAAAGTCCTCAGCAGCAAAATCAGTTGCTGATAAAACACATCTGTCAGCATTTAAAGCAACATCAGCTGCTGATAGAGCAAAGAAATCTGGAAAACCACCTCCTCAGCAATGGAAAGCCAAGATCCCAGCCTCTATCCCACAAAGCATCATCATTGGTTCCATTGAATGCAAGCATACTGATGTTACTGATCTAATGACACATTTACCCAAGTTTGCAAGTTCTTGGGTTCCTCCCTCTAACTAGATCTCTCTCATGTGCAGGGACAGCCAGGTCATAAAGATAACACCTGGGTTGTAGACAGTGGTTGTTCTAGGCACATGACCCGCAACAAATCCATCCTCTCCAACTTCAGACACTAAAATGGAGGATATGTTTCCTTTGGGAGTGATTCAAAAGGAGGATCAATTACTGGACAAGGAACTGTGTCCAATGAAAGGATGAGTATTGAAAGAGTAAACTATGTCAAGGAATTAGACTTCAATCTCATGAGTGTGTCCTAGGTCTGTGATCAAAAGCATTGGATGATTTTCATAGATAAAGAATGTTTTGTACTATCCTCTGGCTTAAGCAAACCTCCTCCAGAGAAGATACTATTAACTGCTCAGAGAAAAGATAACCTATATGTGCTCGACATGAATGAGGTCACTCCATCTGGTAGTGTATCTTGTTTTCTATCAAAGGCATCAGTTGATGAATCAGCTCTCTGGCACATGAGATTAAGTCATGTCAATATAAAAACCATTAACAAGTTGGTGAAGGAAAATCTTGTCAGAGGGCTTCCTGACAAAGAATTCCAACTTGAGGATCACTGCATTGCATGCTTGAAGGGGAAGCAACATAAAAGTTCTCACAAGCCCAAGACATTGAATTCAAATGACACTCCACTACAGTTGCTGCATATGGATCTATTTGGTCCTACAAATGTCATGTCAATGGGTAAGAAGTCATACTGTCTGGTGATCACTGATGACTATACAAGATTTTCATGGGTATACTTCTTGAGAACAAAAGATGAAATTGCTGAGATTCTTAAATCTTACATTCTTCGAGTTGAGAATCAAAGCAATCAAAAGGTGAAAATCATAAGGTGTGATCAAGGTACAGAATTCAAGAACCACACTCTGAATTATTTCTGTGAGAGCAATGGAATAGAAAGACAATACAGTGCTCCAAGAACTCCTCAACAAAATGGGGTTGCTGAAAGAAAAAACAGAACTCTAATTGAATCAGCAAGATCAATGTTGGCTGATTCAAAACTGCCTCTCACATTCTGGGCAGAAGCAGTCAGTACATGTGCATAATAGAGTTCTCATTGTCAAGCCTCTCAACAAGACACCTTATGAACTCTGGTTTAAAAGAGTTCCCTACATTGGATTTCTAAACCTTTTGGATGTCCATGCACCATTCTGATCACACATGGGGTTCTTCCTAAGTTTGGTGCCAAATCTGATGAAGGATATTTTGTGGGCTATTCCTCTCAATCCAAGGCCTATAGAGTATTCAACTCATTTTTGAAGGTTTGAGATACAACCTTCAAGAAGGTGAAAAGCAGGCATTCTATATGTACCCAAGATTATTGCAGGAAGTTTTCAACAACGAGCTAAAAAATCTTTCAAAACCTGCAAGAATCTATCTTATGCTGGGACATAAAAATAACATTTTTCAAAGCATGAGAACTGTTTCCAAAAAGTTCTCAGGGGTCAATGCTCCATTGTTATCTACAATGATGAACATACAAAATACCCAGGGTGACAGTTCAGCAATCCCAGCTGATACTGATCCCACACCCTCCACTACAAAACCTGAACAGCAAACTGCTTCCACAGTTCGAACCCCTATACATTCTATTAAGGATGCACAGGCACACAAACTACTTACACCAATTTTGGATGTTATCTCTACCCAACTGGAACACAGGGCCCCAGGTGAGGCAAAATATACCAGAAAAAGGAGCAAGAAGACTCCTTCTATTCTTGTCTCACATGCCCAATCCCAACCTAAAAGCCCTCATTCAGAATCCCAACATTCTGACGAGAATATCAAAATGGATAGCCAAACCATTAGAGAGACTTCCTTGGAAGTTTCTCTATTAGGATCAAGATCACATCCCGGATCCATAGAACAACCTGCTCAGCCCTGTCATTATTTTTCTTCTCTGAACTTAAGTGCAGAGGCACTTAGTCAAGATGATATACCTTCTCCAACTACCACTATTTCGGAGGTATTGATTGACTTGGCTGCTAATGTACCCAGCCCAAGTTCATCACCTAAGAAGGTTCACTCTGGGAGTGATGATAGAGTGAATGTGAAAGTGCTATCACTACTCCGGATACATCAATTGACCAGGAGGACAGTGATAACATCATTAAGACCCTAACCACGGCAACTCACAGTGAGGACGTTTCTCTTGAAACACTCTTCAATGAGAGGAATCCTAGGTGCCAAGAAAACCAGGGTGATGGGGATGCAGAGGCTAGGCCTAAAGCCCCATCGAGTTACAAGGATTCCACAACTATGGATGAGGAAAGACTGAAATTTCAAAATTTGGAATTGACGGCCAGGGTGGCTGTCACACCCCTAATTTCAACTAACGGAGTTTTACCGTTCGGGAAGTGACGAACCAGGATCTCAGATATTAGTTACTTTGAACGACTCTACATGGGACTCAAAATGAAAATATCATACTAATCAAAGTTTCAATACGGAAGCGTAACGAAAGTAAATGCGCAAAACACACGCGCCCAAAACCAAAGTCCAAAAGTCCAAAAAAAGTCCAAAACATCCAACCAAACCAAGTACAATAAATTAATCCAAACAAATATAAATAAGTCATAATCAAAGTAGTTGAATCCCATGTATGCCCTAATGTGCACCTGTGTCTTATCTTAGCGACCTGAGAAAACATGTAAGAAAATATGTCAACACGAGGTTGGTGAGTTCACAGGTTTCAACATATGTAAATAAGCGTTTACCAGATTTATGTTCATTCAATATGTATCTATAAGTAGCTAACCTATGTTCGTGTTCAGCTCAAGCGCTCGCAACCGAAGTTGACTGTTTGTTTACTTTGAACGACTCTAAATGTAATCGAGTTAGTGCGAATAACGCGGGTGAGATTTGTCAAACCCAGTAGTACTACTAAATATTACCTCGCTAAGATCCATATTAACGGTCCGATATAAGTTGAGGACTTTCTGTGATAGCGTGTTACGCTTAGCTTTAACATTGATATCATATGAATTACAAAATCCCAAAATTGTTTAATCATGTTTTCTCCCCCAAGTTAAAACAGTAAAAAGAGGCCGTAAAAACTCACCTGCGTTGCGTTGTAGGTAGTATCACACAAAGGATAAGTTGGAATCACGTGTGTAAGTCTCAAACGACTTACGAATGCCCTAAAATTATAAACACATAAATTAGGGATAAAATTGGGAATTGTGACAGCGACACGGAATGAGAAACGTCTTAACGAAACGCTCTAATATTCAAGAGTGGACGAAAGTGTCCACGGAGTTAGGAATTCCTTAAATAACCGAATTATAATTACTTTACGCGACGAATGACAAAAATAATAATAAATATAATCGGTTGTTTTGTCATTCACAAAAATTAAGAAAATGATAATATATATATATACGAGTAAATAATATAACTAATTATATTATTTTTTACTCTCAACCGATACACGATGTTATAAAATGATTCGAAATAATATAAATATATAATATTTAATAATACGGGTCACGGTTTGAAAATAATATAAACGTATTATTTTATACGAAGTTACGGTTTGAAAATAATGTGAACATATTATTTTTTTTATTTGGTAATAACAATACTATTTTATTTATAAAAGTGGGAATAATATAAAAATAGGTTAACCATTCAAACCCGAGCCTACGAGTTGTTTTCCGGGCTAAAACACATTTATATAATAGTATAATATTATAGGGTTTGATTTTTATATTAAAATAATACAAGAAAAGGCCCCAAAAATAAAATGTTGGAGCCCGGTCTCGAACCCGGGTCTCTCCCACACACACACACTGCCTTAACCAATCCGCCCGCTAGGGTCATCGCAACAAGTTCCGATTCCATATGGTTTTATTCAGTAACTCCAGTGGGCCTCTCCCCCATACTCACCCACGATCGATCCCAATCCAAAACCATCAAATCCGTTCGTGGTTAGCTAGAGTATCAAATGGGTTTTGTTAGTTGGTTCATAATGAACCTGTAGTTGATTTTAATTTGGAAATCAACAAGTCTGGGATCGATTAATTATAGATTAATAGACCGAATCCTAGATCAAGAACAGGGATTCGATTTGATTGAATTCGATGATAACATGGATTAAAATCATAGGGTTTTTACTAAACAAGGAGTTTCGAATCTGATCGTGTATATTAATTGAATTTAAAACAGATCGTGAGTAGGGTTCGATTAAACTGAAATTGTATGAACCCTAGATTACTGGATCGTAACAATTCGATGATGGAAGCCCGATATTTCATAGGGCTTTCACTCTACAGACTATTACGAGTTTAATGATGTGGTTTAATTTGATTTAAAAACGGTTTAGAGTTGAATTCGGCAATCTGGTTTCATAAGAACCCTAGATTACGGGTTACAACAATTTCTATAATAAAACATTGAATTGACAGGGGGTTTTCAAAGAAGATGATATTGCGAATCGAACTGTATGGGTTAACTGAATTATGATTGAGTCTAGACTAGGGTTCGATTAAACCGGTCAGTGATGAACCCTAGATTACATATTTCGATCGAATTGATAATGTAAGCCCTGGTAATGATAGGGCTTTCACTCTATGGATAAAAACGACAGTGTGAGTGCAAGCAATTACCAGAAATGTTGTCGGATTGATGGAGATCGATTAAAACAGTTCCGGCTTGTACAGGTTTGATCTCCGATGACTTCTGCTATGGTTTCGGTCGAATTGAGACGTGCAACAGCTTCAAATGTGTTCGTTTAGTGTGTGCAGATGATTCGTTTATGAGATTAACATCAAGTTTGATCGAATTCAAGAGTCAAATAATATTGTCAACGGTTTTAAGTTAATATGTATTAATTCAGTTTAATTTCAGTATAATGGTGATGATTAAGTCTTAATTAAGTTCGTTAAAGGTTTGATTGTATACGACGGTTACAAATTCCGGTATAACATCGATCATGAATGTGAATTGAGATCAAAATGTTGCGGGTTTGACTCCAAGAAGTCAAACAAAATCAAATTTTTATATATTACAGAATTGGTCCCTCTGTTTTCTGTTTTAAGGTTTAAAAATGGGCAGGAATGGTCCTTAGGGTTTAGGTTTGGTTAGTTAGGTTAAGTTTAGGTTAGATTGACTTTATAAAGGTCAACAGGGACAACTATAGGTAAATTACAAGTTTGGTCCTTCAAGTTTTTATATGTTTGAGTTTGAATAAAGGCAGGATTAGTCCCTAGGGTTTGGATTAGAGTTAAATGGGTAAATATTTAACTGGATTTGCTAACAGAAATACTGAAAAAGTCCGGATTGTCACATCATCCCCTAGTTAAAAGAATTTTCGTCCCGGAAATTAAATAACTAAAAAAAAAATTTCCCGGGATATCACATCATCCCCTAGTTAAAAGAATTTCCGTCCCAAAAATTAAATAGTACCTTAAGAATTTGACACGGAGTGCTTGAACAGATTAGGATATTTACGCATCATCTGATCCTCGTGCTCCCACGTGAATTCCGGTCCGCGTTTCGAGTTCCAACGAACTTTGACAATAGGGATTTTACTGTGCTTTAACATTTTAACTTCCCTATCCATAATTTCCACAGGTTCTTCGATGAAACGTAACTGTTCATCAACGTGTAGTTCCTCAAGAGGAACTGCGAGTGATTCGTCTGCTATACATTTCTTTAAATTTGAGACGTGAAAGACGTTGTGTACACCACTACGTCCTTCAGGTAGGTCCAGTTGATATGCTAGTGGACCGACTCTCTTCATTATCTTGAATGGTCCAACATAACGGGGATTCAGTTTGCCTCGTTTCCCGAAACGAATTACGCCTTTCCAAGGTGAGACTTTGAGTAAGACCATGTCACCTATTTGAAACTCTAAGGGTTTACGACGCTTGTCGGCATAGCTCTTTTGACGATCACGAGTTGCCGCCATACGGTTTCTAATTTGAACGATCCTTTCAGAAGTTTCGAATACAAGTTCAGGACCTGTAAGTTGGCTATCCCCAACCTCGGTCTAACAAATAGCAGAACGGCATTTCCATCCATAAAGTGCTTCAAATGAAGCTGCCTTGATACTAGTGTGATAACTGTTGTTGTAGGAGAACTCCACCAACGGTAGGTGAGACTCCCAAGTGTTACCGAAATCGATCACACAAGCTCGTAGCATGTCCTCCAGAGTTTGGATAGTACGTTCTGTTTGGCCATCTGTTTGGGGATGGTATGCTGTGCACATATCTAGACGCGTGCATAAAGCTTTATGTAACGACTGCCAGAAACGAGAAGTGAATCGTGCATCACGATCCGAAATGATAGAGATTGGCACCCCGTGCCGAGAGACTATTTCTTTCAAGTAAGTACGAGTAAGCTTATCCATTTTTTGGGTCTCCTTGATTGCTAAGAAGTGAGCGGACTTTGTTAATCGATCAACAATTACCCAAATGGTATCACATCAGGTAGGAGTTCGTGGTAATTTGGTGATGAAGTCTATGGATATTTGTTCCCATTTCCACATGGGAATTTCTGGTTGTTGGAGAAGACTGGATGGTTTTTGATATTCAAATTTTACCTTCGCGCAAGTCAGACACTTACTAACATAGGTGGCTATATCGGCCTTCATCTTCAGCCACCAATATAGCACCTTTAGATCATGGTACATTTTGTCGGAACCTGGATGTATCGAGTAACGAGATTTACGAGACTCATCCATAACTAGTTCCCTTAGGTTTTCGAATACTAGAACCCATATTCGCTCGGTGAAGTAGCGAATACCGTCAGATTTGACCTCAAGTTATGCTTCCATACCGCGTGTAACTTCCAGCGGTAGGTTTTCCTCTTTTAGGGCTTCGAGTTGAGCACTACGGATTTTGTCAGGTAATCCGGGGTGAACAGTAAGCTGTAATGCTCGAACTCGTTTGGGTTTTGTTTCTTTTCGACTTAGGGCATCAGCTACAACGTTAGCTTTTCCCGGATGATACCGGATCGCGCAGTCATAATCATTTCAGAGTTCGACCCAACGACGCTGTCGCATGTTCAACTCTTTCTGCTCAAAAATGTGCTGAAGACTCTTGTGATCGGTATAGATGGTGCATTTGGTACCATACAAGTAATGTCTCCATATCTTAAGTGCGAAGACTATGGCTCCTAACTCTAAGTCATGAGTGGTATAGTTTTTCTCGTGAACCTTTAGTTGACGTGAAGCATATGCGATCACCTTTTCGCGTTGCATTAAGACACAATCCAGACCCTGAATAGATGCATCACAATACACCACAAAATCATCGGTTCCTTCCAGAAGAGCTAGAATAGGTGCACTACAAAGTTTCTGTTTAAGATGTTGGAATGCTGACTCTTGGTTATCGCCCCAGTTATAGGCTTTACCTTTTTGAGTTAAGGCAGTGAGAGGTTGTGCAATTTTTGAAAATCCTTCGATGAAACGACGGTAATATCCAGCCAATCCCAGAAATTGTCGCACCTCAGTCGGAGTCGTCGGTGCTGCCCAATTCTTGATGGCTTCTATCTTTGATGGGTCAACATGTATTCCTTTCTCATTAACCACATGCCCTAGAAACTGAACTTCTCGGATCCAAAATTCACACTTGGAAAACTTAGCATACAGTTTCTCTCGCTTAAGTAATTCCAAAATTAGGCGTAGATGTTCCCCATGTTCTTCCTTGTTCTTGGAATAAATGAGGATGTCGTCGATGAACACGATAACGAATTGGTCAAGGTAAGGCTTACACACGCGGTTCATGAGGTCCATGAATACCGCAGGTGCGTTGGTTAATCCGAAAGGCATGACCATAAACTCGTAATGGCCGTACCTTGTTCTGAATGCAGTCTTAGAGATACCCCCTTCTCAGACTCTTAACTGATGGTAGCCGGACCTAAGATCTATTTTGGAATAGAAACTTGATCCTTGGAGTTGATCAAAGAGGTCATCTATGCGAGGTAAAGGGTAGCGATTCTTGATTGTGACTTTATTCAGCTCCCGGTAGTCAATACACATACGGAAAGTTCCGTCCTTCTTCTTGACAAATAGTACCGGAGCTCCCCACGGCGATGAACTAGGTCGGATGAAACCTTTATCCAACAAATCTTGGAATTGAGTGGACAACTCTTGTAATTCACTGGGTGCCAGTCTGTAAGGTGCCCGAGCAATCGGTGTTGCTCTGGGTGCTAGATCAATTTGGAATTCAACTTGACGGTGAGGTGGCAGACCAGGCAGATCCTTGAGAAATACTTCCAAGAATTCATGAACGATGGGAATATCTTCAATCTTCTTCTCTTCTGATGGCTGCTCAGCAACGAGAGCCAAAATAACCGTATGCCCCTTTTGAAGGCATTTTTGTGCTTTCATAATGGATATGATGCCCATGACTGCACCAACTCTTTCTCCTTGAACAGAAAGGGTTTCTCCACTCGGGAGAGGAATACGAACAATCTTCTCATGACAGATAATTTCGGCTTGGTTTTTAGATAACCAATCCATGCCAACAATTACATCAAACTACCAAGTGTGACCGGCATAAGGTCGATATCAAATATATGTTTAGCTAGCTCAAGCTTACATCCCTTAAGAATGTGGGTTGCTTCAATTATTTGGCCATCAGCTATCTCTATTATATACTTAGCTCCTAACAGAGTTTGAGTTCCTTTTATCATATCACTAAGTTTCTTAGATATTAAACTTCTATCAGCACCAGTGTCAAAGAGGACAGAAGCAAAGTAATTATTTAAGAGTAACTTACTGGTGACCACATTATGATCGTAACGGGCTTCTCCGGATCCTAACACGAAGGCTCGTCCCTTCACACCGTTTCCTCCACCATTGCCGTTGTTACCCCAATTGTTGTTATTTTGGTTAGGGTTGTGGTTTCCATTACCCCCTTTCTTCAATTAAGGACAATTCTTCCGAATATGTCCTTCCTTTCCACACTCAAAACAACCCCTTGTGGATCCAGGTTGTTGAAAAGGTTGTTTAGCTTGTAACTCACCCCTACAATCCTTGGCAGCATGACCTATTTTTTCCACACCTCTGGCAACGATTGCAAAACCCGAAGTGATGGAAGTTGCACTTGTTACACTTCGGAGACTTTCCTGCGTAACCACCATGGTTTTGACCTGAAGAGGTCGACTGGTTGAAGTTCTTAGTAGGCTCAAACCTACACTGCTGCTGTTGCTGCGGTTGATTAAACTGGGGTTGGTTGGGCTGGGGTCCTTTGGAGTGAGAGTTGGAGTGGGTGTGGGTGTTGGAATGGTGATCAAACTTGCGTTTGTGATTGTCGGTGGGTTTAAAGACCGAACCTCTCGGAGGTAGAGTCCCTTGAGTCACCGCCTAATCGGTTAACTTATGGGCAAGTCGGATAGTTAGTTGGATAGTTGCAGGATTGGATGAAGTAACCATGCTTTGTATTTGAGGCACTAGACCTCCAATGTAAAGCTCAATTCTTTTGTAATCAGGGGTCACCATATGCGGGCACATAGTAGCAAGTTCATGTGAACGTGTGGTATAGAGTTCAATTTCAGAACCCTCCATCTTTAGGTTCCAAAACTCTCCCTCTAACTTCTGGATTTCATCGCGAGGACAGTATTCCTCCTTCATCATTGATTTAAATTCCTCCCACGGGAGTCCATTTGCCATGGCCAGACCCAACATTTGGACCTGGGCGTTCCACCATGTGAAAGCCGGGCCCTCCAACGTTCCGGCAGCAAAATTTACCTGATTAGCCATGGGGCAGTTGCACATGGCAATCATCGGTTCAACCTTCTCAAACCAACGAAGTAGTCCAACGGCTCCTTCAGCTCCACTAAAGGTGTGGGGCTTACAATCCATGAATGTCTTGAAAGTGCAGGCTGGTTGTTGATTTGCTGGTTTTGCTGGCCTGGATATAAAAAAATAGGATTGGAATTATAGAGTTTAGGGCAGTCTTTTTAAGAGATGGATTGACATCATTAGTCAATAGCTAAAGCATTTACCTGCAGCATTCTGTGCTGCTAGAGCCTCCACCACACTATCGTTTATTAGTGCCGCTAGCTCTGCTGCCGTCATGTTAATGGTACCTCGACCACCGGTACGACCTCCGCGTCCTCTCCCTGACATGATTCTTCACAATCACAAATGAAAACAATGAGAAATATATCGCATATTAAACATTATTCAGGTATGAGTAAGGAGATACAACATCTAATATTTTGAAAATTAAATAAATTGTAAGGCTACGAAATAAATAACTCAAACATTAAACTTCTCATGCTTTTATTGAATGGGAACAACCTTACCCATCTAGGTTTGAAAAGAGAAATAACATAAGCAAAACTAGGCATGAAAAGGAAGATATAATAGGAAGATCATCAAGCATCTTCGTCATCGGAAGAAACATACGATTGTGCATCGTCTATCTCCATCGGTTCCTCCTCAGGTGGCTCCTCCTCCAAGGGCTCTTCCTCCAAGGGCTCTTCCTCAAAGGGCTCCTCCTCAAATGGCTCCTCTTCGCCATCAGAAAGTGGAATCTAGAGCGGCTTGCAGTTGGGCTTCCAAGTGAGTCACCCTCTCTTGAAGACCTTCAGCAGTGTGGTTTGCTACATGTAGCTGAGCTTCTAGAGCAGCCACTCTCTCCAGAACTCCTTCCATGTCATTGTCTGAGGTGTCCACCCTCGTCTCCAAATGTGTCACACGATCCACCAAAAGGTTATGGACCTGGTCAGTTACTGCTAGTTCAGCAGTTAAAAGTTCTATCCCTACCTTATTCTCCTCTATTTGAGGCTCTCTCTTCAGGATATCCGGTATCTCATCAGTAGCATCTTTCACAATGCTCAACTCTCTAAACATATAAAATACAAAGGCTGCAAAAGCTTGTTCCATAGTGCATAGCAAGCTAGGCAGGGTAGATGATGAGGATGTAGAACCGAAGTAAGGTGATGGGACATTTCCCATTTCGATCCATCTTTGGATCATTTGTGGGTATGCGTTCCAATTGCGAGCAGGATTCATTGCTTGCGCACTGCTCGTTTCCCCCTGGTCGACTGAATAGTCACTGTAACTAGTCCGGCGCCTTTTGGGCTCCAGGGATGATAGGATAGGTGCCTTATGCCCTAGTGCCTTAGGTGATGGAGGTGGGGTTGACGACATGTTCCTGTAACAATACATATAAGTGCCAAACATCCAAATGACATGTAACTAATGTGTGAGGCTATAGTCTAGTATGCAATCCTAGTTCTCTATAACCAATGTCTCTGATACCAATCTGTCACACCCCCAATTTCAACTAACGGAGTTTTACCATTTGGGAAGTGACGAACCAGGATCTCAGACATTAATTACTTTGAACGACTCTACATGGGACTCAAAATGAAAATATCATACTAATCAAAGTTTCAATGCGGAAGCGTAACGAAAGTAAATGCGCAAAACACACGCGCCCAAAACCAAAGTCCAAAAAAAGTCCAAAACATCCAACCAAACCAAGTACAATAAATTAATCCAAAAAAATATAAATAAGTCATAATCAAAGTAGTTGAATCCCATGCATGCCCTAATGTGCACCTGTGTCTTATCTTAGCGACCTGAGAAAACATGTAAGAAAATATGTCAACACGAGGTTGGTGAGTTCACATGTTTCAATATATGTAAATAAGCGTTTACCAAATTTATGTTCATTCAGCATGTATCTATAGGTACCTAACCTATGTTCAAGTTCAGCTCAAGCGCTCGCAACCGAAGCTGACTATTTGTTTATTTGCCTCTTGCCAGGTCTATCAACACTGGCGGTGTGAGTAGGCTAACATTTCACCCGTTCGATATCTAATCGAGTTAGCGCGACTAACGCGGGTGGGATTTGTCAAACCCAGTAGTACTACTAAATATTACCTCGCTAAGATCCATATTAACGGTCCGATATAAGTTCAGGACTTTCTGTGATAGCATGTTACGCTTAGCTTTAACATTGATATCATATGAATTACAAAATACCAAAATCGTTTAATCATGTTTTCTCCCCCAAGTTAAAACTATAAAAAGGGGCCGTGAAAACTCACCTGCGTTGCGTTGTAGGTAGTATCACACAAATGATAAGTTGAAACCACGTGTGTAAGTCTCAAATGACTTACGAATGCCCTAAAATTATAAACATATAAATTAGAGATAAAAATAGGAATTGTGACAGCGACACGGAATGAGAAACGTCTTAACGAAACGCTCTAATATTCAAGAGTGGACAAAGTGTCCACGGAGTTAGGAATTCCTTAAATAACCAAATTATAATTACTTTACGCGACGAATGACAAAAATAATAATAAATATAATCGGTTGTTTTGTCATTCACAAAAATTAAGAAAATGATAATATATATATATATATATATACGAGTAAATAATATAACTAATTATATTATTTTTTTAATCTCAACCGATACACGATGTTATAAAATGATTCGAAAAAATATAACTATATATTATTTAATAATACGGGTCACGGTTTGAAAATAATATAAACATATTATTTTATACGAAGTTACAGTTTGAAAATAATATGAACATATTATTTTTTTTATTTGGTAATAACAATACTATTTTATTTATAAAAGTGGGAATAATATAAAAATAGGTTAACTATTCAAACCCCAGCCTACGGGTTGTTTCCCGGGCTAAAACACATTTATATAATAATATAATATTATAGGGTTTGACTTTTATATTAAAATAATACAAGAAAAGGCCCCAAAAATAAAACGTGGGAGTCCGGTCTCGAACCCGGGTCTCTCCCACACACACACACTGCCTTAACCAATCCGCCCGCTAGGGTCATCGCAACAAGTCCCGATTCCATATGGTTTTATTCAGTGACACCAGTGGGCCTCTCCCCCATACTCACCCACGATCGATCCCAATCCAAAACCATCAAATCCGGTCGTGGTTAGCTAGAGTATCAAATGGGTTTTGTTAGTTGGTTCATAACGAACCTGTAGTTGATTTTAATTTGGAAATCAACAAGTCTGGGATCGATTAATTATAGATTAAAAGACCGAACCCTAGATCAAGAACAGGGATTCGATTTGATTGAATTCGATGATAACATGGATTAAAATCATAGGGTTTTTACTTAACAAGGAGTTTTGAATCTGATCGTGTATATTAATTGAATTTAAAATAGATAGTGAGTAGGGTTCGATTAAACTGAAATTGTATGAACCCTAGATTACTTGATCGTAACAATTCGATGATGGAAGCCCGATATTTCATAGGGCTTTCACTCTACAGACTATTACGAGTTTAATGATGTGGTTTAATTTGATTTAAAAACAGTTTAGAGTTGAATTCGGCAATCTGGTTTCATAAGAACCCTAGATTACGGGTTACAACAATTTCTATAATAAAACATTGAATTGACAGGGGTTTTTCAAAGAAGATGATATTGCTAATCGAACTGTATGGGTTAACTGAATTATGATTGAGTCTAGACTAGGGTTCGATTAAACCGGTCAGTGATGAACCCTAGATTACATATTTCGGTCGAATTGATAATGTAAGCCCTGGTAATGATAGGGCTTTCACTCTATGGATAAAAACGACAGTGTGAGTGCAAGCAATTACCAGAAATGTTGTCGGATTGATGGAGATCGATTAAAACAGTTCCGGCTTGTACAGGTTTGATCTCCGATGACTTCTGCTATGGTTTCAGTCGAATTGAGACGTGCAACAGCTTCAAATGTGTTCGTTTAGTGTGTGCAGATGATTCGTTTATGAGATTAACATCAAGTTTAATCGAATTCAAGAGTCAAATAATATTGTCGACGGTTTTAAGTTAATACGTACTAATTCAGTTTAATTTCAATATAATGGTAATGATTAAGTCTTAATTAAGTTCGTTAAAGGTTTGATTGTATACGACGGTTACAAATTCCGGTATAACATCGATCATGAATGTGAATTGAGATCAAAATGTTGCGGGTTTGACTCCAAGAAGTCAAACAAAATCGAATTTGGATATATTACAGAATTGGTCCCTCTGTTTTCTGTTTTAAGGTTTACAAATGGGCAGGAATAGTCCTTAGGGTTTAGGTTTGGTTAGTTAGGTTAAGTTTAGGTTAGTTTGACTTTATAAAGGTCAACAGGGACAACTATAGGTAAATTATAAGTTTGGTCCTTCAAGTTTTTATATGTTTGAGTTTGAATAAAGGCAGAATTAGTCCCTAGGGTTTGGAATAGAGTTAAATGGGTTAATATTTAACTGGATTTGCTAACGAAAATACTGAAAAAGTCCGGATTGTCACAGTGGCAATGCTAGAGGCTGAAGTGTCTAAACTATGGCGCCAAGTCTCTATGCATGAAGCCCACAATGCCCTCCAGTGACTACTCCTTCCCTTGTATCAGTGGGCACTCAAATAGATGAAACTCTATGCATTGATGCAACCAAAAGGGGGAGATAGTTACTACGGAAGATGATGCTGACAGCCTCGATGAATGGATACAAGAGCAGGCTGCTTTTCAAAGTACTCTCTTCAAACCTGCCTTTGTTCAAATCCATGACTTGTCAGACTCAGTAGATGAAGAGGAAGATATCACTAGGATTGGAAGTTAGTTGTCCGAGCTGTTGATGAGGTGTTGAAGAATGAAAGTCAAGATGAAGACACACCTTTGTCATTCAGCATACTTCCTGCTACTGCAAACATTTGCCCCTCTATTCACACCTACTACAAATAAGCTAGAATTTGACTCTATTCTAGCTTGGGGGTATGATGGTCTATCTGAGAAATTCTGGATTGGACGGGAGTTTGGTGAAATAGAAGAGCTTAACTGGAATACAATGAATCCTCTTCAAGTTCTTGAACTGTACTTATCAAGCTGCATCAACACTTCCTCAGATCTCTCAGCAGAACTTGCAATCAGTAGGTTCTATGTCTTGATGGAGTATAATCTGCCCTGGCTTGAATGGTTTCTAGAAGAAGCAAACAGGGTGGCCTATCCTAAACACATTGCAGAGTCTTCAACAACATCAGAACAAAGACTGGCTCCAAGATTTGACTTGATAAGGAGCAGTGCTTTAACAGAAGAACAAGTTCTATGTTGGAGAAGATTCTTCTACAATGAAATGGTCAGGGGCCTGGAAGTGCAAGGATGGTCAAGCACTGGGTCCTCTGGCTTTCAGTTCTTCTTATGTGATGGATCATCTTTCAAAATCAACAACATTCAAGAGATCATGCTCCTCAATCCTGACTTCCTACATAAAGTCTTTGAGCTCAGAACACACATCTGCAACATCAACTCCTCAGAAAGTAAAGCAATGATCAAAATTATCAAAGCTTATCTTGAAAAGGAGGGATGGCTTGCAATGGATGACTCTGACTCAGATCTATCCCTTCCCTCCTCACCAACGGCCATACTGAGTGCAACAGTAGAGTCAAGAAAAGTGGCTGCTCAGAATGTCAAAGAAGCCTTCAAAGCTATACATGGGAGTGAATGGGAAAAGGAAGAAAGTGAAGCAGTCTCTTCCACTGTGTCTATTCCTTAGTTTGCCAATGAAGCTGAAGCTGAGATCCCAACAGCATCTCTTACATCTGTTGTTGTGATCCATGAAGCTGAAGCAGAGGCATCCAACCAAGACAAGGGGAAGGGCATCATGACAGAAGAAGAAGATGAAAGATTAAAGAAAGAGAAGAGAGAAAAAGAGAAGAGAATAAGGGAAAGAGAAGAAGAGGAGATGACAAAGTATAGAAAGATTCAAGAAAGAAAAGTTGTCATTCTCCTCAGGGAACAACAGATCCAGTTGCATGCTAGGCAACTGGATGCTCTGAAAGTTAAAGTTCCTGTGGCTACTCAATTACAAGAAGATGAAGCTCTAGCTCTTCAGCTGCAGGAACAACTCAATAAAGAAGAAGAAGAAAGAGAAAAGAAAAGAAAAGAAGAGGCTAAGTTCACGATAACTGACTCTGAACTAGCCAAAGAAATGAGAGAGGAGTGGATAGAAGCTCTTATTTCTCAAGGTGAGGATGCAGACTACCTTGAGAAATTATCAAATAAAGAAATCTGCAGAGCTTTCATGGGTCAGCAAGGTCAACTGGCAAATAAGAAAAGGGCTGAAGAAGAAGAAAAAGCCAAACAGAAAACCAAAAAGACCATTGCTTTTAACATTAGGACCCATGAAGAAAGGAAGGTCTTGATGGACTTCCTAAAGGCTAGAGGAGAAAGTGAAAAGAGGCTAGGTCCCATGAGCTTCATGAACCTGCAAGCCTTATATGTCAAAGTCAAGAAGGAAGAGGAAGAAAGATTGGGGAAGAGGAAGAAAGATTGGGGAAGACAAGCTCAAAGAAAAGGGCAAACACTCAAACAGATGAAAGAAAACAAAAGAAACCCAAGCCTACTCCCTCATCCACTCCTTCCTCTACCCAACAACCTTCCACTATCCCTCCTAGACCTCCCTCCTCTCCACCCAAAGAGTCCAAATCCTCACACCCAGCTCCTCCTCATTAACAGCCTCCCAAGAAGAAAACCAAACCTACTACCACACCAGAAGATTCAAGAGAGATTCTTATCTAGTTCTACAGCATTCAAGATCAATGGTTTGAGGTTTTCAGGGGAAGGGAAGAGGTAAAAAGATCAATCTACAAGTCTGTTGATGAGGTAATGCAGCTCCCAGATTCTGATCTTAGAAGAATGACAGGGCTGGGTGAAGATCATGAGCCTGAGAATGAAGGTGGAAGATATTTGTTGCTAGTGATCAAACATGACTTCAACCCTAGCAAAGATGTAGTTATTGATGCTAAACCTCTTCAATCCCACTTTCCATTCACTAGCTGGTCCTACAATGCTGCTAAGGACGAGTTCACTATAACAGCTATAAGAGGTCAACAGATAAGATGTTCTAGCAAGGACATTTTTAAGATGCCAAGCAAAGACATCAAGTCTCTATCTAAGCTTTCTCTTGACAATCCCAGCAAGGACCCTAGAGGCTATGAGGTTGCAAGGATAGTTGCCAACATGCAAAAGCTTCAGCAACAAAAGCAGTAAGAGAGTTTTGGTAGCATCAGTCTAGGGGGAGTTCGTAGATATAAATACTGATGGCTACAAAATTCTCTAAGTACAAGTGCTGCGGACTTCACAGTTTTGTTGCTGACCAACAAGCTATTGCAGACAAGCTTGTTTGCTGCAGATAGTTGTTCTCCTGCTAATGAACAACTCTGCTACGGACAGTCTTATCTGCTGAAGACCAGAGTTGCTGCTGATAGGCAAATCATCAGCAGCTTTGGATAGTTGAGTCTTGATGCGGATCACCAATGTTGCTACTGATAGCCATATCTGCGAAGATCAATCGTTGTTGCTGATTGGAAAAGTAAAAACAACTTTACTACTAACATCTTTCTGCTGCAACTCTGACATATCTCACGCAGAAAGAATGTTACTGGTGCAGAAAATAAAAGACAACAACGCTCTCCTTCCAAGTATCCAAGCAATGATGCCTAAGAAGACGTTTGAGTAAAGTTATCCTTTGTAGTATTTATTGTCTTAACGTGTAGTATAGCTTCTAGTATACAAGATCAACGGCTTGTGTTCGATCTGATTCTTAGAATCAAGTGTCTGTCTTGATTCTAAGTTACTATATAAGTAGTGTATCGTTTCATTGTGCAAGTGTCCTTTTTTAAAGTTTTTCTCTGTAATCTTGTAACCATTGAAGCTTAATACAAATTGCATTTATCAGTACTCTTCGTGTTTACTTGTTTACATTGCTTAGTTGTGATTGTTTCCACCAATCTCAACTAGAATAGAACCATCTTATATTCACCGATCCTACAGGTGTCAAGTTTCCAGAGATCAATGCATCATAGCAGGACATGAAAGCAATCATGATTGGCACATATTCATCAGGAATCATATCTACAGTCTTCTGGGGAGTGAAGGAACTAGTAGATTTAATTACAGCAGCAGAAGGAGGAACATTAGTCTGAAAGTATGAGCTGCTAGAAGAGCTTGATCCAGCAATGAGAGTTGAGTTTCCAGACTGGTTAGTGGGAGTGACTGCTCTTTTCTTGATTTCAATCTCATATGATTCAAGGATGCTGTAGACCTCTTGTTGAGATAAGGCACTTAGATTCTCAGTCTTCTTGATCATGATGCGGTACATATTCCATTCCTCAGGGAGAGCATCTAGGAGTTTCTTATTTAGCTCCAGAGTAGGGTACTCAACACCCATTACCTTCACCCTAGACGCAATGCTTGAGAAACGGTTGATCAAATCAGACATTGATTCACCTCTGACACTGTTGAACATCTCATATTGCGTCTTTATTATATCTCTTTTCCTCTCCCTAACTTCAGCACTTCCCTCAAATCTGGTGCACAAGGCCGCCCATAAGTCTTTGGCGGTGGTGTATTCGGCAAAGATGTTGAAGATATCTATAGGAAGAGCCATAGAATAGTCCCATAAGCCTTGTTGTCTCGGGAAATCAAAGCAAGGTCTTTCTCATCATATTCAGCCACTGTCTTAGGACGTTGAACATCAGCAGTAGTGATAACAGGCTTGTGGGGACCATCAGTGATAGAATTCAGCAATGTATGATCATGAAATTGGAAGAAACGTTTCATCTTTTTTGTCCAGTCATCAAATTCTCTTGTAGACACAAGAGCAGGTGGTTTGTTCCCTACAGAATACTCAATTGAACTTGAAGTTGCCATAATATCAGAAATCGAAACTAAAACAATGACTAGTTTTGAGTGGACAAACTTGATCGAAACTACTAGTTTTGATAGAAAAACACTGATCGAAACTCCTAGTTTCGATTGAAGGAATATTGCCCGAAACTTGTAGTTTCAATTGGAGAAACAGAACCCGAAACAACTAGTTTCGATGAATAATCCCTTGGTCAAAAGTAAGCAGAATCCTAGTAGAAACAACTAGTCTCGATTGGAACTAGTTTCGATACACAAGTTTCGGTTGAAAATGCAGCACACAGTAGTTTCGGTTAGAACAAGACAATAAAGCTAGTTTCGATTGTACCTCCACCAGACAAGGTTCAGACTTGAAAGTTTGATGATCAACAGAATGTTTCCCAAGGTAGTTTCGATGCCTTCTTCCCAAAGTCAGAAAACCTCCATTGATGATCAACCTCAGAAATCAATAACACCGAAATAACAATCCAATCCAGCGAAAAGTCTCGTCAAACACTCCTGATTACAAATCCAACCACCGATTTTGAAACCACTAACAAGATGCATCGGAAATCGATGAAATAGTACCGATGGTGATGAAACAGTGCTCGTAGAATCCAGATGCAGAAAACTTCAATAAAACAAAGAAAAACACCTAGAATCGTTCACAAAAACCTGATAATACTCAGAAACAAGAGCATAAAGCTCTGATACCAATTGTAGGTCCAAGTTTCACTCAGAAACCTCACAAATGATCGATTCTTCACACACAAAGGCGGAAACAGTGTGTATGGAGGTGAAACAGAGGATAGAAAAAGATTTGGTGAAGATAACAGGCTAAACAAACTCACAATCAACACAAATATGATATGAAATTGTAGGAACAGTGCATAAAACTCAAAAAGAAGATTGTATTGATTGAAGAACAATGAAAGAGAAGGTTCAGGGTTACCTCCACTACTCACACCCTAAATATTCTCAAACTAGGTTATTTATAGTAGATGACATGTATCGAAACTATGTCAACCGAAACTACTAGTTTCGGTTGAACATTTACAAGTGATACACAGACCTGACGAAACTACTATCTATCGAAACTACTAGTTTCGATTAAACAAACCTCAATCGAAACTAAGTAGTTTCGATGGCCCAGACTTAAACTATTTAAAGCAGTAAATTACATAAAATGAAATTACAGTACTGAAATGACAAATAAGTAAGCCAAGCTAACATTGTTCAAAACATAATAATGACAACAACTTAATTAGAATTACCTGACTCTACAGGTTATGGCCTAAGTCCCATAATGGAAATGGAAATGTCCTAATTATGAATGACAAATGAAAATAATGGAACTTGTAAGGTGAAATGCAAGTAATATGTAATCTAATGACAAATTGGGTGGAAACGGGTAAAATGGGTGAATGGGTGAAAACAAGTAGTAGTTACTTGTTTGATATGTTTTATCTTCATTACTAATGGTGATACATGTGGTGTTATCTAGGAAAAGCTCCGATGAAGTCCAAGTCAAGTCTAAGGCGTTTTGGCGGATTCTCGTATGCATTATGATGTTTGTGGTGTAAACAAAAATCTATAAATGGATGATTTTAATACATGTTTTATGTTGATTTTGGTATATGGATTGATGTGTGAATGTTTTGAAACAAAAACCCAAGTGTTAAATTAGAAAAGTTAAAAATGGATTTTTGGAGTGTATGACCTGAATTGGGCATACTATACACTGGTTTTAGCATACAGTATGCCCGGAGAGTACAGTACGCTCAGAAACCACTGTCATACGCTGGTTGTACGCTGGTTTGGATTTTTGGCCATTTTTATTGGGTGTTCGCTTGAGGGTTGTCCTACGGGTTGTATATCATTAATGCGAATAAATATATATATATATATATATATATATATATATAAAATTCTTGGGGATAAATGCTTCCTCGTGTGTTTAATGTTTAAATAGCCGGTGTTTGAATTAAGGGTGTTACAACTTGGTATCAGAGCAATGGTTTGAGTGATTTGGTGTGGGTGGCACAAAACTTAAACCGGATGCTCTTGACATGGGGGGAATGATACGACAATCCAAGATAGACTAGACCGAGACTCGAAGCTTTCGGAAGTGAAAGGTTAGTAATGTTTTGATAAGGTGGTTATATATATGTGGTGTATATGTATATGTATTATTGCATGACAAGGTGTTATGTGTGTCGAAACTTGTCTTTGTGATTTGTTATATGGATATGATAATTACAATTGGGCATAGCGTATTATTAAACATGTCTGTCCAATATTATTAATAAGACGAAATGTGCAAGGGTCTTTATGATAACCGTATAACAATGAATATTTGCAAGGATTAGGTGAATGTGATTATATATGTATGTATGCATATAGGTAGATATATATATATATATACTTAATACATATAAGAGTAAATGTGTGACGGATACCTAAGGTATTGAAAGTCGTCTTAAGGACTCAGGTGTGATAGAGTCTAGAGGTGTATCGCCTCGAAAATGGTGAGGAATGTGGAATTGGTTGGAAGAAATAGAAAGCATCTAACTAGTGGAGGATGACTAAAGCTTTCTATCATGTTGTGTCGATTTTCCTTCAAGGAAGATAGGGCTTTTTGAGGTGATCCTTGGGAGGAACCGTGTGAAGCCTAAAAAGTGGGAAGAACTACGTTTGGTGAACCGAAGTGGAAGGAAAACTTTGTTTTCACAAGAGGGTTCGTGATGTGAAAACCAAAGGAGTTAAAGGGTGAGAGTTAATAGTTGATTAAATAACTATGAATCACTATGATGGTCTTGGCTTTTGAAGCAATCCATTGTAATTTGTGGATGACGTATTACTCACGACGAGTCAACTCCGGGACGTGGCGGAGGATTGGTGGATTATTCTTCGTGAGGAGAAAGGCATAAGGGTGTGAAGGCACATGCATCGGGGGGATTCAAGAGATGACGTTGAAATACCATCGATTGCAAGCCATGGTAGGTGGCATAGTGGAAAAGTTTCTTCATGTACAGCGTATAGTATAGGTGATCAACAAGATTTCGGGCAAGTTTTTATGACTAGTCGTGGTCTCGCTAAAATCTTGGAATCATGGAAGAGATGTAAATAGATCGGGTTTCCTGATGCTATCTTGTGACGTTATACAATGGAGTTGGACCATTAACATTAAGGGTGTTATAATGTTGATGTTTATATGATTTAAATGCAGGAGGTTATGGACGAAACAATCACATGAATCTTAATCCTACGATGGTGAAAGAGGTGTTTGGTTACTTAGTAACCATATTGATGTCAAGTGTGACAAAGGGGTAGCGTGTTGATCAGTGCTCATTAGAGATAGTGAAAGACCGGTATATTGCACATACTGATTGATTGTATAGATTGAGTCTCAATTAGAGAGTTATGAGCACGAGGTATACGAATTGGTGTATACATGGCTTGTGCCATCGACATCAACCGGGGGATATAAAGGGATACTTAGTATTCCAGTTGAGAAAGAGGGTTTGATAAGGGTTATTGCACCAGTGTGCTTTGTTCTAAAACACATAAACTTTTCGGTGGAAAAGGAAAATGGAAGAGTGCGTATTGGCACTGTCGGTCGGTGGTAGGATAAACTGACCAAAGGTCTCGCGGTTTGTGGACTTTATGGTTCAGATGTGTAGAGCATTAACTGCTCGCAGGTGGTCGATTAATCGAAGATAGTCGCTTATATCTCCGAACTAATGTTGTTTATACTCAATGTCGTTGTGAACTTATTGAGGAGTCCCAAAAAGAAGAGGTCTTTCTTTGGAACGGTTGGGTATGCCGTTTTGGTTTTGGTGAAAATCCAATTTTTGAATGGGGTAGTGAATTCAGGAGAAATCCTTGTGGACCCGTTAAAGATTGAATGGTCAAGGGGTAAATGTTAAAATGTACATTGTACGCAAATGGTGATATACATAGGTGAAATATGTATATAAAGGGGTGAAATGTACATAGGTGGAGTGTGTACATAAATGGTGGTTGTAGTCTTGAAACTTCATAAATGATGTTGGAAGTCTTCTGGACTTCGTAAACGGTGTTTGAAAACGAAGTCTTCAAACTTCAAAGGTGGATTCGGTGATTGAGATCCTTGAATCTCAAAGGATGACTAATGATTAAGTCATTGGAGATACTTAGAGTGTTTGGGTTACGGATAGGGATCTTCCTTCTAGTGTTGTAAAAGAGGATTCAAGTAAGGAAATTGATGTATCCTTACTTGAGGAAGTCGCATGCTTTCTTGGTTAAGAAGGGGTTGAGTTGAAGACTCGAGCTTTAAGGGGTGTTATGTATGGGTGTTGGGATCCTCGAATCCCAAGCGGTATGAACTTGAGACCTTGAATCTCAATGGGTAGATTGGTGAGGTAGTTTTGAAACTTCCATTGTTGAGTTTCTTG
Organism: Smallanthus sonchifolius; assembly: GCA_023525975.1. NCBI lineage: Eukaryota > Viridiplantae > Streptophyta > Magnoliopsida > Asterales > Asteraceae > Smallanthus > Smallanthus sonchifolius. The sequence goes on from CM042029.1 coordinate 66,947,846, forward strand.
GTGGGGATTTGAAGAAAGAACGGATGGTTACTTATGTTGATAAGCTTGGGGAAAATAGTTCGGGGTTGAAAACATGCTTTGATAGGATTTGGATTCTAGGTTGTCAAGTGTTTTGACAACTATGTTAGATGAGGCGCATAAATCCAAGTATTCTATCCATCCGGGGGGCCACAAATATGTTTTATGATTTGAGGTGTCATTTTTGGTGGCCGTGTATGAGGCGTGATATCGTTAAGTATGTGGAGAGATGTCTCAAATTCTTAAGAGTAAAGGCGGAACACCAAGAGCCATATGGAAAGCTTCAACCGCTTTGGAAATGGGAGAACATAACCATGGATCTAATCACTAAACTACCAAAGACTCGAAAGGGTTATGATGCGATATGGATAGTAGCAGATCGATGGACAAAGAGTGCACATTTCCTTCCTATAAAGGAAACGTATGCGTCGGATAGATTGGCGGAAATAGTGGCGTGTCATGGTGTACCGGTGACGATCATATCGGATCGTGATACGAGATTTACTTCTCATTTTTTGAAGAAATTCCATAAGGATATGGGGACTAGATTGAATCTTAGAACCACTTATCATCCACAAAAGGATGGTCAAAGCGAGCGAACGATTCAAACGTTTCAAGGATATGTTACGAGCGTGTGCATTGTATTTTGGGGGTAATTGGGATGGCCATTTACCGTTGGCAGAATTTTCTTACAACAATAGCTACCATTCTAGTATTGGTATGCCGCCTTTTGAGGAATTGTATGGGAGGAAGTGTTGAACACCCGTGTGTTGGGGTGAATTTGGTCAACGGGAACTTGGTAGCAAAGAGGTGGTCAATGAAACTATTGGTAGTATTGACCAAATAAGGGCACGCTTGAAGGCGGCTCAAGATCGCCAAAAATCCTATGCGGATAATAGAAAGCGGGCGATTGAGTTTCAAGTGGAAGACTTTGTGCTTTTGAAAGTCTCTCCTTAGAAAGGGGTGATACGGTTTAGGAAACGGGGGAGGTTAAGCCCACGTTTCATCGGACCGTTTAAGGTGATAGCAAGGGTGGGTGCGGTAGCTTATCATTAGGAGCTACCGGAGGTACTAAGTAGGCTTCATAAGACGTTTCATGTGTCTCATTTGCGAAAATGTTTGGTGGATGAATCTACTTTTGTCCCATTGGATGATATAGAGTTAGATGAAAAGTTGAATTATGTTAAGGAACCAGTGGCAATCTTAGATAGAAAGGTGAAGCGTTTACGCAATAAAGAGATTACCCAAGTTTTGGTGAAATGGAGACATAAAAAGGGGGCGAAAATGATTTGGGAAACCGAGTAATAGATGCTCAAATATTATCCGAACCTCTTTATGTGAAGTCGGGTTTTGGGAACGAAACCCAAATAAGGGGAGGTGATTTGTAACGAACCAAAATCCGGGTTTCGTTTTAAATAAATAAATATTTCTAATTAATATTATAGTGGAAATAATATTTTAGAAATAAGTTAACACAAGTGGGTTTCAAGTTAATGTTGGGGTTATGTTAGTTTTTAACTAATTTTGGCATGAAAATGGATGAAATGGAATTTGAGGGGCTGAATTTGTAAACATGGCAAATCTACCATATTTGACTTGGATGAAGTCAAAATTGGGCATTTGGAGTAGGGGTCGATGTTTGCAAGAGAGAACAAGAGTTTGAAGCTAAATCTTGCAATTGAAGCTTGATTTGTGAAGGTTTTGGCTTGCACATCATCTTCCTAACATCAAGTAAGTGATAATCTTTCATTTGATTTCACCATTGATGGATTAGTAAATGGGTTTTGTAGAAATCCAAAATTTATGATGCATGAGGTTAATTGATGTTAGATTGTTGATATTCTAGCTAAACTAAAGGTAAAGAATGGTGATTAACATCCTAGAACCCTTTGATTTTAATTATGAGAAGTTAGGGTTCATATGGAGAGAATTGGGGGTTTTTGAATTATGATGATAGGATAATGAATTAATGATGTTTAAGTGTTTATATGGTATTGGACACTTGAATGAACACCAAATTTAACCTAACGATAAAGATTGAATGAAAAATTAGTGTTAAGGAAATGGTAATGAAACTCAAGTAGGTGAGTTTGGATGGAAAGATGGTGTTTGGATATGGGAATAACCCAAACGGGTCAGTTTGGGTTGAAAATGGAAAATTGGGTTGTGAACACAATTAAAATGTGATTTTGATGTATGATAGATTGCTAAACTAGGTGTATATGTTTATGTAATCAAATTACGAATCATGAAGGTGGAACGGGATCCTCTAACCCGAAAGGTAAGTGCTTTTGCACTTACTTAGTAAAGTTGATAAATGGTGTTATATGCAATGTTGTATGCATAATGTGTTATGTGTTACAAATGTGAATGAATGCAGTTATAGTTGTATTACTATAATGGAAATGTGGTGATAAAGTTATGGCCTATGAGCCATAATGGAAATGGAAATGTGTAAATATGAATGAATAATGAAAAGAATGAAACTTGTAAGGTGTTATACAAGTGATATGAAGCCTAATGACAAATTGGGTGGAAACGAGTCAAATGGGTGAATGAATGTAGTTATAGTTGTATTACTATAATGGAAATGTGGTGAAAAATTTATGCCCTATGAGCCATAATGGAAATGGAAATGGAAATGTGTAAATATGAATGAATAATGAAAAGAATGAAACTTCTTAGGTGTTATACAAGTGATATGAAGCCTAAGGACAAATTGGGTGGAAACGGGTCAAATGGGTGATTGGGTGAAAACAAGTAGATTTTATGTGATTTGTTTGCATATAAGGTTGTGTCATGAATGTGTATGAATGAGTATGAATTATGTAAGTACAAGTGAATGAATGTAGTTATAGTAGTAATACTATAATGGAAATATGGATATGAAGTTATGGTATAAATACCATAATGGAAATGGTGAAGAAGTTATGATCTAAGAAACATAATGCAAATGGGTGATGAAGTTATGATCTAAGAATCATAATGGAAATGGGTGATGAAGTTATGATCTAGAATCATAATAGAAATGTGGTAATGAGGTTATAGTTAAATACCATAATGGAAATAAGGTTATGGTCTAAGTACCATAATGGAAATGGGATATGAGGTTATGATCTAAGTATCATCATGGAAATGAGGTTATGGCCTATGTGCCATAATGGAAATGGAAATGTGTTAATTATGAATGACAAACGAAAAGAATGGAACTTGTAATGACAAATTGAGTGGAAACGGGTCAAATGGGTGAAAACAAGTAGTAGTTACTTGTTTGATATGTTTTATCTTCATTATTAATGGTGATACATGTGGTGTTATGTAGGAAAAGCTCCGATGAAGTCCAAGTCAAGTCTAAGGTGTTTTGGCGGATTCTCGTATGCGTTATGATGTTTGGGGTGTAAATAGAAATCCTATAAATGAATGATTTTAATACATGTTTTATGTTGATGTTGGTATATGGATTGATGTGTGAATGTTTTGAAACAAAAACCCAAGTGTTAAATTAGAAAAGTTGAAAATGGATTTTTGGAGTGTATGACCTGAACTGGGCATACTGTACGCTGGTTTTAGCATACAGTACACCCGGAGAGTACAGTACGCTCAGAAACCACTGTCATACGCTGGATGTGCGCTGGTTTGGCTTTTTGGCCATTTTTATTGGGTTTTCGCTTGAGGGTTGTCCTAAGGGTTGTATATCATTAACGCGAATAATATATATATATATATATATTCTTGGGATAAATGCTTCCGCGTGTGTTTAATGTTTAAATAACCTATGTTTGAATTAAGGGTGTTACAAACAATCACCAAACTTCACCGATACTTTTATATTTAGATTGATTTCCTTGAAGTCATTCTCTTGACCCGTTATATGATTGGATGCTCTGTTATCCAAATACCAAATCGACCCGTCTTGTGAATCTTTTGCGTATAACATCAAATGGACTTTATCTTCATTTAGGAGAACCTCTTCCTCGTTTTCAAACTCAGCCATCATCAAGACTTGGCCCTTTGGCTGTGCTTCATTTAAGTTTGCTTCGGCTACCGGTTGCTTATTACATTCCCATGTATAATGACCGAGATTGTTACAATTGTAACATCAGACATTCCTTTTATCTCGAACCCGATTATTTTGATTTTCTTATAGAGATTTCGGACAAAACTTGATACTAATGTGTCTAGTTCACCTAACTCTAAGAATAGAAATGTTAAGTGTCGGTTAGGTTCATTAGCTTATCTTGTATGACTTGATTATACAGATTGTGTGTGACCTTAACTGACGCTCCTAATCCAGCTACGTGTATTCAGAGATCACCCGTCAGGTGAATTCTATGTGCCCCCTTCTATGTTATGTGCAAATCATTTTAAATGTTTTGGGGCTGAAGTGTATACACTAAATGAATAAATGCTATGAATGTCAATGTGATCATACGTGATATATAAATATATATATATATATATATATATTTATATATATGTAAATGAATTATGAACAATGAATGAAACGTATAGAATAAATTAAAGAATGACGTAACGTAAATGAATGAAATTTTGCTTTATATTATATATATATATATATATATATATATATATATATATATATATATATATTGCATGTTATGAATGTATGTAAACGTTATGGATGCTTCGATGACAACGGCTACTTCGGTAGACGGACGACCACGTGACTATTTTGCAACCGGGACAAATACGTTCCTTCATCAGCTAGGACGTATGGGGGCCTTAATGGGCGGTCGAAGCAAATGCATTTTTATAAGTAGAACGATTGATTAAATAATAGTTCATGTGGGAAACGGATACCTTCGGGTAAACGGGCGAATGACGGCCTAGACGGTAGGACGGTAAGACGGACAGCCGAAGGTTTGCCGGACGGTATACCATGACAGATGGCCGAAGGTTTGCCGGATGTTGTGGAGGACGGACTACGACGGTAGGATGGGCGTCTGTCTTTGTGACTTACGCAAATGAATGTTGGGTTGATCACCCTTATGTGTCTGACCAATGAATGTTAAAGGAAAGTAAAGGTGAACGTGTATTTATGTATTCACATATGAACGTTATTGAGACTATGATAATGTGTATTTATATATATACTTATATATTTATATACTTATAAAGAAACGATGTTTTTACCTAATTGTCTTAAACTAGAACTCACCAGCGTTAGCTGACTTTTAGTATACATTTCAGGTAAAAGAAGGAAGGGTCGTGCGAAGGCGTGATGGTTACCCGGCATATGACTGACATCCCCCTTTATTTATGTTAAGACAATGTTTATGATTTCCGCTACTATGTTATGTAATTGATTGTTGAATACTTCCGTTGTGTTTGAACGTTTTTAAATTATAATTCAGTATTGATAACTATGTTTATTAGTAAATCCAACAAGTGAGGTTACCCGGAAATAGGGCCTTACACGGAAGAAAATTACAAAAAATTTAAAGAAAAACTTAGCTGGATATACGATCGTATATCATTACATTCGCGATCGTGCTCCCGGGATACTAGCGGGTTGCCTTGTACAAGAACGTTCAAGATTGGATCATCGTCTCTCGAATGGAGGTTGCGTACGAGAAACTAAATCCAAACCTTCAAAATCAGAATCAAACAAACCCACAAGCATCATATCGACTCAATATAACGACTCCATTAAAAATAAAAGACCCGACGGACTCAAATAACTAAAAATAAAAAAAAACTTAATTAAAAAATTAATGTTTCAGAATCTTCACGTGTCGCGAAGATATGGGGCCAATTATTCGTGTGTCGCGAAGAACCTGTAGTCGTCCGGGTTATTACTTTTGTTCTTCGGGTGTTGCAAAGATCTTCCCTTGGAAGTTCGCGTGGTGCGAAGACACCTCCTTCACAGAAAGATTGGAAATTTTTTCACTTTTTGCCTTAGAAAACTTTTTGAGTTTTTCAAATCAAAATTTTTAACTTTTTCAAAATTCGCTCCAACTCTCCAATTAAGTTCGTATATACCTAGAACGAGATTTGTGATGGTTTTTCATGCTCGTATGGCCCCAAATCTCTGGGAAAAGTTTTAAAACACGCGAAAACATACCGAAAACACTAAAAATGAAGACTCAAGACTCTACAAACTCTACACACGGTATAACCCCCCAGAGAAAGATGCATGGTCCCCAGTGCATTAACGTAAGCCTCAACGTTCCCAGAACGTCCCCACACTTGGGCTATTCCCAGATTTAAAGCACAAAACGAAATAAAAACCTAACTCACTGTAGAAATAAAGACTGATAGCTACAAAATTCTCTAAGTACAACTGCTGCGGACTCCACAGTTTTGTTGCTGACCAACAATCTGCTGCGGATAAGCTTGTTTGCTGCGGATAGTTGTTCTCCCGCTGATGAACAATTCTGCTGCGGACAGCCTTATCTGCTGAAGACCAGAGTTGCTGCTGATAAGCAAATCATCAGCAGCTTTGGATAGTTGAGTCTTGCTGCGGATCATCAATAATGCTGCTGATAGCCATATTCAATTAATATCAGTCGTTGCTGCTGACTGGCATAGCAAAAGCAACTTTACCACTGACAACTTTCTGCTGCAACTCTAACGTATCCCATGCAGAAAGAATGTTATTGGTGCAGACAATAAAAGACAACAACGCTCTCCTTCCAAGTATCCAAGCAATGATGCCTAAGAAGACGTTTGAGTAAAGTTATCCTTTTGTAGTATTTATTGTCTTCACGTGTAGTATAGCTTCTAGTATACAAGATCAACGGCTTGTGTTCGATCTGATCCTTAGAATCAAGGGTATGTCTTGATTCTAAGTTACTATATAAGTACTGTATTCGTTCATTGTACAAGTATGCTTTCTTAGAGTTTTCTCTGTAATCTTGTAACCATTGAAGCTTAATACAAATTGCATTTATCAGTACTTCTGGTGTTTACTTGTTTATATTGCTTAGTTATGATTGTTTCCGCCAAACTCAACTAGAATAGAACCATATTGTATTTACCGATCCTACAAGTAGTATCAGAGCTTTGGCTCTCAGATTAAACAAAATCACACTTGTTTAATAACTCTATGGTTCTATTCAATACTATCTCTTTACTAAGACACCCTATATCACAAATCCAAAATGGCACAAAACAATGGTTTTGAAGATATTGGAAGCATCAACAGACCACCAAGACTGGTGTCTGGAGAAGACTATGTTATGTGGAAGAACAGGATGGAAAGTTTCTTCTGCTATCAAGAGTATGGGATGTGGAGATCCATTAAAGATGGACCATATGTACCCATGGTGGCCTCTGCTGATTCCGGAGGTCCATCAGTCCCCAAAGAACCTTCAAAATATTCAGATGAAGACATCAAGAAGATGGAGGTAGACTTCAAAGCCTTGGAAGCCATTCAGATGTGCTTGTCAAATGAAGTATTTTACAACTTCAGAGGATACAAGACTGCCAAGGAGCTATGGGAGGCTCTTGAGAAGATGTTTGCTGGTTCAGAAGAAGGGAAAGAAAATAGAAGAGACATTCTGAAGCAACAATATGAGAACTTTGTCTGGAAGGAAGGTGAGTCTCTTACTGTGTTGTATAACAGGTACACCTACCTTGTGGGAGAGCTACAGTGCTCAAAAGTGAAGCTGGAGAATGAAGACATTCTCAAGAAGTTCATCAGGTCTCTACCCAGCTGCTGAACACTTTACAAAGTGTCAATAAGAACTGAAAATTTAAAGACCCTGCAGATGACTGAGCTGTTTGGCATGCTGAAGACTTATGAATTAGAAATGATTCAAGCCAAAGAGAGAAGCTCAAGTTACTCAACAGCCTCATCATCCACCACCACTTCCTCTCTGATCACTCAGTTCCCAGCTCTAGCAACTACTACCCTCCCATTGTCACTCATCCCCTGACTCCAACCTCTCAATCAAACAACTCACCATTTCTTCTTGAAGCCCCACCTCAAACCTCAACTTTTGCTGCCTTTGTCTCTGAAAGTTCAAGCAATATGTCCTTTATCAAGGAAGATCTGGAATGTTTCAATCCAGATGATCTAGAAGAAATGGACATACAGCACTCATATGCCATGCTCTCTCTAAGAGCAACAAGGTTCTACTCTAGAATAGGAAGACCCATTCCAAGCAACAACTCCAACACCATAGTTGGCTTGGATAAAAGCAAATCGAGGTGTTACAACTGTAACCAACTTGGTCATTTTGCTAGAGAATGCAAGGCACCAAAGGCAAACTCAGTTGCTGCTCATACAAGACAAGCTCACCAAGCTCAACCAAGACAGCAACAACAGCAACAGGCCACTCTTCCTGCTCAAACTGCAGCTTGTGCAGCTGTTGGAACTGCTGACTTTGACTAGAGCTTCCAGTATGAGGATCTTCCTGCCAACAATCAAGCTCTCATGGCAGACACATCAGAGATACCACCTCAGGTATATGAAAATCTTTGTACTCAAGCTTGTATTGATAAGGTCCTTGGATACACGAAACATAACCAGAATCTCATAGATCAAAATGAAGAATTTTACCAAATGAAATCTGAATTTAAAAAGGTTGAAAACAGTTACAAGGAAAAGATTGATTGTTTAAAGAAAGAAATTTCATCATTAAAACATGAATAAACAAACCTTGAAACTTAAACTGATGATCTTCTGGTTAAGTTAAAAGCTACAAGGGCCGAATTAGCAGACCAAAAGGTCCATGTGGAAAAATATGAGTTTGCATCCAAAAAGCTGCAAAGACTTTTGGATGCTCAAATTCATGAAAAGGAAAATGCTGGTCTTGGATTTCAAGCTGAACAACTCTACAATACTGTTCCTCCACCTGCTAACTATGTGGCCATTCATGAACCAAGTTTCAATCTTTCCAACCTTAATCTGGCCAACAGAAACCTTGACCCTGTTGTCCAAGAAACCCCTGTGCAAGAATGCACTACTTCATCTGAGTCAACATGCTCAAACTCCCCTGAAACCAATAAAGCTCCATCACCACCTACCTGTGAAGTTATTAAAGCCAACAATCCAAGCCCTTTCATCCCTTCAAAATCAGTATCGGTATCTCAACTCACCAAACAAATCAAAATCAGTTATCCTCCAGAAGGAAGAAAGCTAACTGTTGAAAAGGGACAGTCTTCAATCTCCACCAACCCAAAACCATTCTACCTAGAGAGAAAGCTCCATATGTTCAAAAGACATTGGAGGAAGCCACCTTTGAGCACAACAAAGCCCATCCCTGGAATTTCAAAGACTTATTCAAGAAAAGGGATTATGTGTAATTTCATAGGGACAAATTGGCTAAATCATGCGTTGTCTGTGGCAAATACAACCATACTGCCAGCACCTGCTTCTACTACCTTCAGCAACAAAGAAACCTAAAGCAACATGCTTTTGAGAAGACAAACAAGAACAAAAAGGTAAGAAGCTTTGAAGCTAAAGCAACTCATTTCAGAAACTCTCTATCCCCACCAAGGAAGCAGTTGTCAAAACCTCAACAATCTTGCATCATCTATGGTGAATCAGACCACTTTGCTGCAAATTGTAAATTCAGTCCCTTCAATCAGATTCTTCATCAAGCACCTCTTAAACAAAAGCCTATCAGCAAGGTAAAGAAGGATAGGCATACATCTGTTGTTAAACCATCAGCAGCCAGCAAAAATGTTGTTGATCAGGTAAAGCCCAAGAAACCAAAAAAGTCTGCCGTTGCTCAAGAAAAACCATCAGCGGCAACAAAATCTGCTACTGATAAGCCAAAGTCCTCAGTAGCAAAAGATATATAAACTAAAATCTAAAATTGAAGGGATATAAACTAAAGTCCTCGTTATAAACTAAAGTATTACACAATGAACGGGTTACATAAATAAAGTGTAATACAAGTTCATTACTAAAGTCCAGTTAAACACCACCAAAGCCAATTTCAAAAGCCAACACGAGACCATTACTAGCTTGGCTCGACTTTCCGATGGTTTGCAGATGTCTACGTCATATAAACTCTAACGGCGTTAAGTTTTTTTAACAGGGGGTCCAATGTAAAAAAATAGTTTGAAAGTACGGACCGGTGGTAAGAATATTTTCAGTTGGGATTATTATTGGCCAATTGGTAAAATGTGAGATTATTAAATTCAATAATCCTTAAAAGAATTAGTAGGATAAATGGGTAATAGTCTAATAGATGTCAAAAAATGGGCTTCTTAAAAAATTTAATTTTAATATTAGGCTTAGGCGGGTTTACATTTATATAATATTTTAAAAATAATGATAATTTTATCCGGTTCTTAAACCCGGTTCGACCAGTCCGACCAATGAACCTCTAAGACGACAGGTTCTTTGTCCGGTCCGGTTCTGAAAACATTGCTCTCTGGTTACTCCTCACCTTTATTTTCCCGCCTCTCTCTCCTATTAAATTTTAATTTTTCTGTTCTCTCTCCTATTAAATAATAATCTGTATATTAATAAATAAAATTTTATGAACATGTGTAACCTTCTTGTATCTCTCTCTGAATAATAATATTAAAAGAATTTATTTTTATATTTTTAATATAAATCATATTACGGATACTTATTATTTAATTATAAATAGTTCAACCGATGTAATATACCAGTTTATATAAAAATATAAAAATTTTATTACTAAGTATATAATATTTTATTTATGCAACTCGTGTAATACACGAGATTTTAACTAGGAAATAAATATAATAAATATGGATTTGACAGAATTGTTTGTCCTTCTTTACATTGTGCTTTATTGTCAAACAGAAAGAAAACCCTCTTATTCTTTAAAAATATTATTTAAACCTATTATCTTCTTCTCTTTTCTCCGATTACATCTAAAGAATAACCAGAAGACTTCGACGTTGTCTCCATCGAACGCCACTTGTCGGAAAAACTCCTATGGCTATCTTCACGCATCTATTCGTTTCTCTACTGTACGTGGCAATATTTAAAGGGTCCTTATACAAAAAGCTTCCCTGATAGGTATCGTCGCTAGTAGAAACTTTAGCAGGCCGGAGGGTCAAGGGACCCCCTTGACCCTCCCGTAGTTCCGCCGATGGATACAAGTTCAAAAAACGTGATATTAAAATAATCATATAAAATGTTTATTTCGAAAGACATTAGGGTTGATATCAAAAGTTTCAGACTAGCCATCGTTCGGTTCCCTTCGTGAACAAATATATTTCTTTAATGAACAAACATGGACATGAAATTTCGTTCGATTAGTGTTCGTGAACCGTTCATAAACAAGTTAAATGCTTAACGAACGAACACTAACCGAACGAAATTTAATGTTCGTGTTCGTTTATTAAGGAAATAGATTTGTTCACGAACGAAACCGAACAAAGCCTTGTTTGGTAATTTTGATGCTAACCCTAATGTCTTCCGAAACCTGTGAGAATAGGGCAACGACGCATAAATGAGAATAGGGTTTTCTACTTTATGTAGTTAATTATTAGGGGTAAAAAATAAAATAAAATAAAAATTAAAGAATATAGAAGGCTTAGATAAAATAAAATAGAAAACACAAAATCTTTGATGAATAACATAAACAAACGAACATGAACGTAAACGCACATAAACGAACGTTCACGAACACAATTGAACGAATGAGACCTATGTTCATGTTCGTTCATTTAGTTAATCGAACGGAATTCCTTGTTCATGTTCGTTCATTTATTAAATGAACGAACATAAACGAACTTTCCGTCAAACGGTTTACGAACTGCTAGCTAAATGTTTGGTTCATTTAAAGCCCTAGTTTTGATAACTTTGGTTTACAATATCATTTCACTATTCGAAACATGGTTTTTTGTTTTTCTAGTAAGTCAGAACTTAAAAGTATGAATGAGAACATGAATAAAAACGGTTTCTAATATGCAAATGAAATTTAAAAAATTGAAGTCCTACATATTAAATGATAAATTGCTTTTTACATGGTTGGTGATGTAACGCGAAATAAATTAACATCTTTTAAACTTTATATAAAAAAAAACTTCACGTGTTGTGATGCTTTAAACAGTGAAATTTTTTTAACAAAAATTTTATTTTCTTCCTAATACAATTACGTAACACAAAAAAACTAAATCCAATAGAGTTTATATTACATCATTCATATTTTATCTATATATAACCGAAAACAACATAGTCACCGGACTCGTCCTTGAAGGCTTCGATCTACACGGCCGGTTTGACTCACTCACCTCACTCGTTAAACTCCGCGTCCTCACTTTAAAACATAGTCGACCCCATCCCAAATTTATCCAATCTCACCACATTGAGTTCCTGTCGTCGCTGTGTTCCTTATTCCGTAACCTAAGATGTGAAAGTATACAATAATCCTTAAAACGAAGAATTGCAAAAGACAAATGACAATAATATAAACGACCAAATTAAGTAATTCATTGCTAAATTGAACCGGTAGCAATTCCTTACTCGGCTAGCCAAACATTTTCTGCAATTCCTTTTATCATCAAAATCCGCCAATTTTAAACAATTATTCATTTGATTCACAAAGAAGTTATATTCATATCTAAATTTCTCCAACTTAGGAAGCAAACACGGGATATTTCTTCACAACATATTATGATATTATGAAGAAACACCGGATATTTCTTTATTCGTTACTTTATTAATCTCTAATTTAGGAATCATTACATGATTCCCAAATTAGAGATTAACATGATTCTCAAATTAGAGATTAATAAAGTAACGAACAAAGAAAATGCAAATAAATCGATCAAAATCCATATGAAAAACCAAAACTAATTCTAAAATTTCAATAGTTAAGCGTTACTTTATTAGTCTCTAAAACTAACAAGGCCAGAACACAACACGTGTAAACCCAGTTTTACTAAACGTATAAAAGGGTGTACAACTAATGAACAGTAACCTTGCTCTCACAAATCAAGTTGGCTAAATGTAATGTTATATAATAGCTAACGCTGAAATAGAAACTCATTTAGGTTCATGTGCAAGAGTTTTATAATCATGATGCAGCCCGTTTGTGATGTGATGGTATTATCTGGCTTAAGACTGATGAAGGGCGCTTAAGTTTGATGAAGGGCCGTCCCTAAGATTTCGAATACCATGTGTAACTAATAAAATTGGGCCCTAAAATATAAACTTATATGATGCATGAGCATCCAATATCAAGACACTATCTTTTATTATTCATTTAAATTTTAATTTCCATGTTTATTTTAAATGTTTCTTAATTAAATTATGATTCTCTAACTATAAATATGGGATCTTAGGTTTATTCTTAGTTAGTTTGTATTGATTCATAAAATATAAGAACATTGTTCTTGGAACCTTTGGTTCAATTTATCGTCTTTGATTATCATTAGTTTCTTGAGTCATTTGATCGCTTCTATAACTGCATCATTTGGTATCACAGCTTTGGTTCTCAAATGGCTCAGCGTGGAGTTGAATACTTGATTGCGCGTAGAATCGCTGACAGATGCAACAACTGGGGTATTTTTGATCCACGGGATCGTAAGATCCAACGGTTGCGGGAACACATCCGGGAACTAGAAGCACGACTACTGAAGGAAACCGAACCGGAGATCGACGTCAGGGACGGAGGCTTTGGGGAAGAGGAGGATCCTTTCGGTGAGTGCAATCCTATCTACGACTCTCCACCACGGTACGATGAGTACGAGGAGGAGAATAATCACGACGGTGAACAGGTTGTATTGTTCACGAGTTTTAGTTTGGAGGAGCAGTCCATATCGGCACAAAAAAACCTTGATTTTTTGTGTGGTTTGGATAGAAGTGGGTTTGGGTGGAATGGTAAATTGTCGAAAAGGGAGATGCCCGAATATGGAAAGGTATCCGCTTGTATTTTTTATGAGTTTGTTAAGAGTGAAAAGTTCTTCGCCGGGTGTGAAACAGTGGTTGCTGGCAGCGATGTTGTGAGTATGGGTGGTGATTCGACAGCTAATGAAGTCCCATCTAATGCGGCAGAGATCATGGAATTGAATAAGTCTTTGCTAACGATGGAATTTGTTAATCACTTAAAAATTCAAAAAGAAGAGATAAACGAGGTTGCCAAAAGTAAGGATACACTTACTGAAAATACGACAAGAATTCCATGTGAAGAGCATCTTTGTATGCAACTTCAAAATGGAGGGTCCAATCACAAAAATGCACATGAATATCCTTTGCATGGGAAATTTGATTGCCTTGCCCAAATGAATGTGGCTGCTCACGTGGATTTACAAGACATTGGTGGGCCAACCAATTTCAATCTTTCGATCCAGGTGGTTGGTTTTGATCCTGATTCGTGTTTTCAAGCTTACGGATAACTCGGGGATAAGTTTTTTTTGAAGAGGGAGAGTATGATACTAGAGAATCCAATATCAAGACACTATCTTTTATTATTCATTTAAATTTTAATTTCTAAGTTTATTTTAAATGTTTCTTAATTAAATTATGATTCTCTAACTATAAATAGAGGATCTTAGGTTTATTATTAGTTAGTTTGTATTGATTTATAAAATATAAGAACATTGTTCTTGAAACCTTTGGTTTAATTTATCATCTTTGATTATCATTAGTTTCTTGAGTCATTTAATCGTTTCCATAATTGTATCATTATATATAAAAAAATGTATTAATATGACGATAGTTGTTTGGGCCATAATTTCTGAAAATCATATAAGAATAACTTCAAACCCAAGTTACTTAAACAATTAAAAGTTAAACATATGACAATAACCACATAATTACATAAACAATTAAATATTTAAATCAGTTACTTCTAAATGGCTAAATCTATACTAATACTTAAACACCAGTGTCGGTGGCTTTTGTCACTGACCGCTTCTCCCTCAACTTTTAGGAAATGACAATATTAACCCTTTACTTTGTAAACTGAAACTTTAACCCCCTCAAGTTTATAAAGTTTTGCGTTTACCTCCTTTAGTATATATATTTTGATTTTTCCTTAATAACTTTCGTTCGTTAATTAATTTTTTTCACGACGTCCTAGTAAAACTTTCGTTAAAAACGGACTCGTGTTCAATGTAGGGTACTTTTAGGTGCCGTAGGTTATATCGACTAACGGTATTGTGCTGGTACCGTGAAGAATGAGACTGATATCGACCGAAAAACATCAGTTTCGTTATATAACTATCTTTTAACTATGTTTCGATCTCCACAGCCGAGCCGTCGTAACTTCATACGTTTCTTTTATGTACTTAACAAAGTTTCTTTTTGTGTTTAGCCATTTTAAGGTCCGTCTCTCGCTGCCGCGAAGCGCGGAGCTAATTTTCTAGTGTTACTCAAATCATATTGCTCATAAATCGCTGGCAGCCAAAACAGGAAAATTGAAATTGAAACCAAAAACAAAAAAAGAACACTAAACCAAAATATAACTGGGTACAAATCGGATTGGCAATCGCACTTGACTTGAAGTATCAAACGAAGGGTCAACGCAAGGGCAGCGGTGATTCGTGAATCGGTTATTGACAATGTTTTTAGAACCGGACCAGACAATTAATCTGTGAGAACTGCGACTTTTACGGTCGACACCTATGTTGAAATGTATAATAGCAATAATATTACTCTTATTATTATGTTGAAATATACTTTCATGCGAAAGGAACTCGTTAGTGAACAAAATATAATAGCAAGATTTATTTTGGTGTTATAATGTCAAAAAGTTAATCAAGTTCAGGTTTACACGTGTTAAGACCCGAGTCGAGCGGTTTCGTAAAATTTAATTTAAATCCGAAAGGATATGTATTTACGAGACGCTAGGACTCAAGGGAAAATAATAAGCTTTAACGAGTTATTTTTTGGTAAAATAACGCCGCTATTTTAATCGGGTTCGTTAAAGCAAAAAACCGACACGCGATTGGAGACCACGGGGACTATAAATACCCCATCTTCATCCACTTTCTCATTTTGCAAAAAATCAGAGAAATTTTAGAGAGAGAGAGTGGAGAGGGCCGGAGAGGATTCCCGCGAAGTAGTGGTGGTCCGGCGGTGGTGCGTGGCGGTCAACGGTGGTCGGCGTGGTGGTCAGTGGCGGTCGAAAGCTGTCTATCACCCGGAACCATTTCTCGATGTCCCGAACGTGATGGTAAGCTCTGATCATCCTAAATCTATTCTTAAATTCATTAAAAAGAGTTGTTAAATTCTGTCCAGAAAGTTTTATATGCGCAGTTTTAAGGATTGAACGATCCCTGGAAATCCGACCGTTAGAAATGCATGAATTTTGAATATAATGTTGCCAACTCATAGACGCAAAGCCCTACTGGAGGGATTTTTTATCCGACCTCTGTAGGCATGATTTTTGTACCCTCAAATGCGACTGATCGGACTTTCGGATTTGAAAATCTGGGTCTCAAATAATCGTCGATCCCCGGAGACCCGACCGTTGGATCGTGACGATTTTTGAGACTGTAGTTTCTTAACACATATATGAATATTTTCACCGAAGGAAATTCCGATCAGATGTTGGGAACTATATTTGTTGAATACGATCAGATTGTAACAGTATATACCAGTTTATACGGAAGGTATAAACTTTACCCGTTAAGCTTTGATTTTATGTTAGAATAGTTTTATGAGTAATTGGTTGGGAATGGAACCCGAAATTATTTAGTATTTAGGTGTTTAGTATTTTGAGTGGTTATTAGGTTATAAACCTAACCCCGGTTCACGTGGTACAAATAATGGAACTGATATATTTATTTTTATACAACAATTGTTTTAGATAGATTTAAAAAAAACAAATTTGTTGATTTGGCACCCAAAATTATTTTTAAACAGTAGGATATGTTTTAAAATGAAGATCTAAAAATTTTGGTAACCAAACTCTTTATGAATTATTTATTAAAATTCCTACAAGTTTAATATATGAAAATTGGGAAAACTACTTATGAGTATTAGAAAAATCTGAAATTTAGACAGTGGTTAGTATACTATAAATTATGACTCCTATCCAAATTTCGTGAAAATTGGAGTTCTTTAAGTAGGTGTTTATTATTTATAAAATGTTAACAAATGAATTTAGGATCATAGGCTTTTGGACAGCCTCTGGACTTGAAATTTTGAATGAAATCTCATATGTACGCAAAACTAATCTGGTAAAAATTTGGTAAAGTTTTTACAAGCCTAATAAGGCCCCAAACCCGGGAGGCCTCACTTGTTGGATTTACTCATTCACAAACAGTTCTTAAACATGAATATCAAATAACGCAGCGGAAAATTTCATTCATTCATCATAATTAAAACTTGTTCATACATGCGGAAGCGTTATCAAATACATAAACATAACATAAACAACTCATAACGGGATGCCAGTCTTCATATCATCCGGGTAACTCTTCTCTCTTGCCAAGCATCACCGTCCATCACCATAACCTGCCCTTAACCTGAATGTGCATACTAAAAAGTCAGCTACGCTGGTGAGTTCTAGTTTTCGTTCGATTTAAGAAATGGTTCATCATTCAAAACATTCATTAGGGTTTAACATCACGTATAAGAAAACAGGGCTTTTCATTCATACACCTTCAAACATTTAAACACATTGAACGGATCATTTGTTTAAAACATTTAACATTCATTTAAGTCATACATTACTATCTAAAATATGTATCGTTACGCGTCTCTGTGTCCCTGAAGGAACCCTACATGTCGTGGACAACCGTTACGTATCACCGTCGTTGCCACAACATTCCGTCAATTCCCTTTTTGGTATTGCCCCCAAGGCTAACTGCACGAGGACCGACAATACCCATTCAGTTGCCCCCCTATGGCTCTCAGCCATAGATCGACAACCTCCATTGAAGGCTATGGCTCTCAGCCATAAACCGACAACTTCCATCGACGGCTATGGCTCTCAGCCATAACACTTTCGGATCATAATTTAACCTCACGTGGGGTCACGTTAACCCCTGAGTAACCGTCGTTACTCCATACCAGTTGTACAACATCAAACCATTGGCAGGCCACTAAGACACTGCCCCTGTTGTTCTTATGGTAACTATGGCTCGCTGTCCATAATCTACCACAAGGCTGGGAATCTCATTCCCAGACTTCATTCGTCAATTCCATTCATTCGACAGATTAGATTAGTAATGACTTCTTTAAAACATTTGCCCTTTTTCTTTTCTTTTCACAAAACCTTTCCTTCACTTTCGAAACCCTTTACCTTTACTTTAAACCATTTCTTATTAAACATTCGTTCGTAAACATTCAGTTCATAAAACTTTCTTTCCATAAACCGTTCCTTCCAAATCCTTTCATTTCGTAAACATAGTTTCATAAACATCATTTTATAAAACAACATTTCATATGTATACACACCAGCCCGAAAACATTATATAAAACATTTAAAAGAGGGC
Organism: Smallanthus sonchifolius; assembly: GCA_023525975.1. NCBI lineage: Eukaryota > Viridiplantae > Streptophyta > Magnoliopsida > Asterales > Asteraceae > Smallanthus > Smallanthus sonchifolius. The sequence continues at coordinate 66,966,212 of CM042029.1, forward strand.
TTCTAGAACTCACCTGATAAGCTAATCCGGGTTGCCCTAAACAAAGGTCCCACTACGTCACTTCCGATCTGAATTGATTAGTTAAATACACATCAGACCAAATCCCGACTCTAACGGTTTAACCTTCTAAACATACCGACTTTACCTAATCAGCCCGATGCCTGCGCACTTAGCAAGTGCGCAGACCCTGCTGCCTGCGCACTTAGCAAGTGCGCAGACCCCTCTTCCTGCGTACTTGATAAGTACGCAGGACCTGCTCCATGCGCACTTGGTAAGTGCGCACGACCTGTTTCTTCGCAAAACCCTAACTTTCGCATTCAGGTCTGATATCGTCAAGATCTCGAACCTGTTTGCATCCAAAACGTTCGTTTTCCATTAAGGAACTCAAATCTATGTTTATCTTTCAGTTTCATCCGTAAAAACGTTGCCTTTTCACCCAAAACCTGAAAAACCCAAAAACGAACAAAAACTCAGATTTAGGTCGGATCGTTACCTGAATCGAGCTTCTGATCCGGAGGTTCTTCTCACGAGTTATGGAGTAACACTTTGCTGAAATCTCGGGTCAATCCGCCAACTTTCTATCTTTACGGTTTCTCTCTCTAGAATGTGCAAATGAGAGAAAAGGGTGGTAACCTTGGCTATTTATAGGGGAGGCTCCCCTTCCAGCCCGTCGGCCCATCCGACCCGACCCGACATGCCTCGTTCGTTTATTCCGTTATTATAACTGTCGTTTTATTTTTGGGATGTTACAAGTCTACCCCCCTTACAATAGGTTTCGTCCCCGAAACCTTATCATAAGTCAAATAGATGAGGGTACGACTCCCTCATTTCCTTCTCCATTTCCCAAGTGGCTTCCGATCCCTTTCGGTGTTTCCATTGGACTTTAACCAATTGGATAACTCTATTACGTAAACGTTTCTACTTTCGGTCTAAGATGGCCACGGGTTCTTCGATGTAATTAAGGCTGTTGTCGACCTCTATGTCCATAAGTGGTACATGAGCTGATTCATCCGCCAAACACTTTCGCAAGTGTGATACATGGAAGGTAGGATGAATCCCACTTAACTCATCAGGCAACTCTAACCGATAAGCGACCTCACCAACCCGTGTCATTATCCTGAATGGTCCGACGAACCTCGGACTTAACTTTCCTCTCTTCCTGAATCGTATTATTCCCTTCCAGGGTGACACTTTCAACATTACTCTGTCCCCAACATCAAACTCAATAGGCCTTCGTCGTTTATTCGCATAGGATTTCTGACGATCTTGTGCGGCCTTCATTCGTGCTTTGATTTGATCAAACCTTTCTGACGTTTCCCTTACTACTTCCAGACTCCCTAATTCCTTTTGTCCAATCTCACCCCAACAAATCGGGGTCCTGCATCTCCTCCCATACAACATTTCGTATGGCGGCATGCCTATAGTCATGTGATGACTATTGTTGTATGAAAATTCGGCTAACGGCAGATGACTGTCCCAACTGCCGCCAAAATCGATAATACAGGCACGAAGCATATCCTCCAAGGTCTGAATGGTCCTTTCGGACTGACCATCCGTTTGTGGGTGGTATGCTGTGCTGATATTAAGCCTCGTGCCCATCGCCTCGTGAAATCTCTTCCAGAACCTCGATGTGAATCGTGTGTCCCGGTCAGATACGATCGTCAAAGGCATCCCATGCCGTGCTACTACTTCGTTAATAAACACTTCTGCTAACCTTTCCGATGAGAACGTCTCGCGAATAGGTAGGAAATGAGCACTCTTCGTTAAACAGTCCACAGTTACCCAAATGGTGTCATGACCTTTAGCTGTGCGAGGTAGCTTAGTTATGAAGTCCATGGTAATGTGTTCCCACTTCCATTCCGGTATATCAAGTGGTTGAATCTTTCCATACGGTTTCTGGTGCTCGGCCTTTACTTGCGAGTAAGTCAAGCACTTGCTTACATACTTCGTCACATCACGTTTCATTCCAGGCCACCAGTATTCCTTCCTCAGATCTTGGTACATTTTATTGGTACCAGGATGGATAGAGTACCGAGACTTATGAGCCTCATCCAAGATTTTGGTTCTAAGTTCGCCACCCATAGGTATCCATACCCATCCAAAACGTGTCCTAACACCAAGGGTGTTATATTCCAACTTGTCCTGTTGGCCAACCATCTTTTCCTTCTTTATGTTTTCTTCTTTAAGTGCCTCATCTTGAGCCTTTTCAATTTCTCTCATCACATCCGATGTTACCACCAACTGGAAAGCTTTCACTCTATAGGATTAGGCACATCCTTTCGGCTTAGAGCGTCAGCCACCACGTTTTCCTTTCCAGAATGGTATATGATTTCACAGTCATAATCTTTCAGAAGTTCCAACCATCGTCTCTGCCTCATATTAAGCTCTCTTTGTTCGAAGAAGTATTTCAAACTTTTGTGGTCGGAGTAAATAGTAAACTTCACCCCATAGAGGTAGTGCCTCCATATTTTCAATGCAAATACGACAGCAGTAAGTTCCAAATCATGAGTCGGATAATTGACTTCGTGAACTTTCAACTGCCGCGACGTATATGCAATCACTCTCCCGTTGACAGATTCTTGTGTAGTCTTGACTATACCTCTCTCGTTCTTGATAGACGTTATCTTTTTCAGCATCGTACATCCCTAGTCGGTCTTTCACATCTAACCGTTAGGGTTCTTATATCGTCATTCTATGTGAAATGTCTTATCAAACTCGGAGTCGTCCACAGAAGACTCCATGGCCATAATTTCAACTCCTCGTTAAGGTTATCTACCTTGCCATCTGGACGGTTACTATCGATCGTCTCTCGACTATTTAGATCATTGTGTATACCTCATAAGCTGTCCATGGTGCATTCTTCCTTGAAGGACTATACCATGCCGTTCTCGAATGAATCATACCATCCCGTTCTCGAATGATTCCTACTATCAAGTTTCCGAAGGTACCGTACCATCTCATTCTCGAAGGAACCACATCGTCTCGTTCCCTAAGGAACCGTATCGCTTCATTCCAGAAGGAACCGTATCGCTTCGTTCCAGAAGGAACCGTGTCGCTTCGTTCCCGTAGGAACCGTATCGCTTCGTTCCCGTAGGAACCGTATCTCTTCGTTCCCGTAGGAACCGTATCGCTTCGTTCCCTAGGAACCGTATCGCTTTGTTCCCGTAGGAACCGTATCGCTTCGTTCCCGTAGGAATCGTATCAGGTATCCCCCAAACATATGAGGTATCCCTTATCACACTCAACTTGTCGGGAAGGTATTCATTCAGATGGCACACTAGTCACTCGAACTTTTCATTCATATTTTCATACACAATCTCCTTCTTGTTTTTCTTTCAAACGTACTTGTCAGGTTTTACATTTCACATCGTTGGTTCATTGAACACCATTCTTCCTACATATCACTGGATGGTCTTAGGGATTGGCATCCCATCTGACCGACAATATATATTCTCTAGCTACTCGTTTCTGTTAGCCTTTTCTGCATGCATTTCTTCTAAAGTCACATTTGTTGGTCTTACTATGGATAAATGACACGTACGGTGACACTTGTACTTTCATTTCCTTTCTAGTTTCAGTGGGTCCCTCAACGGCTTTCCAATTCTAACAGCACTCGCAGCTATTGATTAGACTTAGACATAGTAGAGCGTTCTCTGAGTCGCCTTGAATTTCTTCTTAGTGCACATGCCTTACTTCACATTGTTGGTCAAAACTTGTCCTTCACATTCATTCTAGACAAACAATCCTTGGGTCGGATCTGGTTTGGTTTGGTTTACCCTGCACGCCCTAATTAACATCGCGGTTCCCGTCTCTTGTTGTTGTTGGTATATCTATTTTCTCGTTTCAGCAGATACTCTTATTAGTTGTCTTGGACTGTCTTCTACATGGAAAGATGCCATTTGTGCATTCGTGCACTCATATATTCTTTGGACCTACACTTGTGAGGTTATTTCTTTCATGCTCATGCATACTTCAACAGTAGACCAATTCTTATTCATCATAACGTGTTTGTGCTAAGCGTAGTCCACCCTAGCTCTTTGGCATCCTTTATACGTATGCTCGTCTGACTTAGGTAAACTGAAGTTTCATTCCTCCTCGTCCTGTTCGTGGCTCGTACTCGTTGACATCATTCACCTCTGTAAGGTATACCATTTCTGACATCGTTACTATTACTAACGATGTTCATCAATCTCTTTAAATCGCTACTTGGGTGACTAACATCTCGTAGTCGTGGTTGAGTAATTGGATCAACTCTGATACGTAAGCATTAATCAACACCATAAAATTCGCTATCATACACGTGCACCTGTAAATTCATAATTTCACGGATCCAAACGAAATTACCAATTTACCTTACTCGAGCATTCTAGTTCCTCTTATAACACTTCCTAATACTCGTGTCTCTTCAAAGTTGAGATTTTGTTCCGGTATTCTCCTCGACACCTCTTACCACTTTCGCGCTAACTCAACACAACGGAGGACATCTCGCATCACACTCGTACGGTCTCATGCACACTACCTTCCGGTTCCGTAAGAACTCTTGCCTTTTTACTATAAACTTGGTGGGCGGGAATCCTACCGTGTCATCCGGTACGACCCTCACCACGCCTTCCGCCTATTCTACCCTCCATTTCGTTCTTAAAAGACAAGGAATCTAATGTAATCACGCTAGTTAACAAATAGAATTCAATAAGCACTGTAAGATGTTAATATACACTGGCCATCTGCAATTAACCATTACACTACCTTTCGATTTCTATTTGACCACCTTTGTGATTCCATCAGAACACAAGTCCTTACCTAACCCTTTCTAAGGCATACTACACATGTAAATATATATACTACCTTCATACCTGATGCTGTGGCTCGAGTTACCAGTACTGGCATCCGCTTTCGGTCCCATTCACAGTTTAAGTTCAGACACTGGGAGTGTCCGAATCTCTCAAACTATTGCTCTGATACCAACTTGTAAGGTCCCAAACCCGGGAGGCCTCACTTGTTGGATTTACTCATTCACAAACAGTTCTTAAACATGAATATCAAATAACGCAGCGGAAAATTTCATTCATTCATCATAATTAAAACTTGTTCATACATGCGGAAGCGTAACGTTATCAAATACATAAACATAACATAAACAACTCATAACGGGTTGCCAGTCTTCATATCATCCGGGTAACTCTTCTCTCTTGCCAAGCATCACCGTCCATCACCATAACCTGCCCTTAACCTGAATGTGCATACTAAAAAGTCAGCTACGCTGGTGAGTTCTAGTTTTCGTTCGATTTAAGAAATGGTTCATCATTCAAAACATTCATTAGGGTTTAACATCACGTATAAGAAAACAGGGCCTTTCATTCATACACCTTCAAACATTTAAACACATTGAACGGATCATTTGTTTAAAACATTTAACATTCATTTAAGTCATACATTACTATCTAAAATACGTATCGTTACGCGTCTCTGTGTCCCCGAAGGAACCCTACATGTCGTGGACAACCGTTACGTATCACCGTCGTTGCCACAACATTCCGTCAATTCCCTTTTTGGTATTGCCCCCAAGGCTAACTGCACGAGGACCGACAATACCCATTCAGTTGCCCCCCTATGGCTCTCAGCCATAGATCGACAACCTCCATTGAAGGCTATGGCTCTCAGCCATAAACCGACAACTTCCATCGACGGCTATGGCTCTCAGCCATAACACTTTCGGATCATAATTTAACCTCACGTGGGGTCACGTTAACCCCTGAGTAACCGTCGTTACTCCATACCAGTTGTACAACATCAAACCATTGGCAGGCCACTAAGACACTGCCCCTGTTGTTCTTATGGTAACTATGGCTCGCTGTCCATAATCTACCACAAGGTTGGGAATCTCATTCCCAGACTTCCTTCGTCAATTCCATTCATTCGACAGATTAGATTAGTAATGACTTCTTTAAAACATTTGCCCTTTTTCTTTTCTTTTCACAAAACCTTTCCTTCACTTTCGAAACCCTTTACCTTTACTTTAAACCGTTTCTTATTAAACATTCATTCGTAAACATTCAGTTCATAAAACTTTCTTTCCATAAACCGTTCATTCCAAATCCTTTCATTTCGTAAACATAGTTTCATAAACATCATTTTATAAAACAACATTTCATATGTATACACACCAGCCCGAAAACATTATATAAAACATTTAAAAGAGGGCTTCTAGAACTCACCTGATAAGCTAATCCGGGTTGCCCTAAACAAAGGTCCCACTATGTCACTTCCGATCTGAATTGATTTGTTAAATACACATCAGACCAAATCCCGACTCTAACGGTTTAACCTTCTAAACATACCGACTTTACCTAATCAGCCCGATGCCTGCGCACTTAGCAAGTGCACAGACCCTACTGCCTGCGCACTTAGCAAGTGCGCAGACCCCTCTTCCTGCATACTTGATAAGTACGCAGGACCTGCTCCATGCGCACTTGGTAAGTGCGCACGACCTGTTTCTTCGCAAAACCCTAACTTTCGCATTCAGGTCTGATCTCGTCAAGATCTCGAACCTGTTTGCATCCAAAACGTTCGTTTTCCATTAAGGAACTCAAATCTATGTTTATCTTTCAGTTTCATCCGTAAAAACGTTGCCTTTTCACCCAAAACCCGAAAAACCCAAAAACGAACAAAAACTCAGATTTAGGTCGGATCGTTACCTGAATCGAGCTTCTGATCCGGAGGTTCTTCTCACGAGTTATGGAGTAACACTTTGCTGAAATCTCGGGTCAATCCGCCAACTTTCTCTCTCTACGGTTTCTCTCTCTAGAAGGTGCAAATGAGAGAAAATGGTGGTGACCTTGGCTATTTATAGGGGAGGCTCCCCTTCCAGCCCGCCGGCCCATCCGACCCGACCCGACATGCCTCGTTCATTTATTCCGTTATTATAACTGTCGTTTTATTTTTGGGATGTTACAGCCTCTGGACTTGAAATTTTGAATGAAATCTCATATGTACGCAAAACTAATCTGGTAAAAATTTGGTAATGTTTTTACAAGCCTAACTATTTTTTTTTTAATTTGTTAAGTTTTAATAATATTATATTTATAATAAATAATATGGATACTTATAAATTATAAAAATTGGTCAAAAATTATTATTTATGTATATTATCATTTGGTGAATGTTTCAAGTAGTAACTTTATATCTACGTATGGTTTTGGAATTTTGGTCCATTAAAACGTTATAAAAACTTACTATTTTTGAAAAAATCTTGTATAAATTGTTTTTATAAAACGTTTTAGGGGATTTTGAACAGAAGTATGATCATATTTAAAAACATAAATTGGACTTTTAAATTGGGTGCTAATATCACACTAAAACCCTAATTTCGGACGGATCGGATTTTAACCGGAACCGGACTTTACGCGCGTAACCGCGTTTTCGATCAAACGAAACTGTGACTTGAGATTTTATTAGATATAACTTTATAACTACTGATGTTCTTTATTAAAATCTAAAACTTAAGGTTTTAAGGTCACGAATTGATATAAAAGCCGATTTTACAATTTCTAACAGTTCGTACGCATATGCACGGGTTTTAGGTAAACAGTTATGGGGATCACGAGCTTTAAACGGCTTGCGTTTGGAAAGAATTATTATTTTGTACATTTGGTTGTAGTCAAGCATTTTAGAGACTTTGTATTGATTCAGTATTTTCATGTATTTGTACTTTCGTTAGAAACATGTAGTATTGTTCAATGTTATGCACAACTCTCCTTTTAGTTTCTCTTGTACTTGTGTTCAATGCGATATACCAGTTACATCCCGTACTTCCGCCTCGGCGGGGTGTGACATAATCGGACGCATTAGACGTTTATTGGTCGGACCGGATTTAAAAACCGAATGACGTAATAAATAATATAAATATTCATAAAAAGTAGAAACATAAATTATGTACCTTTTGTATCAGAAATATAAATTAGCAAAAATAAATAGGTACATTATGTACATATAAACAGTTTCTTTCCCAAGTTCACTAGCCAACAGAAACATAAATTATGTACGAGCTGTAAACACAGAAGTTTAATGGCAACTGGTTTGTATATATTCTGTTTAGAAGTTGTATACAGGGAAGTTTAATGGCAATTGGTTGTTTTTGTGATTATTTATTGGTTAAAAAACTCAAAAAGTAAAAAAAAATAACAAAACAATTTAGAGACCCGGTTCACAGTTCACGGTCCGACCGATTAATCGTAAGAACCGCACGGTTTTTTATAAAACAGTCTCACAATATGCAACCGGACCGTCGGAGGTACCGGTTCTCAGTCCGACCGGGCGGTCCGGTGCGGGTTTAAAAACATTATTTATTGATGAAGTGCAAACCTAAACAAAGTAGAAGTTTTATTTCTTTAAATTTAATTAGGTTAATTGGACCCTCTAGCTCTAGAATAGGGGTGCACAAAAAAACCGGTTTTTTTTTCTACCCGGTTCAAACCGGCAAACCGGTTAGGGACAAACCGGTTTGGGGTAAACCGGTTCGGGTTACGCTTAAACTGCCGGATACAAACCGGTTTAAATCATTTAGGAGGCGACCGGGTTGAGGACCGGTTTGTGTGAACCGGTTTTTAAACCAGTTTTGTCGTTGTTTCCAACTAGCCGTTATAAAATGGCTTTATAGCCGTTAGGGACGAATTTGGTCGTTTTTTTGGCCTTTTTTCACCTATAATTCACTATAAATAGGTGGGATGTGTTTAGGTTTGATCACACCTCTCGATGGAAATGTGCATTTGCTTGAAGGACCATTTCGATGCGATGGATAGGATACAAGACCAAACTTCTCTCGAAGACGAAATTCAAGCCTAAGAAATCATACACAACAACGATGTTGATCTTGGAATATCCGAACCAGTCACCGATGAAGAACTAGCCGAGGATGCAAGGCTACAAAGTTGCGGTTCCGAAGACAACGCACAAGAATAATTAATCAATATTCCAAAAAATAAAAATATATATTGTCATTTGTAATGTTTTATAATTTTATCTTGTAATGTTTTTAATTTTTGAACTTTTCAAATATTAATAAACGTTGCACTTTATGTTTTATATTTGTTATATATATTTTTTTGATTTTTTATTAAAAATATCGAATTTATTTGAATTTGTTCGGTTTTTTAATTAAAACCGGTTTAAACCGGTTTGTAACCAACCCTAACCGGTTTGACAAGTTAGGCATTTTTCACCTTCTAAACCGGGTTAACCCGAACCGGTTTAGGGCCAAACCGGTTTTGACCAAACCGGTTTTGACCAAACTTTGACCAAACCGGTTCGGGTTGGATTAAACCGGTTCGGTTTAAAAAAACCGATTTGTGCACCTCTACTCTAGAATATGTTAATGAGTTTTATAAAGTTTATTAATTTATTAGCCCTAAAACATATAATTACTAATAAATTTATAAATATTTTTTTTTTAAATATGTTAATCAACACCCAATCTCTTTCATATTATTAATAAGTTTATAATTTTTTAAAATATTTTAATCAACACAGGGTATCCTTCCTTCAAGGTAGAGGTGCACAAACCGGTTTTTTTCCGGAACCGGTTCCGGATCCGATCCGGACCGGTTCCGTCAACGATGGTCAAGAACCGGACCCATTGGAACCGGTTCCGGATCGGATCCGGTTATGGGAGTGGAGACTTGGAACCTATTTGGAACCGGTTCCGGATCGGATCCGGTTTTATCCGATTGGAACCGGTTTTTATGGAACCGGTTCCGGATCGGATCCGGTTTTATCCGATTGGAACCGGTTTTTTTTCCGGATTTTTTTGTGTCCGATTTTGTCCGGTTCCATTTTGTCCGATTTTTGTCCGATTTTTATCCGGTCCGGACAAAACCTTGGAACCGGTTCTGGATCCGGCGGTTCTCAAAAAATCCGGTCCGGTTCCAAAAAAACCGGTTCTAGCCGGATCCGGTTTCGGATAATCCATCGGATCGGATTCGGTTCCGGTTCTTTTTAGCACCTCTACTTCAAGGTCCCCTATCTAAAGAAGCATATCAACAATATAAACATAATAAAAAATTATGACAAAATTTTATATAAAATAATAGATTCTAAATAAATAATATATTTTTAACTAATATATAATCTAACAATATAAAATCAAATTGTAAAACAAAATTAAGACACGTTAATTTACTAAAACTAGCTAGTTTTTTTCATCACTAGGCTTTGCGGTGGGAGTTTAGTTATTTCTTTCCCTTGTCATGTGGCAGGAGTTTGGTCGTTTTCAGTCCGGCTCGTCGAAAACTATAAATACGAATACCGATACCTGTTTCGATAATACTAATATTGGTTACGTTATCGCAACGGTAACAACACTCGCTATAACCTATGATCCCAAAAAATACTCGATTTTAAGTACAACTTCATTTTCAAAAAAACTTATATGTGAACATTCGCGCACTCTGTTTTTTTAAAAAGTTATATAATGAAAGTTATTAAAAACGATATTATTAGAATATTAACGGATTAAAAGCATATATATAATATCTATATTAATAAATAAAGGTTTTGCATTGTCACATGTTATCTTGTGGTTCAACCTCAAATTTATTTTCCCTCCAAAACTTCTTCTAATCTTATTTCTTAATTAAATATATCTGAAATTTATGACCTTTAAGTTGTTTCCATTTTGACTAAATTATGTACCAAATCTTAGATATTTCCTTAATAATAAAAATATTATTTCAAAAAAATAAAAATATTACATTATTGTAAAGATTGATTCATTCATAAAATTAAAAATATTTATTTCAAAGATTGGTCTTTTAACAAAATTAAGTTACCAAAATAATCTAAAACTATGTGAATTTCACATTCCTCACATATATACTTATTACACTTTACCTTTTTTATTATTAAATGTATTTTATTATTTTAAATGTTAATTCATTACGTTACATTATATAACTAGGTTATATACCCATGTATTACATGGGGTTAATTGATAATAAAAATGAAAGTATAATAATATAAAAATAAATAATGTCTAAAACAAAAAATAAAATTACTTGTTTCCTTAATTAAGTAATAATTAGAATTCAAATTTTATATTATTTTTTCTGAAAAATAAAAGCATTAAAATAATTAAATTTTAAAATTCAAACTTACTTAAAATAGGGAAATTAGAATATTTTAATGAGGAAAAAATATGGTGATGACATATGGCATTATGTGAAATCATTTATTAGAATAAGGATGAGGATGAAATTTATTGTTTATTTTTTGAATTGTTAAGTAGGGTTAGGTTATAGTAAAAAGGGTTTTAAAAATAATAAGGGTAAGAAGGATTCTAAGCTTGACATGTGTCATTTTATTGTTTTTAAATGGAGGACATAATGGTCAATGTGTAATACACCAGGTCAATATGTAATACATCAAGTCAATGTGAAATACAAGGTCTGATATTACACAATGATCAGACCTGATATTACACAATGAACTGATATTACACAATGAGCATATTACACAATAACCTGACATACTTGAGCGAATTACACAATGAGATGGAAAACGTAAAACACAATGATGAAAACATATAACACAATGATGAAAAATATTTGACACAATGAACTTGTATTACACAATGACCTGACTAATTACACAATGAGCTGAAAAACGTAAAACACAATGATAAATACATATAACACAATTGTAAGGCCCCAAACCCGGGAGGCCCCACTTGTTGGATTTACTCATTCACAAACAGTTCTTAAACATGAATATCAAATAACGCAGCGGAAAAACTTCATTCATTCATGATAATTAAAACTTGTTCATACATGCGGAAGCGTAAACATAGTTTAAAACATATTTACATCATAACTAAACATAACGGGATGCCAGTCTTCATGATCAGCCGGGTAACTTTTCTCGCTTGCCAAGCATCACCGTCCATCCTCATAACCTACCTTAACCTGAATGTGCACACTTAAAAACGTCAGCTACGCTGGTGAGTTCTAGTTTTAACATAAACCTTAACTTCAAATAAATTGCCAAAAACATCACTTCATACTTCATTTAATAAAAAGCGTACGTAAATAATGCAATAACAAACATAACACTTCATAAGTCAACGAACATATAGAATCTGCGCCTTCTCGTAACCGTCAAATCCAAACGTTACATACTGGTTGAATAACTTAAGGATCACCACCACTAGGCCCATCATCACCGTACTGTCCTTCGGGTGAGGAACTCCTAGGGCCCGATACTTAGGTTATCCAACCCTTCAAGCACGGCGTCCCAAAGGATAGCGCGTACCAAACTTCAAGCACTGCATCCCGTCGGACACAAGTACTTAACTTCAAGCACGACTACCCCGTAAGGTAAATCGTACCAACTTCAAGGATCATGATAATCCCCTTGGCGACCGTCATCGCCCCAGTTGTACAACAGTTGGCCAGCCACAGAGGCCCCTAAAAGGTAAAGGCCCATAACATCCTTCCCATCCCTTAACCTTCATTCCCTAAAGAATATTGGCAGATTCGTTCGTTTGTGACTTTCGTAAACCTTCGCTTCTTTTACTTCAAAAACTTCAGTTAAAGCATTCGTACGTTTTATTAAAAACATTCTCTTCGTTAAAACACTTCGTAAACTTCTTTTGGCAAAATATTTCATAAACACTTCCTTCATAAACATCATTTTATAAAATGTTACATACTTCCTTCATAAACATCATTTTATAAAATGTTACATACTTCCTTCATAAACATCATTTTATAAAACGTTACATACAACCTTCGTAAACATCATTTTATAAAACGTTACATACAACCTTCGTAAATATCGTTTCATAAACATCGTTTTATAAAATCATCACGTGTGCACACCAGCCCAAAAACATTATTAAAACATTTAAAAGAGGGCTTCTAGAACTCACCTTATAAGCTAGTCTCGGTTGTCCTAACAAAGGTCCAACAACTTCACTTCCGATCTGAATTGATTAGTTAATGCACATCAGACCAATACCGACTCTAACGGTTTAACCATTCTAACATACTGACTTCACTTAATCAGTTCTGATGTCTGCGCACTTAGCAAGTGCGCAGACTCTGCTGCCTGCGCACTTAGCAAGTGCGCAGACCATGCTTCCTGCGCACTTAGCAAGTGCGCAGGTCCTACCTCCTGCGCACTTAGCAAGTGCGCAGGTTCCTCTTCCTGCGCACTTAGCAAGTGCGCAGGTCCCTCCTCCTGCGCACTTAGCAAGTACGCAGGATCTGCTCCGTGCGCACTTAGCAAGTGCGCACGACCTGTTCTTCGCGAAAACCCTAACTTTCGCATTCGGGTCTGATCATGTCAAGATCCCGAACCTGTTGCATTCAAAACGTTCGTTTTCCATTAAGGAACTCAAATCTATACTCATCTTCCATTTTCATCCGTTCAAACATAACCTTTTTACCCAAAACCCGAAAAACCTAAAAACGAACAAAAACTCAGATTTAGGTCGGATCGTTACCTGAATCGAGCTTCTGATCCGGAGGTTCTTCTCACAAGTTATGGAGCAACACACTTCTCAAATCTCGGGTCGATCCGAAAACTTTCTCTCTCTACGGTTTCTCTCTCTAGAAGTTGCAAATGAGAGAAAAGGGTTGTGACCTTGGCTATTTATAGGGGAGGCTCCCCTTCTAGCCCATCCGACCCGACCCGACATGCCTCGTTCGTTTATTTCGTCATTTTAACCGTCGTTTTATTTTTTTGGGATGTTACAAGTCTACCCCCCTTACAATAGGTTTCGTCCCCGAAACCTATCATAAGTCAAATAGATGAGGGTGCGACTCCCTCATTTCCTTCTCCGTTTCCCAAGTGTCTTCCGATCCCTTCCGATGTTTCCATTGGACTTTAACCAATTGGATAACCTTATTACGCAAACGTTTCTCCTTCCAATCAAGGATGGCCACGGGTTCTTCGATGTAATTAAGGTTGTTGTCAACCTCGATGTCGGTAAGCGGTACGTGAGCCGATTCATCCGCCAAACACTTTCGCAAGTGTGATACATGGAAGGTAGGATGAATCCCACTTAACTCATCCGGCAACTCCAACCTATAAGCGACTTCCCCAATCCGTGCCATTATCCTGAATGGTCCGATAAACCTCGGACTTAACTTTCCTCTCTTCCTGAATCGTATGATTCCCTTCCAGGGCGACACTTTCAACATTACTCTGTCCCCAACATCAAACTCGATAGGCCTTCGTCGTCTATCCGCATAGGACTTCTGACGATCTTGTGCGGCCTTCATTCGCGCTTTGATCTGATCAAACCTTTCCGATGTCTCTCTTACGACTTCGAGACTTCCTAATTCCTTCTGTCCAATCTCACCCCAACAAACCGGGGTCCTACATCTTCTCCCATACAACATTTCGTAAGCGGCATGCCTATCGTCGTGTGATGACTATTGTTGTAGGAGAATTCAGCTAACGGCAGATGGCTGTCCCAACTGCCACCGAAGTCGATAATACAAGAACGGAGCATATCCTCCAACGTCTGAATAGTCCTTTCGGACTGACCATCCGTTTGCGGGTGGTATGCTGTGCTGATATTAAGCCTCGTGCCCATCGCCTCGTGAAATCTTTTCCAGAACCTCGATATGAATCGGGTGTCCCGGTCAGATACAATCGTCAGAGGCATCCCATGCCGTGCTACTACTTCATTAATAAACACTTCCGCTAACCTTTCCGACGAGAACGTCTCGCGAATAGGTAGGAAATGAGCACTCTTCGTCAATCGGTCCACAATTACCCAAATGGTGTCATGACCTTTAGCTGTGCGAGGTAGCTTGGTTATGAAGTCCATGGTAATGTGTTCCCACTTCCATTCTGGTATGTCAAGTGGTTGAATCTTTCCATACGGTTTCTGGTGTTCAGCCTTTACTTGCGAGCAAGTCAAACACTTGCTTACATACTTCGTCACATCACATTTCATTCCAGGCCACCAGTAGTCCTTCTTCAGATCTTGGTACATTTTATTGGTACCAGGATGGATAGAGTAACGAGACTTATGAGCCTCATCCAAGATCTTGGTTCTAAGCTCGCCACCCATAGGTATCCATACCCGTCCAAAACGTGTCCTAACACCAAGAGTGTTATATTCCAACTTGTCCTGTTGGCCAACCATCCTTTCCTTCTTTATGTTTCCTTCTTTATGTTTTCTTCTTTAAGTGCCTCATCTTGAGCTCTTTCGATTTCGCTCATCACATCCGATGTTACCACCAACTGGCAAGCTTTCACTCTAATAGGAGTAGGCACATCCTTTCGGCTTAAAGCGTCAGCCACTACGTTTGCCTTTCCAGGATGGTACATTATTTCACAGTCATAGTCCTTCAGGAGTTCCAACCATCTCCTCTGCCTCATATTAAGCTCCTTTTGTTCGAAGAAATACTTCAAACTTTTGTGGTCGGAGTAAATAGTAAACTTTACCCCGTACAGGTAGTGCCTCCAGATTTTTAATGCAAATACGACAGCAGCAAGTTCCAAATCGTGAGTCGGATAGTTGACTTCGTGAACCTTCAACTGCCGCGACGCATATGCAATCACTCTACCACGCTGCATCAACACACACCCCAATCCCTGACCCGAAGCGTCAGAGTATACCACCAAATCTTCACTGCCCTCGGGAAGGGCCAAGACTGGAGCTTGTGTTAGCTTCTCTTTCAATTCCTTAAACGCCTCATCCTGGGACGAACCCCATTCGTACTTTACTTCCTTCCGAGTCAACTTCGTCAATGGCGAAGCTATTTTCGAGAAATCCTGAATGAATCTCCGATAGTAGCCCGCCAATCCCAAGAAACTGCGGATTTCAGTTGGCGTCTTAGGAATGTCCCATTCACTTACCGTTACTATCTTTGCTGGGTCAACCAAAATGTCGTTCGGGCCAATGACGTGACCTAGGAATTGGACTTCCCTAAGCCAGAACGCACATTTGGAGAACTTAGCATACAACTCCTCCTTCTTCAGAGCTTCCAATACTTCCTTCAAGTGACACGCGTGATCACCCTCATTCTTGGAGTAGATAAGGATGTCATCGATGAACACTATTACCGATCGATCCAGCATCGGTCGACACACCCTATTCATTAAATCCATGAACGCTGCGGGGGCGTTCGTCAATCCGAAAGACATTACGCGGAACTCGAAATGTCCATAACGCGTGCGAAATGCAGTTTTCGGTATGTCTTCTTCCCTCACCTTCAACTGATGGTACCCGGACCGAAGGTCGATTTTCGAAAACCAACTCGCGCCTTGCAACTGGTCGAACAGGTCATCGATCCTTGGTAAAGGGTACTTGTTCTTCACCGTTCGTTTATTCAAGTCGCGATAATCGATACACATTCTCATCGAACCATCTTTCTTCTTTACAAACAACACCGGAGCACCCCACGGCGAGATGCTCGGTTGGATAAATCCTTTCTCAAGCAACTCGTCTAATTGAACCATAAGTTCCTTCATCTCCACTGGTGCTAGTCGATATGGAGCCTTAGCCACGGGCTGGGCATCTGGTACTAAGTCAATTCGGAACTCAATTTCTCTATCGCGTGGTATCCCAGGCAAATCCTCTGGAAACACCTCCGGGTACTCGCGTACCACGGGTACATCGTCTAGTTCCTTCACTTCCTTACACTTATCAATTACATATACCAGATAAGCCTCGCATCCGCGCCTCAAATAATTCGTTGCCTTAATCATTGAGATGACATTTGGCATCGGGGCGTCACGATCTCCAAAGACTTCGACTTTGCTACCATCCGGAGCCTTGAGTTGGATTATCTTTCGTTTACATATAATTTGCGCTTCATTGGCAGTTAGCCAATCCATACCCAACACCACATCGAACCCTCCCAAAACCATAACAAACAATCTGACAGGGAACCTATGTCCTTCTATTTTTATTGTGGAGTTCTCAACTACATCGGTCACTCTCGCAGTTCTACCCTCTGCGGTTTCTACGCTAAAGGCCCTTTCTAACTTACTGGCAGCGTACTTCATTCTCTTACAAAAAGACGCAGATATAAAACTCTTACCGGCACCCGAATCAAATAACACAGAAACAAGAGTGTTGTCAAGGACGAACGTACCTGACGCCACATCGGGATCCGCCCTAGCTTGTTCCTGCGTCAGTGCGTACGCACGAGTCTTTGCACGAGATCCCTCTCCCTTCTTTTCCGGGCCCTTTCCCTTCCCGGTTTCTCCCATCCTGGGCTTGGTGCATTCCCGACTCATATGACCATTTTCCCCACAATTGTAGCATTTGTAACCTTGCGGGCATTCACGGGAGTAATGTCCGGTCTTGCCGCATTTAAAGCACAGATTCGATCCTAACCGACATTCACCCGCATGTCTTACCCCGCATTTCCCACAGACTGTCGTCTCGCCTATCCTGGCCTGCTTGTCCCGAGCCCCAAACAACTTCCCACCCGATCGTTTAGCGGGAAAACTCAACTTCTTTTTAGGCTCTTCAATGGCAACAACATTCAGCGCCAGATCATCGAATACCACGCCACTTAGCTCTACCGCCGAATCATAGGTAGTAGGGGCGTTTGCCTTAACATAGGTGCGGACCTGGTCCGGCAACCCTTGAATATAACAGGCAATCTTTCTCTCTTCAGTAGTGACAAGGTGTGGCACCAGACGTGCCAGTTCATTAAATCGGGTTGTGTACTACCGGTGCGTCATGTTTCCGGCCTTCAAACCCAGAAATTCCCTCTCTACCTTCTCAATCTCGTTCCTTGGGCAGAAATTCTTGATCACCAAGGTTTTCAAGTCAGCCCACATCATCGCATCCACAATCTCGCTCCCCTTTGCCTGACGTATACCTTCCCACCAATGAGATGCTTCCTCCCTCAAGGAGTTAGCAGCAAACTTCACTACTTGATTAGCTCGACACTCGCTCAGACGGATGGCGGCTTCCATACGTATTATCCAATCAAAAGTAGCCACCGCGTCCTTCTTCCCAGTCAGGACCGGCGGGTCACATGCCTTAAAGGACTTATAATCACATCCGCGAGCAGGCGGTGCATTGTCGGTCTCATTATTCTGAGCACCAACTGCCGCGCTAGACCTACCCGCCGCATTTACCTGCTTCAATGCTTCTGCCAACAGACCCGGTAGAGAAGTCTTCATCAACTCCGTAAACTCTCGAGCTATAGCTGCTCTCACTTCTGGTTCAAAGGTGAAGGGTTGTTCTTCAACCTGTGTCTGCTCGGCTTCATGCACACTAACCGCCGGTTCAGTGTGAACACTTCCTTCTTCACTATACTCTTGGCGCGCAGGGATCCTGCCACGCCCACCATTTCGACCGCCGGTACGACCACCGGTACGGCCATCACGCCTTCCATTTCCTCTTCTTGCCATTACATTCTATAAGACAAGAAATCCAATGTCATCACGCTAGTTAACAAATAGAATCCAATAAGCACTGTAAGATGTTAATATACACTGGCCATCTGTAATTAACCATTACACTACCTTTCGATTTCTATTTGACCACCTTTGTGATTCCATCAGAACACAAGTCCATACTTAACCTCTTCTAAGGCATACTATATACGTAATATATATACTACCTTCATACCTGATGTTGTGGCTCGAGTTACCCGTACTGGCATCCGCTTTCGGTCCCATTCAAAGTTTAAGTTCAGACACTAGGAGTGTCCGAATCTCTCAAACTATTGCTCTGATACCAACTTGTAAGGCCCCAAACCCGGGAGGCCCCACTTGTTGGATTTACTCATTCACAAACAGTTCTTAAACATGAATATCAAATAACGCAGCGGAAAAACTTCATTCATTCATGATAATTAAAACTTGTTTATACATGCGGAAGCGTAAACATAGTTTAAAACATATTTACATCATAACTAAACATAACGGGATGCCAGTCTTCATGATCAGCCGGGTAACTCTTCTCGCTTGCCAAGCATCACCGTCCATCCTCATAACCTACCTTAACCTGAATGTGCACACTTAAAAACGTCAGCTACGCTGGTGAGTTCTAGTTTTAACATAAACCTTAACTTCAAATAAATTGCCAAAAACATCACTTCATACTTCATTTAATAAAAAGCGTACGTAAATAATGCAATAACAAACATAACACTTCATAAGTCAACGAACATATAGAATCTGCGCCTTCTCGTAACCGTCAAATCCAAACGTTACATACTGGTTGAATAACTTAAGGATCACCACCACTAGGCCCATCATCACCGTACTGTCCTTCGGGTGAGGAACTCCTAGGGCCCGATACTTAGGTTATCCAACCCTTCAAGCACGGCGTCCCAAAGGATAGCGCGTACCAAACTTCAAGCACTGCATCCCGTCGGACACAAGTACTTAACTTCAAGCACGACTACCCCGTAAGGTAAATCGTACCAACTTCAAGGATCATGATAATCCCCTTGGCGACCGTCATCGCCCCAGTTGTACAACAGTTGGCCAGCCACAGAGGCCCCTAAAAGGTAAAGGCCCATAACATCCTTCCCATCCCTTAACCTTCATTCCCTAAAGAATATTGGCAGATTCGTTCGTTTGTGACTTTCGTAAACCTTCGCTTCTTTTACTTCAAAAACTTCAGTTAAAGCATTCGTACGTTTTATTAAAAACATTCTCTTCGTTAAAACACTTCGTAAACTTCTTTTGGCAAAATATTTCATAAACACTTCCTTCATAAACATCATTTTATAAAATGTTACATACTTCCTTCATAAACATCATTTTATAAAATGTTACATACTTCCTTCATAAACATCATTTTATAAAACGTTACATACAACCTTCGTAAACATCATTTTATAAAACGTTACATACAACCTTCGTAAATATCGTTTCATAAACATCGTTTTATAAAATCATCACGTGTGCACACCAGCCCAAAAACATTATTAAAACATTTAAAAGAGGGCTTCTAGAACTCACCTTATAAGCTAGTCTCGGTTGTCCTAACAAAGGTCCAACAACTTCACTTCTGATCTGAATTGATTAGTTAATGCACATCAGACCAATACCGACTCTAACGGTTTAACCATTCTAACATACTGACTTCACTTAATCAGTTCTGATGTCTGCGCACTTAGCAAGTGCGCAGACCATGCTTCCTGCGCACTTAGCAAGTGCGCAGGTCCTACCTCCTGCGCACTTAGCAAGTGCGCAGGTTCCTCTTCCTGCGCACTTAGCAAGTGCGCAGGTCCCTCCTCCTGCGCACTTAGCAAGTACGCAGGATCTGCTCCGTGCGCACTTAGCAAGTGCGCACGACCTGTTCTTCGCGAAAACCCTAACTTTCGCATTCGGGTCTGATCATGTCAAGATCCCGAACCTGTTGCATTCAAAACGTTCGTTTTCCATTAAGGAACTCAAATCTATACTCATCTTCCATTTTCATCCGTTCAAACATAACCTTTTTACCCAAAACCCGAAAAACCCAAAAACGAACAAAAACTCAGATTTAGGTCGGATCGTTACCTGAATCGAGCTTCTGATCCGGAGGTTCTTCTCATGAGTTATGGAGCAACACACTTCTCAAATCTCGGGTCGATCCGACAACTTTCTCTCTCTACGGTTTCTCTCTCTAGAAGTTGCAAATGAGAGAAAAGGGTTGTGACCTTGGCTATTTATAGGGGAGGCTCCCCTTCTAGCCCATCCGACCCGACCCGACATGCCTCGTTCGTTTATTTCGTCATTTTAACCGTCGTTTTATTTTTTTGGGATGTTACAACAATGAACTTGTATTACACGATGAACTTGTATTACACGATGAACTTGTATTACACAATGACCTGACTAATTACCCAATGAACTGAAAAACGTAAAACACAATGATAAATACATATAACACAATGAACTTGTATTACACATTGAACTTGTATTACACAATGAACTTGTATTACACAATGAGCTGGAAAACGTATTTTTTTTCTTTTTTGTTTATAACGACACTATACTCGTTTTAAAGATAAAAAACGCTCGTTTTTATGGTGTAAATTAAAAAAAAATTAATGTCGTATGTAAAAGTTATGAACGTTTAAAAATGAGGGGGGAACTTGATAAAAAGTCAACAAAAGTGGTCAAGACTAAAATACCCTTGCAACAACTTTTTCTCCTATAATTTAGTCTCAACCGTTAAATATTTTCTATAATTTGATCTAATGGCTCTAAATCCTTCTCACCCTTCTTAGAATTAGAATCTTTTTTATTTGAACCTAATCCTTGTTAAGTAAATACATGGTATATAAAAACCAATTGTTCCTAACTGTTTTATTTTAGTTTATAAATTTTTTTGATAATAGATTTCAGATTTAAGAAGAAAAAAAATTAGTTTTGTGAATGTAATTGTAATTTTATTTTTTTCCTACGTAAAATAACTTATTGTTTTACTTATAAAATTGTTTTGGACACTTATAAATGATATATATTTTTTATCAACTGTGTATTACACGGGGTAGTAACCTGTAATATAATATGAGAAACAAAATTAAAAATAAGTTGTGAAACTTTGATGTAATCTAGAAACCATAAAAGTTTACTATCGACTTACACTGTTACACACTAAATATTATCTTATAATATAATATAATAGAAATTATTAAAAAAATAAAATTGAAAACTTTTGTACCTCAACTTTGACCTAAAAGGTCGGTTGATTTGAACATACACAACTAAGGGTGAAGGGGGGGTATCATATCCGGTTTGGGCCGGGTAGGAGAGAGAGACATCAGGTAAAAAGGGAACATCGTCACCAATGATTTGAGT
This sequence comes from Smallanthus sonchifolius, assembly GCA_023525975.1. NCBI lineage: Eukaryota > Viridiplantae > Streptophyta > Magnoliopsida > Asterales > Asteraceae > Smallanthus > Smallanthus sonchifolius. Next base: position 66,987,989 of record CM042029.1, read on the forward strand.
ATGGTAATCGAGTAAATTGGACGAGTAAATTTACTCGGATGTGGAAACCAAATAAAGTCGTTCAAACGAGCCATTGGAAACAAAAGAGCTGTTGGGGGATGTTGAAATTTTTTTTACTAAACTTTCTATCTATATATATACACTCTCAACAAACATATTTACTCTCAAAATCTTCATATTACAAAAAAATCAACAAAGGCTTGAAAATTTAGGCCAAAAGTTCAATCTCAATCGTAACCCGAATGAACCCATGCCGCTCATCCAACCGCTTCCGCAACGAACCCAACCACCTCCTCAACCAATTCCAAACTACTTCGTGTAACCTCAATATTCACACTACTACACCCAAAGTTCGACTGATCTAAATATACTATCTCAAATTTCGTACCAATACCAAAACCAACCGTATCGTGATCCAAATGACGTCATCCGTTTGGAATTCGAAGATGAGGATGTTGATGAAGAAATGGAAGGTGATCAAGAAGTTGAAGTCGAAAAACCTGTTACCACCAAAGAAATGGACCGAAGAAGAAGAGCTTGTTGTGGTCAAATCTTATATTCATAAGATCCAAAATAAAATCAACAAAAAAGGGATTCGTATTAAGAGCATTTCCAGCCTGTTCTTTATATTTCATATCCTTATACCTATAATTACACTAAAAACAATATTTTTTCTATCTTTTATCTTTACTTTTCTCTCTCCTTATCTTTATCCTTATAATTATACTAAAAACCACTACTTTTATCCTTATATTTACAAAAATCTTATATATTTTCTCTCCCCTCCACTCACAACCACTTTAACCACTCCATAAAATATACAAAAGTCACTCACATAATTATAAGGAACGGGTTGTGAATGCTCTTAGAGGAAAGTTCTAGAGCATTTTACCGCTTTATTTGGTGAAACGATAGAACCGTTGACCAATTGTCTTGGAAGTGTGAGGATCTTAATAAAAAATGACTGCCTTCAATGGGTGTTACCAACAAATGGTAAGATTTATTTTCAAATTATATATATATATATATATATATATGTATATATATATATATATATATATATATATATGGTAGGGTTCATATGCTAACCTCATTTTATAAAATAACCATGATAACCACATATCCACCATTGATTGAGTTTGATCAATCGTTAATTTCATTTAATGTTAAATTTTTAATTATAAAAAGAAAAAATTATATTATATTTAATGTAAAATTGTAATTTGGGTAAAACAACATAATTTAATTTAGATAGTCATTAATTAATCCACACTCTCTATCCTACCATTTCAAACTTAATAATTAAAAACCCATAAAAATTAATTTAAAACAAAAAAGATCAATAAATTTTTTTAGTTTTACATTACAATCATAAAAAATTTATATACTAGAACATAAAATTCAATTTAAAGTTTGCTACATATAAATAACAACTGTGTTACATATACGTACCAACCGTGTTACATATACGTACCACACTCTCTCTCCTACCATTTCAAACTTAATAACTAAAAACCCATAAAAATTAATTTAAAACCAAAAAGATCAATAAAAATTTTTTGTTTTACATTACAATCATACCAAATATATATATATATATATATATATATATATATAACATAAAATTCAATTCAAAGTTTGTTACATATATATATCATACGTACCAACTGTGTTATATATACGTATCAAACGTGTTATTTATTTAATTTTAATTTTTTATATACTAATTAAGATTAAAAGAAAAAAAGAATTAACCTATGATGACATGGCGGGGTAACATGGAAGTCAAAGAATCGTAAAAATTAGTTGGCATGCTTTTTCCAGTCTTGGTGCGTACGATACAATGAAACTCCGTGGAAATGAAAATAAAAAAGTTAGTGAAGAGTATTTAATACATAACTAAGTCTTTAGAAAACAATGGAAAGAACAAACACATTTATTTTATTAAATAAGAGATAGTTAAGGTATTCTTTTGAAATAACCTCAATTTAGAATTTCATTTCAAAAATGCATATATAATGGAGAGTCAATTCTCTAACTTTTTATATAAAACACTATTAGTTTTGTTTTACTCGACAGTTAGACTAATCTCGAAGGCTAGAAACTTTGAAATCAAGGCTTTTAATTTTGTTAGAGAGAGAAATGAGTAAAAATAGGGAAGTTAATCTAAAGCTAGTATACCCGAAACACGAAACATCCGGGATGAGTATACTTGAAACCCGACTGGTATGGGAGTAGTTCTAAAATTTTTCGCGGGTGCGGGACATGTATGAGATTAGGTGATACCCGGCCCGATTATCCGAAACCAAATACCTATTTATTCGAACCATATACCCGAATAACATACCGGATAAATTTTTTATTTTTAATTTTATTTTACCTATAGCTTGATCCTTGTCTATTAATGATTCATTTTAATAGATTTGTTATGTGAAAAATATTTTTTTTTAATTTGATGATATTATTTTTATTTTGTAAAGTATATATATAAAGTTATATAAAAATTATAATGATATTATCTATTTATGATAACACTTGTACGTATGTAATGTATCATATTTTAGTTTGTAATAGTTGTTTATAAATAAAAGAGTTAATTACACAAATGAGTCATATGGTTTTGTAAAATAACATGTATGAGTTATAAGTTTAAAAAGTTACAAGTTTAGGGCTTGTGGTTTCAATTTTATAACAGGTTTGGGTACTAAAACTAACTTCCATTATATTTTCTATTAATTTTGAGTAAAATGATTTTTTTTACCATTGACTATTAAAAAATAAAAAGAATATATTACATGTAGTTTGTAACTTACTAATTAAAAATATAACAATAGCAAAAAAACTTAATAAAAATAAAATCCCAATCTTCCCATATCTCCACCAGCTCCAGCTCAATGTAATACTTCCGACGAATATCCGACGTCTACTACGAACACCCATCTCTGTCTTGTAGCGAGTCTTCATCCCCTTCGTTGTCATTCGCACACCTTCATCGGTCATATTCTCTACGAGACAGAGATGGGTGTTCGTAGTAGACGTCGGATATTCGCCGGATGTATTACACAGAGCTGGAGCTGGTGGAGATATGGGAATATTGGGGTTTTATTTTTATAAAGTTTTTTTGCTATTGTTATATTTTTAATTATTGTTTAAGTAAATTACAAACTAGTCCTGTAATATACTTTTTTTATTTTTAATAGTTAAGGGTAAAAAAGTCATTTTACTCAAAATTAATAGAAAATATAATGGAAGTTAGTCTTAGTACCTAAACTTGTTATAAAATTGAAACCACAAGCCCTAAACTTACAACTTTTTAAACTTAAGACTCATACGTGTTATTTATCTAAACCATATGACCCATTTGTGTAATTAACTCTAAATAAAAATTATACAACAATTATAATGGTAAAAAAAGAAGTATACTTGGAAATCCCAACGGGTATTTTTTAACAAACTAATTGGTATACCTGATATCCGATGGGTAATTAACCGACAAATGCCCGATAAGTAGTGGGACGGGTATAGAACATGATTTTACAATCAAATTTGAGACTGTGATTAGCCCGGCCCATTTTCATCCAACCAAACGACTAATTTATTGGTTCTCATTTCTAACTTTCTAAAGTAAGTTAAGTTAAGCCCGCCATCAGCCCAAAATTATACAGTCTTAACTGGCTTCATCGTTGTGGCAGACTGCCAGTGATGGGCCTTGTACCATTTAACCACACCACATCACAATTCCGGGCATCCGTTTTTCGGGGGTGTTTGGGATTACTTCTCAAAACTACTTATTAACTTTTCCAAAAAGTTAATAAGTAGTTTTGAAAAGTAAGTGGGACTTACTTTTCAAAAACTACTTATTTCTTTTATATTTCTATCTCATTTTGATTTATCCAAATAAACTTTTAACTTATTAACTTTAAAAAAAAGTTAATAAGTAGGTTAATAAGTAATCCCAAACAACCCCTTCATACAGACATTTAGTCAAACACCTTGTGAGCAAATCTCCGGTGGATACGATCGAGATTCAAGAACACGAATTAATGCACCAAACGACAAACAAATCAATCAGTTTTACGTAATCTAGTTAATCCACCACCAAAATCGGAGGATTAAGAAGCTACGAAACGTTAATTTAATTCACCGATTGACAAACAAAGGGGGAAAAAGTTGTAATCCACTTGCGGAAGCCTTTTAGATTCTTTTGTGGTTTGGATATTGGGTGGATGCATGAGAAATCAGAAGAATCTAAACCAGAAATGGCTCGAGAGATCTCGAATCTTCTACGGCCGCGATCTCTTATCGTGTTTTTGATCGGTTCACTTATCGCCTTTCTTATCTTTTCATCGTTTTCTCAGCAGGTAGTTCTCAATTTTTAGAAGTGAATTAGGTTTGATCTGTTGAAATATAACTTTATAGTTGAGATGAAAGTGTATCACATAATATATGCTGGAAATTTGGTAATCTGATGTGTTTTAGGGCATAATTTGATTCAGTTGTGATGATTTCATGATTTGTGATGTTTAAGTTTTCTAAATTCAATCTCAAATTGTTATTGGATTTGGTTCTGTAATCTCAATTAGGATAATAATGCCAACATTATTTAAGTTATATAATTACTTTCAGGATTACTGTCAATATTTAGCTTCATAGTTTGAACAGTTCCCTATTTTTTTACTGTTTCTATGAAACTGTAGTTTACTATAAACAGACCTTGCGCGGTGACAGTTCATTCATAATATCTAGTTAAATTATAATTATGTTTTCGTTTCATTGCTTATTTCAAACTTATACTTGTTATTTGTTAATTTTCTGTTACTGATAACCTAATTATATAGGAGGAAGAGACAGTGGAGGAAGTGTATGAAATTACACATAGAGTATTCTTGGATGTGGATATTGATAAGCAACGTTTAGGTATTGTTCTTTATGTCTATATACGGTTTATATTGCATTTGAATAATGTACCCATCTTATACAATTTTTATTGGGTTAATAATACCATACAAAACAAACATTTTTTTCTCTCTCATTTTGCACGAAAAAGTCCATCAATTCGGTTTTGGTATACGAAAAGTCTCTAAACTAGTCTAAAATACACGTACATGTGAAAAGAAAATTTAAAATAATCACTTGTTACGTCTTAAACAGGTCAAAATTTGATGAAGTGGTATTCCAGATGTGCAAAAATGATGACATGGATAACTTTTTTGATTATATAAGATGTTACAAGTTTTTATATAAGGGACAAAAATATTGATGAGATAGTGTACCATGTTAACAAAAGAGTCTACATTAAGGAGTGCGCTAGTAGTCAAAGTTTATCGTTACGTGCATTTTGAACAAGTTCAGTGACTTTAATATACCAATTATCAAATTTCAGTTGAGCGACTTTTTCATGTAAAATGAGAAAGTATGTTGGGTTTTATAGTATTAACCCTTTTTTAATATAAGAATCTTAAGAATATTTCTGGATATATGTTGAGTTCTAACCTTATATGCTTATACTGCAGGAAGAATCGCTATCGGATTGTATGGTGAAGTTGTGCCAAAAACTGTTGGTAAGCTTTAAATCTTATCTTTGCCTTTTGTTTTGTGAATGATGGATTTAAGTAAGCTATTGTTCCATCGCATGCTCTTCCTGTTCTAAAAGATAATCTTTTTTAACTTATTCTTCATTGTTTTCATCTTTGCAGAAAATTTTCGTGCCCTATGCACAGGTAATTTTTGTTCCAACCTCAATTTGATTTATAAGATTTCATCTGTGTAGAAAAACATCAAAGTTGCAGTTAGTTTCATTTAAAGTAACCAACTTCAAAAAAATGATTTATGGTAAATCTAAAGCAGTACCCGGACAAAATGTTGACGGGTTAGTAACTTTTGACTATGATGATTTTTTTACGTGACGCGTGAAAACCCAACTGATTTTTCTTAGTGATTACTTTAAATCAAAATGTTTATACTTTGACAGTTGTTATTGGCCTAAAATAAGTTGATCACTCAAAACCGAAAGACCAAAGTAGACAACTTCTTTAAGATATTGCAACTTCTTTATCTCTTTTTCATTATTTAATCATTATCAGTTTCTACAAGACGCTGAAAACTGGTCAAATCCGCGTCCAAACATCCCATATATAAAAAAGGTTAAGTTTTTTTGTAATTGCGTTTTATAACTTTCTATTTTTATTAGGGGAATTGGGAAAAAGTGCTACTGGTAAACTACTACATTATAAAGGAACACCATTCCATCGTATCATACCTGGGTTTATGATTCAAGGTGGAGATGTTGCCTATCAAGACGGGCGTGGGAATGAATCCATATACGGTGGCACATTTCGTGATGAAAATTTCAAAATTAAGCAATCACATCCAGGTTATTGACTTTTTATTACTGTAGTGTGCTCTACTCTACAGTTGAATCCAAGTCCAAACACCCCATATATAAAAAACTACAAAAATGAAGCTACGTATTTTTGCAGGTATGGTGGCTATGGTGAATTCAGGACCAGATTCCAATGGCTCACAATTCTTTATCACCACAGTTAAGGCCTACTGGTAAGTTTTAGAGCCTGTACCCGAAACTAAGTACTATGATTATTGTTTTGTGATACTTGTTTACGGGTCCTACATGTTGCTTTCTCTATTCACTCTGTTCTGATGACTATTGAAACTCCCATATCTGGGTGAGCCTATTGTGTCTGCTAGAGGTGGAAAATGGGCGGTTGAGTAACATGTCAAAACCGGTAGTTTTCATGTGCAGGTCAAAATGGGTAAGATAGGGTTGTGGCAAGCCGTGAACACTTGTCTCTTTTTTGTAGTTCTTTACCTTTCTTAAATATTTAGTGTGTCAAAATGGATTAGAAGATAAACTATTAAGGACATTGTAACACACGTTATGCTACTTTTGACCTGTTCAACCTGTTTTATTATTAGCTAAATTTCTAAATCTGACTTTTGAACCATTAGCAATAACAAAAACGACCCAAGTTGACATGTTTTCACATAAATGGATTGAATCCATTTCTAGTTTCTGCTTTTGGCAATTTGTTAAAGTGATTTGTGAAATTTGGTAAACTATCTTGCGATTTCCATTCCACTATAATAAAGTATATACAGTACAAGTCTCAACAATCAAGGAGTCAAATAAGAAAATGATTACACTAAATAAAGTAAAAGATATATACTCATAAATACAAAATAATGCTACGCTAATAGTCCCCCGCAGTTGGAGCTGTAGAAGGTCGGATGCTCAAACTGGATTTGAAGCGGTGAAAGAGTTGACGAGGAAGACCTTTAGTGAAGATATCGGCGTATTGGTAATCTACGGGGATGTGGAGAATGCGAACAGAACCAACTCGAACTTTTTCCCATACGAAGTGAATATCGAGTTCGACATGTTTGGTTCGTTAGTGATGCACCGGGTTTTCAGTCAGGTACACTGCCGAAATGTTATCATAGTAAACTATAGTGGCTTGGCTGGTAGGAAGATGTAACTCAAGTAGTAAGTTGCGTAGCTAGCTTGTTTCAGTGACGACATTGGCTACACCCCGGTACTCGGCCTCGGCCTCGGCACTGGAACGTGAAATAACTGCCTGTCTTTTAGAAGACCACGAGATGAGGTTATCACCGAGAAAAACGCAGTAGCCAGATGTTGAGCGTCTCGTGGTCGGACACCCCCCAGTCTGCGTCGGAGTAAGCAATGAGCTTGGTGGACTTGGAAGGGGTGATATGTAAGCCATGATGCAAAGTGCCTTTGAGATAGCGAAGAATGCGTTTCATGAAGTTGAAATGTGGTTCACGTGGTGCATGCATAAATAGGCACACTTGCTGAACAACATAAGCAATGTCGGGCCGTGTAAAAGTTAAATATTGTAGAGCACCGGCCAGGCTGCGATAGAGAGTGCCATCCGGAAGAGGGTCACCAACCGATTCACTCAGTTTTGAGTTTGTATCGGTGGGCGTGGAGCAAGGCTTGCAAGATGACATGTTGGCACGTGCTAGTATGTCTTCAGCATAAGATTCGTGGGAAAGAAAAAATCCACCATTTTTATTTTCTACTTTAATTCCAAGAAAGTGGTGGAGTTTACCGAGATCCGTCATTGCAAATTCCCGGGAAAAAGATGAGATAATCTGACGAAGGAGCTTATCATCGGATGCAGTCAGAATTATATCATCCACATATAATAGGAGATACGCCATACGGGTGCCTTGTTTAAAGACAAAAAGGAAGAGTCAGTGGTGGTGCTACGGAATCCACACCGGGTAATGTACGTTTCGAACCGTTGGTACCAAGCCCGGGGCGCTTGTTTCAGCCCATATAATAATTTTCTTAGCCGACATACGTGTTTGGGCTTGTTAGGGTCGTTGAACCCAGGTGGTTGTAACATGTAAACAGTTTCCTGGAGATCCCCATGCAAAAAAGCGTTTTTAACATCTAACAGGTGTACCGATCAGGAACGAGACACGGAAAGACTCAAAACCGTGCGAATGGTGGTAGGTTTAACCACGGGACTAAATGTTTCGTCACAATCCACACCAACTTGTTGGCATTTCCCGTTAACAACTAATCGAGCTTTATATCTTTGAAGTGAGCCGTCGGTATTAAACTTGTGCCGAAATAACCACATACACCTGATGACATGGGCCTCGGTAGGTCTAGGAACTAGTTCCCAAGTGTCATTAACCATTAGGGCTCTATATTCATCAGTCATAGCTACATGCCAATTAGGATCGGAAAGGGCAGTGATGTGGGATTTAGGAAGTGGGGAGATAGGTGGGGTGTTGGTGGTATGAAGGTTAAAGGGCTGCTTGGGTTGGGCAATACCACCTTTAGAGCGGGCGGTCATGGGATGGGTTGGCTGTTTTGTGGAGTTGGGAACAGGAGGAGCAGGAGCTTGGTGTTGAGGTGCGGGTTGTTGGGGTTGGGAGTGGCTGGTTGAATGGATGGTGGAGGGTTGGACTGTGGTGGTAGTGGCCTGCCGAGAACGACGTTGGTATGTGTGAGTGTATGGTGGGGATGGTGGGTATGTTTGTGATGGAGGGGCTGTTTGGGCAGTAGGGGCTGATTGGGATGGTGCGTCTGTTTGGGATGGAGGGGTTGTTTGGGTAGTAGGGGCTGATTGTGATGCCTTTTGGGTGGCTCAGGGAGTTTGGGCAGTAGGGGCGGAAGGAGGTGGTGGATGGAAGATGATGGGTAAGGGGTCCGGTTCAAGGACAGTGTAGTCGTATGGTGGGGTGGGAGAGGCACTTTTGTAGGGGAAGGTGGTTTCATCAAATGTGACGTGGTGAGAGAATGATTTTGCCTGTTTTGGTGTCAAGGCAGCGATAGCCTCGAAAATCAGAAGGGTAGCCAAGGAACACGCATGGGGTAGAGCGAGGGGCAAGTTTGTGTGGTCGGGTTGAGGAAAGGTTAGGGTAGCAAGCACATCCGAAGATGCGTAAGTGCGAGTAAGTTGGGTGTTTGAGATATAGGGCAGAGGTAGGAATGTTGAAGTTTAGTAGGGGAGTGGGAAGGATGTTGTGTAGGTAGATGGCTGCATGTAGAGCTTCAACCCAATTTTTTGGCGGGAGGTATGCACGAGTAAGTAGAGTGAGCATGATTTCGTTGATACGGCGAATCATACGTTCCGCTTTCCCATTTTGTTGGGAGGTGTGAGGGCAAGAAAAACGGAATTGTAACCCGTATTCGGTGGCAAAGGATTTAAAGTTGTGATTATCGAATTCGCCACCCATATCGCATTGGAATGATTTAATAGTGAGGTGAAATTATGTTTTGATATAGGTGTGAAATTGTTTGAATTTATGGACAGTTTCAGATTTAAATTTTAGTGGGTAAATCCATGTGTAATGGGTAAAATCATCTATTAAGATCATGTAGTATTTGTACCCGCTTTTACTTAGGATTGGGGATGTCCACAAGTCACAGTGTATAATATCAAAGGGCAATAAAGTAGTAGAATTAGACAAAGAAAATGACAACCGTTTATGTTTTGCAATTTGACAAGAATCACAAAAATTGGAAATACTTTGTTTATTGCAAGAAATAACATGACTGGAAGATAAAAAATTCATGACATGGAGTCCCGGGTGACCAAGCTGATCGTGCCAGAAGTTTGATGGAGATGACGCCATGAGAGCCGACGCCACTTGGGGTTTAGTGAAAGGATAGAGTTGACTGGTCCTGTCATGCCTGCTCAGGATCGTTCCATGCTGAAAATCCTTCACAGAAAAACCGAAGGGGTCAAATTCAATGGAAGTTCAGTTGTCAGTATTAAAACGACGAACGGAGATAAGATTTTTAATAACATTAGGGGTGAAAAGGATGTTTTTCAAGGTAAGGGGTTTGGATGTATGGGTTAGGGTGGTGTGACCCGATCCAACAACCGGCATGCTATAACCATTACCGACAAAAATAGAGTTAACAGAATTAACTTGAGATGGATTCGAGATCTTACCTTGATTCGCAGTCAGGTGATATGAGGCCCCGATGTCCATGTACCACTGATCATCCACCTGGTTGGAGTCCAAAGTCATCGCTTGAAAAGCCTCACCGATGTCAGTGGGTTCAAGTGCATTGAATTCTGCTAGGTGGGCTTGGGCTGGTGAGTTTTGAGGATTTTGAGGCCTAGGCCCAGTAGAGGACCTGGGGGCCTAAGGGGCTGCCCAACCAGATTGTGTCGGGTAGGGGCATGGAGGAACAGGCCAGTACCCATACGGGTTTTGCCAAGGTTGTTGTGGAGCAGCCCATTGTGGTGGAGAGGCCCATTGCTGCTGTTGTGGAGGCCAAGGTGGACGGTTGGGCTGATTCTGTTGCTGAGGGTTGTTGGGCCGGGTGTGGCAGCCGTTTCCCGGTCCATAGTTGCGCCGGTTTTGTGGGCGATTCCCCCCACGGTAAGGTGGGTCACGCCGACGATCTGCAGGTGGCAGATTAGTAGATGCAGCTGCCACAATAGCCGGAGAGGAGTCATTAATAGAGCGAGCCGACTGACGGCGTTGCTCCAATTCTAGCATAGAACAGGCTGTTTCCCAAGTTGGAACCTGTTGGTTAATGAAGGAGGCAGTAACATCGAATTCTGGGGGTAAGCCACGAACAAGTTGAAGGACTAACCGCTGTTCAGTGACTGGGTTATCAACATCTGAAAGTTGATCAGCCAGTTCCTTCAATTTTTGGCAATACGCATCCAGTGACGGCATGGCTCGAAGCGTCAAGTTGGTGAATTCATGCTCCAGGGCAGCGGCTCGAGAGCCCTTATTATTCAGGAAGATGTTGTGAATTCGAGTCCAGACTTGACGAGCGGTAGACTCGGTCTTTAGAACACGAGCTAACAGCTCGCCCGACAGAGTCCCATAGATCCACTGCAGGACGATAGCATCAATTTTAGACCATTCTTCATACTTCGGATCGTCAACAGCAGGGGGTTGAGACCCGTCGTCAATATGGCTGAGTACATCATACCAGCGAGCATGAAGCTTGAACAGCTTCACCCACGACGAATACGTGACCTTTGCGCCATCCAGAACACGGATTTTATTTTGGATATTTGTGACTGTGTACACCGGGTGAAGGGACGTTGAAGACGAGGCCGGAGCTTTGGGGTCTGTGTCTGTGTCTGGCATTTTTTTTTTAGATACAGTAAAGAGGAAAAAAAAACGATCAGGAAAGGGAATGGAAGAGAAGATCGGCGCCGGAAATTGAAGGAGGCCGAAGCCGGTTTCAATGGTGAAGACAGCGGCGATAGGGTAGAGAGCTAGGGTTTAGCTCTGATACCATGAAATTTGGTAAACTCTCTTGCGATTTCCATTCCACTATAATAAAATATATACAGTACAAGTCTCAACAATCAAGGAGACAAATAAGGAAATGATTACACTAAATAAAGTAAAAGATATATACTCATAAATACAAAATAATGCTACGCTAATAATTTGATGCAAGTGAAATAATCTGGTTGCTGAAACTTGATGTATAAATCCCAAGCCAACTCTGTTGACTCTTAAGACATATTCCTACCATCCCATGTAAACTGCAAACCATTAGAGGGTATTTAGTACATTTTAGTATTAGTCATAAACTTCTTTCAAACTATGCAGAGTCATAAAGGGTATTTGCATGTGAAAATTGCAACATTTGACTGGCTACATGTACTTTAGCACAGAGTTCCTGTACTATTTTTCAAAAGCTTAAAAACTAAGATGGCAATGGGCCGGGTTTGGGTAATCCCAGTCCCATATTCGATTAGAAAAATGTCTCCCATACCCGGTCCTATACCTGTCAGTACCTGCTACTCATTACAATCAGGTTTGCGGTTATACCTGCGGGTATGGGGTCTAACCGCTTATGGTCTTATAAAGTTAAAAATTACCTGTTTAGATGCCTATTACTCGAAACCGGATCTTAAACTCACCCCAAAATTTTGAATTATCAAATACTCAAGTACACTTCTAACAGTTCTATAATTTTTATAATTTCAATTTTCTAACATCTTCGATAGTATTTATTATATTTTGTAAGATTATATAATATGCTAACATATATGCTTTGGATGCCGGTAAATGGGTTGAGGTAATTCTGCGGGCAAGGAGGGCGTTCGCCACACCCAGGGCCCCTTTTCCCGGAGGGCCCAAAATTTTTATTTTTTTAATATATATATTATATATAAATTTTTTTTAATCCATTTAGATAAAAATGGTTTTTTTAATCTAACTACTACAGTATGTCATTTTAAAACTATAATTTTGTTATGTTTGAGCATTTTTTGCCTTAATAATGAATTTTTTTATATAATTTTTTTATCGTTTAGGGCCCCTGGCCCCCTAATACCTTGGCTCCGGCTCTGCCTGCGGGTATCACCTATATGATACATATCTCAAACCCGCCAAAATTTTTACAATTTAATAATTAATCCCATATCCGGTTCCATACCCTATCCCATTACCCGTCCCAAATATTTCTCGGGTTTACTTTTTTTTTGCCCCTACAAGTTGTAATTTTGACAATGTTAGGTAACTGTGACTTGGAAACTTTGAGTTTTAGGAAAAATAGAAATCCTATCTCAGGGGGGCCGAGGTAGCGCACTATATATATTTAGAAAAAAAACAACCTTTAAAAACAGTTAAAATCTACATTCCCCCTTTTGATACTGATTCATTTTCTAGGTTGGATGGAGAACATGTTGTGT